>OY728163.1:317079711-318279711 GCA_963277665.1 Viscum album
TCACACTCCTTCATTGCACCCAATATTTCTCATTCCTTGGGATTATAAATAGATATAATTCCATTCCCTGGTGTTGAGTACACCAATCGATGTTTAGACCATCTTGTTTGATGTTTTTTGGGGATGTTGACTGATGTTGGAGCTGCATCAGTCCAGTGGGGATATCTATCTACTACAGTTGAAACCTTATGATGTCATCCGTGGAATCAAATGTTTTTTTTCAGTGCATGATGTTATTGAATGCTTCTAGAGAAGATTCATGTTTTCATATGTGAAAGGACAGCATGTAGCTTTCGTTCAAAAGTAGAGCTGTCAGGTAGGTAGTCAGCATGTGGAGCCACTTATATTCTTGTTATTTGAGCTGTATGTGGGATCAATGGATGCTGAGATGGTAGAAGGTTTGGGATATTTCAGAGAGTTACTGGATTTTTTCCATGAGGAGGTTGCAAATCTATCCCCTCGATATGACATTGAGCACAGAATAGACTTACAACCTGGTGCTAGTCCGATTTCGATGGCTCCTTATCAGATGGAACATTCTGAGTTTTAGGAGTTGTGAATTTAGATTGACGATCTAATGAAGAAGGGTTTCACCTAACCCATCATTTTTTTGTGGGGTTATATAGTCTTGTTTGTAAAGAAGTCATATTGTGTTCTGAGTATTTTCATAGAAAACCAATGACTAAATCGGGTAACGGTCAGAAATTGTTACCCTCTACCAAGGATAGATGATGTTTACAACTAGTTGAGGGGAGAAAATGGTTTTCCATGATTGATATGTGGTATAGATATCACCAATTGACGGTAAAGTAGGGTAACATCCCAAATACTTCTTTCTAATATAGGTATGGGAACTTAGATTTTGTAGTTATACTATTCGGTGTTATGAACGCACCATCCATGTTCATGGGGCTTATGAACTGCATCTTTCATGAGTTCCTAGACCTTTCTTTTGTCATATTCATCAACAAAATTCTGATCTAATCAAAGTCAAAGGAAGATCATATCAAGCATCTTAAGACTATCTTAGAGGTCCTTCGGCACCACCATCTCTACAAAAGGTTGTCTGAGTGAATGTTTTCAACATGGTAGGTCTAATTCCTTGGGCATGTCATGTCTCAATAGGTTGTAGCATTGGACCCATAAAAGTTCAATGTAGTTGTTTATTTGGAATCACCAAATAATGTGGTAGAGGTTCACAGTTTTCTCATCCTTTTAGGCTATTATTGGAGATTCAGACCTGATTTTTCTCGACTAGAATCTCTATTGAAGGCTCTGACCAGAAAGGGACAAGACTTTGTTTAGAGTGAGAATTTTTAGGAATATTTTCTATATCTGAAGGGGAAGTTGTTCAGCACTTCAGTACTCAGGATTCCATAGGAAGGGGTGATGTTCTATGTGTTTTTTGATGCTTCCCATCTAGGATTGGGGTGTGTGCTGATGCAACAATGGGGAGTGACTTCATATAGATCTATAAAGTTACATCCCCATGAACGTAACTATGTCACCCATGATTTGGAACTATCATTGTTCATGTTTTCACTAAATTTGTGGATACATTACCCCAATGGGAACACTTTGTGGTCTTCACAGATCATAAGAGATTGAGGTATATCTTTTCCAAGTGAGATCTAAACTTACAATAGTGGAGGTGGATAGAGTTTCTCTAGGATTATGATTTTTATATCTCTTACACTGCATGGAAGGTAAATTTCATGGTTTATTCTTTGAGTAGGAATTTGTAGAAGGAGGTAGTTCGGGAATCTGCAGACACTTGGAGAGAAATGGAGGAGTTGGATTCCTTTCACTTAAATGTGGTAGTGTATGGAGGTAGACACTACCTATTTTAGATGATAGTGTAGTCTTATCTGATGTAGTGGGTGGATGAGTCTTAGTGGGGAGACTATGAGGTGAAGGTGATGCGTGATTACATTTCCCATGGTGATGCTCAGGAGGGATGGTTAGAGGATGGTCAGAATTGGATGTTGTTCCTTGATAAGTTGTTTGTTCCAATGGAAATTTTCAAGGAAATTATCTGTGAGTTTCATAGATCAACCCTAGAGGTAAACCCAAATGGTTCCAAGATGTACAGGGGCATGAGGGAATAGTTCTGGTGGCCCGGGATGAAGTGAGAAGTGGTAGAGTTTGTGGAAAAGTGCTTAGTGTTCTAGTAAGTGAAGGTTGAGCACCATGTTCCCGATGGTTTGTTGCAGCCCCTAGATGTCCCCGAGTGGAAGTGGGTTGAAATATCAATGGATTTGGTCATAGGATTTCCCAGGGCTCAGGGAGGATGTGATTCTATTTGGGTAGTAGCGGATTGGTTGATGAAATCAGATCACTTATTTGTGATCAAGTATTCAAGCATAGTGGATACATTAGCACAAAGGTTTGTGGATGAGGTGGTGCGACTGAATGGAGTTCCATTATCCATAATCTCATATTAGGATGCATGTTTTACATTGGGAGTCTGGAGGAGATTACATCTTTCCATGGGCACCCAGTTATGCCTCAACACTGCTTTCCACCCTCAGATGGATGGACAGATAGAGAGAAAAATTCAGACACTGTGGGCATGTGTTCTGGAATTTAGTGGGTCTTGGGTGAAAGATTTACCCTTGGTAGAGTTTGATTACAATAATATCTATCACAATTCCATTGGTATGACTCCATTTGAAGCTCTATATGGGAGGTCATTCTGTTCACCATTGTGCTGGATAGAAGTTGGGGAGGAAGTTTTTCTTAGTCTGTATGTGGTGAGGAGTACAATAGAGAAGGTAAAGCTTGTCCATGAGAGGATGAAGGTAGGACAGGATTGGAAGAAGTCATATGTAGATTGTAGGAGAAGGCCTTTAGAGTTCGAGTTTGGGGATCATGTATTCTTTAAGGTTTCTCCTTGACATTGGAATTAAAGGTTCATCAAAGAGAGTAAGATTTATCCCAGGTTCATTGGACCTTTCTAGGTGTTTGAATGAGTTGTCGAGGTGGAATATTAGCTAGTATTGCCACCATAGTTAGGGAGGGTCCACAAAATCTTTCATATCTCATAGCTTTATTGGTATCTTCATGATGAATCCCATGTCATTGATTGGGGAGATTGGTATATCGAGGACGACACAATGTTTTTGGAGCGACCAATGGAGATTCATGATCATCAGAAAAAGGTTTTTCATGGATGGACCATTCCCTTGGTTCGTGTGTTTTGGAGGCATAGTGGATTGGAGGAGAGTACTTGGGAGAGAGAGACACAGATGTGTGCCCAATACCCGAAGTTGTTTTTAGTTTTCTCATGTGTTTTTTCTTGTGATGTAGTGTTTGAACCTTGTTTTATAGGAGGTTATTTGTTTCCTTATTATGTAAAGTATGGTTATTTCCTAACATATGAAGATGTAGGACCTGATCCCTAATCAATACACATTAATGTGGATGCGATTAAAATCGTGTGGGTGAGTCAGTGCCACCCAAAGCGGATAGTATCTTGACATGGAGGAAGGAATTCCCTAATTCATGTGTCCTAATAGGTGGTGCTTGTATGGGGTATCTTTTGGATGTTTGGGTTAACAGTTTTAGGAGGATGTACTCTTGTATGATGAGGTTCCACTTCAGCTTTCGAACAACACAAGGTGGTTTACCCTTGAGAGGTATCATACAGGGTGGTTGTTTGGACCCCTCTTTCTCCTAGGTTTGGTTTGGAAATTCATGTGGGATATAATAGTTTGAGAGGTATATGATGTAATTTCCTAGACCTCCATGGTTCATTAATCTATCAAAATCCATTTTTTAGGGTGTTCTAGGAGGCAATGGTAGCTCATTTCAAGAGTTTACTAAATTTACAGTTTTTCTATCGGTAGGTCAAGGTGTTGATTGGTCGAAGGTGTAACTGAGTTAGGGCGCTGGTGAGTTAGGGTGTTGGTGATTCAGGGCATCAATGAATTAGGGAATTGGAGAGTCAAGGAATCAGTGAGTTGGGGATTTGGTGAGTCAGGGTGTTGGTGAGTTAGGGTGTTAGTGAGTCTGGGAATTGGTGAGTCGGGGCATTGGTGAATCAGGGCATCGATGAGTCAGGGTGTCGGTGAGTAGGGTGTCAGTAGATCATCATTGTTATCATAGGATCGGTGACTCAGCATCAGTGACTCACTATCGGTGGCATTCTGTCGGTGACTCACCCATCGGTGACTTTCTTTTAGTGACTCACCCATCGGTGACTCACTGTCAGTGTCAGTGGCTTGTTTTAAGTGACTCACCCATCAGTGTGTCATTTCTAGTTTTCCCCAGTTTTTTTAAGTTTCACCCCTCTTTCCTTTTATTTGATGAAAATCGAGTTTAAATCCTTGTTAGGAATATATAAGGGAGTTTCAAAGGATATTAATTATATCTTTAATATCCAAACACTTGTGGGACTTTGAGATAGTTGACCCAAGTGATGTTGTCCACAAACTAACTTTAATGGACTTTGAAACGGTTTCTCATTCCGTTTTAATAGTATCTGGCCTTTCTAAATTGACACCTTCTCTTCCTAGTGTGTTATCTTTTTCTATCGGTGCACCTAGAGCCTTCCCTTCCCATGGATTCATGTGTTGTATCGTAGACATCAATCTAGTTTTCTTGGAGTTTTCCTAATAATCGTGCACCCCTCTATTTTAATGCAAGGAAGATTTTTTTATCGTCTTCTATTTCAAGTATGGATTTCCTTCATCTCTCTTTTAATTATGTATCATGCGGGTGGGAATAGTAATGTTATTTTGTGAAAACTATTGAATCTAACTTCTAACAAAGATATATTCTAATAAGAACTTGATAATGGGGTGGTAGTGGATTTATGTTGATCCCCTATTTTATTTGTAATCTTTGTCGATGATATGATCGGTTGTGGTCATGTGGATTCTAAAAATCATGGTTGTTGGTGGTATTTGACTACGCATGGGTGATGCTTTATAACTATTGTTGTTTCCCTTGTGAATAATTATTTTAAATATCAATTTTATTAATCACGTATACCCGGTCAAAATAAATGAATTCCCTAGGATGAAAACCTTTGTGTAATCACCCTTGTTTATCAAAGAGGGTTTATTGAATAGTGTTTTCCAAATCTGAATACACCATGTTTGATAGGTGTGGTTGTGTTCTATGTTCTTTTAGGTTTTTTACCTTGTTTTGGTTATGGTGGGGTTTTTGGTAGCATGGTTGTGGGCATAGGGGTGGGCAGAGGAGTTGATTCTATGATAAGGGTGTGGTGTGTGTGTAGCGGGGTTGTGGTTATTATTGGTTGTTGTGGGATTTTTGTATGGGGTGGTATGGGCAGTGTGTTGGTATCTCAGGTTGAGATATTAATTGATTGTGGAATGTATTGACTTGTTATGTAGTGGTATTGTGTTCAGGCAGTGGTTGGGATGTAGGGTTACAGGATGGTTGTGTCATGATTTCATGTTTATGGGTTTTCCTGTTGTGGTGTTGTTATGCTGCGGGGATTCCAAGGGTGGTTGTGATGAGGTGTGATGGGTTTTTTCTAGTTTAAAGGGAGTAAAGGGAGGAATTACATTGAATAATGATGGTAGATGTGTCTAAGGAATGTGGTTTGTAGTGGGACTTCAAACTGGTTGTTTTCTATTTGTTTTTATGAATGGGTGTTAAAATGGATTTCTTTCTATTGGTCCCTCTTTCCTTGTTTGGATTTGGAATTGGTTGGTGTGGTTGCTTCACCATATTATGTTTGAAGTGTTTAGCAGTTTCTTAGGTAGGGATGGAATAAATAAATGAATGGAATGATTATGCAGAAAGACAACTGATTAAGTGAACTGGATTGGGGGTATGTTTTGAGTTGGTTCTTGTAGTGAGGCGGCATTAATTTATCAACTTACAAAAGTGACCATCGTTCATGGTGGTATGTTCATTTAGGGGTATCAGAAAATGTGGTTTTTTGTGGGCTAGTTTTATGTTAGGAATCCCAAAGGATGGGCTGAGTTTTTAGTACCTATATATATATACTGGTAGTTCCTTGTAATTTCTATATGCACCCCACCCATGTTGAGCACTACGTTCCAAACACACCCATTGTTATGGGGGTGTATTTTTCCATCATCCCAGTGGGAGGATGGATGGCTGGTGATTGGCTCTTATTTTCTCTCTCTTTAAGATATTTATCACTTAAAAATATTTGGGCAGGCTATAATGGATTGAGGTTTATTTCAATATTTATGGTATTGGTGTTGTGAGAAGTAGTTTGTTTCCCATGTGTCTTCGAGATGAGGCCCATGTGTTTTTGGGTGAGACGTGTAGCGGTGGTGGCCCAGGTGTCTGTGGGTAGGATGTGTGTGGTTGTGGCCCAAGTGTTTGTTGGTGGGATGTGTGTGGTTGTGGCATAGGTGTGTAAGGTAAGGTTGTGACAGTGGGGCTTGTGGAAGAGGGTGGTAGCATCCGGAAATTCTCTATTAGGGAGAGCAGTTAATCAGTGAGAAGTGGTGCGGGGTATCCAAATATTGATGTACATATTATATTACATTACTTGGCTAGAATTATTTGGTGAGCGTGCCTTGGTGAGGTTGGGTGGATATTATACCTTGTTGTGTTCTTTTGAGTTTATATTGTTTTCTCAAAAGGGAATTCGTATGATTATTCCACTTGTGAACGGGTGACTTTGGATCTTCCTAATGAGTATAATTGTATTCTCTCCCTATGTATACAAAACTATTTTCAGGTTTCCAGTGAGATTACACGGACAGTGCTGACCTTACTAGCTCGTATGTTGGGGACAGTTGTTATATCACTGCTTAGTTTTATTTTGGTACTTACATGGAGTTTTTTTATATTTTTAGTAGTTTTACTTTAAACATGCATATGGTATGGATTTAGGTTTCTTTATATATATGTTTCTTGGAGTTGTTTGAGGATGATAAATCTTATCTCCCAGTCATGCTTTCATTAAAAACGGTAATGCCACCCATTTTGTGTGAATGTTTACCTACACTTGCAGCTAGTCGCCACCCCAGGGCCTATCAGAGGTGGGACTTGGGGGCCATTATATCTCTTTTATCTTGAGGAAGGAAGGTCTCAGATTCTTGGTATCCCTTCCCTCATCTTGAAGAAGGTGGGTCGTGACATTTTTTGATACTACTAGGGTTGTTGAATTAATGACACTCCATTTGAAGGTATTCAAAGGGGTTTCTTGCATATTGAATGTAATGTATGAATAGACCAAAAACAAGCCAAAATATATCTATATAATAGGAATTTAAAAAAATATGGAAAAAATGGCATACCCCTCTCACGGCAGCAGTAGGGTCCAGCGGCGGTGGAGTCGGGGTAGGTAGCGGTGGTGGAGGAGGCCGCAAAGGGATTCACAGTTGAGGTGGGGTTTGCGACGGAGGAGGGTTCGTGGTAGAGGAGGGGTTCATAGTAGAAGGTGGGGTTCGGTGCATGGCAAAGATGTGTTCACGGTGGAGGTGGGTTAACGGCGGAAGAGGGGTTCGCGGTGGTGGAGTATGGATTCGCAGTGGCGGAGGAGGGTTCAGTGGCAGAGGAGGGGTTTGCAACACCGGGGTCGGTGATGAAGGGGTCAGCTTCTGCAAGATCTTGAGGTGTGTGGGAGAATATGTCGATTGTTAGAGTTCATTTATAAAATTGGGTGAATATTTTATCAGTGCTAGTTAAAAAGAGCTAATAAAGGTATGTTTTATCAGTGCTAAAATAGAAAGCACTCATAAAACATGCCTTTATCAGCATTTTTTTAGCGCTGATGAAGATAAACCTTTATCAGCGCTATAATTTTGGTGCTGTTAAAGACACATTTTATCAACACTTTTTTGGGCTGATAAAGGCCTATCTTTATCAATGGTAAAAAATCGCTAATAAAGATATAATGTTAATAATTTATTTATTTTATTTTATATATTTATAAAATTATATATTTGATAAATATATATTTATTTCTTTATATTTATAACTATATATAAATATATATTTATTTATAATTATAAAATTATAATAAATATATTAATTATATATATTAATAAAATTATAAATATAATAAATATATTTGTTATAATTTTATAATTATTTAAATAAATAAATATTTATTTATTTATTTATATTTATAATTATAAATAAATATGTATTTTAATTTAGATAATTCTAAAATTAAAATAAATATATTTATTATATCTATAATTTTATGAATATATATAATTAATATATTTATTATCATTTCATAATTATTAAAATATATGTGTATTTATTTGTAATTATAATTATAAACATCTGTATTTATTTATCAATATTTGTATATGTTTATAAATATATTTATTTAATTATATATAACATTATAAGAATAATAAATATATTTTTTTGTAAATATATAATTATTTAAATAAATGTATATTTATTTATAATTATAACTATTAATAAATATATATTTATTTTTAATTAAAAATTATAATAAATATATATTTATTTAAATTTATAATTATAAATATTTATTTATTTATTTATTTAAATAATTATAAAATTATAACAAATATATTTATAATTTTATAAATATATATAATTAATATATTTATTATAATTTTATAATTATTTAAATATATTTATATTTATATGGAATTATAATTATAACTATTTGTATTTATTTATAAATATTTGTATATAAATATATATATAATTAATATGTTTTTTATAATTTTATAATTATTTAAATATATTTATATTTATTTAGATTTATAATTATTACTATTTGTATTTATTTATAAATATTTTTTATATATTCATAAATATATTTATTTAATTATATATATTTAAAACTTTATAAGTATAATAAATATATTTATTATAATTTTATAATTATTTATAAATTTATTTATTTATATAGAATAGTTTTGATCAGGGATTTGGTAACCCAAATCCATGAGCGTGAGAAATTTTATTAAAAAGTAAAGACATACATACACATACAAAAGGCCAGAAGGCCCATAATTATGCAAAGCCAAACAGCCAACAACATAAAACTCGAAATCCTAGAAACACCCAAAGCAATCATGATGTATTCCAACAACTACCAACCACGAAGAACTTACTCACCCGACCTCTTGATGAGGTTGGCTAACAACACTCCACCCAAGGATGCCATCATGCGAAACGCCGACAGCTATAGACTATCTACCATGATCACCCGAGGATGTCTTCGTGCCCTCAGCATCATCACTCTTGTGATTGTACATGCCCCCGATGCATTATTGGAGGTGATTAAATTCACTCCTTCAGCAGGAATTCACACTATCAGCGTCCCATGCCACTAACAACTCATGATACCCAAGAACGTCACACTAGACGGCGTCCCATTCCACCCCTAGTTGTCTTACAGCTGTCAGTGTCATCAATAATTAAAAATAAATCCATGCAGCCCACATGCCCAACGATTTCGGTTTGTTCCAAAATTATGCCAAACACCCTCATGCCTGTCACCAAGCCACATTGGTTCATCACCATCAAAGATGCGCATTCTAGCCTGTTTGTCACCTGCCCCGTGTCGTGAGCTCAAACCGACCGCCAGCCCGCATTATATTTTTATTTATAATTATAACTATAAATAAATATTTTTATAAATATTTTTATATAATTGTAAATATATTTGTATAGATATATATTTATGAAATTATAATAGATGTATTTGTTGTAAAATTAAAATCATTTATTTATATACATATATAGTTATAATTATAATTACAAATAAATATGTTTAAAAAGTATTTATATATAATTAACATTTTATAATTATAATTATAATAAATATATTTATTATTTAAATATATTTATTTTAATTTTATAAGTATTTTTTAGCATATAATAGATTCGTAGGTATAACATGACTGAATCATATACCTAGTAAAGTATAGATGACAAAAAATGATTCATCACACATGGACAACATGAATAATAAGAAGGGTGTAATGTATAAATGAACATTCATGATTAATAGATAACATATATGCATGTCAATTATACTCATGCATCAATATATTTATTGACCAAATTCATTAAAAATATATATTTATTTATTATGTAGTTATGATTATACATATATATATTTAAAAAGTATTTATATATAATTATAAATATAATAAATCTCATAAATATATTTATTATTTAATGAAATTTATTCTAATATTATAATTATATTAATATATATTTATTTAATTAAAATCTTAGAAATACTTTTTTTAAACATTATATATATATTTGAATTATTAAAAAATATATATTAATTATAAACATGTGTTTTTTATTTAATTTATACAAATTAACATTATTTTTTAATATAAATATCATAATTTTATATAAATTAATAATATTTTTTATTAAAAACTTTTATCAATGCTAATAATAACACTGATAAATCTACCCTTTATCAACACTAAAAAAAGAATTGATAAAGGATTGACCATTATCAGTAATCTTTTTAGCACTGATAAATTGTAGATTTTGTTGGCTATACAAGCCAGGACAAGTGATAAAGAAAAATTTAATATGAAAACAACAATGATTTCAAGCTTATATTTCATAATAAAATACAGAGTGCATTTGAACCATATTTGAAGGATATTCTGAAAAATTAAAAGGCACCAAAAAATGTGTAGAATTCATGGAGGAAAAAAATCCAAATCAAAACTTTAAATGCATGTGAAGGAAAATGGATGGACGTATGGGGAGAAAAAACGAGCCACATGGGGAATAGAAAAAAATGAATGGGATGCTGCAACATGCTTACTCCTTTGAAAACTCAATAGACATTTTTGGTTTATATTTCCAACACTCCCCTTTAAACCAAAACAGGCTTTATTCTGAGCATCGTTCTTAGTTGTTTGAATGCATATGTCGGTAATACCTTTGTGAAAATATCAGCCACCTATTTTGTAGTATGAAAATACTACAATTTTATCATTTTCTGCTTCACATGATCTCTTAGAAAATGAAATCAGGTATCAATGAGTTTACTTCTTCCATGAAACACTTGATTTTTATCTAGTTCGATTGCTAACTTATTATCTACATATATGACTATAGATCCATCATGCAGGTGCTTCAGCTCCTTTATCAAGTTATTTAACCAAATTAACTCATAAACAGAGGACGATTCTACCATATACTCTGCTTCACATGTGGATAGGGAAACCACACTCTACTTCCTTGAATTCCATGTGAAATCAGTCGATCCAAGAAAAAATACATACCCAGTAGTGCTTTTTCTTTCATCCTGGTCACCTCCCTAATCACTGTCTAAGTATCCATAAATCTTTTCTTCATCATTGTATGGATAAAAAAGACCAAATTCCATTATTCCTTTGATGTACCTAAGGATTATTTCGATGGCTATTCAATTTCACTCTTTTGGTGCTTCCATGTACCTTTTTAGAATCCCAACACTATAGACAATATCCATAATTGTGATTATAAGGTACCTCAGGCTTCTAATAAATCTCTTGAACAAAGTCGAGTCAAGACTTCTTCCTTATCAATATTTTGTCAGTTTTAAGCCCATTGCTATAGGAGATTTTATGATATTACAATTGGACATCTTGAACTTTTCAAGCACCTCCTTGGCCTACTTCTTCTAAGAAATATAGATGTATCCATGTTGTTTCTTTACATCTATTCCTAGGAAAAAAGATATGAGACCTCTGTCAGTCATCTCAAACTCCTTAAATGTGTCCTTATTGAATTCATCAAAGATCGGTTGGTAGTTCCATGTAAACAAAAAAATCATCAACATACAAGCGTGCTATAAGTATATCACCACTAGAATTATTATTTATGTAAACTACATTCTCATATGGACATTGGGAGAAGTTATTATCTTGAAGATATTTGTCGATGCATTCATTCCAAGTATGTGGAGATTACTTCAGTCTAGTCAACATAGACCTCTTCTTCTAAAATTCCATTCAAGAATTCAAATTTCACATCCATTTGGTAGATCATCCAACTGTGATGGGTATCCAGGGAGATAATCATCCTCATAGTGTCAAGGAGAGCAGTAGGAGTGATGACTTCTTCATAGTCCACCCCATACTTCTGTTTTTACCCCTTTTATACAGGCATTTCCATGAAGTGATCGATCTCGCCATAATAATTTTTCTTGATCTTGTACACCCATTTTATATCAATGGTTTTCTGGCTATTAGAAATTTTATTCAACTACCATGTGTCATTTTTATCTATGGCGTGAATTTTTTCTTCCATAGAGATTCTCCAACTTTCTTCCCTTATGGATTCCTGAAATTTTAGAGGCTCATTATCTTCATATAAGAAAAAACATTTACCTATTCTATTTTCTCATAGATTTCATTTAATATTTTTATTTTTATAAGTTCTATTGATGAGGATGAGCTTTCTAAATTTTGACTTAATGTAGTGCTTTCAGGAGTTATGGAATGTACTCCCAGACTTCTGTATGCTGATGATGTTCCCAAGGAAGGTGTTTTCTCCTAATGATCATGCCTTTCTTTAGGACCTTCTGTTTATGCTGGAATTTGTTTTTTTATACTTTTTAATTCCATTTTCAAATTTCTTCCTCACTAAATACTACATATCTACTCACCACTACTTTATTGGTTAGTGAATTTTAGAGATTGTAGGCTTTAGACACTTTACTATAGCCGATGAAGATGCACCTTTCACCACGATCATCAAGCTTCCTTCTTCTTGCTTTTGGAACATGAGTGTAGAAGACACCCCCAAAGATTATTAGGTGTGTCGTGCTTAGTTTTTAGCCGAAACATGCCACTTACGGTGTCAAATTTATAATTCTCTTGGATGGAAACTGATTGAGAAGGTAGGCAATATGTGCCACTGCCTCTGCCCATAAATTATTTGGCAGGAATTTCTCCTTCAACATAGTCCTCATCATGTCGAATATGGTGTGGTTATTTCATTCTTCAATTCCATTATGTTGTGGAATTTAGGATGCATTGTATTGTTTCTTGATTCCATGTTCCCTAAAAAAATCTTGAAATGAAATTGTAGTATATTCTACACCTCCTTCAGATATGAGTACTTTGATTTTGTGAAAACTTTCTTCTTTAACATGAGCTTTAAAAATTTTAAAAGATATAAAAAGTGTAAGATTTTACATTGATGCAATACACCCAAATCTATCTACTTAAATCATTAATGAGGGTAATAGAGTACTTATTACCTCTAGGTGAGGGTGTTTTAAGTGGTCTATAAATATCAATGTGAACAAACTGAAGTGGTTTCTTTTCTCTTATGGAAACTCTACCTGGGAAGGAGTTCCTTTGTTGCTTAACAAGTGTACATGCCTCACATTAATTATTTGTAACTTGAATTTCCATCAATACACACACCATTCTTGATGAGGATAAAAGTTTAAGGCCACAAAAATGAAGATTCCAAAAGTGTAGTTTCCATCTCCATGAATCATTCTTCATTATTTGAAAGAGACACTCCTCATACTTTATGTTCATATGTAATGGAAACATGCGATTACTCACCATTTGGACTTGAGAAAAAGGTCTCCTATGAGAATCTCTTATTAACAAAGAAGAGTTCTCCATGTGTATTACATACCTCTTCTGAAATATTTGGTTGATACTAATGATATTATCTTTCATTTTTGGTACGTAATACACATTAGAAATGTAATTTGGCACACCATTCTTCTAATAGATTTTAATTTTATCTTTTCCAATCACGGGTACCTTTCATGATTTTCCAAAACTCACGACTCTACAAATTTCTTGTATGAGTTCCTTGAACAATTTTGTGTTACCACTCATATGGTTTCTTGCACCTATGTCAAGATACCACACATCTGGCCATTCACATTCCTTTTCTTGGGTGAGGAGGAGTGTGGTGACTTCTTCTTCATGGTGAGATGCTTCAGTATAGTTGGATTTTTCATCTTAACTCATTTTTCTCCAAAACTCGAAGGAATAATGGTCGAATTTCTTATAATTGTGGAATTGAACATTATTTTTATTTTCAATACCACACATGAATCAGCCTCCACCATTTCCTCTTCCATATAAACTATTAAAATTTTGTTACTTTTTTGTGTGTATTAGATGATATTTATGCCCTATGCCTCTTTAAAGATTACTAGTTCCATGACCGCCTCGTTGTGTTTATCTATTCATTTTTTCTTGTAGAGTCAACTTAGACTATAAGTCATGCTCAATCATTGAACCCTCATTCTTTTAAATTCATTTCCCATGCACTTGCAATGATCCCATCAATTATTCAATGGAAATTTTTTTCAAATACTTTGATTCTTAGATTTCCACAACCATATGCTCAAACATGGTTGTGAGAGATTGTAGTGCCTTTTAAATGACATGAATGTCTTCCAATTTTTCTCTATTTCTTTTCAAATTGTTAACAGTAACAATTATGTGTGAGAATTAGTCATAGATACTCTCACCTTTCTTCATGCGAGCTACTTTGAACTCCTCTCTTAGTGTTTGAAGACGAACCTGCTTCACCTGATAAACACCCTTGAAAATGGTTTCAAGGGTATCCCATTAAAGATTTATTTATGTCTCTTTGGAAATATTTCCAAAAGTTGATTCATGCAACCCTTGATATAGGAGGAACAATGCCTTATTTTCATTCTTCCTTTGATTTTTGAGAGCCTTCTTTTCTTCATTTGTGAAGGCAGATTATCCATCTATATTTTTTACTATATACCATTGGTGATTATCTCCCATATTTAATGTGACCTGAACAATGCCTTCATTTGGATGCACCACCTTTCATATATTTCCTCAGAAAAATTAAGAACTTATGGCTAGATTGTGGTGGCCATCTTCAGAAAATTGAGGATGCCTTGGTACCGGATCTGATACCAGTTTGTTAGCAATACAATCCTAGACAAGTGATATAAAAATGGAAGATAACAATAGAAATTATTTCAAGCTTATATTTTACAATATAATACAAACTACATTTGAACCATATTTATAGTTTATTCCAAAAAATGAAAAGACACCAAAAAATGTGTAGAATTTATGAAGGAAAAAACCAAAGAAAAACATTAATGGCATGAAAAGTAAAATGGACGGATGTATGGGGAGAAAAAAGGAGCCACATGAGGAATTGAAAAAATTAATGGGACGTTGCGGCATGCTTAATCTTGCTTTTAAAACCCAACATATGTTTTTGGTTTATATTTCTAACAAATTTATCAATGCTTTTAGCGAGTGCTAAAAAATCCCTCATTTTATTATCACTTTCGTTTTAGCACTAATAAAATTAAATGGATCCCTTGCCTAGATCTGTGGTGGTGAGATATGATATTTATCATAAGGATATATCATGGATGATTGATGAATAATTTCATGAATATTTGGGTTTTGAACAGAGCATGGAGTTGCTTGATGGAATACCATGCGCTAACACGACAGGGGGTTAAGGGATGTTGTCAGAAGTGTCTCCTAACATAAGATGAAGTTCTTTATGGTCTATTATTGGGTTATCATGGAATTTATCTACCAATAGGGGTCCATGTGATGTTTGGGTTGTGACATCTTCATAGAAAAAGTGGTTGTGTGAATGAGTGCATGACGCTTCACCTTCCATAGGTCTACACCAAAATAGGGGGTAATGGTTTATTTATAGGAATTTTGGCCACCTGGGGAGAGGTGTAATGAAACTCTACATCTTTTAAATTACATGAAGATGGTGTCTACAACTATATGTCTCATGAATCATGTTCCTTTCCCATTAGAGGTCATCTGTATAACTCAGCCATTTGATGACACATTTATCTCACAAATCACATTTTTTTAGTTTATAAATTCTACGAGAACAAAGCATGTAACGACCTCCCATTTTTAGGGAATATTTGACTGTGTGAAACTCTAGGGATTTGATGTTTCCTTTCTCAATAATGTGGGTTGAACAAAAGATTTTGTAGTTGAATGCACATACCTATAGTTTCATGAAAATTGATCCATTATTTTAAAATGGACTACAGAGATGGATTTTATATTCACCTTGGGAAAATGAGTTTTGAGAATCAAAAATAATTTTTTTACACCAAAAAATGCCACCTAGAATTGGCGTATATGGGGAAGGAGAGTGAATAATTCATAATAAAATGATTATCTCTAGAAAGTTTTCAGCAGATTCAAAAACTTTGGGTCTAGGTCACAAAACTCGGTTTCATGCATGAGTAACCCAAGGGGTGCCATTTCAATAAAAAGGGAGAGTGGGCCTTAATATAGTCACATAACTTTCACGCATGATGGTTTCTCTCTTATTTGTGGAACACAACCATTTTTGAAAAAAAAACATGAGCTTCCAAGCTGTGATATTTGCGCAAGTTGAGTCTTCCACACTTCATGTTTCATGAATTGAGTTTTTTTATTCAGATTCTTCTTTTCATTGTATTAATTTTTCAATCCATATTTATGTTGTGGGACATAGTTCTAGTTATGGAATACATCCCACATTTTCAAAATAAATGGACTAATTGTGATACATAGTTTTAGAGAATTCCATAACCACAATAGAGATGACTTATTGGTCCATAAAAGTTGATTCCACCACTATCTTTGCTACTATAGAGGAATAAATTGTAAGAAATACTGAAATCCCACAATCCAGAAGGGTCTTTTCCAAGAACTAGCCACTTTTTATCCAATTAATGGAAGGATAAATCAGGTTCCTTATCAAAAATTTTTACCACTCTACAGCAATAGTTTACTTTATGATATAATCATCCCCACCAAAGAAATTCATTCATTGAGGACATGGTTTCCCTTCCATGATGAGCTCCATAAATGGAACATCATAAAAAATGGTCACTCACTGAGGGAGAACAAATCCCATTTATTTTATACCCTTAGTGGAATAATGAGGATGGTTATAGGGGGGATCCATTGTAGGATGACATCCCATACCACTATTCAACCATTTTTCAACCCAGCATATCAAACAACCATATAAGATAATACAAAAACATGGATAAAAGGTCATAAGGATATTCATAGAAAAATTTTCATGGGTATAAATGGTATTGTACACATGGGAAGAATATGAGGATACAATGCATCATATTGGGATATATTAGGTAGTGATTATGTCTCAATTTCATTTTTTTTCACTAACCAGAATCGTTTCCAGATCTCCTCATTAAGTGGTTACCAGATACGAACACCTTCCACCACCATCATGGATATGTGGGAATAATATTTTGGAATATGAACCATATCTATGGGATCCCATTGATGGGATACTAGTATGATTAGTTTCATAAGGGTACCAATGCTTGGCCACATTAAAACCAAACACTGGTGGTGGTGAAAATCATCCAAGATAAGATGATGCGGATTTTGAATAATCAATTGGTATTCTGTCATAAAATACATTTCAAAACATGGTTGTGACTATTATTCTATGTTCTGGTAGAATGGATATCGGGGCTCTGAAGAAATGTCTCGGTGTATGACTATATAGGAGTCTGAGGTCACACTAGCTGATACTATAGGAGCTCTGGTATGTGGAATTTGGTTGTTTCATGTAGTAATATTTTCCAATGTTAGATATAAATTGTTATTGGTGAACTACTTGATGGGGTGGTTACTATTGGTTAGGGACATATAGATGGGCCTAAAACTAAGGACCTTGTTGATGGAATTGAATATGATGTATGAAAACTAGGTTAACCCTCATGGTTCTAGTTTTTTATAGGTGTAAAATAAACTAGAAAATATTGTGAGGGGGTACATTCCAATACACATCTTCATTCCTTTCCATTTTCTGAATGAGTGGATCACAGTGCACTTTGGGGGGTATGAGTTCCCAAATGGAATCCCCCCCCCAAATAATGGTCACCTACTTTCTCTCCTCAACATTTATAGGGTGAATCTAGTGATGGTAAATGAGACCATGGTGGTGACCAACATCAATAATTTCATAAAATTAAATTTAAGGAAATTATTGGCCCCATGTGAAATATTAAACAATTTACAAAGAACCTTAGAGTATTGGTAGTATATACATGACTTCTTAGCTAGGGTGTTGGTTTTAAGGATTGATAAAAACATATATTGAGAATAATACAAAACAAAAATATTTTCTAAGTAATTCTGCATCATACAAGAACCGATGACATAGGTGTATACAGGGGTTCGTGTAGAGAGGAACACCTGCATACTTTTCTGTTCATGGGGGATGTTCACTAGTGAAAGCTCTAGAGAGGTGATCGTGCTTCCACCCACCAATATCAATGTTTTCCTCACCCATAACTATGAAAATAACTAGGTGGAATCATATCTAGATGTGGAAATATATAGGAAACGAAGGTGGGTGATTCCTTTAGAGGAACCCTGATAAGTGTATAGAATTAGGCGGGCTTCTATCAGTGTGGACCACCAAGTAGGAATAAGGGCCCATGATTGGGGTTCAACTATAGTAGAAGTGGAACGTGGGACTCTCGTTCATACATCCACTAGTGTGTCCCTTAGTGAAAGCATGTCTGGATGTGTGGGTATCCCATATTAATTGTTTGAGTAAAGGAAGAGAGCTCCCAGGATGGTGTAAGTAGATCCTATGTGGCTCTCGGGAAGCATCTTCGCTACCTGGTGCATGTAGACACGGAAGTAATCCATCATAATATCTAGGAGGTCTAGGATATGTTATGGTTGCCCAAAATGGTGGTGAAGATATGATAGAGTATCAAAAAGAGATGTAATTGACCTCACATAAATTGTTCTTTCTAGATTCACCACATGAGTGTAATATCATGAAACATATTCATACCTCAAGGATATAGATTCCCTAGTGCACCAGCATGGGGAGGGAGATCCTCTAACAACCTGAGTGTGAGTCACTCTAAGTGGGGAGCTCGATGTACTATCAACTACCAAATTATAAGCCTATGAGGACTTGGATCATAGAGATGATTCATAGGATTCTAGTGATAATGAGTCATGGGGAACTTCTACTAAGAAAAAATTATATAAGTGTGTGGGGAAATCACTCTCAAGGAATCTGATTTGACTAAGGTCTTATTTTGTCTAGTAAGCTTTAAGATCATTAGTCTAATGCCACAACTGGATTTCTATTCCATTTAAAATCTCTAACTTGAGATTTCCATCCATGTAGGGATTATTATGAGAGTTCAATGAGGTTTTTTTTAAGGTTGGTAAGGATCTTACATGGGTTCTGATGATCACACCTCAGGTACCACCCCTAAGGCTCGAGTGAGAGAGTTTGTAGGGGAAACTAGAGAAGAGGCTCCCACATCTCATGACTTCATGGTCATTTATGGCGGGATCATCTCGCAATATCAGTAGTGGATCCTTATAATAGTGGTATTAGGTTCCCGAGATGAATAAAATCAGGATTTCATTTCATCTATGAGGTTAAATTTGAATTCCATTTTCCTCTTTATTGGATGCCCGTGATGATTACATGATATTTTTTTCCAAAATTCTCATTTATCTTATATAGCTCCATGAAATGAAAATCTGGAGAACCTTGCATCATATATGGAGATTCCAATAGATATATAGGGTTGTCTGTTGGTTGACCTATTCTTTTAAAGCCTATTCTTAAGACACTCACTACCACAAAAATGGGTTTTCATAATGCCACCCTTTATCAACGCTTTTTTAGTAGCGCTGATAAAGTGGGGTCTTTATTTGTGATTTTTATTACTAGCTCTGATAAAGGGTATATTTCAAAAAAATTATTAAAAATTATATATTAATATATAAATATATAAATAAAATGATATAAATATAATATATATTTTTTAAATATTTTTTATATTAGTATAAATAGACATTTACACTTAATATATAAGATATTTAGTAAAAATGAATTATAAAATATTTTAAAAAAATATTATTAATTAATAATTTTCTAATTATTACTAAGTAATAATAAATTAATAACAATTTGAAGGCACAAAAAATGAAAAAATAATAAAATAACTAAAATAAGTTGAAAACATAACTTAGACTTCAAACGACCATAACTTTTGATCCGAGTGTCCGTTTGAGCTCTACCATAAATCAAATTGAATCATGCGATGAGATATACACATTGGTGATATAGGGGAAACCTATATAACATTTTTCTAGACCAAAGAAGTCCCAGAAGGCCTCCAAAACCGAGTTTTTAGTCGAGATACACAACGTTTTTAACATTTAATGAAATTTCAACCCCATTTAAGGGGGTCTTTTTTCCCTTTTTAGTGGGGATTAAATTTATTCCCAGATATTACATTCATATTGATATTATGGATTTGAAATTTTATCTTTTTCATAATTTACTATTATTTATAATCAAATATGTTACAATATATACATATTTTTTTATATATTCACACATAAAAATTATATTTTATAAATAAATAATTAAACATATTTACATATAAAATATATTCCTCAATATATAATCCTTTATAAAAAATATCCATTTTATTTAAAATAATAATATATAAATATTTATATACTTATATATATATAGTGTGTGTGTGTATTAGTGTGTGTCTGTATTAACAAACTGATGTATATTATCAATACATTATAACATATTAATATACATATTAATATATAATATATGTAATATATATAAATATATATAAATATGTATAATTATACTTATAGATGGAAATATATAATATATACATATATGTGTATGTATATTTTATACATGTATTTATTTATTTATTTATAAACCCACAAAAAAAATATTTTATAGCGTTGTTAAAGGGTGGGGGTGTGCGACTAGACTATTAAAGGGGTGGAGGGGGCACATGTAGGAAGGGCTTCCTATCACTATTGAATGGGGGTAAAGCGATGTTAAAAGGGGGGCCCTCTGATTTATAGAATCGTTTTTATTTTTTTATTTTTTTTACTTTTATCATCACTTTTTTTAGTGCTGATAAAAGGGGTATTTATCAGCACTTTTTTTAGCACTGATAAAAGGGACCCCCTTTTAATAGCGGTTCAATTGTAATCACTTTTTTATTGCTGATAAAGGCTTCTTTTAGCACTGATTAAATCATGTTTTGTAGTAGTGACTCTCCAAGGAGGCATCCAATCATGACATGGTTGGTGAAAGAGTGATGGGGTTAGACACCATCCCAACCTTTTCATCATGTATTTCCTCTATCAAATGGGTTTTCTTACCTTATTTTGTGTCATATATTAAACTATATAATTTTCTTTATGTGCACAATAGTTTTTATGGATGTGTCCCCTCCATCTATGAAATTATGAGGGGCTCAAGGTCTTGAGCACATCCTAGTTGTCAGGTTAGGCCATAATGAGCTAGATTCTTAGGATGAGTTGGCCCCATTCTGGGGTGAGTACCCTGTTATAGTAGCGTATGTGTCTATGTAGCTAGTTGAATCTCAGTCAAGAAAGGGGGTTATCATTGGCAAGGGGTTAGGCATATCCAATGTCCCCCTCAACATTGATTTCATCCCATGGAAGGGGTTTTTTATAGAATATATTATTGTTGATATATATTCATCCTTCCAAGAGTACCATCCATCACTACTTGGTGATATAGAATATTCTATTTCCAATGGTGCTGAGTTCATTCAGATGGTATAGTGGATGATATGGAGGAGTGGCATGGGCTTTATTACCCAAACTATGTGGGTGAAACCGATAGGTCTGGTGGGGTCCCTCCAACACTAGTTGTGCAACACACAAGCCTATATTATAGTAAGTGAACATTATATTTTTATAAAACAATAATAAAATGCACATTTTAAAATTATGTGGAAAAAAATTCTAATTCGATAGGATGAATATTGATTTTGAACTTACTTGGCCAAAAAATCCTAGAATGAGTTTTTGAAATATTTCATTATAAATAAGAATTTATGAATAATTGAAAATGTACCATTTAACTATTTATAATTTTATTAAAATAATGTATTATAATATATGTAATTAAAAATTTATTTACTATGTATTTGATAAAGATAAAGATATGATCATTTGGAGTTAAAAAGATATATTTTTATGAAAATAGGTTTTTAAGGAAATAATGTCTTAGAATTTTAATTATTTAAAATAATATTTAATTTTGGATTATTTAAATTAAATTTATATATTAAAAATATAAAATTATTAATTTAAATCCATCTAATTATTATTACTATTTATATATTTAATATAATATCATCTTATGCATGAAAAATGTAAGTCTTGAAAAGTCAAATTTTACATGTTTTGAGGATTTTTTTTTAAATTAAATCATTCCACTTCTCTGAATTAAATATGATAAAATGGAAAAATTATTTTGAATCATTGAAATTAATATTATTTAATAATTTCAACATAATGTTTTTCATAATTAATAGTAAAAATTGAAGAAGAAAAATTATCATGGTAAAGGTTAAAACTATTTTATCAGGGGTTAATCTAAAACATTAAGGGTCAAAATGATATAAACACATCCTGAAAACAAATTTTTAAGTTTTATTTCTACCTTATACTTTACCCTATATAATATGATCAATTTTTGAGCATTAATTCATTGAAATTGACATAATATTATTCAAAAACATTGAAACATTACATGTGTGTCACTGAACTCAATTATAAAGGGTTACCCTCCCCCCTCACCTCTTCACACATATCTATCTATTTAGCTCAACCAATCCCAACAATAATCTCTATAAAAAAAATATCCAAATTATAGAGGTTCTTTTGTTGAAAAAAGATCAACCCTATGGTTCTTAATAAGATATCCATAGGAGGTTCTTCCAATTGAAAGTAATTCTCTTCAACAAGCTATTTCTTTTTTACTTCTTCTTTTACCACCTTCAATTAGTTATTAACACATCAAATATAATAACACCATTGTATAAAATATACTTAGATGTTATTATTTTTAAATATTAACATTTATCCATCTCTTTCTCTATCAAATAGAAAACAAAACCATTACTTATGTGTACGGAGAACTACTGCCTCGCAAACCGATGAAATTTTTTCTTATCACAAACTCACATGGATAGACATAATGATGAAAATAATGATTATATATGATACTTATTACATTATAATAATTATATAAAATTAATATATTAACCACTTCTTTTCCTTATCACACATTAAAGAAATTATAACATCGCTCGTGAGTACATAGGCCTACCATCTCCATGAAGCGATGTGATTCATTTTCCAAGTTCAAATTTTAAGAGTGATTTTAAACATATATATAATAAAAAAATATGATATTTAAAACTTTATTATCATTTTTGATAGTATGTAACTGTATCCTATTAATAATAACTTGAACATCCATGAAAAAACATTCATATGAAAATTAAACATTTAACACATGAAACAATGGTAATAATGAAATATTATTAACGAATAGGTGAAAAGATGATATTAGAAGATCATATATTATTTTATTAATAATATTATAGTCCTAAGATAAATTAATAACATGTTTAAAACCAATATATAGGTGGTTAAACCTTGTTAAAATAAAGGAAATTGTGAGGTAAATGATTTCATTCCAATTTCTATTCCATTGAGACCAATTTTTTATTATGAACTTATTCACTTTTATGTGGTTTATATACATACCTGTTGATATATTTAACATGAATATATTTTTATTCATGATCATTAATATTTTAACTTCTGATTATTTTTTTAAGGGGTTGCAATTTTAAATTTTCTAAAGCAGTAATAATTTGTTTTAAAAATCTCCCTTTCCATTGGGATTGCTTTTATTTTCGTTGATGTGGTCTTATAATTTATCCTTCATGAGATCAAACTACTTCATTATCCTATGGATATTTAAGGATTTTCTATATTTTCTTATGAATTTTCTCCTATTTGGAATATGAATCAAGTGAATAAATGTTTAAAATAAAACCTAATTTTACTTATCTTTTAATCAGATATATTTCTCTACCAAGCCCATATTTTTAAAATATATTTTACAAAAGCCCTTTTATTTCTAAAATAATTTAATAAGGAGATTTTAA
Source organism: Viscum album (assembly GCA_963277665.1). Taxonomy (NCBI): domain Eukaryota; kingdom Viridiplantae; phylum Streptophyta; class Magnoliopsida; order Santalales; family Viscaceae; genus Viscum; species Viscum album. The sequence goes on from OY728163.1 coordinate 317,103,695, forward strand.
GTTGTGCATAACTTTTCAAAAGTTTTTAATGGAATATTTATATTATTTTTTGAAAGGAATACATTTAACATTCTTTAATAAAATATTTATATGGTTTCTCACTTTTTCCTCAAAAGTGTTCTAATAATAAAAAAAAATTAATTTTCAGTCAGTCCAAAAGAATTTTTTTTAACATGCAAGGCATTAACAGACATCCCCACAATCTTAACCATTTTATGATTTTTATCTTATTATACGTGTTTTCAATTATTTTAAAAATAAAATTCTTTAAAAAAATATTATTTTAATATTTCACTTCTATATTCATTATTTTTTTGAAGGACATAATCTTATTACAAAACATATATTTCTAATGGACTAATGGCCATCCCGTATTTTTTATTAATTTTTTGGTTGTTAATATTCTTTTGAAAAACTTAATTTCTTTTGATAATTCTATATTAAATTTATCTTAAATATCTATATTCTATGTATCGTATATATATATAATTATTTCCAAAACCATATACCATTTTTACCTATGGTGTTTATTAAAAAATCTATTTGATTAATTGGGGAAAAACTTTATAAATTTTTATTCTTTACAAAATATGGATATTTATTGATAATTCATATTTTTTATAAATTTTATTTATCCTTAAATATATAAGGAATTCATTGTAAATGTATTTATGGTTGGGGACCAGTTATAGATAGAACCTTGATGCATTGACAGGTCTAAAGAAAAAAATCAATTTGTCAAATTAAATGGGTTTTTTGTGTATACCTACCCATCAGTTAAAATTACTTAGAACATGGCATTGATAGAATAGATATAATGATTTATGATATTATGACTTCAAATATTAATCATTTTCTTCATTGATATTTTCATATTTATCTATGAGAATGGTGCATTGATATTATCAATGGGTTCATTTCATGCTCAATATATGCATTAAATGGAAAGTGTTTTCAATTATTTATCTTTACATATTAATTATTCCCTATTTATTCATGATAGAATCCATTTTACATAACACGTACTGAGCATTTGACCTCACCCATGTTTTTTTATTTCCCCGGATTATGAATAAAAATTATTTGAATGAGTTTCAAGGATGTAGAATGTTCACATTTCTTATGTTTCATGTTTTATTCCCAATGTAAAACGGGTATCATGTATGTATCATAATGTATATGAATAATAAAATTATTGTCCATTCATGATTATAACCCTTATATCTACCACAATTTTATAAAATAACCACCATTTCTTTGTTACTCGAGTTAGGTTTTTTTCAGTTGGTATGAGAGGAATGTTAATAGAAACTTTGAGAACTAGATTTATAAAATTATAAATTAGGGGACATAATTAAATGATATAATTTGAGGATATTTAAAACTATTTAATAACATATTAGATTTATTTTAAGGGTGATATTATATTGGTTTTCTTAACAATACATCCCTAACTTGATACTATATGTGGATATGTTTTTGTAACAGATGCATCTAATCATAATAACACCAAAAAGAGTTGGTTTGAGTATATATTGTATATAATTATATTTAATGGTGAGTGTTACCTTAATGAACACCTGGTTTGACACTCATGGGGGAAATTATTTGGTTATTTCACATTTTTTTATTGATCATTATGATGAATTTGAAAATATTTTTATTATTTAAATATATTCCCAAAGAAACAATTTTTAAGATTTAGAGATTAATAGTGCATAAATTTTCCATTTATGTTAAGTGTTACACTAGATTTAGAATTATATATTATGATTTAAAATTCATAATTTCATGAGAAAATATAGTATATTCCATTATTTATAAATAGAACCTAGAAGAAATATTGTTATTAATACTTGTGGCCAATGTAGAAATTTCCCTACTGATTAATCCAACACAAATATTGTTGGAAGTGAGAAGGTCATGGATATATTTGGGAATATGACCTAGGTTATGACTAATAACCTAGAGAATTTTTAGCAAAATGATGTTACATGTCATGATGCACCTATATTAAATTGTTTCTTATGGTAGAATCCCCCATCATTTAGTGGAAATACTAATCCAGTGGTAACTGAGTAATGGAATAAGTATTTTTAAATCATATTTCTGGAATTATGATGTGATGAAAGGGAAAATTTTATAATAGTTGTATATTTTTTAAGGTATATGTTGGTCAGTGTTGGTTGTTGATCTAGAACAGTAGAGAGGAATAAGAAATATAATAAATTGAAGTTCCCAAAGATATGGAGGAAGGTATATTAATCGTAGTCTCAAATTTAGCTAATAATTTATTTGATTATTGATTCTCATGTTGTTTTATATCTTCTATATTTTCTAAGAAATTATATATTTCCCAAGAACCTTAATAATGTAGTTTTTAGTCAAAACTCCCCATGAAAATTATACTACATAAAAGATGTGTCATGAAGTTCCCATTATGACACATAAAACTCCCTTATTTGTGGAATTTATTATTATACCTATGGATGGCTTTAATATAATCCTTGTAATGTGATGGATTTAAAAATATGATGCTAAAATTTACTGTAAATACAAATAAATTATGATTTATGATGAAGATATGGAATTACATATATGTATAGTAGAGAATTCATAATCTGAGTCATGTTTAGATCCAACCACAATAGTACTTTTGAATGAGTTTCTTGGGGGAGAAGATTAAAAAAATATACAGATAGAAAACATAATCTTAAAATTGAGGATGTGTCTATTTTATAAGAATACATTGATTTATTTCCTGATAAATTACCTATACATCCACATGATAGTGAAGTTGAGTATTTTATTGACTGAACTCCCAAATTAAAACCTATATCAAAGACTCCCTATATAATAGAAAATATGGAAATTGTTAAGTTTAATAAAAAACAAGATGAATAGTGTGATAAGTGATTTATATTCCCTATTGTATCACCTTGGGGGCACTATTCTTTTTACTAAGAAGAAATATGGATCCATGTGGTTTTACATTGATTATAGGGAAATCAATGCTATTAAGATTAAAAAAAGTATAACCTACCTCATATTGATGAATTATTCAATCAACTTCATGAAACTCAATATTTTTAAAATGTTGAAATTTGTTTTAGGTGTCATAAATTGAGATTAATTAAGGAATATATTATCAAGATAACATTCTAAATGAGGTATGTAAATTTTATGTTTATAGTAATGTCATTTTTATTAAAAACTATACCATCTTTTTTTATTGACCAAATGAATAGAGTATTCAAGGAATATCTTGATAATTTTTTTGGGAATTTATTTATGATAAATTAGTGAATTCTAAAATCTATGAGTGACATGACAATCACTTTTGGATCATTATTGAGACTCTTAGTGAAAAAGAGTTTTGTGGTAAATTTAGAAAGTTTTAATTCTATCTTCAAAATGTTACTTTTCTTGTCTATATTATCTCCCAAGATGGAATCTCAGTTGACCCTATGATGAAAAGGGAATTAAATGAATAACCTACACCAATGAACATAACCAAGGTACACAGTTCCATTGGTTTGGAATTTAATTCTTGGTGACTCGATCAAAACTTTTCCTGATTGTGTAAGGCATAAAACAACCATATAAATGTAAAGGGTTTAAGTTCATATATATAAAGGAATATGAATAATGTTTTGAATGATTGAATAGAAAAATGTTTAATCCTCTAATTTTGACTCTACCACCAATAAATTATGGTTTTGTGTTATACAGTGATGTATTGAAAAAGGTAATTGGTTGTTTCCTTATATAGAATGATTATGTTATTACATATGCATCAAGTATGTTAAAGACTCATGAACAGAATCGTCCTACCCATGATCATGAGTTGATAACTATAATTATTACATTTAAGATATGGATACATTATGTTTATAGTGAATGATTTGAGATATACATAGACCATAATAGTATAAAATACATATTTTCACAAAAAATATCTCATTGTGTGGTAAAGGTGATGACTCTAATTACTCAAGGATGGTGATTTATCAATACACTTCCACCCACAAAAGGAAAATATGATATCAAATTTATTGAGTAGGAAAGATCATGGAATTATAAATAAATTGAGGATTGATAGAGATTCTATGTCCATGGATCAAGTAAAGATGCATATGTGAATTATTAAGGATTGGGATTCATCATTCCATTTTCAAATGACTACCAAAACATAATTATTAGAAAAGATAAAAAGTTCCCAATATGAAGAATATATTTTTTTAAATAAAATTAAATCCATGAATTATGGGTATTTGGAGTAATTCCTTTTTGAAGATGGAATTTATAAATTTATAAATAGGTTATGTGTTCCAATAATAAATGAGCTAAACATGGATTTTTTGGATGAACCTATGAGCTTTAATTTCTCTATACAACCTTGTACAACCAATATGTATAGGGATTTGATGGAACATTTTTTATGGGATAAAATGAGGTTGAAAATTGTTGATTATGTTTCAAGACGAATGGTTTGTTGATGGGTTAAGGATGGTAGACAAAAACCTAGAGGATTCATTCAATGTTTACCTATACCTATGTGTAAATGGGATGAAATTAATATGGAATTTATTAATGTACTACCAAAGACTCCAAGAATGAATTATACAACATGGGTTATTATTGATTGCCTTACCAATTTTGCACATTTCCTTTCTATAAGATAATATTTACCTCTTTAGAACTATTAATAGATCTATATTAAAGAATTTTTAAGACATAATAGTGAAACTTTATCAATTATGTCTGATTTTTATCCACAGTTTATGAATAAATTCTAGAAAAATCATCTTAAGGCTCTTGGTACTGAACTTCATTTGAGCACCACCTACTATCCTCAAACTGATGGATTGTATGAGTGTACTATTAAAACATTAGAAGACATGTTTATATCATGATCACTTTACTTTCAAGTTATGTTGGGTCAACATTTATATTTTTTATTGTATACCTATAACAATATGTTTCATTCAATTATTCAAATGGAATCATATAAAGCATTATATGGAAAGAGATTTCAAACTCTAATTCATTTCCTCAGTATCCAGTAAAATACTCCAGTAGGGTGTGAGTATAAGACTTATTAAGACACAACCAATGATTATTTAGCATAAATGATTAAGTAAATAATTATATTACATAAATATAAGAAATGAACAACAATCATAACATCACAAACCAAGATCGAGTGCATGTGTGCTAACCATGCCACCATGAGCCCTGACCATACCCTATTTGGATCCATGATAGAAGGAAAGTCAAGTTATCTAATGTTACTACAAAATATCCACAATTCTAGTAAATATACTAATTTTAATCCTCTAGGAATCATGATAGTCATGCCCTCATAATCTATGAGGCATCAAGTGACGTACCACTTGACATCCACTAGGACCCGAGTGATATACTCCTTGGTATCCATTAGTAGTCACACTACTTGGAATCATTGTGTTTGTACCTCTTAGAATCCACTAGGAATCATTTAGTTCATGTCTTTAGAATCCACTATTCATCAAGGGAAATATGACTCAACATCTACTAGGCCTTGAGTGACATACTCGTTAATATCCACTAGTAATCATGTTTCTTGGAATAGTCATGTTTTTACCACAAGGAATCCACTTGGAATCAAGTAAGTAATGTATTTGGTATTCACTAGGTATCAATTAATTGTGCTACTCTGTATATTTCAGGAATCAAGTCAGTTATTCCATAGACATTTGTTATACATCAAGTGATTGCGCTACTCAGTATCCACTAGGCCTCGAGGGGCATCACTATTGCAGATATAGTCTTTAAAAGTGCGCAAAAAGTGCACTTACAGCACTAAAAATAACTGATAATTGAAGCACTATTAAAATGGGGTCCCTTTTATCAACGCTAATAAAAGTCAAAAAAATTGAAAAGAAATTTTTTTCTTCAAATTTGGAAGGAGGACCAACCCCCCTTTTATCAGCGACCGACCCCACCCCCCCTTAACAGTGCTTGTCTATCCTCCCCCACCCCATATAATAGCACTAGTAACCCCACTCCCCCCCCCCTTAAAAGATCTATGCATTGCCTCACCCTCCCACATGCACACTTGCCTTTGGTGAGTTTTAAAACTGAGACCTCTCTGTAAAGACCCGCAAATTTCAAGGAAATTTTTTTCTTAATTTTCTTTGGAATTTTACAAGAGCGCAGCTTCAGACGGCACCTGATTCCGAGGCCCGGTGTGCCCGGAATCAATTTCCGAAGTTTGGCTCGGGTACGTTCAGTGAACGGACGAGCGGGTTTTTCTATCTTTTGAACCGGTGCCCGGAATCGAATTCTGAGGGCACCGATGAAATCGCAGCGCCGGTATTTGCTTAGAAACGCCTCTTCCGGAGTTGCGTTTGCTCAGACGTGGTTTTTAAATTTTGGGGCTTTAAGTCAGAAATAAAATAAAGTTTGTGCGACAACTTTATTTTATTTCACTTAAGCTGCTTGGAAGTCACTTGGAAGCCACTTGAACTGAGTTAAAGCGGATAGGGTGCTATCCGGAAATATCCTACCCCTTGTTAGGATATTTGTGAGGCAGGGCCCGCACGAGCCCCGCCGTTTCTTTCGCTAAGTAACGCACCCGCGAAAACCCGTCAAAGTAACTGAAAAGTCAACCGACGCGTTTTCTTTAATTCTTAACAGACCATTTAATTGGGCGGTTTATTTCGTTAATTCTTTAATTCTTGGCATGTTTATAAAATAAGACCAACCTAAAAAAAATCCTTTGAAAGGATTTGAGAGAATCTTTGGTTCTTCATCTCCCCGCGAAGAACGCGAAGAACGCCGGCGACCGGAATTCGACGACGCACACCGAGATCTGCGACGTCGACGAGCTTTACCCGCGACGTTCTTCGGCGACGCCTCTTCTTCCGCAGCCGATCCTCGTTCGGCAACTAAGGTGAGAATCAGATCGTTTAAGTTCTCCCTTTTTAAATTTTCGATATCAACGGATTTAAATTAATTAAATCCGTTTGATCTTGATCCGGAGATTGGCGACGCGACGCCGGATACCGCGACGATGCGACGATCCCCCTTCTTCCGCGACGAGCAATCCCGCGACGATCCCTCGTTCGGCAACGACAGCTGCGAGGTAAGGGTTGATTTGAAATATTTTCCTTTTCCGTGATTTTATTTCTTTTAAAATAAGGAACCAATCACGGAACAATTTTAAATTTATTTAAAATTGTTGGTTGGTCGTTTCTTGTTTCTCCCGTTGTTTATGAATAACGCGGAGGGTGCGGGTCTAACGAACAAGACCCGGCAACCCTCCGTCGATCTTCCTTTTTGTGCGGATTTGGCGGGCGACGGCAAAAGCACGACGCAAGGGCCATTTGTTGATTCCGCAGTGAAGGACGCGTCCCGGGAGGAACAATGGCGCATACGGGTGGCAAAACGGGCCACCGGAGCAACTCCGGCGGCCCGCGGAAGGTGGCGGCGGCGCGGGTCGCCGGCGCGGCCGAGCCGCGGCGGCGGCGAACCGCCGGACCGCGTCCGCGGTCCGGCCACCCAGCACGCGGGCCGCGTTTCTCCAAAGCCGCGGGTTTGACCCGCGGCGGCTCCCTCGGCCGCGCGGCCGAAGCCGAGCCGGCCGGTCCGGTCGGCCGGGTCGCCCCGGGCCCAGAACCCCCGTTTTCGGGCCTTCTTCAGTCATTCGCCCATATCTTGGGTCTGGGACCTCCGATTGACGAACCGTCAGCGGCTACGCGATCCTTGGATCGATACGGTCGTTTCGGTATATTATACTCAAGGTTTCGGAAGACTTTGGGTTCGGCCGGGTTGGTTCGTACACAAAACCAACCGGGCCCTCGGAGCGGAAACGCTCATAACTTGAGCTACGGACGTCCGATCGACGTACCGTCAGCTGTGGTAGTTTCCTCTAAGTGAGACGGAACTTTTGGCATACTCCGCCCGAGGATCGGACACAGGCGGAGTACGGTCGGGTTGGTTTTTCCCTAAAAACCAACCGGGCCCCTGGGACGAAAATGCCAATAACTCTCAGACCGGGCGTCCGATTGACGCGCCGTCTGTTGCGTTGAGATCCTGTTGTCGATACGGAACTTTTGGATACATCAACTTCGGACTACGTGTCAGTTGATGTATCAGCCTCTCGGCTCGTGGAGCGGACCCTCCTAAACGAGCTCGCTGTGTGCGGGAACCCTAGCGCTGGCTGTGACTTCGACGACAGAGCAGAGATCCTCCGTGGACTGCGACGACGGCAGAGCAGAGATCCTCCGTGGACTGCGACGAAGGCAGAGCAGAGATCCTCCGTGGACTGCGACGACGGCAGAGCAGAGATCCTTCGTGGACTGCGGCGACGACTGTGCAGAGATCCTCAGTGGACTGCGTCGACTACTGCACTCAGCGATCCTACGTGGATCAGTGCTACAGGTTCTGTGTGAGCCCGATCCTATGTGGGTCCTTACTACCGGTTCTGTGTGAGCCACTGCCTACAGGTTCTGTGTGAGCCCGATCCTGTGTGGGTCTTTTGCGGGGGTTAGTACCTATCGATCCTTCGTGGGTCCGACGACTTAGATGGATCAGTGATCATCTTTGACGTCATCTGAAAAAGTATACCTGGTTGAGCTGAATCTTATGTTACTCTCCTTTGTGGATTGTGTTGAACTATCCTATGTGGATTTACCGTTTACTCTCCTTATGGATTTGAGTCTTGCTTTCCTTTGTGGATTGAGTTGTTCTTGAGCTCGTGAGCAGAGCTAGAATTGGGGACTTAGGTATATGTATGGGCATATACCTAAGTCGAGTCAGATGTTACTTCGTGATTGCATCTTTCTTTTGTGCTATATCCTTTGTGGATTTCGGGAGACCTTCGGGGGTCTCGGGGTCCTTACTGAGTAGCTTGTACTCACCCCTGCACGGGCTATGCCCGCACCTTGTTGTGTTGGTTGCAGACGACGGACAGCGCTGATCACGGTTGGGGCGTGGAGCAGGACGGTACCTGGAGGTGGACCACTGGGCGGGACGTGCTCGGAGCGGACGTGGGACCCGAGGATCCTGGAGGCTATCTGTACCCACCCTTCAGGTGGGATTGCCAGTGGACGACACGAGGCCGCCGTCTTTTCTTCAGTTGCTGTACTTTACTTTTCAGTTGTACTTTACAGTTGGGCTTGTATTTCCGGCCCCCTTTACTTTTCTGCACTTTACTTTCCGCTTGCTGACTCTGTGTGGTTGTTACTTATAAAGGCAATGCCTTCCCTGTTTACTGGGATTTTACGCCTTGGTGCTAGTCGCCAGCCCCTGGCCTATGGAAGGCGGGCTTGGGGTAGTCACGGCACGGGCCCCGAGGACGGGTCGTGACAAATTGGTATCAGAGGGGTTGGTTCTACCGCAGACTCTGATCGTCCTTTATTTCTATATGAAGCAATAGTGTTTAGTGTATTGAGTGTGGTTATCAGTTCAGGGAGCCCAGTGTTGGTGTGGCGGCCGACGTATCCGTACACCAGGACCCTGACTCCTGATTTCCGACTTAATGCATGAAAACATTGATTGCGTGTGTGTTTCAAGTTTTCTTTGTGATTACTTGTGTCAGCTCACTGGGTATACTGATCTGCTTTATGAAAGTCTCAAGTTTTCCTTGTGATTACTTGTGCCAGCTCACCAGGTATACTGTTCTGACTGTGGTGCTCTTGTTCTCCTTTTCAGGATGGCCCCGCGACGACAGCCAGCTAGGGTTCCGAGTGTAGGGCGCGACGGCAGCCCACCGAGCGACGAGGCCTCGGTGCAGGGCCCTTTGCCAGCAGTGGCACCGGCGGTAGCTTTACCCGCCGAGCCACCGATGCTGCCAGTACCAGACGCTGACGATGCACGTCGCCTCAGGGCACTGCATGAGTTTCAGAGCCAGCGACCGCCCAGGTTTCGCGGTGAGGCGGACCCCCAGGCCGCCGAGGACTGGCTAGAGGCGGTGGTACGGATCTTTAGGCTAGTGAGGGCACCAGCGGATCTCATGGTGATTCTCGCAGCGAGCCTCCTGCAGACGGCCTCAGGACACCGGCTCAGCAGTGCAGGGCACACAGCGGAGTTCCAGCCTTCCGAGAGGCAGGCTGTGCTACTTTTGCGGCGGGCAGGGTCACATGGCTCGTGACTGCCCGACTCGCCGATCAGAGGAGCAGCAGACGGTGGAGGGGCCACCCAGGCAGAGGCAGAGGGTCGACCGTGGCGGTCCGCAGGGAGGAGGCGGACGAGGCAGAGGAGCTGGCCGAGCAGCGGGTGGTGGGCGACGCTTCCAGGCTCTAACCCCACCACCACCAGGAGGGCCACCTCGACCACATGGAGCTGGCGGGCAGGGACAGGCCCAGCTCCAGGCAGTGGAGGCCTACGACCCCGGCTTGCCAGAGATGATTCGAGGTACGATCTGTGTCTATTCCACCCTTGCTGCAGTACTTATAGACACAGGAGCGAGTCACTCATTCATATCCTCTGCCCTTGTTCGGAGCTCGGAGATTCCGACTGAGCCGTTGGCTCGATCCTTACGGCTAGAGACTCCTACGGGAGCAGACTCGACGATTACGCACTGGTGCCGGCAGTGTGAGTTTACTCTAGGAGGCGAGAGCTTCGGCTGGGATCTCCTTGTAGCGGCGCCGAGGCCTTACGACGTCATCTTGGGCATGGATTGGCTATCCACGGTTCATGCCCAGATCGACTGTTTTAGGCGCAAGGTGCGATGTGTTCGCACCGACGGGAGCAGGTTTACCTTCACCGGCGAGAAGGGAACCTTTGCAGCACAGGATGGACTTCCGCGGAGGAGAGTGCAGCCCATCTCTCATCAGTTGGCTAGCCTCATCCTAGGAGCAGTGGACGTGCGGAGTCCAGCTTTTCCTGCGGTGGTGGACCAGTACGTGGACGTCTTCCCCGACGACGTTCCAGGGCTACCTCCTCGTAGAGAGGTAGACTTTTACATCGACTTGTACCCCGGGACAGCCCCGATATCTACTCCAGCATATCGGATGGCCCCCGCCGAGCTTCGGGAGCTGCGGGTACAGTTGGAGGACTTGCAGAGCAAGGGGTTTATCCGACCCAGTGTTTCACCCTGGGCTTCCCCGATTTTGTTCGCCAAGAAGGCGGACGGGAGCTTGCGACTATGTGTCGACTGTCGTCGCCTGAACCAGGTGACAGTGAGGAACAAGTATCCGCTGCCACGGATTGATGACCTCTTCGATCAGCTCAAGGGAGCGCGGTGGTTCTCGAAGATAGACCTCCGGTCAGGCTATCATCAGCTCAGAGTTCGAGACGAGGACGTGCAGAAGACGGCCTTCAGGTGTCGGTATGGCCATTATGAGTTCTTGGTTATGCCGTTCGGTGTAACCAATGCTCCAGCAGTGTTCATGAGCTTCATGAACAGGATCTTCCAGCCATACCTCGACCGATTTGTCGTGGTCTTCATTGACGACATTTTGGTATACTCGACGACTGAGGAGGAACATGCCTACCACCTGTGAGTTGTGCTAGACACACTCCGAGAGCACCAGCTTTATGGGAAGCTCTCAAAATGCCAGTTCTGGTTACGTGAGGTCCATTTCTTGGGGCACGTCATTTCTGAGGCGGGAGTTGCAGTGGATCCCGCGAAGATCGAGGCAGTGCTAGCTTGGGAGCCACCCAGGAGCGTGACAGAGGTGCGGAGCTTCTTGGGCCTAGCGGGATACTATCGGAGATTCGTACCAGACTTCTCCAGAGTTGCGGCACCACTCTCAGCTTTGACGAAGAAGGGGAAACCCTTCGTGTGGTCAGACAGATGTCAGCAGAGCTTCCAGGAGCTGAGGCAGAGGTTGACCAGCGCACCTATCTTGAGGTTGCCTGAGGAGGGAGTTGGATACGTAGTTTACTGCGATGCATCAGGGACTGGACTCGGGTGCGTCCTGATGCAGGAGCGGGCCGTGATCGCCTACGGATCACGACAGTTGAGGCCGCATGAGCAGAACTACGCCACTCATGACCTGGAGTTAGCAGCAGTGGTCTTCGCTTTGAAGACTTGGCGGCACTATCTGATGGGCGAGCGCTTCACAGTCTTTTCTGACCACCAGAGTCTCAGGTATATCTTCTCTCAGAAGGACCTGAACCTGAGACAGCGGAGATGGCTTGAGTTCCTCCAGGACTATGACTTTGAGATAGTCTATACTCCTGGGAAGGGGAACGTGGTAGCCGATGCCCTCAGCAGGAGGACGGGCATTCAGCTACTTGAGGAGGCGACGGAGCAGCTAGCCTCCTTACAGATATCCTTCGTGGATAGAGACGGAGCAGCCTTTCTTCAGTCTCTCACAGTCTCTCCTCCACTTCTACAGCGGGTCAGAGAGGCTCAGCGTGGGGACACTGACTGTGAGACCCGGCGTGCACTGATATCCTCAGGTCAGGCGCCTGATGGTTTCTCCCTGGGAGCAGAGCACGACATCCTTTTCAGAGGACGTACCTTCGTACCAGTCTCTTTACGAGAGGAGGTGCTGAGAGAGTTTCACACTTCTCCCTTGGCGGTGCATCCCGGAGTGGCGAAGATGTACCAGGATCTCAGACGACAGCACTGGTGGCCGGGCATGAAGAAAGTTGTGGCAGAGTTCGTTTCACGATGCCTCACCTGCCAGCAGGTGAAGGCAGAGCATCAGGTACCAGCAGGCTTGGTACAGCCCTTGGAGGTCCCGGAGTGGAAGTGGGATGGCATATCTATGGACTTCGTGACTGGACTTCCACGCACTTCCAGAGGTCACGACTCCATTTGGGTGATTGTCGACCGACTCACCAAGTCGGTACACTTCTTACCCATCAGAGAGCAGGGCTCAGTGGAGAGCTTGGGACGTCTTTACGTCCAGGAGATCGTATGGCTTCACGGTGTGCCATCGTCTATCGTCTCCGATCGAGATGCTCGTTTCACTTCCTGGCTTTGGAAGGGGTTGCAGGAGGCGTTCGGGACGCGGCTCCATCTGAGCACAGCCTTCCACCCTCAGACGGATGGTCAGACGGAGAGGACCATACAGACACTCGAGGACATGCTCCGTGCATGTGTTCTCGACTTTGGTCGCAGCTGGGAGGACCACCTACCCTTGGTGGAGTTCGCGTACAACAACAGCTACCACTCCACCATCGGGATGGCACCATACGAGGCGTTGTACGGCAGACCCTGCAGATCACCGTTGTGCTGGACAGACCCTGGGGAGTCAGCACTCGTGGGACCAGAGATGGTCCGAGCCACGACAGAGAAGGTCCAGATCATCCAGGAGAGGATGAGGACAGCTCAGAGCCGGCAGAAGTCATATGCTGACAGGAGGCGGAGGCCACTAGAGTTCGAGGATGGCGACCACGTCTTTTTGCGTGTCTCACCTCGACGTGGTTTACGGAGATTTGGCCGAGGCGGCAAGTTGTCTCCACGCTTCATCGGGCCTTTCCAGGTCCTCAGCAGGATAGGAGAGGTGGCTTATCGCCTGGCTCTACCACCTCAGTTGCACCGGGTGCACGACGTCTTCCACGTGTCTCAGTTGAGGAGATACGTGCACGACCCGACGCACATCATCGACTTTGGGGAGCTGGACGTGGACGATGGGGCGACTTTTGCGGAGGTTCCAGTGGAGATCGAGGATCGACAGGAGCGGGTCCTACGTGGGCGGTCGATTCCTCTTGTGCGCGTCAGATGGCAGCACGGGAACCTCCAGGAGAGCACTTGGGAGCGGGAGGCTCAGATGCGTGCTCAGTACCCCCATTTGTTCCCCTAGTTTTTGATTAACTTTACGGGGACGTAAAGCCCTGAGGTGGGAGTAATGTAAAGACCCGCAAATTTCAAGGAAATTTTTTTCTTAATTTTCTTTGGAATTTTACAAGAGCGCAGCTTCAGACGGCACCTGATTCCGAGGCCCGGTGTGCCCGGAATCAATTTCCGAAGTTTGGCTCGGGTACGTTCAGTGAACGGACGAGCGGGTTTTTCTATCTTTTGAACCGGTGCCCGGAATCGAATTCTGAGGGCACCGATGAAATCGCAGCGCCGGTATTTGCTTAGAAACGCCTCTTCCGGAGTTGCGTTTGCTCAGACGTGGTTTTTAAATTTTGGGGCTTTAAGTCAGAAATAAAATAAAGTTTGTGCGACAACTTTATTTTATTTCACTTAAGCTGCTTGGAAGTCACTTGGAAGCCACTTGAACTGAGTTAAAGCGGATAGGGTGCTATCCGGAAATATCCTACCCCTTGTTAGGATATTTGTGAGGCAGGGCCCGCACGAGCCCTGCCGTTTCTTTCGCTAAGTAACGCACCCGCGAAAACCCGTCAAAGTAACTGAAAAGTCAACCGACGCGTTTTCTTTAATTCTTAACAGACCATTTAATTGGGCGGTTTATTTCGTTAATTCTTTAATTCTTGGCATGTTTATAAAATAAGACCAACCTAAAAAAAATCCTTTGAAAGGATTTGAGAGAATCTTTGGTTCTTCATCTCCCCGCGAAGAACGCGAAGAACGCGAAGAACGCCGGCGACCGGAATTCGACGACGCACACCGAGATCTGCGACGTCGACGAGCTTTACCCGCGACATTCTTCGGCGACGCCTCTTCTTCCGCAGCCGATCCTCGTTCGGCAACTAAGGTGAGAATCAGATCGTTTAAGTTCTCCCTTTTAAAATTTTCGATATCAACGGATTTAAATTAATTAAATCCGTTTGATCTTGATCCGGAGATTGGCGACGCGACGCCGGATACCGCGACGACGCGACGATCCCCCTTCTTCCGCGACGAGCAATCCCGCGACGATCCCTCGTTCGGCAACGACAGCTGCGAGGTAAGGGTTGATTTGAAATATTTTCCTTTTCCGTGATTTTATTTCTTTTAAAATAAGGAACCGATCACGGAACAATTTTAAATTTATTTAAAATTGTTGGTTGGTCGTTTCTTGTTTCTCCCGTTGTTTATGACTAACGCGGAGGGTGCGGGTCTAACGAACAAGACCCGGCAACCCTCCGCCGATCTTCCTTTTTGTGCGGATTTGGCGGGCGACGGCAAAAGCACGACGCAAGGGCCATTTGTTGATTCCGCAGTGAAGGACGCGTCCCGGGAGGAACAATGGCGCATACGGGAGGCAAAACGGGCCACCGGAGCAACTCCGGCGGCCCGCGGAAGGTGGCGGCGGCGCGGGTCGCCGGCGCGGCCGAGCCGCGGCGGCGGCGAACCGCCGGACCGCGTCCGCGGTCCGGCCACCCAGCACGCGGCCCGCGCGGGCCGCGTTTCTCCAAAGCCGCGGGTTTGACCCGCGGCGGCTCCCTCGGCCGCGCGGCCGAAGCCGAGCCGGCCGGTCCGGTCGGCCGGGCCGCGCCCAGGCCGGACCGGACCCGGCCGAGCCGGGTCGGGCCGGGTCGGGCCGACCCGGTTCGGGCCGACCCAAGGGGGGGTTCGGGCCGGGTCGCCCCGGGCCCAGAACCCCCATTTTCGGGCCTTCTTCAGTCATTCGCCCATATCTTGGGTCTGGGACCTCCGATTGACGAACCGTCAGCGGCTACGCGATCCTTGGATCGATACGGTCGTTTCGGTATATTATACTCAAGGTTTCGGAAGACTTTGGGTTCGGCCGGGTTGGTTCGTACACAAAACCAACCGGGCCCTCGGAGCGGAAACGCTCATAACTTGAGCTACGGACGTCCGATCGACGTACCGTCAGCTGTGGTAGTTTCCTCTAAGTGAGACGGAACTTTTGGCATACTCCGCCCGAGGATCGGACACAGGCGGAGTACGGTCGGGTTGGTTTTGCCCTAAAAACCAACAGGGCCCCTGGGACGAAAATGCCAATAACTCTCAGACCGGGCGTCCGATTGACGCGCCGTCTGTTGCGTTGAGATCCTGTTGTCGATACGGAACTTTTGGATACATCAACTTCGGACTACGTGTCAGTTGATGTATCAGCCTCTCGGCTCGTGGAGCGGACCCTCCTAAACGAGCTCGCTGTGTGCGGGAACCCTAGCGCTGGCTGTGACTTCGACGACAGAGCAGAGATCCTCCGTGGACTGCGACGACGGCAGAGCA
Source organism: Viscum album (assembly GCA_963277665.1). Lineage (NCBI taxonomy): Eukaryota > Viridiplantae > Streptophyta > Magnoliopsida > Santalales > Viscaceae > Viscum > Viscum album. The sequence continues at coordinate 317,119,728 of OY728163.1, forward strand.
GAGATCCTCCGTGGACTGCGACGAAGGCAGAGCAGAGATCCTCCGTGGACTGCGACGACGGCAGAGCAGAGATCCTTCGTGGACTGCGGCGACGACTGTGCAGAGATCCTCAGTGGACTGCGTCGACTACTGCACTCAGCGATCCTACGTGGATCAGTGCTACAGGTTCTGTGTGAGCCCGATCCTATGTGGGTCCTTACTACCGGTTCTGTGTGAGCCACTGCCTACAGGTTCTGTGTGAGCCCGATCCTGTGTGGGTCTTTTGCGGGGGTTAGTACCTATCGATCCTTCGTGGGTCCGACGACTTAGATGGATCAGTGATCATCTTTGACGTCATCTGAAAAAGTATACCTGGTTGAGCTGAATCTTATGTTACTCTCCTTTGTGGATTGTGTTGAACTATCCTATGTGGATTTACCGTTTACTCTCCTTATGGATTTGAGTCTTGCTTTCCTTTGTGGATTGAGTTGTTCTTGAGCTCGTGAGCAGAGCTAGAATTGGGGACTTAGGTATATGTATGGGCATATACCTAAGTCGAGTCAGATGTTACTTCGTGATTGCATCTTTCTTTTGTGCTATATCCTTTGTGGATTTCGGGAGACCTTCGGGGGTCTCGGGGTCCTTACTGAGTAGCTTGTACTCACCCCTGCACGGGCTATGCCCGCACCTTGTTGTGTTGGTTGCAGACGACGGACAGCGCTGATCACGGTTGGGGTGTGGAGCAGGACGGTACCTGGAGGTGGACCACTGGGCGGGACGTGCTCGGAGCGGACGTGGGACCCGAGGAGCCTGGAGGCTATCTGTACCCACCCTTCAGGTGGGATTGCCAGTGGACGACACGAGGCCGCCGTCTTTTCTTCAGTTGCTGTACTTTACTTTTCAGTTGTACTTTACAGTTGGGCTTGTATTTCCGGCCCCCTTTACTTTTCTGCACTTTACTTTCCGCTTGCTGACTCTGTGTGGTTGTTACTTATAAAGGCAATGCCTTCCCTGTTTACTGGGATTTTACGCCTTGGTGCTAGTCGCCAGCCCCTGGCCTATGGAAGGCGGGCTTGGGGTAGTCACGGCACGGGCCCCGAGGACGGGTCGTGACACTCTCCAACATAATCCCACACCTTTTCTACTCATCATCATGTGTAAGTACCAATCAGCATCCACTTGGTATCAATTAAGTCATTTCATTGACATCAACTAGCCATCAAGGGGTCATGATACACATCATCCACTAGGCCTTGAGTAACATACACCTTGGAATTCACTAAACATTGAGTGTAACACACAACATTCATGAGTCATTTTCATGTCTCTACCCTATTCCTTGATCCCTCATAACCGTCATCAGACTCCCCCTCTAAGAGATACACATGTTTCGATGATCCACCTACTTTGGGAACCAAGAAAAAACCTCCAAAGGTATACACAATGAGGTAGAAGATACAAGCAGTCATAGCAAAACCTCATGAATAAAGTTGTAATATCCAACATATGTGGTAAATTTCCTACATGAATATAAAGAAAAAACATACTCATGGAATCACATATCACATAAGGTTCTCAAGGGATAACCACATGAAATCACAATCAGGTATGGAAAATACAAGTGTTATATCATTTTAACAAGTTTAAATAAGATCCCAACAAGTTAAGGAACCTCCTACCTCATAATTGTCAACGTAATCATCAAGGTCTATCAAATATGTCATCGCATGAGCCATGCTCACACACCAATAAAAATATTATCACACACCAAGGGATAGTAAAACTGATTACAATCTTACATGTAATGGATTTTTTAGTATGGAAAGGAGGAATAGATCAAATGGATTAAACTAAACTTACCTGAGGTAGATCATTGTCAAAATGGATCCACAATCTCATATTAAAAAGAGAGGAGGAAGGCTCTCTAGAAAATTGGGAGGCTCCATGTTGTAAGGTAAGTTGTTACGGCATGGAGGTGTACTAGCATCATCCACTAGGGTGTAGGGTTTAACACCATGTTATACCCCTCCTAGCACTAATCCTAGTTTTTATCCCTACACGTTAGTCACAATCATTATATATATGATAACACAATAGTATAATCAATTAAACTAATTAACTATAATCAAGATATATCACACAAGATATATTATCCAGAACAAATAGTATAAATCAATCATTTAATTAAAGAACTATTGTTTAGTACTACAACAAATATATACATTTTATGTGAACCTATGTGTCTATCATGATGTATGAACACACCTAGATCCTCATAAAAATAGTAACATAAATCCTATCCATGTTAACTCAAAGTTCTAATACACATGTGTTATCCAATAACATAACAACTCCCCTTTTGAGTTCTACATAGTTATCTTCTTATTAACTTGTCCTTGGTTAGTCCAAAATATGAAACCTGATGATTTGATACCATTTTGTAACATCCCAACTCAAACCAATTGGTTTGAGTTGAAATACCACATGACCACATACATGCATCCCTGTATGAAAGTGGTTTCCAACTAGTAGTGATGCTCTAAGTTCATCAGTGGGGAGAATATACCCTCAATATCATGTCATTGAGAAATAATAATAATAAAAATAAAAATAAAAATAAAAATATTATAAATCATTATAGTGATAATTAAAAAACAAAATTATAGAATACAAGTCATACAATAGATAACGGGATCTTGAAGTGGTAAGACAAACCATGTAAAAGAAACAGCATGAAAAAATAAATAAATAATGTGTCCTTTAGATCCTATCCTGGTCCACTAATATATTTTTACTCCTCTGATCAACCATCCACTATATGTCCATTTCCCTTCTTCGGGTCTCTATTCATGAAATCTATAGGCACACCAAAATTCTGGAGTAGGGTGTGAGTATAAGACTCAGTAAGACACCACCAATGCATCTTTATCAATTCTTCTCAAGTAAAAAAGTGTATTCTATAAATATAACTAATGAACATCAAGCACAACATCAAATCCCAGGATCGAGTTCCTGTGTTCTACCCAAGCCACCATGAGCCCCGACTATACCTTATTTGGGTCCATGATGGAAGGAAAGTAAAGTTATCGAATGTAACGGAAAACTAGCCACAATTATATTAAACATATCACCCATCATTATCTAGGAATCATTTAAGTCATGTCCTCAGAATCAATGAGGCATCGAGTGATGTAACAGTCGGTATCCACTAGGGCCTCAAGTGACATACTCCTTGGTGTCAGTTGGTAGTCATGTTACTTGGAATCATCATGTCTGTACCACTCAGCATTCACTAGGAATTAATTAATTCATATCCTCGGTATCTACTAGGCATCAAGTGGTATACCACTCATCATCCACTAGTCCTTTAGTGACATACTTATTAATATCCACTGGTAATCATTTTTCTTGGAATCGTCAGGTTTTTACTAATAAGAATCCATTAGGAATCAAGCAAGTAATGTATTTAGTATCCACTAGTTATTGAGTAATTTCACTACTCAGTATCTGATGGGCATAAATTGAGTCATTCCCTTGTCATTTTCTAGACATTGAGTGATCACGCTACTCAGAATCCACTAGGTCTCAAGTGGCATACTCCTTGGAATATTTTAGTAGTTGTAATGCTTGGAATCATTTTTATGTGCCACTTGAAATCCACAAGGTATCAAGTAATCATTTCCTTGACATCAAATAGGAATCGAGTGATCTTCATACTCAGTATCCACTAGTCCTCGAGTGACCTACTCCTTGGAATTCACTAGACACTAAGTGTAACACACGGAATCCATAAAGCGTTGTAATATCCCTACCTTGTGATTTGGTCCCTAATCACCATCATCACAATCCCCCTCTAAGGGATACACATGTTGCAACAATCCACCTACTTTGGAAACAAAGAAAAAAACTTCTAAAGGCATGCACAATGAGGTAGAAGACACAAGAAATCATAGCACAACATTATTAATAGAGTTGCATTATCCAACACATGTGGTAAGAATCCAACATGAATATCAAGAAAAAACATAATAATAGAATCACATATCACATAAGGTTCCCATGGGATACACACACACCCACATGTGATCATAATAAAGCATATAAAATACAAGTTTTATAGTATTTTAACAAGTGTAAATAATAACCCAACATATTAAGGAACCTTCTACCTCATAATTTCCAAGATCACCATAAAGTTATATCGAATATTTCTTCGCCTGAACCATGATCACACGCCAAAAAAAATATGATCACATTCCAAGGGATATTAGAACCAATTCCAATATGACATGTTATGGGTTTTATAGTAAGGAAAGGAATAATAGATCAAAGGGATTAAACCAAACTTACCAGAGGTTAATCATCATCAAAATGGATCCACAATATCATCTTAAAAAGGAAGTAGGAAGGATCTCTGGAAAATTGGAAGGCTCCACAGTATAAGTTAAGGTGTTATGGAATGGATGTGTGTTGGTAGTAGCCACTACAGTGTAGGATTTAACACCACTGTTTAGGGGTGCACCATCCATGGTGTAGGTTTGGACACCATGGTGCATAGGTGCACTGTAAAGAGTTCACCATGGTGTAGGGTAGGTTTATTTATCATAGAAAATAATGGAATAATGATCACCATGGTGTATTAAAGGATACTGTAGTGTAGGACCACACTGGGTCTTGAAGCTCTAGGGAATAGAGTATGGACTATGGTGTGGAGTCCTCACTATAGCCCTTCATAGTTTCTACATTCCCTAATAAACAATGAGGGAGATGGTATTTTTAGGGGTCTTCGGAGATCTCATCCAAATGATAAAACCACTCATAATTCCCCATTAATATCCCTCTTCAATTCTGAAATTAATTCCCCCAATTCAATTTTTCAACTGCCTATTAAAATCATTAACACCCGAAGACCAACGGCCTAGACGTGCTGTCTGTAACTGATGCGGAGAGATCTATGCATCCTGGTCTAACTCACCATGGAACAACATTAAAAATCATCTCCACAGTGGAGTCTACGGTGCAACCCCACATCACAATGGCATATACTCCCTCCACTATAGTGTAGCCTCAACCCCACAAGACATTACAGTGTAGCCACCCATACAACAACGTAGCCAAGGCCTCTACAGCATGGTCTTGTTGTGTTGTGGTGCATCCACCCTTTTTTTAGTATTAAGTCTTCCAAAACATACTCAAGCCTTTTTTCTACTGAAATCCCTCATCCCTTTACCCAAAAATGTATCAACATAAAAACAAGGAGGGGAAGGAGGAAAACAAGTTTTTCTTTAAAGAAATCAAAAATGGGGTTTTTCATGTCGATTTAAATCCTTGAAATTCTCATGCCACTTCTTTATTTAAATCACATTTGATATGGAAATGTGGGATTAGAGGATGAAGAATAAATTTTAGAGACCAATTGCAAACATGGTTGATATAGACTGAGTGACTAGTGATAGTTATTACTACTCCTAATTGAAACTCATTCCCCTAAGTACAACTAAGTTGATGAATTTTCCACACAAGGCATGATTTGAAAATTATTAATTGTTTACCACTCAGGGGATTTTTATGAAAATATAATTCTTCCACTTTTTGAAATTTCAAGCATCACATGAAATTTATTTAAAGATTCAAATCACTCAATTTATTAAAATGTAAGTATTTTAAAATATAATAGAATCAAAATGGGACTAAAAGTTACAAACACACAAACAATTTGTTTAATTTAGATTTAATTAGAAATTTTTCAATTTTTAGATATTGAAATTTATCTATATATTTAATTTCAATTTTATGTTTTAATATATTTTTATCATTTCCCATGTGTTTTTTATATTTATGATCATGTGTTCTAATTTTTATATCACATTTGTGTGTTTTTATTGTTTTAAACATGTTTTAATATCATCATATGTAATCATATTCTTTGTGGTATATTTTTTATTTTTTTAGTCTTATTGTTTTATATCATCTCTAAAAATAGGAATTAAAATTTAATTTTACTAATTTTGTTTTGCATTTTTTTCTTAGTATTATAATTTTTATATACATTTTATATATACATATATTATTATATAAATAGTATATATATATATACATATTGATACTAGGATAGAAAATCACAATCTGGATAAAGAAGTTACTCATACACAAAAGCATATGTAAGGGAAAATTGTTGTACCACTATGCATCAGTAGAAATTTAGTACCCATAGGTAGTATGGGCTTGATACATAAGGGTAAACCTATTTACCCTTACATAAGGGCTCTACTAGCTTGGAAACACTCATAATCCACAACATTTCATCAACTCCATCAAATTTTTCATCCACTTCACTTCTTTGAATCTTATCATAGATCATCCATAGAATCTCAGCATTGCAATGTCCCTTCTCCTGGTGACTTATGACAGCCTCATGAAACTTCAATGTGTGAGTTTTTTTATGTGTTTTGGTTTTTTTAAATGTCTATAAGTAAAAAAATTAAAATTAGGAATTAAAGGTGGCTGGGGGAACCTTTCCCCTCCTAGCCACCTTGCCCTGGATCGGTGATGTGGAAAATGCAGCCAAGGGTAGGCATCTTCTGAATAAAGAAAAAGAAAAAGGTGTCCAGGGGGTGCATGCCTTTTGCCTACATAAAAAGCGAAAGGCATACCCCCCATGGACACCTTTCACTTAATTCCATATAAAAGGGCACCCCCCCCCCCTATCTTTCTCACTTAAAATTTGCCTCCATCCCTCTCATTTCAAAATTATACCTTCTCTCTACATTATAATCTCTCTCTCTCTCTCTAGAAAAAGTTTTCTTTGTGTGTGGTGGATCTGGGGGCCTAAAAAAAGTCTGCATTTTTAACGAATCGTCATTTAGAGGTATGTTTTCTTATTTAATTTAATGTTATTTATTTTTTTAATTTAATTCTTTTTATTTAGTTTAAAAATGTTATTTATTAAGTAGTTTAGTTAGTCATGTATAGTTTAGAAATCATAGTTATTATTTGTAATGAATAATTATAGATTAAATTATTATTATGTTATGAATATATAATGATGAAAGGTTGATTAAGTAATGATTAAATTATGATTAAATTATGATTATGTGATGATTAAAGGTTGATTAAGGAATGAATAAAGAATTAATGATTAAATAAATATTAAAGAATGATTAAGGTATAATTAAAGAATTATTAAGGTGTGATTAAAGGTTGATTAAGGGATAATTAATGAATGATTAAGGAATGATTCACCATTATTTAACTAATGGTTAATAAATGATTAAATAATGGTTATCTAATGGTCAACTAATGATTAACTAATGGTTAACTAATGATTAAATAATGGTTAAGTAATGATTAGTGTCATATTTTAGGATATAAGAAAACTATTTAAAAGTTTTTTAGTATAAAGATTATGTGTTGATATAAGAAATCAAATCTCTGCATGGATACAAAAAAGTGGGTGTGGATATGGCACAGATGTACCTAGGAGTAACAACTTTGACAAGGTGTTTCGAGCTTGAATCAGGGTAACCTTGTACATGAGAATGGGCCTTGTTGCATCCTGGTTTGACACACTCTGGGTATATTCTTTAGATGATTCATATTTTCTTTATAAACTACAAAAATACCTTTAGGATGATTAAAAAATACACTAAGAAATGTTATTATCATAGCTTAGGGTATAAAAATACATTCTTAAATTGTAGTATAATAAATATTATATAGTCAACCATTATTTTCAATATTAGGTACACTATTAGAATATTGATAAAAAAAAATTTTTGATGTATAGAGTCATGTTTGCATATGTATGATACTATAGGGAGGTTATTCAAACTGAGAAAGTAGATTCTATAGTACATAACAAATAATAGTGGTTAGTACAGTTGATTTTGTAACCCTAAGTGAACTTCAAGATAGAATTCGTGCATCCTTAAATCTAGGACCTGATCAAGAGATCAAGTCTATGATTTATGGACATTTTCAATTGTAGGATACATTGTGGCATCTAGCTTGTCCATTGGTTGCTGATACGCATTGGGTCCAAGTAATAAATTTATTTTCTCAGCGGTCAGATAGTACCATTATAGAGTTATATGTTGATGTTTCTACTATACAACAACAATGTCCAGTTATATGAAGACGTAAACTTACAAGAGTGGTTGAATATGGTCTACCCCATGAAATTGAGCATATTACAAATGGTTTAGAAGAGGAAAACCTAGATTATCTCCTAGATATACATGTAAATCTGAATTCTAATGAGGATTTTTGTAATGATGGAACAGAAAGTGAAAACAGTGTTGATGAGGAGGGAGCAGCGGAAGTTGGGGAGGAAGTTTCTAGAAATGAATTAGTTTTATAGTAGCCTCGACCCATAATAAAGCATCCACCGCTTCTTTCATCTTGTTCGGAAGTAATGACATGCGTGAATAAATTCGACTATAATGTTCTCACATCTACAACTGGGTTTCCCGAATTTGTATCAGATAGGTTTAATGAGATTAAAAAACCTTATATATTGGATGGAATTTTTTAAGTAAAGATGCCTTGAAAATCACACTAAATATATTTCACATTGAGAGGAACTATATATATATTGTTCAGGAATCAAGCCATAATAAATATCTCATACGATGTGAGAAGTATGGGGATGATTATAGATTCTACATGAGGGTGATTCCGAACATTGCATTTGGAGGTTGGATAATCTTGAGGATTAAGGCAGCTCATGCTTGCTTTCATCAAATCCTGACACTAGATCATACCTCATTGGATTCTGAATTTTTGTTATCCATTATCATAAAAATGATTAGGACATGTCAATATGTTCCTATAACCCTTGTGAAAGAGAGGATACAACAAATATTCAGTTATAATATTTCCTATAATAAGGCATGGATGGTGAAATAGAAGGAAATTGTGAAAGTCTATGGTAATTGGGATGACTCATACCAGGTGTTTCCACAAATTCTAGCCATAATAATACACGATAACCAAGTTGTATTCCATCATCATATGAATTAACATGTTTCTCAAGATAACCAATTTGATCCATCTCATGTTCAATTTCATCGGTTGTTCTAGGCATTCCTCCCCTGTATATCTTCATTTCATTTTAGAAAATAGTTCATACAGATTAATGGAACATTTCAATATGAAAATAACAAGGTAATATTATTTATTTCAGAAACCCAAGATGTAAAGCATTCACCTCTTCCGCTTTCATTTTTCATTTTGGATAAGGAAAACTATAAATCATTGAGTTGGTTTTTGGCATGTATCAGCAACCATTTCGCCCTCATTTAGAGTGTATGTTTGATATCTGATCAGCATCAGGAAATCAAAGAGGAAATAAATGAAGATCCTAATACATGAAGACCCCCAAATTCACATCATCGGTACTGCATTAAACACATTCCTAGCAATGTGGGAAAAAAATTCCATAACAAACCTATAAAGAATGAAATAAAAAGGATAAGTATGCAATGTATTTGTTATTTGTTACTATTTAAATGTAAAGATAAAATCAATTTATGTGAAAGATGATCAGTTTTATGTAGCATATGATCTGGATCAATGGAAGTTTGAAAAATATTTCAAACAAATATTCAATTCAAATCGAGAAGTGTATGATTATATGATGTGGATTATAAAAGAAAATGGGCATTAGCATATGACAGGGGGAATAGGTATGGACACATGACCATAAAAATTTTGGATTGTATCAATGGTGTATTCAAGGGGATTCACAAGTTACCTATAACTTCCACAGTTCAGGATACAATGTATCGGGGCGTGAAGTACTTCATTGGTAGACAGAAACTGGCCTCAGATGGGATTCATCAGGGGCTATGGTATGGAAGGTAATTTCAATGAGATATTGAAATGAACATTGAAAAAGCTTTTGATTATCATATCTACCTTCTCCACTGAGAAGACACTCGATTTTAAGTTCAAGAGAATTTGGATCCCATCACAAATAGCATCAGTGAAAAATAGTGGCATTACTTTAAGTGAGTCAATGCAAGTATGGAAACTTCCAAGCCTTATAGTTTCCATGTGCACATGCCATCACAGCATGTGCATGTTTAAGCATATCATGGGAAGAATATGTTGATCCAATGTACCGTATGGACACTATTTATAATTTTTATGCTATACCATGGATGCCTATTGAGGAGTTTTGATATTTCCCAATACCCAAAGGTTGGTCGATAGTGATACCCAACATCAATAGGTTGCGTAAACGAGGGAGACCGAAGTCCAACAGGATGCAGAATGTTATGGAATGGCCTCAAGAATAAGGGAAAAGTTTTAGATGCGCAATATGTCATCAAGAAGGTCAAAACAAAAAATGATTCCCTAACATTGTTGGATTGAGTTCACACTTTAATCCACAATGATGTATTTTCTCTTATGAGATATTCTAATGTTGTTAATTATATGGTGTTATTATAATATTTTTCATTTTTTAGAATTTTATTCCCTCTCCAAATACTTTTACTATCAAATAACAGTAATCCTTTCATATTCATATTAAAAGGAATATGAAAAGTGCATTTTAGGTGACATTAATGCATAATAAATCTATCCATGGCTAAACCATAAAGAAAACATGTGAGTAAATAATCATGAAACAAACCATCATGTAGGAAATCATACATAAATTAAAAATCACACCATTTTCTAGTAAACTTTTAGATAACAAAGACAAAATGTTTATATATATTAATATATAATACCATATCTTAAAAACACCCTTTTCTAGGTAAAAACATATCTCCAAAACACTTTAGTAATATGCCTTGAAAAATATGAATACATTCCCTTTTATTTTGGTAAGAAATAACTTCATAAAACAATGAAAATAAACATCACATATCATACATTATACAATTCATAACATTCTACTAACCATAACATTATAATTAAATTTTACACTTATGACTCATTTAATTTTTTTACATATATATGGATGATACCATACTACTCACTAAGAAGGATAGGCTTGTTTCCTAGACCATTATAGACAATGGTGATGTTCAAGAAATCAGGGTGCGTCGAGCACACCATTTTAATCACAGGCAGCCTTCACCTGCCATTATACCATACCTTTGTCATGCTAGATTCTACCACATTACGGTATCGGATTTCACATTTGTTGATCATCGCCTTCTTATTGCCCTCGTAGAGAGGTGGAGACAAGAGACACACATATTCCACCTACCTGAGGGAGAGATGGACATCATCATCAACGATGTGGCAGTGCTTCTTGATATTCATATCCAGTGGCAAGCTGTTATTGGACCTACATGTGCATCTTGGCCTGACCTGGTTCAATGATCGTTAGACGTTGAAATTTTGGTTGACCGTAGGGATACAGATGGCAGGTCGATATTTATGACCTAGATGGATCATTAGTTTAGATAGTTTCAACATATACCTGATGATGCTGACAGCCAACCTATCATGTGTTATGCCCATGCATATATATTACGGCTCATTGGAGGGACCCTGTGTGATGATCACTTAGGGATGAATGTGAAAATGATGTATCTATGCCTACTTGAGTAATTTGATCAGGTTGGGACGTACATCTAGGGATCGGCCTTCTTGGCATACACATACAGAGAACTATGCACCGTATTTAGTAGAGACTGTATGAATCTCATGGGATGAGTCATCCTTATTCATATGTGGGCATGCGAGCGCATCCCTTCATTCTACCTTGTGCTTGCTGGTTTGTCACTGCCGGCAGAGGTGATGTATGAGACTCCATATGGAAACTGGTATAATCACTCATCTCTATTGGTTTTTTATGCTAGTAAGAGTTATTAAATTTAATTTATTATTATTTATCACTTTCGATGTTGTATTTTATAGGTGGAATCATAGACACCGATTCTTCATGGCTATGACACATCATTTGGGTGTATACCGCCTCAAGTTGGATAGTCTATTACCCGACCAGGTATGTATATAAAATCTATTTTTTTAAGGTAGTGCCTTAGTCAAAGACCAAAGCACAATTTATTGAATAATAAAGCAACAAAGTTACAAAAGACGAAAAGATGGGATTTTATTATAATCTCTATCAAAAAGATGAAATAAATCAGCTGGCAGGGCATCCATCCAAGTTAAGTTCTGGTGAACAGCTTTGTTGGCAAGGGCATCAGCAACAGCATTTGCTTCACGGAAGGCATGAGTAGGAATGTAGTCAATCCCACGAAGTGAATTCAGGCAATTCATCCAAAGAGTGGTAAGCGGACAAGCTAGATGAATCACACCATTCCAAATATCTTGGACAATGGTGGTAGAATCACTTTCAATCCAACTCTTTCTTCATCCTCTTTTCAGCGCAAAATCAACAGCATCGATGACCCCCAACATTTCCACTTCCAAAGATGAAGCAAAACCACATCCACTGTAGAAACATCCATGGCACTGACCAGAAGCGTCCCTATAAATCTCTCCATAGCTGGTAGGACTGGGATTACCCTTTGAGGCACCATAAATGTTCACTTTGATCCATGGTATATACTGAAGTCTATACTGTTTCTTACCTCACACAGAAGCGAGCTTTATAATATGGTAAGTCAATAAATTTCCAATAGTTTTTTATTGAATTATTTTCCAATTCATTTTTAATCTTTTTACAATTTACTCACTTAGAGCATATTATTTACATGAGTGATCTAGAGGAGTAGGGGGTCCTTAGTTGGAAAATGGTTCATGTTGCAGCACTGAAGATGAGGTCATCTTATCATGCGATACACAAGAGTATCTTTGAGATTCCAGCCTAGATAGTGGAGGTTTCTTCCCTAGGAGTGGAGTTTCCTACCCAGTAACATCCTCTAGCTACTGCTGATGTTGAGGATCCACGACGACGATGACGTAGATAGTGTCGTCTTGCATGTGATCCTTCACATGTTCTATAGGTAGAGGTTGGCCCTCTAGCAGTCCAGCATCATCTAATTATGGATGTGCATCAAGAAGCATCGGATTTCTGTTTCTTGAAAGGATATCTGCAGTTCTCTCCATATTGGTATCTAGATCCATCACAGGCTTGGTTCCCCACTATGATGATGGCAGGTCCTTCTACTACCCTAGTGTGAGAAGGATTAAGAGCACAGTATGACATTCAATTGACACCTCCTCTCACTGAAACATAAGTGGTGCATGCGACATTCTACATTTTAGTGCCTGAGGATCATCCCTCTCCAAGTAATCAGACTCCACCCCAACATGAAGCTTGGTGATCTCGATACGGTCCTACCCTTCACAGAACACCATGTGGGATGGAATCTCCACCCCATAGAAATTTATTTTACATGTTTGTGTATATGTTTTATGTCTATTGAAATTAAGATATTGTTGTTACTATCAATCATTTCTACATGTTTATTCAGTGTTTCAGTTTTCATTAATATTTTAGTCACAGTTTATATTTTATAATATTTCTTGAAACATAGTAAAACTAATTAAATTTCAAGTATGTGACTTTAAAATATTATAAAATATACATTATAAAAACAATCTAAATAAAATTTAAAACATATCATAAACATCTAAAAATTTATTGACAACAATTCATTTATCTAAAGGGTTGTATACATAATATATTTTTTTAGGATATCCTATAAATATACACTTCCTGTTATAAAAGTAGCATTCTTTATTTTAAAAATATAAATATTTCCATGTCATGGAAAAAACAGATATGTTGTTATTGGTAAAAATGAGAATATAATAATAGTTCTTTAAAACCAAAATAAGTTATGTTAGAAATATGTGGTGGTGGAATCCAATGGCTATAGAAATCAAAATCCTTGCATTACCAACATATAAATCTTCTTCTCCTCGTGTTATCTTTCAAAATCTAATTGGTTTTTGTATTTGAATACAAATTTGATCACCAAAAAATAAATTGCTTAAAAACATAACATTTTCACTTTCAAATGTAAATTACATAATTCTAAACAAAAAACACAATATATATATATATATCATAATATACAAATATATATATTTATAAATATAATAACATATAATTAAATTTATTTTTTTTATTTTTCCTGAAAGGTGGAAGTGGACCTACCTCATTTCATGCATCGTTTTAAAAAAATAACCTGCCCACATTAAAAAAACACACAAAAAAACTCTCAAAGTGTTCATCCTTCTTAGCAGTAGTAGCTCACCCGCGCAGCACCAGCTTTTCCTTTCCCAGTTCATCCTCAAAGCTGTATTATCATCTTTATATGCATCCCTCTACAAGATGCATGTAGAAAGCTCATGAAGAGTCTGAGCACATGAGATTCACAATAATGTATCATGCCAACATGTTTACTCTAGGAATATAAGAACTAAACCTCCACCACAGTAGTATCATCACTCACCTTCAACAATATACTAGTAGCATGACATCTTCTTCCATTTCTACTAGCAAAAACATTCCATAACTGATCAACCTCTATTGCTATACTAGATAGCCTTGCTCGCAAGCAGCACCTACCCTCTTCCTCACTCAGATAAGCATCCATGGGAGTAGTTTCTCTTTCTCTTCATTTCCATCATCATCAGGTAAAATAGTAGCATATGGGTATGAGTTTTATTTATGTGTTTTTAAAAAAAATCTGATGTAAATTTTTTTTCATAAAGGAGGCAGGGGGTCTTCCCCCTTTTAGTAAAAATAATAAAATAATAATAATTTAATTATATATGTTTTTATATTTATAAATTTAAAAGATTGTATATTATAATATGTATATAAATATATTCTGTTTGTTTTATGTTGTTTAGAATTATGTCATTAATATTTGAAAGTGAAAATGTTTTGTTTTTAAGCAATATCTTTTGTGACATGTAAATAAGATTTTACTTATTATATTAATGATTTTTTTATTTCCAATTATGTTTTACTTTCAAGTATGTTTCCAGATGTAGCGTTATTTTTTAATCTAACAAATCTAATCATTTTTTTCCTATGTATCTTGTTAGAAATCACATATATAGGTTTTTATTCTTCATTTTTTGTAGTTAAATACTAATTTTTTGTCATTGTTACATAACTATAATATTATTATAAATTATAAATAAATACATTATAAATAAAAACATTATAAATATATACATTAAATATATATATATATATTGTTTTTTTATATACTTTAATATTTTCTTACAATCTTTCAATTCATTTGTTTCAATAAAACTCATAAGAAAGCAATGTGCGACTTGAGTGAAGGACATGTGAACTGTGGATTTTTTATACATCCACCATTTTTATAAAACTGTAAGTGCTCTTTTCTTGAAATATTTTTTTATTATATTCATGACTTTTATTATGTTATATTACTCCCTTTTTGGATTTTGTAAGTCGGTTTATTCTATAGAATTAGAATATACAAGTAAAATGTGGATCTTGAGTAGAAAGTATTCATTTTAGTGGGGTTTAATATATAGGGTTAGTTTGAATCTATAATGTTCCAACTTGGTTAATATTTTATTAAAAATAAATTTTAAAATTTATTTAAACCATTACAATGGTATTAATAATCTTTTTTTTGAATTCCTTTCATTTTCATTTATTTATAATATTTTTGAAATTCATTTTATTTTCAACAGCTTTTTAGATGTTTAGGCTATTTTCTAAATTTTATTTAGATTTGTTTATAGTTTATATTTTATAAGATTTTAAATTTTCCCACTTGAAAATTAATAAGTTTTACTATATTTCAAGAAGTCGACTTTGAAAGCTTATAAAATATAAATTGTGATTAAAATATAAATGAAAAATAAAACACTGGCTAAACATGTAAAAATGGATGATAGTAAAAACAATTTATCCATTTCAATAGACATAAAAAATATGAATGAACGAGTACAATCAATGTCTATGGTGAGGTTTTGTCCCACATTGTGTTGTGTGAATAGTACACCCGTATCGAGATCGTTGAGCTCCGTGAATGGGTGGAGTCTGATGACCTGGAGATGGATGATCCTCGAGCACTTGAACATTGACCGTCACATAATCTACTTATGTCTCAGTGGGAGGAGGTGTCAACTAGATGTCGTATTACACACCTGATACTTCTCCCACTAGTGTTGTAGAAGGATTCACCGTCATCACCTAGGGGAAACAAATAGGCTACGAAGGATCAGGACCCTAAGTTGGAGAAAACTATAGATATCCTATCAAGAAAGATGGATCCCATGCCACCTGATGCACATTCACAATCGGTTGAGTCTGGACTAATAAAGGGCTGACATCTTCTTACGGAACATGTTGGGCCTCACATGCAGGACAACATGGTCTTCGTCGTCGTCATCGTGGCTCCTCAGCATCAGCAGCTACTAGAGGAGGTTCTTGAGAAGGAACCTCCATTCTCTAGGGTGGAATATCAAATATGATCTTGTGAATCGCATGATAAGATGTCCTCATCACCAGCGTTGCAGCATGGATCACTATCAGGCTAGCGACCCCCTCCTCCTATGGATCACTCATGCGAATTAGCTGCTCTGATCGAGTATTCTATAAAGAGATTCAAAATGAATTAGAAAATAGTTAAATAAACAAACTAATAGAAATTTATTGAATTTCCATATCATGAATCCCTCTTTCATGTCAAGTAAGATACAGTATAGACTTCATTCTATATCATGGCTCATATTTGACCCACTCTGAAAGATGGAATCGCATCATAGGTACTTCCTGGATATAAATCACTACTCATCTACCCCAGAGGTTGAGATACTCAGCATGTAGTGGGTGTTAGTCCTCATCCTACCTCCCTGTCATCTTTAAGCCATGAAGCTTCTCTGTCTATCTCGGTGGAAATGGAATGGGATGAACACATCCAAACTAACGCATAACTCTATCAGGCTGATAACACTCAATAATATTAAAGTTAATGAGAGGAACTACATTCATACACAATCCAGATCTCAGAAAGCTATGTGTTAGCTTTTATCAGTGATGATAAAAGGGGATATTTTATTGGCGCTATCTAAAAGCATTGATAAATCAACCATTTATCAGCACTCAAAAGAGCACAGATAAAGGTGTACCCTTTATCGGTGTTTTTTTAGCACTGATAAGGGGTAAATTTATCAATGTTATTATTAGCACTGATAAAAGTATTTAATAAAAAATATTACTAATTTATATGAAATTATTATATTTAAATTCAAAAATAATGTCTATTTGCATACATTAAATAAAAAACACATGTTTATAATTAATATTTTTTTAATAATTCAATTATATATATATATAATGTTTTAAAAAAATATTTCAAAGATTATAATTAAATAAATATATATTTAAATAATTAAAATATTATAATAAATTTCATTAAATAATAAATATATTTATTAGATTTAATATATTTATTATATTTATTATATTTATTATATTTATAATTATATATAAATACTTTTTAAATATATATAATTATAATTATAATTATAAATATATATATATATATGTGTGTGTTTCCAATAAATTTGATTAATAAATATATTAATGTGTGAGTATAATTGAAGTGCATATATGTTATGTATTCATCATGAATTTTCATTTATACATTACACCCTTCTTATTATTCATGTTGTCCATATGTGATGACTCGTTTTCTATTATCTATACTTTACTAGGGGGATTTTTCGAGTGGTAAAGGCTCCCTATAATCCTACATCAGACCCGGGTTCAAATTTGGGTGAGAGCAAATTTCCGCTGGCAGGTGGTGGCATGAGAATGATGCAGGCAGGCGGTGACTTAGGCATGACACAACCAGGTAGTGATGCTAGCATGACGTAGGAAGTTGATGACACAGGCATGACCGAGACAGATGGTGATGTAGACATGATGTAGGCATGACGCTGCACTGGACCTTCGGATCAGTTTGTATGCCTTTGGTCCATGTAATGGGATTCATTCCTATTAGGCCTTCAGGCCATGTACTGAATAAATAAGGCTTGATGAGTGGGTTATCCCTTTGGGGGTTCTATGGGCTGCATTTCTGACCTTTGTGTGTGGTGTGTATGTGATTAATGTAATTGTACCCCTAAGAACCTAATATATGTGTGTGTGTGTGTGTGATTCAATCATGTTATACCCATGAATCTATTATGTTATCAAAAATATTTATAAAATTACAAAAAATAAGTTTATTATATTTATATTTATAAAATTTTAATTATGAATAAATAATTTTTAAATATATTTATTGTAATTATAATTATAAAAATATATATATATATATATATATATTTAAATATTTATAAAATTATAATAGATACTTCTATTTTTTAAAAAGGTTGTGGCAGAAGCCTCGTTTTTATTATTAGAGCAAATAACTCTATTTCTGATTGGGTAGAGGGGGACACATTACATAGCCCATGGGCCTGGGGACATTAATGCCCAAATATAATACCTAAAAGCCCATTTTTTCCCAAAAGACGTCTCTTTGATGAATAGTACTACTACAGTACCCTCACTGCTACAGTACTACCACCGCTACAGTCCCTGCTACAGTGACCCGTAAATTTTTCCCTACTTGGATTTGATCCTTCTTCTTTTGGATTCTAAGCATGAGCCTTTACCACTTGGGTACAGGCTCGTTGGCACACTAGATACTTCTATTATAATTTTATAAATATATAAATATATTTATAATTATATACAAATATTTATAAATATATTTATTTATAGTTATAATTATAAATATATATATATATAATTATAAAATTATAATATATAGATGGATAAGAATACAGTGAATGGAAAATTTGGTTGATTTGTTAGAGTTTTAGTTGATGTGGACTTGTAGAACAATTTACTTGATTGTTCCACATTGGTGGAAAATGGTGAGAAATCTGTGGTTAAGTTTGTTTATGATTTAATCCCTGCATTTTGTAACTATAGCAAGTTTGTGGGGCATGATGTTTCTAAATATAGGAATGTGAGAAAAATTCAGATGAAAGTGGGATCTTCTACTCATTGGAAAAAGTATCATGGCTCCTCAAAGGTGATAAAACCTAGTGGGACCTAGGTGGTTGTCTCTAAGGAGGATCTTAAGCCCCTTGACTAGGTCTAAGACCCCTTGGTTCTTTCTGGTCAATGGGATGTTCAGGAAGAGGCACATCAGAAATCTGCAGGTGTTGATGCACCAGTTGGCTGCATTTCAATGGGAAGGGCTTGTTCTCCACCTAGCTTTACACGCAAAGAGGGATTCTACTTTGGTAAGGAAAATTATACTGCTTCCTTTCATGATGTTCTTATAGAAGGAATTCAAGCTAATGAAGATCAGTGTGATGAGTCTGATTTGGAGCATGATGCCCAAATGCAAGTTGATTCTCAGTTTTGGGAGGAGTGATGTTACTCTAAAATTACGAAAGGGAAACAGGTTTAATCTCCCCTACCATTGATCAAGGTTGGAGTTGTTGCATCTCAGGATGCAGTTACATTCCCACCAATGTAAAATGGGGTGGTTATTCCTATAAATGAAGTGCTAGAGTCTAGGAAAAAATCTTTTAGTCTACTTTACATCCTTAATAGATCAAAGAGCAAGGAATTCTTCCACGATGAATTTGGGAGCGTTCATGGATCCAAAATGATTACTGCATGGAGATCTGCCTTGAAGTCACTAGAGTGGCCTGATCCGGCTAGACCCTCTACAATAGAGGATAACATTGAACCAGGTAGTTGTTGATCCATGGAAATAGCCTAAGCCATGTAGGAGAGGATGACATCTGCAAGGCATGGGTGGTGGTCGCCGCCCCCACTGATGTTCTACTGTTTTTTCGATGTGTTTGTCTTTTGTAGTAGTGTTTGTTCACTAGTTTTTTATGCTGCCTCCATCTTATATGTTGATTTTATTTTTTTGAATAAATTTTGAGATCATGGGCTGATAACCCATGGTCTGCACTATTTTTTCATATAAAATTATAATAAATATATTTATTATACGTATAAAGTTAAAATATATATAATTAAATATAAATATTTATAAATATATACAAATAGTTATAACTATAATTCTAAATAAATAAAGATATAATTAAATAATTATAAAATTATAATAAATATATTAATTATATATATTTATGTACAAATATTTATAAATAAATAAAAATAGTTATAATTATAATTCTAAATAAATATATATATATATTTAAATAATTATAAAATTATAATAAATATATTAATTGTAAATATTTATAAAATTCTAAATATATTTGTTATAATTTTAAAATTATTTAAATATATATATATAATTACAACTATAAATAAATATATATTTATTATAATTTTTAATTACAAATAAATATATATTTATTTATAGTTATAATTATAAATAAATATTTCATTATTTAAATAATTATAAATTTATAAAAAATATATTTATTATTATTATAATGTCATATATCATTAAATAAATATGTTAATAAAAATATAAAAAAATTGATAAATAAATAAAAATATTTATAATTATAATTATAAATAAAAACATATATATTAAAATAATTATAAATTATAATAAATATATTAAATATATATATTAATCAAATTATAAATATAACAAATATATTTTTTATAATTTTATAATTATTTATATTTATATATATATTTATATTTATATTTATATTTATTTATATTTATATTTATATTTATATTTATATTAATTTTTATAAATATATATATTCATTTAAATAAATATACTAAGTATATTTCTTATAATTTTATAATTATTTATTTAAATAATTATAAAGTTATAAGAAATATTCTTATTATATTTATAATCTTAGAAATATATATAATAAATACATTAATTATATATATTTATAAGATTATAGATATAATAAATATATTTATTATAATTTTATAATTATTTAAATTAAAATATATATTTATTTATAATTATAACTATAAATAAATATATTTATTTATTTATTTAAATAATTATGAAATTATAACAAAAATATTTATTATATTTATAATTTTATTAATATATATAATAAATATATTCATTATAATTTTATAAAATATAAATAAATATATAATCAAAAGGGTTCAATAGGCAGGCGAACCTACTCCTACCAAAATTTATTGAAAAATAAAATATAGTACATAAAGGGGTGGGAGGACATGAACAAAAAAGGAAAAATACCTCAGCCAAAAAACTACAAAAAGCTAGAAGTAGGATCATCCCCATAGTCCTGATCTGTAGTGTCATCAGCAGACTCCCATTCAGACTGTGAATTCTATTGATTGAAAAGTACATCGTACTTTTCTTTGAGTTTCACCTACTCCTAAGTAAGACACTTAGAAGAAGACTTGGCAATCCGGCCACTCCCACGTTCAGCCCATTCACCACATTCGCGTCCAAGACTTTTCGGATGCCGACCACATTTCCAAGTCTTCTTTTGCTACCAATCCCCTTCCAGTTAAAAAATGATAAGTGGATGCCCCATAGAGTCATTAATTACTTTTGAAGTATTAGTCGCTACAACTTGCACTGCAATATCACATTCAACCAGCTCCATTCTATCCATGAATGGCGATGAATGCTTATCATTCACAAACCTAGTACCAATCTCAATAGATGTTTGAGCATCTTGATTAACCAAACTGTTTTTCCATACAATCTGCTCACACCCTACAACAATGTCTGACCACAGTTTCTTTTTACCAGGATGATGTAAAATGTCATCAAAAACCCTTATCTCCGCCCAGCTAAAAGGGTTAGAGTTATCAGATTGCACACCCTCAGCATTAGTATTGTGATCTATAAGACCTAATTCTTCATGATCCTTATCAATTAAGCCTTTTACAGGATATAAGTAGGTACATGATCAACATCCAATAGATGTGCATCTTGATCCTGAATACCAGGATCTAGATTACCATCATCATGGGGATCCTTAGAGGGTCCCTTAACTTGAGCACTCCTGAAATTATTAGATGAGTGACCTTTCACGCCACATGAGCTGCAAACAAGTCGAATTCAGCATTTATCGAAGGTGTGTCTAATGTTGTGATAACCCATATAGAAATTAGGCACTTTTTCAAAATCAATCGTCAGATCAAACTGAAAATCATCAGAAAAAAGAAACACTGATTTTATCAAAAGAGAAGAAAGATCAACCTCCACAAGAAAATGAGAAAAATTACCAAATCTTTTTTTTTCAGTCTCCCTATCCATCTTGATTGGGACAACAATAGCTAATAAAATTTCCCACAATATCTAAGGGTGCCATAGAAACTAGCTCATACCATGAATTCACAACTATACTTGAGTAAGAAAATTTTGCTCATTAAGAGGATTGAAAGAGGGATCCCAATCCTGTATCCTAAGGAAACTAGGATTCAGGTTCACAAGACCAAACCCCCATGCACTAGATTTTATAGCTTCACTTGGAAAGACACCATGAAAAAAACCTTTTCCCAGTGATTCCATCTTCCAACCATCAAATCACCATATTTTAATAAGTTATTTCTTAAGTTCATATAAACTCTAACAATTTTCTTTAACTTTCAAGGATAAATTCACAATGATAAAATACTTATAATCCCTTACCTTATCTGGGATGATGCCTTGAATGGACACAACAAAGGTAGTTTCACCCCTCTTCATAATTTTATGAGCTACAGAACAAAGTTCCCATAGATATCATAAAAAGATCAAGCAGAGGCTATCAATCTAGGGGGATTCCTCCAATAGAAGGTTTCACATACTTCTTATTTGATGTCCAAGAAAAATCCTAAGCATAGGATATTGGAAAAACTTCTCACAAAACAATAGGAGTCAAGCTCACCATCTTCAAGGGACCTCCAGCTGAGACAATTGCCTCAACAGCTTGATCTGGAAAAATATCATCTGCCAACACATCCACCATAGATGCATCTAAAACTACCGATGTGACCATCGAAACTGTCGTCTCTAAATAAATTATTAACATTATATCTTTATCAGTGATTTTTTAGCACTGATAAAGATAGGCCTTTATCAGTGCTAAAAAAGTGTTGATAAAAGGTGTCTTTATCAGCATTATAATTTTAGTGTTGATAAAGGTACCTTTTATCAACGATTTCTATTTTATCACCAATAAAACATACCTTTATCGGTGCTTTTTTAATATCATTGATAAAAGCTTCATTAGATTTTATAAATAAACCATAACAATTGACTTCTTCTCACGCACACCTCAAGCTCTCATGGAAGCCGACCCTATGTCACTGGCCCCTCCTCTTCCTCGGCCTCACCTCTACAGCTGCCTACCCCTCCTCTGCTACTGACCCCTCCTCTGCCACCGTGAATCCCTACTCCACCACCATGAACCCCTCCTCCACCATGAACCCACCTCCACTGTGAACCCTCGTACATCGCGAACTCACCTCTATTGTGCATTGAACTCCACCTCTTACCAAGAACCCCTCCTCCTTCGCAAACCCTCCTTCTTTGTGAACCCTTATACAACATGAACCCACCTCCACTATGAACCCAACTCCGCTGTAAATCCCACCTCCACTATGAACTCCTTCGCGACCTCTACTGGTGCGACCGCCTACCCTGACTCTATTGCAGTTGGACCCTACTACTGTCGTCAGAGGGGTATTCCATTTTTTTTACATTATTATGAATTCCTAATATATAGATATATTTTTTCTTGGTTTTGGTTTGTTCTTACATTACGTTTAATATGCAAGAAATTCTTTTGAATACCTTCAAATGGAATGTCATTGATTCAACAACCCTAGTTGTATCATACAAATACTTTAAAACATCTATATTTTCTACATTTTCTACAATAACATTGTTGGAATTCTTAATAGGAGAGTTTTTAGAAAAAGGCCATTCCCCCTTCTAAATTGAACAAGCCTCTAAAATTAACATTCTCATCTCTTGTGAAAAGGAACTAGCATATCGAGATCCCCTAAAACTATTTTCATCCTGTGGAATTCCAATAAATTATTTCTTTTTATTTTCTATAACTATCAGTAGATCTCCATTCAACTCTTTAATGTTGTAACATTCTCCATAAACTAGTGAAATACTCAATAACATGGTATCCCTTCATATTATGTTTGTTTTATTCAGCTAAACAATTTTAACATTCTTCTAACCTCACTTTTTAATTCCATTCCAAATACTCCACAAACTCATTTTTCATAATTTATTTATGGTCAAATACCTTATATTGATCCATAGAGTGACCCATAAAAATACATGACCTTCAAAATGATGGAATATTTTTATTTTTATTTCTTAAATAAATCTATTGGAATAATTATTGTTAGAGTCAGTACTATAGATCTAACTAAAATTGTACTTTCAATTTATAAAATATGCATATATATTTATATCACACAGTGATTATTATTCTATTTATCATTAATTTTTTAATGTCCTCAGAATATAATTCACATTAATAGGTTATAATAGTTTCCCACTATAATTAGAACATAGATATTCCATAAATATATACCTAAATCAATGTATCATAAAGTATAGATAAATCTATCTTATATGAAATAGATGATGGTTGACTATCATGTGATGGAGTCTCATATGAAATTGATACATCTTTTCATGAAGTTCACACTTAGTGATCTCTAAGAAGAATGGCCCAAATAAAAGACCCACTAATATTAATTCCATGCATTTTATGTGTCATTTGATATTACTATATGCAAAAAATGTTTATTTTTCCTAAAACTAGAATTTTTTGGTTTGTCTTAAAAAATGAATGATATAAAATCTTTGATGATATCCTCCTAGAATATTTTCTCACAGCATACATATACACATTGGTGCATATATAGACGTAGTTGTCTATGATACAAGTAAAATAAAAGGGTCGCACTTTTATAGTGGTGTTCCATAGTCACTTGTTAAAGATATGATAATAATGGGATATAGAGGTCACCATAGGGAATAAAGAGAAAATATCTATTTTTTGTTATTTTAAGATATTTACTATAAAGTGTCTCTATTGAAAATAAATTTATTTTTGGTATACCTTTATATTTTAGATCATGTGTAATCCTTTTATAGCTTTATATTTTATAAAATATTGGTTATTTATTATTCTTGTCTCTCTAATAAATTTCCCCACTTGGGATTTTTGTCTTTGTGAAAATTCATAAGTGGCTCTTTTAAAATGATTTAAGTGTTTTGAAATGTTTCTTAAAAAATTATATGTGTTCATCATACCCATTTTATTTTAAATAGCTTTAAAATTATTTAAACACTCGGCATGGAATTAGGTTGCATGCCAAGTGTTTTTCAACTCACTCGATTGGATTTCATAGAGGGATGTGAATGTTTTGAAAGAGTATTTAATGCTAGTTTCATTTTAACAAGTGGTGTGTGAAGTTTTAAATAAAAATTTGTAAAATATAGAGGGTTTTTTCACATTTTTAATTATTAATATTGTTAGGTCGTGAATTTTCCTTGAATGATTAAAAAAATAATTGTGGTTTTATGAAAGAATTCTTGGAATTTATTAGTTTATTTTAAAAAGGGTGTGTTATTTTAAAGATGGATTTTTGTAAATGGTTGTTTTTTTAATGGGATTTCAAATGTGATTTTATAAATAGTTTTCAAAGAACATATGAAATGTAGTTTTTCCATAACCTTTTAAATTTATATTTTGATATAATTAGGAAACTAATACATTATATAGGGAAGACAAGTAGATTAATTATAACACCATGGAAAGGGAATGTCACTAACTCTATCCAACCCATTGGATATCCATCATGACCTCACTCCTTCAAAAGGTGAATTAATTTTTAACCCCATTACAACTCCTAAACCTACTTTTCATCCAACATCACCTACATGGTTTAAATTATGGGGCCCCTTGTTTGATATGTCTATTTAGGCATTTTATCTCAGAGGGATGTGGTTGATTATTAATAGGAAATGCTTGATGCTTATTCATGAATGTGAAACTAGTCTATTTCTTGGGAGGGTGTTAGAGTTGACATGTGATTTACTAATTATATTATATTTATTCATTTGAGGATCATTGGATTGTTGTTTCTCACATACACTTTATTAGGTGCATGGGAACCCTATGAATTAAGAAATAGGTCCAGATGTATACTACATTAGTTAGCTCACATACTATCTAGTTTCCCCCAGTTGTATGGTTTACATAGTCTATAGGAGTGTCCCTAATGAGGAATGTGTGGGTAAGTCAGGTATATTTTCTATTTTTTTAGGATTCCTCAAAGGATAACTATTCGAATCATTGTAGTGTGTGTACATAATGAATGAATAATTGAATTCCCTCTATGATTTTGATAAATTGTATATAATATAATTGGAACCAGGAAAGTGGTATCTATAGAACAATTAGATTTATCATCTAAAAGAGAAAGTGGACGATAATAAATAGTGAAAGGTGTCTCTAATTGTAAGTTTATTTCAATGATTATAAGGATTAGATTTTAGTTTGATTTTATCTCCAACTATAAAGCAAATAATAATTCAGATAGTTCTCGACTTGGTTTCTATTGAAGGTTTATTTCTAGAAAAAATGAATGTCATTACTATATTGCATCATGTATATTTGGAGGAAGAGATATACATAGATAAACTATAAGGTTTCATTCTAAATGGAATAGACATTTCGGTTCCAATATCAAATGGAGTTTTTGTGGGCTTAACTAGGCACCATGACAGTGTAACAAGAATTTCAATGCTTTCATGGTAGAACTAATGTTCATGTAGTGTAATGTGAATAATTTTTACTATGTGAAAGTGTATTATGATTGGATTTTTTTCATTTTACTTCTTTATGTAAATTAATTTCTCTTTTTTGGACCAGTGAAGGAAAGGATGGAAGAGTTGGATATTTATTTTTCTAGAAGATCCCAAATGAAGCACCTTAGTTCTGGAAAGTGGATATTGGGGATAAATATTGAAAGTGGCTTAAAGTATATAAATTTTTTTAGCCTTGTTTAATTTTTATATCAATGTTTTGTAATTTTATTTTATAAATATTAATATTACCAAATCAAATAGGATGGATATGAATAAAAAATTGATAGATGGTAGTTGTATGAAAAAATAGTATGAAGATGGAGTGAAAGAGTTAATAAATTTTGAAAAAGATCATGCATATGAACCTTATAAAATCCTTTGTCTGTGTTTACACTATTCTTATTCAAGAAAAATTAATCCAGAGGAGTTGGAAGAACACTTGATCTGTCAAGAAATAAATCAAAGTTATAAATATTGTAATAAACACAAGGAAAAAGAGAATGTTTCTAGTGGATGGGATAGCACTAAATTTTATGGATCATTTAATATGATTACAAGTGTGGAAAATGAAGAATATTGTATCGAGGATGTGATTACATATAGTAATGATGATGAATATTTTATTGAGGAAATGATAAGGACAATTGAAGATAAACTTCGTGATTTCCTACAATTGTTTTAGAAGTTAAATAATTGTGTAAAAATGATATTGTATGATAGTTTCACTAAATATATACTATTTTCAATTGTACTGAAGCTGTATAATTTGAAAGAAGGAAACGGATATAGTGACGCCAGTTTTATGGAACTACTTGCTCTCTTGAATGACATGTTTCCAAAAGATAATGAGCTCTTAATCCAAACATAGGATGATAAAATAATTCTATGCTTGATGGGTATGATCTCTAGAATAATGCACACCTGACCGAATTATTGTATACTATTTCACAAGGACCAAAAATCACATACAGAATTCCCAAATTTTAGCACTTCTCGATAAAAAAAAGATGAATCCAGTCCTATGAAATTTGTATGGTACTTTCCAATCATTCCAAGGTTTAGAAACCTATATGTAATTGAGGAGAATACAGGGAAACTGAAGTGACATGTAAATAAAATAATTAAATACGGGAAACTCCGTCACATGGAAGACTCTCCTTAGTTGAATAAAATTGATCTTGAGTATCCTGAATTTGGAAATGAACTGAGAAACATTTGTCTTGTGTTATCTATAGATAGATTGAATCCTTTTGGTTTTTAAAGTATCACTCATAGTACATGGATGGTTATGTTGGTAAATTATAACTTTCCATCATGGTTATTCATGAAATAAAAATACTTCATGTTATCTATGCTTATATCAGGACCAAAACAACCGTGTAATGATATTGATGTTTATTTGGCTCCATTGATCAAGGATATGAAATTATTGTGGCATTCAGGTGTTACATTGTATGATGATTATAGAAATTAAGATTTCACATTGATATTTGTTTTGTATAGGAAAATAAATTACTTTCCTTCTTATGGAAATTTTTCAAGATATATCATTAAAGGAACTCAAGGGTGTCCCATTTGCGAACAAGGTACATAGTTGATTAGATTGAAACAGTCATCGAAAAATGTGTTTCTAGGAAATCTCAAATTTCTACCCCAACATAATAAGTATAGATCTTGGATGACATAATTCAATGGAATTTCATAAGAACACACAACACCATTTCCACTAACAAGTGATCAACTATTTGATAAAGTAAAATATGTGGACACTGTTTTTGGTAAACTGTTTTCAAAAAACCTTAAAAAATCAGGTTGTAAAAAGAGATCAGTTTTTTTTAATTACCATACTATATTTTTCTGTAAGTCATTCATTTTCTTCATGTTATGCATGTTCAAAAAAATCATGTTATAGTGTCATCAGCACATTACTAAACGCACCCAGAACAAAAAGGATGGAATTAAGGCTAGGTTGGATATGATTGAAATGGGAATATGAGAAGATTTGTCACCAGTGAAGGGTGAAAATTAACTTTTCTTCCTCCATATGCTTACACTCTTTCTAGTTAGGAGAGTTATCAATTTTGAAACTTCTATAATGATGTAAAGGTTCTAGAGGGGTATTCACTAAATATCAAGAACATCATGTCAATGACCAATTTAATGTTAAAGGGTCTAAAATCACATCACTATCATGTATTGATGCAATATCTAATTCCTATATATTCACATTTCATTTTTTCTAAGAATAGTCATCATACATTAACCAAGATTGTTTCTTATTCAAATATATATGCAGTAAAGTTATAGACCTAGTGAAATCACTGACTATGGAAAGATAAATTTCCATCATATTATGTGGATTGGAAATATTCTTTCCACTAACATTATTTGATATGATGGTTCATTTTATGGTTCACTTAGTGAGATAGATTCAAATATGTGGTCATGTACACTATAGATGGATGTACCCCATTGAACGGTATATGAATATTTTGAAAGGGTATGTCAAAAATCAAATTCAGACAGAGGGTTGTATTGCAGAGCGATATATTGTTGAGGAATCCATTGAAATCTATATCGAATACCTATGTGGTGTGGAAATCATTGATCTAAAAAAATCTCATCACATGGGGTGGCTTGTGGGTGAAATAATTTCTAGAAGTCATTTTGTCACAATTAATATTACATATCAAGATTAGGCCCACCTTTACATTTTTCATAATAGTTTGGAGGTTTCCCTATATGTTGAAACCCAAAAATAAATTATTAGACATTTGAATCCATTAAGGTCTGAAATATGGATATCAAATAAACATAATAAATAGTTTATAGGATGGTTTCAAGACAGAATTTTTAAGGTGTTAGATGAACATATGGATTCAATTTCTGAACGACTTTGATGGATAAATGTAGGACCAAGTGTGTATGTATTATCATACAGTGGTTATGTAAATAATGGTTATATATTCTATACAAATGAACATGATGAAGAAATTACCATGAAAAATAGTGGAGTTACACTTGTGGATGAAGTAATTCATGTTTCTAGTACTAAGGATAGAAATCCAATTTACATGAATATTTTGTACTTTGGCATCATCAAACAAATATGGAAGTTGGATTATACAACATTCCAAGTGCCAATTTTTCAATGAAAGTGGATTGATAACAGGAGTGCTCATAAAATAGATGGATTGGGATTCATGAAAGTTGATTTTAGTAAATAAGGGTACAATGATGAACTGTTTATAATGGAATCACAAAAAATAAAATTATTTTATATTCTATATCCCTCAAACCAAAAGTGTTCAATTATTATGTTATTAACCAAAACCACTAAAGGGTCAGATAAAAATTCAACTGAGGATGACCATTTCATTGGGACGTCACAATCATTTTGCAGCGGTCCTAATGTAGATGGAGTTTTATATGTCATAGGAAACCATAATGAAGGGATTCAGATAGTTGATAGAGGGGTCAAATACATTAAACATTTAAAAAATAAAAATAGTGTTTAATAATATGGTTATATTTTTTAGTAATATACATCATGTTAACTCATGTTATTATCAATTAACTACTGCATTTATGTAATCTAAATTAAATGTTAAACCATTTTTGCAGATAATTACTTTTTCAAATGTTGGTGCTCCCAATATCAAGGTATAATAGGTCTCTCAACCTATAATTGCTCGTAGTGCAGAGGAACAACAACCTTTTTCATGTGCTGGTGCTCCCAATCCAGAGGAGAAACAGGTTTCTCAACCTTCTTTTTCTTCTAGTGCAGAGGTACAATGACTATCTACACATTTCAATGCTACCGCTCTATAGGAACATATTTATGATGTTGAATCCGAGTAAATGGTAGGAGATGAAGGCCCAGTGATTCAGAAAAAATAGAAACACCATAGTTTGATGGTGTTATCAAAAATTATTAAGGTGAAAATCAATATCATCAAGTACGTGGTTAGATGGAATGCACGGGGACAACATGTTAACCCCCACAATTCCATGTTTAGTAATTAAATTAGAATCAACACTCAACAATGTTTGATGATTGATATAGATTAATGCCACCATGTTGTACCTGTGGTCAAGACACTAAGGTGGAAATTGATTATGGTAACATTATGATATCATTTCATAATTTTACTAAAAAATAAAATAATGAAACATTGACTTACTCTTCATCATTCATTATAGGGTGAATTTATAGTAGATTAATCCCACATTAAATATGTATTAATGATTGCTGGAAGGATTCAAAAAGGATTTCACACAACTCCAACTAGACATAATCTTAAAGATGATGAAGGGAAAATAAAACCACACCCATTGAATATCTATGCACACCCGATAACCCAAGAATTGTGGGATGCATTTACTGGACATTGTATATATGTTTCTTTTCAGATACATTGTGTCTAGTAATATTCTTTTTAATGATACATGTATTTATCACTTTAATTGAAAATTTTTTATTTATGGAATAGCAACTCAGTAATATAAATAAGGAACGAGAATCAAAACCATTGTACCCCTACCATAAAGTAAGGATAGGGTACTCTTCACTTGAAAAAAACTGGTACATATTTTAAATCTACTGTAATACATTTATATGACATGAAACAACACCATAATTATGTTCCACTGTTTATATGTAGGTTGATGGATCCAAATCTAAAGCCACTTCCATCTCACACCATGTGTTATAGAAGGAGGCACGTGTAAATAAAGGCGGGATACTAATAGATTAAAACACACAAAAAAGTGTGGGAAACATGTGTAAGTATTACATAATAAAAAAATATCTATTACATATTAATTATCACATATTTTTCTATATTTTCTATCTGATATAGTCATAGGAATCAGCAACACCTATACCAGATGAACACATGTTATCGGTGTCCTTGAAGAGGCCAAAATAGTATGGCCACATCAGAGGTGTGGATTTTAGGGTGACACCCTGAACATATTTTGAGGGAAAAATAAGATAAGGATTAAAGGGAAGAAATGAAATAGATGAGAGAAATACTAGCTACCCTTAAAGAACAATTCCAATGGAAGATAGAGATGATGGAAACTTTTATAGGGGGAAGAAAAGAGAAGAAACCACTCAAGAACAACCACCGCATAGAGATCCCACCCCATCCCCACTAGCTATGATGTGATTCATTCCCCTCAAGGAGATGTATTAGTTGAGGTAATCAATGTTCTAATAAATTTTTTTGTGAAATGTGAATCAAACAGACACTGATGCCTTTCCTCTACTGAAATTCTACATGGTGATAATTACTATGATTTATATCTATCAATACCCACCCATCGCCTTGTAGTGAGGGATATAGAGTTCAATATCCAAAATGATATTCTACACAATAGGCCACTTCTAATACGTCAGTGAGAGGGTCGATTATCATAACCCATGATCCAAATGTTGATCTAC
The DNA here is from genome assembly GCA_963277665.1 of Viscum album. NCBI lineage: Eukaryota > Viridiplantae > Streptophyta > Magnoliopsida > Santalales > Viscaceae > Viscum > Viscum album. Next base: position 317,151,930 of record OY728163.1, read on the forward strand.
CTATTCCAATTGATGAGGAAGATATTCATATGGTCGAAAATGTTTTTGGAACATTCATCGCATGGTCGTCACATCTAGTAAAAAAACTTGTCAATAAGGAGGTATTAATTTACAATTTATTTTTCAAGATAAACCAATAACAATTAATGGAAAAAGGACTAAACCAATTAATGTTATTATAGATATACAAGGGGAATTCAATTAAATGAAAGACTAAATCAAACCATCTAAAGGATCAACCAACTAATCTAAAAGATCTACTGAAAGCACCATTTTCCCACCCATTCTATATCTGCATTTACTAGAATTGAAGGTTTATATAGATACAAAGTTAAAATATGGTAATAGTAACATAGTTTATTATAAACAAACTATGTATCGATGGGAATCTCAAGACATTATTGGTGTTGAGAATGTAATTGAAATCCTCTACTATGATTGGCTAGGTAGCTCAGTTATACATGTATACATGAGGTATGTTTTCATGATTTTATTTTCAAAAAGATAATATTCTATGTTAATTATAACTAAATAAATTTCAAATTTTTGGTAGGCGTATATATGGAAACCAATTTAAGGTAATTGACCCTGAAAAAAAAATTGTCTCATTAGTCCTCATATAACATCTATAAAACAACCAAAAATAGATTTAAAAAAATGATGAAATAGTGGAAGGTCTGATCAAATCATTTGAAATAAAAAATTTGGATGACAAACTATATTTAATACCAATAATGTAGGGGTAAAACTATAAAATTTAATCATATCAAATATATTTTCATTTACTTCATTATTTATTCTTTTTTTCATTTTTAGGTAACATAGAATGTTCATTACAATAAATATGGATACTTTAAAGATTTATTTCCTGGGATCAATGCATGGATATCCAATAAATCGTCCACACATGGTGGAATTTTTCAATTTTTAATAAACTACATCCAATGTTTTAGAACTAAACATCAAGTTATATAATTTGTATTATCTTTTAATGAGGATTCTTTTATAATAGGTTGGTGCATCAATATCATAAAAAATAAGGAATGAGGTCATGGTATACGCTCAAGGACCAAGACTGGTTCTATGACTGGAAAAGTACTAGGGTATATATAATAATATTTCACTATCCAAACACATATCAAAACAAATTACTTATTATACTCAATGATTCTACAGTTCCCAAAACAAACCAATGTGAAATATTATGGTTATTATGTTTGTAAATTTATGAGAAAGATTATATTCCATGAACAAACTAGCATCCCTAAAGAGGCATTTTTGAAGATAATTAATATTTAATTTAAAATATTTATTAGTCCTTTGTGTATTTATATTTTTCTAGTAATACTATGACTATCAAAAAGAATCATCTTCACAAGATGATATAGATGTGATCAGAAACAAATGGGCAGCATACATGATGGAAGAATGTATACAAATAGCATAAAGATGTGACTTATATAGAAGTAGTGGATTGTTTCATATTTATGTTTAATTTAATTCCTTTTATTATTAATTGCATACTATTTTTTCCTTATATAGGTGAATTCCTTTATTTTAGTCAGGTCAGTTTGTTCAAAGATTCTCATGCTCGTGAGAGATAGGAATTAGAGGCTCAACACAGATAATGAAAACAAAGAAATGGGTCAAGAATGTATAAAGGTGAGTTCCTACTACTTATGTAATTAATTAATTTTGTTTTCATTTTATATATTATTTTTAAGTTAATTTCCTTATCATTTTTATCTAATACTTATTTAGTTTTTTTATATAGATCTTTTGGGAAGTCATAGATTCCTTTCAACTATATAGAAACAATCCAGAAAATATAGTACATGTTTCTTTTGAGTGGAAGAGGAAACCCCATGTTATATGAAATGTGGATTAAATACTAAGGATGCATATACTAATGGATTTATCAGTAGTTTAATGAAAAGTATGACTTCCCAAAAGATCTTTCCTGAAAATTTTCCTAAACATTGTAGTAATTAGCCGAAACTCAATCAACCGCACATCGATATGATACACATTGCGCTAAAAATAACTCGAAGTGTATGTTTTTATTTTATAATATTATTTTATCCTTTAATATTAATATATTATGAACCACCATTCTTTAAACCATAACTAATGATTATAATCTATGATATGCAGGGTATGAATGTATAATGCTAATATCACCTTCTAACATCTTTATGCTCATGTTATCCTTATATGATTATTGATATCTCCCTTTTTTACACTTATTGAGAATCTATGATCACCATTTATTATCTTTCATATCCTTAGGATATTAATAATGGTTTTAGAAATTATATGAATAAGAAGGTTTCTAGTAAAGAATAACTTAATGAGAGACTTTTATGAACTAGTTATTTATGTTTCATGTTTCCAAAAGCAGTAGACCTAAACTGTTCTGGCATGGATCATTATGTTATGCAAGGAATATTTATATACTAAGATGTGATATCTATATATGAAATGTCCAGATCAATATAGATGGTATCAGAGCAACTTACCAACTCAAAACCGAGAAAAAAATAACAAGTGACTGGTGTCACTCAAAGTGTCTCTTTTTATTTAAAATTGACATTACTTTTAGTAAAAAGAACAAGTCGCATACTGAAAAATGAGAAAATGCATTAATATTTCTTTTATACTTTAGTAAAATTATCCATAAGTCAGTTTTGATGTGTATGAATCAACCAAACCTCAATATGATGCACGGTGTGGCTGTTACGACTTTAAATGTGTATTTTTATATAAAATTGACATTAAATTTAAAAAAAAGAACAAGTGACATACTAAAAACCGAGAAAAAAATTGGATTATTTTATACTTTATGAAAATTATCCATGAGTAATTTGTGAAATTTAGGAATTATCCGCACCTTAATCCAACGTATGGTGTGACCGGTATGACTAAAAGTGTTCATTCTCATTTTAACATTGACTCTTTAGTTCAAAATGTGTCACTCACTGAAAACCAAGAAAACGTACTCTGATTGTATTCATAATTTATAAAAAATATTAATAAGTCATTTTTGATTTCTATTAAGTGGTCTCACGTAAAACTGACATAAAATACAATTGGTATGACACAAAATGTCTGTTTCTAGTTTGAAATGACATTTTAGTAAAAAAACAAAACTGGCATACTAAAAAACTGAACAAACGCATTTGGATTGTTTTGATAATTTAGGTCAATGATATATAAGTAATTTTTGATGTGTAGGAATAATCTACGCCTCAATATGATGCATGGTGTGGCCGTTATAACTCAACATGTCTATTTTTATTTAAAATTGACATTAATTTAAGTAAAAAACAACAAGTGACATACAGAAAAATGAGAAAGAGCATTAAAATTGTTTTTATATTTTAGGAAAACAGTACATGAGTCATTTTTGACATGTATGAGTCAACTCCACCTCAATAAGATTCACAGTGTGACATATATAACTCTGAGTTTGTCTTTTTATTTAAAATTGACAATAATTTAAGTAGCACATGAGCCTCAGCCCAGTTGGTGAGGTATCCTTAAGTGCATACATAAGACCCAGGTTCAAAACTAGGTAGAGGTTTATTTTTGGGTACTATAGCAGTATTGTAGTAGGTACTATAGCATGTACTGTATCAGCATTGTAGCAGCAATGTACATTGTGCGGTACTGTAGTAGAACTGTACACTGGACAGGTACTCTAGAAGAATTATACACTGTGCGGTACTGTAGCAGGTAATGTTCGGTACTGTAGCAGCTGGAACTATTCACCTTGGGACACTGTTTTGGGCTTAGATCCCTTAAGTATTTCGAGCCACCCAGGCCTTCGGGTCATTAGGGATTTCGGGCCACCTTTAAGGCCTTCAGGCCACCTCAAGGCCTTCGGGACACATGCAGTTGCCCAAGACACACTATATAAAAAGGATAGAAGAGGATTCAGAGAAGGTGCACTCACCAGAGCAGATCCAAATGGATTTTTTATAATGAGAGGGTATGTATATACCATCGGGACTAGCCTGTACTTGGACGGGAAGCCTAGCCAGACAACCATGCAAAGGTGGAGAACTACTATCATGATGTAGATGCTGGAGAGGGGCAGTTCCTTGTAGATAGTTTGGTTGAATTCCCTAAGACCTTTGGGTCATGTAATCTCCTAAACCTACAGGCCATGTAATCTATGAGCCTACGGGCCTTGTAAGGGTTCCCCCTCATCCCTTGAAAGTGGATTTATCAAAAATAAATAAAAATGAAGGACTTCAGGCCATTCGGGCGGGGGGGAAATAATTTAAGTAAAAAATAACAAGTGACATACTGAAAACTGAGAAAATGCATTCAGATTGTTTTAATATTTTAGTAAAATTATCCATGAGCAATTTTTGACATGTAAAAGTCAACCTCACCTCAATAAGATGTAAGATGTGACTGGTATGACTCCAATTGTGTCTTTTTATTTAAAATTGACATTAATTTAAGTAAAAAGAATATGTGGCATACTGAAAACAAATAAAATGCATTAATATTATTTTGATACTTTAGGAAAATACCCCATGAGTGATTTTTGACGTGTAGTAATAAACCCCACCTCAATCTGATTCATGGTGTGACCGGTATGACTAAAATTTTCTGTTATCAATTTAAAATTGACATTTTAGTTCAAAACGTGTTTGTCACTGAAACCCAAGAAAACTTGATCCAATTGTCTTGATGATTTAGGAAAGAAATTTCAATTCATTTTTGACATGTATGAAGAAGTATCAAGTGAAACCGATGCACAATGTGACCGGTATGACTCATAATTCATGATTCCAATTTGAAATGACATTATAGTAAAAAACACAACTAGCATACTAAAAACTGAGAAAAAGCATTCATATTATTTTGATACTTTATTAAAAAGATCTATAAGTCATTGTTTATGTGTAGGAATAATCCTCACCTTAATAAGATGCACGGTGTGAGAAATATGACTCCAAGTGCATCTTTTTATTTAAAATTGACATTAATTTAAGTCAAAACAACAAGTGACATACTGAAACCCAATAAAACACATTCGGATTATTTTGATAATTTAGTAAAATGATCCTTGAGTTATTTTTGACACATAGGAGTTAATTGAACCTCAATATGACACATGATGTGATCGGTATGACTCCAAGTGTGTCTTTCTATTTAAAATTGACATTAATTTAAGTAAAAAAGAACAAGTGACATACTGAAAACCAAGAAAAATCATTCGGATTGTTTTGATATTTTAGGAAAATGATCTATGAGTCATTTTTGACATGTAGGAGTCAACCATACCTCAATATAACACACGGTTTGACCGGTATGATTCCAAGTGTATCTTTTATTTAAAATCGACATTAATTTAAGTAAAAAAGAACAATCGACATACTAAAACTGAGAAAACACATTAATATTGTCTTCATACTTTGGAAAAATTATCCATGAGTCATTTTTGATGTGTAGGAATCAGCCACACCTCAATCTGAAACACTTTGTGGCCGATATAACTAAAAGTGTTCGTTATCAGTTTAAAATTGATGTTTTAGTTCAAAACATGTCACTCACTAGAAACTAAGAAAATGTACTCCAATTGTCTTGATAATTTAGGAAAATGATTCATAAGTCATTTGTGACATGTATAAAGAAGTATCATATCAAATTGATGCACGATACGAGTGGTATGACTCGTAATGTGTGTTTCCAATTTGAAATTACATTTTAGTAAAAAACAAAACTTGCATACTAAAAACTAAGTAAATGAATTAAAATCATTTGGACACTTTAGTACAATGATCCATCAGTAATTTGGGATGGGTAGGTATTAGACACACCTAAATATGATTCACGGTGTGACCGGTATAACTTCAAATGTGTCATTATCTAAAATTGACATTAATTTTAGTGAAGGAACAAGTGACATACTCAAAACCAAGCAAACACATTCGGATTGTTTTGATATTTTAGGAAAATGATACATCACTCATTGGTGACATTTGAGAATCAACCCCACCTCAATAGGATGTATGGTGTAACCAGTATAACTCCAAATGTGCCTTTTTTATTAAATATTAAAATTTTATTAATGTATTATTTCATATTAATGTTTAATTTATTTATTTATAGTATTACTAACATAATATTTGTTTTCTTATATAGGCAGAATCTTTTTCTTAGGTTGAGATGATTCTTTTGGTAACTGATACCGTAGGCAAACATTTTTTGAGAGGGGATCATGGGGATCAAAATATGAAATATAAATTTTTAAAAAAAAAATTGGATAATTGTAAATGTAATTATATAAAAAATTGCTTGAAATGTAAATAGTAGTGTTCTTTTGTATATACCATGGGTGGAAATTTTTTTATTTATGAATTAAAATATATATATATATATATATATATATATATGTATCATTGTTTGAAATTATAGGTTGTATATAGCATTGTTTGAAATTACAGGTTGTATACAACATTGTTTGAAATTACATGTTTTTACTCGGTGTTCTATTATATTAATAGCACATTCCAGCCATCTAGGCCTTTATCAGCACTATTTTTAGAATTCATAAAGGGACCCCTTTATGGGATTTATTTAAATCAATGATAAAGGGGGTCCTTTATCAGTTCTTTTTTTAGCGTGAATAAAGTCCCCCTATTTATCATCACTTTTGTAGTACTGATAAAGGGGACCCCCACCCCCAATCTGTGTTGTGATGAACAGAACTTTTTTAACACTGTTAAAAGCCTATTTGCACACTGTTAAAGAGAATATGTGTAGTAGTGATAGCATCATGAAGTCCAACTATGCAGTATGCAATAAAATGGTTCAATAAATCCTAGTATGGCATCCATGAAATCTAAAATGACAAGTGAGATTTTAAAAAAAATCCTTACTAAAAACAAAAGGTGATGATATTATTAAATTTTTGAGTCAATGATAGATTGTATATACTTACCACATTGGGTAAAAGAATGTCCAACTTTATATGGTATGAACCCAAATGGTGTGTTGAAATGCTGATGAAGTTGTGTTTCTGACTCCACTTGTAAAATACAACATCGAAAGTGATAACTAATAATAAATTAAATTCAATAATTCCTATTAGCATAAGAAACCAATAGAGATTAGTGATCATACTAATGTCCATGTGAAGTGTTATGCAGTACCTCTATAGGTAACAACTGACCAGAAAATTGAGGGCGGAGTGAGGGGATGCATTCCCATGCCCACATCTGAAGAAGTATGATGTATCCCCTGAGATCTGTGTGGTTTTCATGGCATGTCGTGCATAATGATCTGTATGTGTAAGCCAAGCATGCAGATCCCCGGTTGTATGTCACATCCCGATTAAAGTCCTCCAGTAACTCTAGATACATCATGTGCATATTCTTACCTAAGTGATCAGTATATAGGGTCCCTCTAATGATCTGTAATATATATGCACGGGCATGATGCATGACATCCTTCTCATTAGCATTATCGGGTAAATTTGCAAAGTGCACCTCAAGCCATCCCATACATATCAACCCACCATCTTTAGCATCATCATCATCCAAAATGTCTATTCCTAGAAATATTTGAACAAGCATAGGCTAGTATGTATGGGTGGGTCCAAATAACCGCTTCCCCCTAAATAAAAAGACCAAGAAGGACTACCAAATCCTAGAGGGTGATGGTCATCTCTCCCTCGGGCAGGTGGAATGTGTGTGTCTCTATTATCCACCTCTCTAGGAGCGTATCTAGTAGGTGATGATCAATAAATGTTAAATTGGATATTTCAATGTCGTAGAATCTAGCACAGCATAGGTATAGTATAATGGCGGGTGGAGGTAGTGTGTGATGATGATGGTGCACTCGACACACCTTGATCCGTCGAACATGATGACCCTTTAGCGCGGCCTGGGAAACATGCATAGCCTACTCAGTGGGTAGTCTAGTATCCTATATCTATATGTAAAGAAATGAAATAAGTTGTAAGTATAAAATTTCAATATAACGTTATGGTCAGTAGAATTTTATGACTTGTAAAATGTAAGACATGACATATTTATTCCCACTGTTTTGTGAACGTTTTTTTTACCAAAAGATAAGGGCATGCTTATATATATAAACATTTTGTCTTTGTTATCTAAAATTTTATTATAAAATTGTGTACTTTGTAATTTATGTATGATTTACCACATAATTGTTTGTTTCATGATTATTTTACCATTTCCTTACTTTATGGTTTAGCCATGTACATATTGATTATGTGTTAATGTCACCTCAAATGCACCTGTCCTATTCCTTTTAATGTGAATATGAAAGTATTATTGTCATTTGATAGTAAAAGTATTTAGATATGACAGATAATTCTAAAAAATAAAGGATCAAATATTAACACCATATATTAACAATATGAGAACAAGACATTGGATACAATACATAATTGTGGCTGAGAGTGGGAACTCGATCCAACAATATTAGGGAATTGTTTGTGGTTATGACCTTCTTGATGAAATATGGTTCATCTAAAACTGTTCCCTTGTTCTTGAGGCTAGTCCATCTCATTCTGCATCCTAATGGACTTCGGTATCCTTCGTTTATGCAACCAATTAATGTCAAGTATCACTATCGATTGGTATTCAGGTATTGGAAAATATCAAAACTCCCCAATAGGCGTCCATCGTATAGTATAACAATTAAAAATTGTGTCCATCCAGTAAACTAGATCGACACATGGTTCCCATGATATGTTCACAGAGGTACATGCTACAATGGCATGTGCACATGGAAACCATAATTCCTAGAAGTTTCCACATTGACATTTCCTCACTTCTATTAATACAACCAATTTTTTACTGATGCTATTTGTGATGGGGTCTGAACGCTCTTGAAATTCAAATCGATAGTCTTCTCAGTGGAAAAGGTAAACATGATAACTAGAATCTTCCATAATGTTCTTTTCAATCTCCCATTAAAAGTGCCTTATATACCTTAGCCCTTACTGAATCTTGTCTAAGGCTAGTTTTTTTTATCAACTAAGTACTTCACGCACCGATAAAAAGTCTCCTAACTAGGGAAGTTATAGGTAACTTGTGAATCCCCTTTAAGACACAATTTATTCACTCCACAATGTTTTTGGTCATGTGTTTGTACCTCTTCCCCCTATCATATGACAATGTTCATTTGTCTTTTGGAACTCTCATCATATAATCATACACTTTTTGATTAGCCTTGTAGATTTGTTCGAAATTTCTTTCAAACCTCGATTGATTTGGATCAAATTTTGCACAGAAGTGGTCATATTTCACATAAATTTATTTTATCTTTATGATGAAATGGAAAAAAAAATAACAAATACAATGCATTCCAAGCCTTATGATTTCCTTCTTCATAGGTTCATTATGGAATGTTTTTTGCATGTTGCTAGTAATGTGTCTGATGCAGTACCGATTATGTGCATTTGGGGGTATCCATGTATCAAGACCTACATTGATTGACTCATTGACTGTTCGATGGTGATCAAATATAAAATGGACACCTTGAATTCTAGTGAAATGGTTATTGATACATGTCAAAAACCAACTCTGTGATTCATATTTTTCCTTATCCACAATAGAAAAGGCAAGTGAAAGAGGTGAACGGTTTTCATCTTGGGTTACCACAATCAACAATACGCCCTTGTATTTTCCATATAGAAATATTCCATCAATCTATATGAACTATTTACTGAAACAAAATGCAGAAATACAAGGGAGGAATGCCCAAAACAACCGATGAAATTGAACACGAGATGGATAAAGTCAGTTATCTTGAGACACATGTTCATTCATATGAAGATGGAAGACAATTTGGTCATTATTTCTCAGTATGGCTAGAAATTATGGAAGCACCCAATACGATTCATCCCGATCACCATAGGCCTTCACAGTTGCCTTATCTTTTTCCATCCACCTTATTATAGAAAATATTATAACCAAAATTTTGTTGTATCCTCTCTTGCACAAGGGATACAAGAACATCTTGTAAGGTCCTAATCATCTCGATGACAATGGATGACACAAATTCATCATCTAATGATGTGTGGTCTTGTGTTGGATTGATATAGTATGAGCTGCTTCAATCTTCAAGATTCTCTAACCCCCAAATGAAATGTATGGAATCACCCTCAATCGGGATCTAAAATCATCCACATACTTGTCACACTATATGATGTATTTTTATAGCCTAATTCTTGAACTAAATATCTATAGTGCCTCTCAATGTGATATTTTTTTAGTACGTTTTTCAATGAATCTTTGCTTGGAAAATCTCTTCTAACATGTAATGTTTTTCTAGCTCACTAATCTCATTCACTACAACTCTAAGAAACTCAGTTAACGGGGTGATAACATTACAATCAAATCCAGGCACATATGTCATTACTTACGACCAAGATGCGAAGAGTGGTGCGTGGTTTATTGTGGGTTGAGGTTGTTGTACAACTACTGCATTTCTAGAAACTTACTCCCCGACTTCTACTGCTCCATCCTCATCAGCATTGTTGTCTCCATCTATTCCATCATTATGAAAATTTGCATTATTATAAAAAATTTCATCATAATTTATCTACTATTTTATATCTAGCATTACTACCCTCAAAGAAGTCTAGAATTTTGATATAAACTATCTTCAAGGGGCTCCTTTTATAATAGGGTTTTCCTGGTAAATCATTTTGGATTTCCAATGTGGGATTCAGGTTCTATTTTTCCTACACTGAATTAATAATATATTATTATTAATCATTTTTAATCAATTATTAATAAATAATAATTAACTGTTAATGGTTGGTAAAAAATATTAATAATTAACTAATTTATATTATTAATATTTTAAATAATGTTAACTAATATTCTTAATTACTATTTAATAATATTAGTAAACAACCAATTAATTTCTAAATATTTAATAATAAATAATATGTTTTAATTAATTAAAAATTAAATAATATATAATTAATAAAAAAATAATATTAATAATAACTAAATAATAAATAATAAATGTATAATGCATAATAATTATTATTATTAACTAGTAACTAAAGAATAATTTTAAATATTTATTAGTAATTAATGTTTAATAGAAATTAATATTGTTAAATACTAAATAATATTATTTAATTAATATTATTTAGTAATTAATATTAATTACCAAAAATTATTTAATTAAATAATATTAATTTAATATTAATTAATTAATCGTTACTATTTTAATAATTTATTCATTATTAATAATATTTAGTAACTAAATATTATTTTTAAATATTTATTAGTAATTTTATAATAATAATTGTTAATAATTATTAATTATTAATTAATTAGTTAGTTAATTTTTACTTAATATTATTAGTGAATGACTACATATTATATAATTACTAATTAATTAATAAGCTAGTAATTATATTACTATTTTTAATAATTAGTTACTAAATAATATTTTTAAATATTTATTAGTAATTAACATTAGTTAGTAATTAATATTTATTAGAAATTAACATTATTAAATACTAAATCATATTATTTAATTAATATTTACTAGTAATTAATATTTATTAGAAATAATTAGTTAATTGATTAATACTGATGTAATAATAATTAACTAATAATTAGTAATTTAATCATTTAATCATTATTATTAATATTTTGAGAACACCGACCGTGCCACCAGCCATTTCTTCCATATTACAGATAGCCTGTCAGCGACGCACTACACAAAGTCGTCAACCTCTGCCCGAGATCAATACGCATCACCCACAATCCACGAATCTCGAAGCCAGTCATCGAACGAACTGGCCAAAGCAAGTGATTAGTTGTTGCCCAAACCGTAACCCTGCCAAAGGGCTAGGCAAGGCCATCACCAACACCAAGATCCCATATCTTCACCGACGAGACACACATTATAGTGGGCAACAACCACCGCCATGAAAAGGAAACCATTGAGGTCCCACACCCCCAGATGTGATGCCAGAAAATGATTTTGGCCAAAGAAACCCTATTTCCTTTCCATTGGATGAGGAAAGATCACCTCACTGCATGATTCTTCATCAACGAAGAAACCTCAACCCGGCACTTCACTATCCACACAAAAAATCGTGGAAGGCCTTTAGAGTCGTCGGGTCCTCTTATCTAGTGTCGAAACACGCTGAACCAGGTTCATTGGTCCTAATCACCATCGTGAGGACATTCAAAAAGTGTAAATACTCCTGTTTAATCACTGTTAGATTCACGGTGACACATGACACCACAAGCTGCAAACATTTCATAATGCCCGATAATCTCATTATCAAAAATACTACTTTGATTGGTAAAAAAATTCACATTGGAATCAAGAGAGATAAGCTCTCCATTGTTGATAGAGATGTTCTCCATCTCCTCTCCTAGTAAATATTATTTTAATAAGTAATTAAATATTTATTAATTACTAGTTAATTAATAACTAATAATTATACTATTATTTTTAATAATTAAAATAATAATTTTAAATATTTATTAGTAATTAATATTTATCAAAAATTAATATTACTAAATTGTAAATCATAATATTTATTAATAATTAATATTGATATTGTCAAAAAAAAGTAATTAATATTAATTAGAAACAATTAGTTAATTAACTAATACTAATATAAAAATTAATTAACAATTAGTAATTTTATAATTTTATAATTATTATTAATATTTAGTAACTAAATAATAATTTTAAATAATTATTAGTAATTGTTTAATAATAATTAATAATATTTATTAATTAATTAATAATTAATATTATTAATAAGTAATTAAATAATGCTTAAATACTAATTAATTAATAAGTATTAACTATTAAAAAATTATTAGTAATTAATAGTATTAATTAACATTTTTTAAAATATTATTAATATAAATTTGTTAGTTATTAATATTTAGTAGTAATCATGAATAATTGATTATTATTTATTAGTAATTAATATTTATTGTTAATTGAGTAAAAATAATTAATAATAATATGTTATTTCTTCTGCATAGGAAAAGAACCTGAATCCCATATCAGAAATCCAGAATGATTTACAGGGAAAGCCCCCTTATAAAAGGGGGCCCTAGGTGATGATTTCTATTAGAATTCAAGATTTCATTAATGGTAGTAATAATAAATTTTTTTGTTTTATTTATATATATGTATATATATATAAACAGAACAAAACAAAATAAAAATAAAAAATTTAAATATACAAAAATGTATATTTAATATATTTTTTCATTTGGGCAAAGGCGGTAGGGGCCTTGCTGCCTTTGCCCTAAATTTTTGGCAAAGGTGACAGGGCCCATGCTACCTTTGGCCCGAGCATAAAAAAACCAAAATGTGGGAGAGACCCCGCCGCCTTTGGGGCATATTTTTCACACACAAAATTGATCTAGACTCATTTGAAAAAAATCAAAAAACCTAAAAAGAACTCATAGTGGTAGCATGTATATCTATTCTAATGGTAGCAACCTTTTTTCTGGAGTTAGCTTGAATACTAATGGTATGACCTTTTCCTTTTAACAGTAGCATGAACAAGAGTGGTAGCAGATCCTCTATTTTAGCGGTTGTAGTAGCAAGCATCTACTATCATTGGTTAAAAATATATCTTCTTTGGTTAGTCATAAAATATGTGACTGGTTATATTTTGATAAAAATATAATTGTTTTTTTTAATTATTGGATTCTAAAGAATATGTTTTAATTTTTATTTTATTAACTGATTAAATTTTTCTAGAAATATAATTGCATGCACTACTGCGGATATGGCCTTTAAAAGCACACAAAAAGGGCATTTACAGCTCTAAAAAAGTGCTAATAATCGAGCTGCTATTAAAAGGGGTTCATTTTATCAGCGCTAAAAAAAGCACTAATAAAACTCAAAAATAATAATTTTTAAAATGGAATTTTTTTCCCTGAAAATTTGAAGGGCGGACCAATTCCCCTATTATCACCACCTGACCCCCCCCCCCAACAAAACTTGTCTAGCCTCCACCACCCCCTTTAACATCGTTGGAACCCCCCCCCCCCCAACAATGTTATGTATTGCTTCACTCACCCACATGCGCCACTACCTTTGGTGAGTTTTGAACCTGAGACCTCCCCCTCATAATCTTGTGCCTTTGCCACTCACCCATATTGTTTTTTTATTTATTTTATGATATATATGTATATTTATATATATTTCATTACATTTTTATCCATATATATATATGTAAATACATATATAAAATATGTTTAGTGTGTGTATGTGTGTTTATAAATACATATATACATATATATATTTATATATGTGTGTGCATCTATAAATATAATTATACTTATTTATATTTATCTTCATATATTATATATTAATATTTATATACATATATTAGAATATGTAGATAAATGTATATAAGTTTTTCAATACACACAAAAATATATTTATATATATATAAACATTATATATACATTAATTGTATGTATATATAAATATTTAGACATTTTTATTTTAAATAAAATAGATATTATTTTTTATTTAGATAAGTTTTATATATTGAGAAATATATTTTATATGTAAATATGTTTAATTATTTATTTAAAAAATTAATTTTTTATGTGTGAATATATAAAAAATATGTATATATTGTTGTATATTTGATTATAAATAATTGTACATTGTGAAAAAAAGATAAAATTTAAAAACCATAATATCAATATGAATGTAATCACCAGGAATAAATTTAGTCCCCATTGAAAATGGGTAAAAAAGACCCTTTTAAATGAGGTTGAAATTCCATCGAATGTTAAAAAATTGGGGTACCTGGCAAAAACCTCATTTTTGAGTCCTTTTGAGCCTTTTGGCCTCAAAATGTGATAGAGGGCTCCCCTCTCTCATTGGTTCATAGATCTCATCGTAGGCTTTGATTTGATATGTGGTAGGGCCCAAACGGGCACCCGAATCAAAAGTTATGACCATTTGAAATTCATGTTACATTTTCAACTTATTTTAGATCTTTTATTATTATTTTGATTTTTTTTATCTTTCAATTGTTATTAAATGACTATTAATTAATAATAATAAACAAATTAGTAATTAAAAAAATTAATTTTTTTATAATCCATTTTCACTAAATATCTTATATATTATGTGTAAATGTCTATTTAGTCTTATCTAAACCATATTTAAAATATATATATACATATATTATATTTATATCAATATAAATATATTATTTTTAGGAAATATAATTTTTTTTAAAATATACCCTTCACCAGTGCTAGTAAATATAACTCTAGAAGAAAATTCTGGTCAGATTAGGTTGTATCTCTTGTAAAAATGCACGTTTTGGTTGTGCCTCCAGGTATTGTAAAAGGTAGGTTCTATCAATATGTTATCACGCCTTTAAAAGTGAGGTTTATTAGTGGGTATAAATCTTCTCTCTAAGTAGATAATATTGAAGAGTAGAGTAGGATCTTGGTGATCTGAACTACTATTAAATATCGTATTCATATTTTTATTTTTTCTTCATGGTTTTCTGAATGGTGCACTTCATTGTTGATTCATATAATAATAACCTTTGATTGATTGTATTCTTTAAAAGTTATAAAGGAATATTCACCCCACTCTAGTCTATTATTTCCATGTATCTTGATTGAACAATTGGTATCAGAGTTGAATCATTCAGGATATAGGTTATATTTATTTTTAACTATTGTTCTAACCTGAATATCCTAGACCTAATAGTCTAAGGAATAATATTCTATAAGATGGTAGGTATTAATTAAAATGATAGTTGGATACCTCAAAATCTCCCATTTGTCAATGGAATTGATTATGGGTATTGTAAAGATTGAATGCAAGCATACCTAAAGCAGTTTAGTGTGGTTCATTAGACAATTATAGAAAATCCCTGTAAATTACTCGAATCCAATCTTGATACACTTGTAGATAATTATATGGAAATACATGTTTTGAATTTTGAAGTAAAGAATATTTTATACTATGATATTAGAAGAGGTGTTTATATTAATGTTTTATCATGTAAGAAATCCCAAAATATTTGAATAATTCTACAAGTTACTCACTATGGGATAGATGAGCTTAAAAGAGCCAAACTGGGAATGATTTGAGAACAATACCAAGATTTCAAGATGGGAGAAATGAATCAGTGAACTAGATGTTTCACGGGTTTAAAAGCATTACAAATGGAATGAGTGCACTTGGTGAAGTACTGTATAATATAGATCGTGTTGAAATGGTACTAAGAGAATTACCAAAAATATGGAACGTGTTGAAAGCGACAATCGAGGAAAGTAATAATTTTAAATTGTATACAGTAGATGAACTAATCAGTTATTTACTGCAGTATGAACTTGAATTAAAAAACATTATTGTAGAGGAGTCTATAGGGAAGAAAGGAATTTCTTTTCAGTCTAATGTTAAAAAAAAATTAACATTTATGAATCTGAGTTTTAGGAAAGTGATAAAGAGAATGGATCATTTTAGCAAGATGTATTTAAAATTTAGGAAAAACAAATGAGGCAATATGTGGTTCAAAAGAAAATTCAAAAGGAGTAGAAGAAAAGTAATACTAGTAATAATAATAATGTTTCAGAACTAACCTTTTATGAGTGCATGAAGAAAAGACACATCAGGATATATTTTCCCATACTCAAGCATACAAATAAAGACAAAAGAAAATGGAGAAAATAAAAAGAAATCTTTTTTCAATGTATGGGGTTATTCAAATAGTTTATATTCGAGTAGTGAACAAGAGATAGGGAACCTTTCTTTGATGGCTACAAATTTTGAGGTGTCTGATTCATTTTTTACTTAATTAATTACTCATGCTAATATTGATCATAATGAAATAACTAAAGATGAAAAATAAACTGAATTAGATTCTAGTTCTGATTCTGATTCTGTGAATTCTAAATTCAAAAAACTATATAAAGTTATTGAGGTATTAAGTAATGATAGTGTTAAGATAATTGAAAAATATACTGATATAAAATTTAAAAATAATAATTTGGTTAAAGAAAATGATAAACTGAAAAGGGAATGTGAAGATATAAATATCATTTTTCCCATAATGAGTGATATAAAAAGAATTATAATTCTATGATATTTAAAATAAAAGAATAAAAAAACCAAATTAAAGATTTTATGGTAGTAAATAATAAAGAAAATGAAATAAGGTTAAATTCAGTATTGGTGTAAATGGATAAGTTTGAGATTGAGTGAAAGAATCTCAAGTAAGAAAATAAAAAAATAGAAATATATCTTATGGTTTTAATGAAAAACTCTATACTAATATAGAAGTTATTGAAAAAGCGAATTGGGATTTGAAAAAGAAAGTTTCTAATATTAAATAAAATTTATCTAATTTAGTCTAAGGAAAGGAAAAATATTATAAAATGGTTTCTATAATGAAACTAAACTATAATAAGAATGGTTTTTGTTATAGTAGATTTTCACCAAATATGAATAATAATTATTCTATTAAAAGTTAAAAAGGAAATATTTCGAGTATAAAATGTTTTAAATGTATAATGAAAGGTAATTATGTCAATGAATTATCTTTGAAATTTACTCAAACATTTTTTTATACTAAAAATTTTATTTCAAAAAATATATTTTCAAAAATAACCAAAAATAGATGTTTTAAATCTATTTAGTTGGCCAAAAGCTCTATTATCAATTTGGATGATTCCAAGAAATCATGCATACCAAAAAATCTTACTCAAACTCTATTGGACCTAAGTTGGTCAACATGACTAAATAAGTATTTTTTATTGTGAAACATTCACATTCTCTAAATTTTTATAAACTAGTATACGTAAATGGGTAATATCTAATATACATTATCATGTTATTTTAATTTTTTTATTTTAGGCATGTGTCTTAACTTATCTTTGTTTTTTTTAATAATTTTGTGTCTTATTTAGTTTAAAATTTTAGTTTCATATATACTGATTATGTATTTATAGTTCATATAATTAGAGTTTTAATATTTTATTATCTAAATTTATAAAATCATAAATTTAGGGGGAATTTACCATTTGTTTATTAAATTAGTTAATTTTCTGAAATTTGAGTTTTAAATTAGTGTTTACAAATTTCAATTTTGATTAATCTATTTGAAATATTTTTCAATAAATTGTTTATTTTTTTTCAAATTAAATCATGTTTTGATTATTATGTTCTATCAACTTGGTTTTACACATTAGTGTTGGGAAGTTTTTATTATCAAACTATTTATCCACCTACTGTATTAATAGTTTATTTTTTATAGAGGTTCCTTGAAATATAGATTTTTTGAACACTCTTAATTCATAGAAGCCTTCTTTAACATATAAATTTTCTTTTATACATTTTAATTTAGTATGTATTAGTTTAAAATTAGGATCAATCTTTCAAATATATTTGAAATTATTAATTGGTTCAAATTTTCAATTTATTATCAAATTGATTGGGTTATGTAAAAGGTGAAATTTTTGGACATAAAATTATGATAAATTACTTGGATTGAATCATTTATTTAATCATACTCTAACTTTTCTAAGTCTATTTCATACTCTAAATTTATTTTGGATTTAATACAATATACACATTGAAATCTCTTATATTGTAATGTTTAATATAAAGGGAGAAATGCTTCAATTCTATTGACAATAGAACTTGATTTATTTTTTGAATTCTGGATGTAATTGTTCTATTTTTATCATATGTTTTTATATGCTTAACTCAGGGGGGTAACACCTTAAAGAATATTTATTTGTCATTTTTTTGGGAAATAATATGTAAGAAGTATAATATTTTATTTTTTAAATGTTCATGTAATAAATCATAATAGATTAATTTCTTTGTTAAATGTTTATCTATAATATTTCTGTGTTTGAAAAAGTCTAGAATAAATTAGATGACATTTAATTTTTTTGTAAGTGTTGATATTAATTATCTTTTTTTAAGTATATGAATTTATATTGGGGTTTAAATAAATATAATTTTGGGTTTCTTTATAAAAAGAATAGATTTTTTTAGATTTGTACATTAAAAATTTTTATTCATTTATAATTTTTTTATAAGATTATTTTTAAACTGGGTGGTTATAAATAGTTTACCTTTAAAGGGGAGAATTATTTGGTGTGTCAATATGTTTTTTACCTATTGATAAATTTCAAAAATGGGTAAAATGTTTTTAAAAATAAATTAATTGTTTGTTTTTTTAATTTACAAAATGGGGAGATTTTTAGTGTTGGGTATTTTTAGTTTTACTATTTTTTTAATGTTTTGATAAATTAAAACCCCCCTCAATTAGTTTTTTAACTTTTGGAATAAATTAATGAGTATATCTCACTAAACTATTTGGATAAATAATTTCAATACTTTCTTATTAAATATATTGTTTTGAAAATAATTCTATTAATTAAATTTTAATTAGAAATTTTTTAGTGTTGAGGTAATGAATTATATCTTTTCATTTGATTGAAATTTGATGTTTTAAAATATACTTATCATTTTCTATGTGTTTTTTATTTTTATGACCATGTATTCTAATTTTCATATCCCATTTGTGTCTGTTGATTATTTTAAACATGCAATACTTGTTTCTCCTTTACAAGTTCATCCTTGAAGTATTAATGACATCTTTATACACATCACTCAAAAAGTTTCATGCAAAAAGAACATAAATTTCTTGATTTCATGAGATTCATGGAGACAGCACATCATCATGTTTCTTCCATGCATAGTAGAACTCAGACACCAATAGTTCTATTAACCTTGATAGCATCACCGCTCACCTCCAAAAGCATATTGGTAGCATGACATCTTCCTCAGTTTCTACTGATACTAACAGTGTGACATCAGTCATCCTCCACAGTTGCACTAGATGGCCTTTCACACAAGCATCACCTATCATCTTCCTCTCTCGGACAATCATCCAGGGGAATAACATCTCTTTCTCTGCATGTTCATCATCCTCGGTTTAAACAGTAGCACACAGGTATTTCTTCCCACAGTAATAGTTTTATCTCCTCATGGTATCACCGGTATATTTCAATAATGGTATAATAACCTCCACACTGATATCTCATTTCCAATGGTTTCACTGGTATATTTATCTTAGTGATGATAAAGGGGGTCCCCGTTATCTACACTAAAAATAGTAATGATAAAGGCCTAGCCTCCTGTAGTGTGTTGTTTATATAATAGCACACCTAGAAGCAAACCTGCAATTTAAACAGCACACCCAGAAGCAAACCTACTATATAATTTTAATTGAAATTATGAATATAAATATTTTCACCCATGGTATATACAAAAAAACACTTCAATTTACATTTCAAACAAAATGTTTTATATAATTACATTTACAATTTTACAACAAACATTCTAAAACATTAAAATTTTATCTTTTGAAGTTCATGATCTCCCCTAAAAAATGTTCCCTCATGGTATCAGTTGTCGAACAAATCATCTCAACCTGATAAGAAGGCTCCACCTATATAATAAAACAAATATTATGTTAATAACACTATAAATAATTAAATAAAACATTAATATGAAAGAACACATTACTAAAATGTAAATATTTAATAAAAATGACACATATAGAGTTATACTAGTTACATCATGTATCTTATTGAGGTGGAGTTGATTCCTACATGTTGAAAATGTTTTATGGATCATTTTACTAAAATATCAAAACAATCTGAATGTGTTTTATTAGTTTTGAGTATGTCACTTATTCTTTTACTAAAATTAATGTCAATTTTAAATAACGACTCATTTGAAGTTATACCGACCACACCATGAATCATATTTAGGTGAGGCTGATTCCGACCTATCACAAATTACTTATGGATCATTTTCCTAAAGTATCAAAACAATCTGAATGAGTTTTCTCAGTTTTTAGTATACTAGTTGTGTTTTTTTACTAAAATTTCATTTCAAACTGAAAACACACATTTTGAGTCATACCACTTGAATCATACATCGGTTTGACATGAGACAACTTCATACATGTCACAAATGACATAAGAATCACTATCCTAAATTATCATGATAATCGAAGTGTGATTTCTTAGTTTTTAGTGAGTGACATGTTTTGAACTAAAATGTCAATTTTAAACTAATAACAAAGAATTTTAGTCATACTGGTCATATCGTGCATTGGATTGAGGTGTGGTTGAATTATACACATCAAAAATGACTCATGGATCATTTTCCTAAAGTATAAAAACAATATGAATGTTTCTTCTCAATTTTCAGTATGTCACTTATTGTTTTTACTTAAATTAATGTCAATTTTAAATAAACAGAGACACTTTGAGTTATAACGGAAACACCGTGCATTATATTGAGGTGTGGTTAATTCCTACACATCAAAATTGACTAATAAATCATTTTCGTAAAATATAAAAACAATTCTAATGTGTTTTCTTGGTTTTCAATATGTCACTTGTTGTTTTTTACTTAAATTAATGTCAATTTTAAATAAAAAGAGACACTTTAAGTTACACTGTCCACAACGTGTGTCATATTGAGATAAAACTAATTCCTACATGTCACAAACGACTAATATATCATTTTACGAAAATATAAAAAAAAATTGAATGTGTTTTCTCTATTTTCCGTATGTCACTTGTTGTTTTTACTTAAATTAATGTCAATTTTAAATAAAAAAAGACACTTTGAGTGATACCAGAAACACCATTTGTCGTATTGAGGTGAGGCTGATTCCTACATGTCAAAAATGACTAATAAATCATTTTCCTAAGATATTAAAACAATCCAAATGTGTTTTCTGTTGGTTCTGGGTGCAGAAGAAGCTCATGGGTGGATATTCCCACTTGACTTTTTTTCATTAGCAATGATCAATCCGGGATCAATACGACGATAAACGCCAGACTCCATGGATTAAATCGCAGAAATAGACAAAGAAGAAGAATAGTCCCAGAACCACAAATGAGAATCATCATAGGTTTTTTATAATTAATTTAATTAATTGAAAAGAAGTACCTTTTAGGGTGTTCTTTATTTGTTGATATTTTTGATCATGTTCCGATGTGATTTGTCATTGCGTCACAGAAGCCAAGTGTAGACTTCCTCTAGAAGTGATCCACACATGCACCACATATCTCTGGACATCACCAAAGGAATCTTCGGGTGCTAGCGTGGAGAAGCCTTTGCTTGCGTTGTCTGCATTAGACCACTGTCATAGTCGCCCTTTTCTATTTATTTTATTTTTATTATTTCCTGGTTCTGAGCGTTCGCGTCGAGGTCCGGGCTGAGCCTCGGATTAAAATCTGTTGTCGTTTAACACCTTTACTGGGTTTCGGACCTATGCGCAGCCGCCGCGCGGTTGGTGGTCACCGTGTAATCGGCCTAGGTATCGGGCATTTATCCCCTTCTTTATTATTTTTATTATTTTTGATAATATTGTGTAATTAACATTATATTTTTTTTATTAATCTTCATTTCGTTGTATTTATTATTTTTATTCTTGTGCTACTATTATTATTAATAATATTATTAATATTATTATAGTATTATTATTATTGTTATTATGTTTATTATTATTATTATTATTGTTGTTGTTGTAATAATAATATAATGAAAAAAACGAACCCTAATTCTACCCGGCAGAGCCCCCACCCCCCCCCCTTCCCTTTTACCACTACGCAAGCCCCCCCTTTTGTTCCTGTTGCGCGCCGCAGGCCCGCACGGCCAGCCCCTCTCCCCCGGAGCTCCCTCTACCTCACCCAGCAGCCAACCTGTGCGGCGCCCCTTCCGTCGGCCTCCACCCATGCTGAGCCGCCTCCACCTCCCGCTACAGCCCATCGCAACCCCATGCACCCCCCTGCCCTCGCCTCGCTCAACCCAACTCACCCCGCCGCACTCTGGTTCCCTGGCTTCAGTAGGCCGCCGCGTCTATCCCCTATCTGCAAGCCATCCTCCATGCCTCCCTTCACCCATCGCCTGCACCGGCCTCGCCTTCCCTGTCCGCTGCCGTCCTCCCGAGCAGAGGCGTCGGCCTCACCCCACTCCCTCCTCACCGGCGCAACCTAGCCAGCGCACCCCAGCCGCACCTCCCCTGTCCGACGACATACCTTATGTGTTGCACCTCCACCAACAGGGGAAACCCCTGGCCGCGTGATCTCCACCATCCCGCAACCTTCGGCGATGACCCGCGACCTCTGGCGCAACTCCCCCGGGAAGGTTTCCCCTTTTTTTCCCTTGACCTTTTTGGTTTCCGACGGGTATGAGGTTCTTTTTAGTGTTTTTTTTGGATTCATTTTGGTTTGAATTCTTGATTTACGATCTAATTGGGATCCCACGTGGTGCGATTGTGGTGGGATTGGTGTTTGACACATATTTTAGGGAGTTTTGGACACTCGGTGTAAGTTGTTCCATGCCCTAGCTCCATTTGATGAATTTAATATGCTTAATTAAATTTATTAATGTGTTCCTTGACTTGTTTTTGTGGAGCGAAGTGTGCTTTTGTTTTGGCTGGTGTGTCTTTATTAATGTGTTTGTTTTGGGAATGGTTGGCATGTTTTGTTGTTGTCATGGTGCAACGTTTTCAAGATGGTTTTAGGGAACATTTGTATGGTGTGAACTATGTTTTCAAGGTTACTAAGAGGTGTATGTGTTAAAAAGTGGTTTTTCAATGAGTAGAAAATCTTTTTGGATGTGTCGAATTTGGTTTTCAACTGTGTAGAAATTTATTAGATTGTATTAGTTATGTGAATTATTTATTTAAAATGTTATGAGGGGCAGTTGTTTTTCAAGAACCAGGTTTGCATGAAATGGGGCATGTTTTTAATATAAAACCCTCTTTGCGTCACTTGGTGGTGTTTCATTGTGGTGGCCCTTGTTCTGTTATTTAATATTGTTTTCTAAGTTTTGCAGATTGATTATCTCTTTTGAGTGTGTAAAGCTGTGATATATTTTTGAAAAAAAAATGTTTCATTAATTTTAAAGTGTTTTGGGAAATAATGTAAATGGTGCAAGTTATGTTTTGAAAGTAGGTCGAGGTGGTTCTTTTGCACTATTTGATCGTTTTAATTGTTTTACGCCCATGTTCATGTATTTTTATTTATCTTTGCGGTTTCAGTATGTTGGTGGAGTAACCCCATGTTACCGCGATCATCAGTTTGTCCGTGCTTGTGCGTCTATGAGAGGTGTGTCGTGTTGTCGCGTTGTCGCGTTCGAGCTGCGAGTCGAGGTAGGTTCTCTTTGCACTTTTTTTAAAATTTAAGTTGCATTATTTCCTATTGTTTGCACACACTAATTGTTCAAAATAAAAACTTTATTAATTTTAAATAATGTGAGATAATATATGATAATTAATTTTTAATATAAGATAGTTAATTTTTAAATGATTATTTGGTGTAAAAAGAGCCGTTTATTTTATACATGATGCTTGAAACATTTTATGGATGAGTGGACACCAAGTATTTAAAGAATGCCTATTTGACCTTTAAACATAATTCATGAAATTTCAAATGTAGTTATGGTTTTAATGATAAATGATTTCTTCTCAAGCATGAACAAGCATTTTGGTTCTTTTTAGAGTAGTGATTGTGAAATGTATTTAATGCCCGTTTGGAACTTTATGGAGAGAGATGAAAAAATTTTGATAAAAAACACTCCTAGGACAACTGTCATGCCTTGGTTGCAATTGATTGTTTGGGAGGCTGCACTTAGAGGCTCCCGGGTACTTGAGTAGTTTAAAGGAAAAAGGTTGTTCCATGAAGTGGCTCAGGGTGATGCGTGTTGTTCTTTATATATATATATGATTGGATGCTCGTTTGGCATCGGTTGGCTCACCCCCTTTCCAAACACTTGAGACATGGGAATCTCGCATATTGAGAGAATATTCTAAGAATGATTGTTGCACTGGTAGGTTATGGTACTGACCAGTGTCTCATAGTAGGTGGATATATTGGGTTTATTACTATGGTATTTTCCCTCGACCTGCCTGAGAGAGGATGGTCGAGCGTATTGTGCATTTTGATTTCATCGTGACATGTCAACAAGGATGATTTCTCATGTATTGGTGTCTTCTGGTTTATTCTCGATCTCCTAGGTTCACCCATGTCTATTCGTATTTTGTTGCTTGCAGTAGTGATTATAATGCTCATCAGTATACCTACATTTCCCTTGTTGTGTGTTTTACTTTGTGTATTTCTGATGTATTGTTTTCCTTGGAAAGTGGTAAATTTCTTTTGAATAGGTTTCTAAAAATGTTTTTCAAATGAAAGTGTTTAATCCTCCTTCTACAAATTTGAAAATATAAACATCACTTTCCCTTTCTAAAAATCCATTGACACTAATGAAATGAATCCAAATTTGTAAATGGTGAAGGGCAATGGTTCGTACTTTGTTTTTAAGTAAAATAATTAGAAAAACATACTTTTATAAATTGTAGTTCAAACTTGAAATGATGTTTCTTTTATTTTAAATGTAGTGCATTGGGATTAGATTTATCGGGCTAGCCTACTGAGTTTTAATACTCACGCCTATAATGTTTTCTTGTTTTTAGTTCTATTTCAGGTTCCAGCTTCGGTTGTTCACCTTGAGCGATGTTGGTTGTGGTATTGGAGAGTGATCCACGGGGTCACATGGAGTTTTGGTTGTATTTAGGTTAGTAGCGTTGTTGGTTGTTCTTTAATTATTTTCTTTTGTTCTATTTATTTTCCGCTGCTTAGTTTATATTATTTTGGGCCAAATTGTTCCCACCTGTTTAATTTTGATGTCCGACACTAGTTTCCAGCCCGTGGGGATCAGGAACGCCCCTCGGGCCACATCGCGGGTCGGCTCGGGTGACCGGTTCAGGGTCATCCTAGGGTGGTTCGTGAACACCGCCTTGATCCGATTGAAGAGGATCTCTCTCAGTCTTGAGAGCATTCTTGGAGGAAGGAGTTATTTCGTCCTTGAGAGAATTCTCTATAATTGTTGTGCACAACGATTAGGTAAAATTTTTGGGGTTGTGAGGATATTTATAATAGGGTTTGAGGTTATAGAGTTATGACAATAAATAAACATGTTACTCATTTTATTTATTTCATTAACTCTTATTGAAAACCCCCATGTTGAATCATTAATTCCTTGACATGTTCCCACACTGATTATAATAAATATCATTTAATAAAATGATATTATTTCCTCAAAATCCCGACTGGAAAAACTACATGGCGTGTAATCATTAATACATTATGTGTACTCGTTTTTCATTTCATTTCCAAAATGAAAACTACACGGCGTGTACATTCAATGTACATGGCGTATATATCTTGTTTTCATTTTATTCTTCCTCTAACATTAAAACTCTTTAGGATTACTTGAATAATTATTAAACCACATACAGGAATAATCTTTATTCTACTTGAGATACTTGGATACACTTAGTGTGTGACTCTCTAGGCCTCTTTCTCATTGGCATTAGGTGGGCTTTCCTAAAGTCCAAGATTACTGTCTAGCAATGGGTCAAGGAACCCAAGAGAAAGAAGTTGACTCCGCATTAACATGTCACCTCATATGAATGCTTAATGTGTAATTTAATCCCTTTATCTCAATATCTCATCAAGCAGGTTTCATGGAAGTGTCATAAACTTATATGATTGATCCATAATTCTTTGACTTCCAGAAATAAACTCGTCGTGACACCATGGCTATGGAATTTGGGTGAAAGTTCTATTTCAATCAAAGGGCCCAAGATATCTACTTCCATAAATATTGATGGGACAAATCCTTCCTCGACTTATCCAAATTTGATCGCAGAGAAAATGTGGTTGACGAGTTTTTCATATTGATTCTACAAATTAAAAGAGCAGATTTATCAGTACATTTTGATTACATTTTATGAAAAATAATAAATGAATTTATTAATTCTACCACTATTTTATCAAGTCCCTATGGCCCCCACCATTGAACTTGGAATGCCTAGTTTCTATGACATTCTAGTGTCAAGGATCCATATTCCCCTTTGCATAACCCCAAAAAGGGTTGGTCAAGCTATTTAAAGGTATTTAGGTAGGCAAGTCTTTGCCAACTGTGAGCTTACATTTCCTTGATCTGTTGAGTGGACTCTTCAATCCTGAAATACTGACTTGGATTTCCTCAACACTTGCCTCTATTTTACAAAAATTCTAGCAAGGGATACTCCTCTTGATGTAAAATGTTTAAGTCATCCCGAAACTTTCATAAGAGCTTCCTTTAAAAAGGTAAGTGTCCCAACAAGGGTTGGTCAAAAACATAGTTTTATTGAGTCTTTCCCTTAATCAAGTAACGGAAGTCTTGGTCTGACTTAATATGGTATTTTAGGGATTTCAATCCTTTATGCGTATTTTCGCATTATCAGATTCTTGTTAATATTAAGTAATGCTTTCTTAAGTGATTAACCATGTTCTGATAATGTTTACGCATAGATCGGTTTTTATTTTATTCCATATTTTCATGCTTGTTTATTTCATTAACTATGTGATCACAACAACACATACATAATAAATAATCCATGCAATCAGACAGAAATAAAATAATATAGCATGATCATGAGCTTTTATTGGTTAGCTTATCTAGAGGTTTTGATAAGCTGACCCTGACCTAGGGAAAAATAACTTGAACCCGATGGTTCGTGTTTTGAAACTCCCATATGTCCACCTTTGTATCTTCTTGGGTTGGTTTCTCCTCAGCTTCAGATTTTGAACCGTCTCCTCTAGATTGGGATATCCTCTATTAAATGGAGTTTACATTAAAGAAACCATGGGCACGTAGTCCCTACATTTTATTGGAAGAAGGCTCGCAGGCCAACGAATTTAAATTAAATAAATTTAAATGAAACCATACACACACAAAGGGTCTTTGGTATACCTCATGATCATCCATAGCATGCAACAAAATTTATGCATATTTAGTATTCAAATTATTTTAATCATTATTTTATTCAAGATAAGTCGAGCTTGAATTCAATTAATTATGATCTTATAATTAATCAATTCTTTATCTTAAATTAATTTCTGAATTTACTTGAGATTATTCCCATCCATATTATTTGTACGAGTCTTTGTAATTTAGAGGAAACCTGGTGAAATTCCATTTCTGGAAAGTACACAGAATGTGGTCTATAATACACGATGTGTATTTGTTTTTACCCTTTATCCAAAGTACACACCGGGGGCTTTGGCGTGTTTTTTGTACTTTGGAAATTTTGGAGTACGCAGCATGTAGATTAATCTAACACAACATGTACTTCTTTGTTACATGGTTACCAGCCTGGAAATCCCGTGTACACGGTTACACGGCTTCTCCTTGTACACGGTTTCACCTGGGTTGGATCAAACTACACGGCGTGTTGATTCAACATACACACCGTGTATTCTGGTTTCAATGCACCATTCAGTTCTGGTCAACATGGTGTATTAAAAAAACTTTGGTATGCTCAATTCACACAGCGTGGTTTAGCGGACCAGTACCGGTTCGTTGAACCTAATTACACGACGTGTAGATTTCACTACACACCATGTATTCCTGTGTTGCACAGACAGAATGAGAAGCTCCTCCAGATGAGTTCCTCATTTTTATTTTAATCAAAATTAAAATTAAAAGGTCGTTTCTATGATGTGAATTGATAAATGAAGGAGGAAGAACAAATCTCGATCATTCAGATTTATAGAACGATTTATCTTGAATTGAATCAAATATAAATGCATAAATTATCAATGAAAATTAAATAACTATAATCAACATTGTGACCACTCTGATACCACTTATAGGTCCTAGGTGCAGTGGAAGCTCGTGGATGGATGTGCCCACTTGACATTTTGTCATTAGCAATGATCAATCTGGGATCAATATAATGATAAATTCCAGACTCCACGGATCGAATCACAGAAAAAAACAAAGAAGAGGAATAGTCCCAGAACCATAAAGGAGGATCATTACAGGTTGATTATAATTAATTTAATTAATTGACAAGAAGTACATTTTATGGTGTTATTTCTTCGTTGATATTTCTGATCACATTCCGATGTGATTCGTCATTACGTCGTAGAATCCAAGTGTAGACTTCCTCTATCATTGATCCACACATGTACCACGTATCTCTGGACATTGCCAAAGGAATCTCCAGGTTCTAGATTGGATAATCTTTTGCTTGCGTTGTCTGTATTAGATCACCTTGATCTGATGGAGGAGGATCTCTCTCAGTATTGAGAGCGTTCTTGGAGGAAGGAGTTCTTTAGGCCTTGAGAGAATTCTCTAGAATTGTTGTGCACAACGATTAGGGAAAATTGTTGGGGTTGTGAGGATATTTATAATCGGGTTTGAGGTTATAGAGTTATGACAATAAATAAACGTGTTACGTGTTTTATTTATTTCATTAACTCTTATTGAAAACCCCCATGTCAAAACATTAATTCCTTGACATGCACCCACACTGATTATAATAAATATCATTTAATAAAATGATATTATTTCCTCAAAATCCCGACTGAAAAAACTACACGGCATGTAATCATTAATACACAACGTGTACTCATTTTTCATTTCCTTTCCAAAATGAAAACTACATGGCGTGTACATTCAATGTACACGGCATGTATATCTTGTTTTAATTTTATTCTTCCTCCAACATTAAAATGATTTAGGCTTCCTTGAATAATTATTAAATCACATACAGGGATAATCTTTATTCTACTTGAGATACTTGGATACACTTAGTGTGTGACCCTCTAGGCCTCTTTCTCATTGGCATTAGGCAGGGTTGCCTAAAGTCCAAGATTACTATCTAGCAACGGGTCAAGGCACCCATGAGAAAGAATTTGAAGCCTCATTGATGTGTCACCTCATACGAACGCTTACCGTGTAATTTAATCCCTTTGTCTCAATATCTTATTAAGCAGGTTTCGTGGAAGTGTCATAAACCTATATGCTTGATCCGTCATTCTTTGAATTCCAGAAATAAACTCGTTGTGACACCATGGCCATGGAATTTGGGTGACAGTTCTATTTCAATCAAAGGGCCCGAGATATATACTTCCATAAAAATGGAAGGGAAAAATCCTTCCTTGGCTTATCCATTAACAACATGTCATTCGTGACGCACCCAACGTACCCTACTTCCCGCCAACTGTCTTCGTGAAGGTTTTTGTCAACAAATATAAGTGTGTGAGTCATGAAATGAGTTAATGATAATATTACAATCTAAGGACCATTACACATGCTCGTAGATAGCAATGTCTGATGACACAAAGACATACAGAATTACTATTGGTGGGTATGTTCTCATAATCTCCCATCTTGGAGATTACCAAGTGCGAACACCATGAGAGAGAGTCTCATCTTCTTACGAGTACTTCCACATGACGGTATGTATACTATATGTCCTATCATAGTATGTCATCAAACCGTAGAACTTTATTTATGAATATTGTTATAGCATTTCAAAGTTCTCATCATAGTGGGGATCTGCCATGACCTTATTAATGCAACAAATATTCCAAGACATTATTATATTATAGTCATGTAGAATAATGAAAAATATATAATAAGTGTACATTCATGTAATCAAAGTATAAATAGTCGGTTCTCAGGACACCAACTCTAACATTTTCTTAGTTTTTAGTATGTCACTTGTTGTTTTTACTTAAATTAATATCAATTTGAAATAAAAAGAGACACTTTGAGTTATACTGGAAAAATAATGCATCTTATTTAGGTATAGTTTATTCCTACACATCAAAAATGACTAATAAATCATTTTCCTAAAATATCAAAGAAATATGAATGCGTTTTTTTAGTTTTCAGAATATCACATGTTAGTTTTACTTAAATTAATGTCAATTTTAAATAAAAATAGAAACTTTGAGTTATATCGGCCACACCATGTGTCATATTGAGGTGTGACTAATTCATACATATCAAAAATAACTAATAGATCATTTTCCTAAAATATCAAAACAATATGAATGGGTTTTATTGATTTTCAGTATGCCAGTTGTGTTTTTTTACTAAAATGTCATTTAAAACTGGAAACACACATTTTGAGTCATACAGGTCGCATCGTGCATCGGTTTGACGTGATACTACTACATGCACATCAAAAATGACTTATTAATCACTTTACTAAATTATCAAGACAATCAGAGTTTGTTTTCTTGGTTTTTAGTGAGTGACACGTTTTGAACTAAAATGTCAATTTTAAACTGATAACGGACACTTTTAGTCATACCGGTCACACTGTGCATAAAATTGGGGATAGTTTGACTCCTAAACATCACAAATGAATCATGTATAGTTCTCATAAAGTATCAAAACAATCATTATGGTTTTTCTTAGTTTCCAGTATGTTACTTGTTATTTTTAATTAAATTAATGTCAATTTTAAATAAAAAGAGACACTTTGAGTTATACCAGCCACATCGTGTGTCATATAGAGGTGAGTCTAATTTATACATGTAAAAAATGACTAATAGATCATTTTCCTGAAATATAAAAATAATCCTAATGTGTTTTCTTGATTTTAACTATTCTAGTTATGTTTTTTTACTAAAATGTCATTTCAAAATGTAAACACACATTTTGAGTCATATCGGTCGCATCGTGTGTCAGTTAGATGTGATACCACTTAATCAATTTCAAAAATAACTTATGAATCACATTACTAAATTATAAAGACAATTTAAGTGTGATTTCTTGGTTTTTAGTGAGTGATATGTTTTGAACTAAAATGTCAATTTTAAACTGATAACGGACACCTTTAGTCATACCAGTCACACTATGTCTCAAATTGAGGTGAGGTTGACTCATACATGTAAAAAATGACTCGTGTATAATTTTAATAATGTATAAAAATAATATGAATGAATTTTCTAGGTTTTAAATTTGTCACTTGTAGTTTTTACTCAAATTAATGTCGATTTTAAATAAAAAGAGGCACTTTGAGTTATACCAGCCACACTGTGAGTCGTATTGAGGTGAAGATAAATCCTACACATAAAAAATGACTAATATATCATTTTCCTAATATATAAAAACAATCTGAATACATTTTCTCAATTTTCAGAATGTCACTTGTTTTTTTTTACTTAAATTAATGTCAATTTTAAATAAAAATAGACACCTTGAGTGATACCGGCCACACCGTATGTTGTATTGAGGTGATTCTAAGTTCTACATGTCAAAAAGTATTATTTCATATTTTTTCAAAAATATAAAAACAATCTGAATGTGTTTGATGAATTCTTAGTATGTCACTTATTTTTTTTTACTTAAATTAATGTCAATTTAAAATAAAAAGAGACACTTTGAGTCATAAAGACCACATTGTGCATTACCATGATTTCCATTTGATTTCTTTATCAAAATGGAAACACTGCATTATCGACATTTATCACTTTCCTTCAATTTCCCTTCACTGAATTTAAAGGAAAGTGATAAATACTAACAATGCAGTGGTGATAAGGTTTTGAGGGAGAATAAGTATGTAGAAGACATTGTCTGCATGAGTAGTCAAAAATTTAATTTATATTATGTTAATTGAGTATATAACAGATAATATTATGAGGAAAAATATAGTATATTAAAAAAATTACCTTCTTATTGAATTCTGGGTTACAGCCTTGAAGTTCTATCTCTCACGAGCATGAGCATCTTTGAATGAACCACCCCGACTCAAAAAAAGGAATCCACCTGTATAAGAAAAAAATTATTATTTGAGTAATACAAAAAATAATTAAATGAATCATAAATATGAAACAATCCACTTATTTTATGGAAGTCACATCTTCACTCTATTTGTATACATTCTTCTATCAGTTATGCTGCCCATTCATTTTTTAGCACATCTATACCATCTTGTGAAAATGAGTCTTTTTGACAGTTATAGTAGTACTGGAAAAATATAAATACACAAAGTATTAATAAATATTTTAAATGAAATAGTACTTATCTTTGAAAATACCTCTTCAGGGATTCTAGTTTGTTCATGGAATATGATCTCTCTCATAAATTTACAAACATAATAATTGTAATCTTTTCCATTGGTTTATTTCGAACACTATAGAAACATTGAGGATAATAAGTAATTTTTTATATGTATTTGGATAATGAAATCTTATTATATATGACAAGATACTTATCTAGTCATATAACTTTTCTTCAACCTTATGCTTAGCCCCTGGCCTAATTCCATATTTTTCACAATAGTAATGCATTGCTCTATCATAATAGAATCCTTATTAAAAGGTAATATAAATTATATAACTTGATGTTTAGTTCTAAAAGGTTGTATGTAGTGTATTAAAAATTAGCAAACTCCATCATGTGTGGATGGTTTGTTGAATATCCATGAATTGAATCCATGAAATAAATATTTAGAGTATCCAAATTTATAGTAATGAGCATCCAATGCATATCGTAAATATGTTCCTCTGGAGCGGTAGAATCGGCATGTGTATACGGTCATTATATCCATGCACTAAGAGAAACAGCAGGTTGATAAACCCATTTTTCCTCAGGAATTGGAACATCATCATGTGCAGAAGGTCGTTCCTCTGCACTGTGAGTAGCAGTAGGTTGGGAGACCTCTTATTCCTCAAGATTGGGATCACCAATATGTTTAGAAGTTATTATCTACAGAATTGGTTTACTATTTAATTTAGTGTATATAAATTCAGTATAAAATAGATTATAACATGAGGTAACATGATGTATATTAAAAAAAACTAACCTAATTATTGAAATCTCTTTTTCATTTTTAAAGGCTGAAGGGATTTGAACCCTCTATTGATAATCCAAATACCTTCATTATGGTCTCTAATTATATATAAAATGCCATATACATTGGGACCGCTGTGAAATGATTGTGATGTACCAATGAAAGGTTCATCCTTGGTTGAATTCTCATCTAACCCTTAATTAGTTTTAGTCAATAATAGAACAATTGACCACTTTTGGTTTGCGAGATCTGGAGTATAAAATACTTGTACTCCCTATGATGCCATTATAAACAGTTCATCTTTGTACCCTTCCTTACTGAAATCAACTTTCATGAATCCCAATCCATCTATTTTAACAAAACTTCTATTATAAACTCACTTTCATTAAAAAATCATCACTTGGAATGTTGTATAATCCAACTTACATATTTGTTTTATGATTCCAAAGTATGACATATTCATGTAAATTGGATTTATGTCCTTAGTGACAAAAACATGCATCACTTCATCCATGAGTGTAACTGCACTATTTTCATGGTACTATCTTAATTATGCTCATATATATATAATGTATAACCATTAATTACATAACCATTTTAAGATAATACATTCACACTTGGTCCTTTGACTATCCATCGAAGTTGTTCTGAAATTGAATCCAAATTTCCATCTAACCCCTTTAAAATATGGTCTCGAAACCATCCTATAAACTGTTGATTATGTGTATTTGATGTCCATATTTCATCCCTTGATGGATTCAAATGCCTAAGAATTTATTTGTGGGTTTAAAAATATGGGTAAACTTCCAAATTGTTATGTAAAACATAAATATGGGCATGCTCCCGATCTATGATATTGATTGTCATGATATCTCTTTTAGAAATTACTTCATCTCCAAGCCACCTAGTGTGATGATATTTTGGAATACCAATGATTTCCACACCGGATAAGTTTTTGGTATAGAATTCAATGGATTCCTCAACAATATATAGATCTGTAATACAACCCTCTAGCTGACATTGATTTTTGACATAACCTTTCAAAATCTTCATATACTGTTCAATGGGGTACATCCATATATAGGGTATAGGATCACATAGTCGAATCTCTCTCACCAAGTGAACCATAAAATGAACCATCATATCAAATAATTTTGGTGGGAAGAATATTTACAATTCACATAATATGAAGGAAATTTCTATATTCATAGTCGACAATTTTGTTGGGTATACAACTTTATTGCATATAGATTTGAAGAAGAAATAGAGATCGGTTAATGTATGACAGAAATTCTTGGAAAAAATACAACATAAATATATATGCATTAGATTTTGCATCAAAACATGGAAGTAATGTGATTTCAGAACCTTTAACTTTAAATTGGTCATTGATATGATGTTCTTGATATTAGATGAATACCCCTCTAGAACCTTTATTTCATTCAAGAAGTTTCAAAACGGATAACTCTTCTACTTGGAAAGAGTGTAAGCAGCTAGAGGAAGAAAAGTTTGAATTTCACCCTTCACTAGTGCCAAATTTTCTCATATTCCCATGTTAACCATGTCTGACCTAGACTTAATTCCATCCTTAGTTTTTTCAGGTGCATTTAGAAATGTGACAATGACAATATCACATACATTTTTTTCAACATGCATAACATCAAGAAATTGTCTGACATACAGACAATTCTAGTATAGTAATATAAAAAAACTAATCTTCTTTTACAACTAGTTTTTGAAAGGTTTTTTGAAAATGGTTTACCAAAATTAATGTCTACCTCATTTACTTTCTAAAATAGTTACTCACATTGTTATTGGATATGGTGTTTTAAGTTCTTATGAACTTCTATCGAATGATGTCATCCAGGATCGGTACTTATGTCATCTGGGTAGACATTTGTGATGTCCTAAAAACATGGTTTTCAATGAATGTTTCAACCTAATTGATTGTGTACCTTATTCTCATATAAGAAACCATTGAGTTCCTTTAATGCTATATCCTGACAAAATTTCATAAGTAGGAAAGTCATTTATCATCCCGTACAACATGGCTCTCAATGTGAAATATTCATTTCTATAAGCATCATACAATGTAACACCTGAATCCCACAATAATTTCAAATCCAAAATCAATGGATCCAAATAAACATAAATATCATTACCTAATTGTTTTGGTCCTAATAGTAGCACAGATAACATGATTTATTTTTGTTTCATGCATAACCACAGTGTAAAGTTATAATTTACCAACCTAACTGGCTATGTACTATGAGTGATACTTTTAAAACCAAAAGGATTCACTCCATATATAGATAACACAAGATAGAGGTTTCTCAACTCGTTTTCAAATTCAGGATACTCATGATCAATTATCTTCCACTAAATAGATTCTTCTGAGTGATGTAGTT
This sequence comes from Viscum album, assembly GCA_963277665.1. Lineage (NCBI taxonomy): Eukaryota > Viridiplantae > Streptophyta > Magnoliopsida > Santalales > Viscaceae > Viscum > Viscum album. Next base: position 317,188,071 of record OY728163.1, read on the forward strand.
TCCCATATTTAATTATTTTTTCTTCAAACAATGTCAATTACCCTATAGTTTCCTCACTTCCATATAGAAGGATAAACCTTGGAATTATTGGAAAGTACCATACAAATTTCATAGTACCAGATTTATTTTTCTTGTATAGAGAAGCACCACACTTTGGGAATTCTCTAAGTGATTTTTGGTCTTTTTGAAATAGTATACAGACATTCAGCCAAGCATGTATTCTTCCAGAGATCATACCCATCAAGCATAACATTTATTTGGTGTCATGTATTTAGCTCAAAAGATCATTATCTTTTGGGATCTTGTCATTTGAGAGAGAAAGTAATTCCGTAAAACTAGAATCACTCCATCTATTTCCAAATTTCATATTATATATCTTTAATACGACTGATAATACTATATATTTAGTGAAACCACTATACAATGGTGTCTTTGAATAACACTTTAACTTCTCAAACAATTTTGGGCAATCATGAAGTTTATCTTCAACTATAATTGTCATTTCATCAGTACGATCTTCATCATCATTCACATATGTAATGATATCCTCAATACATCCTTCTTCATTATCCACACTTGTAATCATATCAGATGATCCATAAAACGTAGTGTTATCCCAGCCACTAGCTATATTATCTTTCCCCCGTGTTTATTCCAGCATTTATAACTTAGATCTATTTCATGATAGATCAAGTGTTCTTCCAACTCCTCTGGACTAATTTTTATTGAATAACAACGGTGTAAACACTGGAAAGGATTTTAGAAGGGTCATATAAATTTTATTTTTCAAACTTGATGAACTATTTCATGCCATATTCATACTCTTTTTTCAAACAATTGACATCCATACATTCTTTATTCATATCCATTCTATTTGATTCGGTAATATTAACATTTAACAAAATAAATACAAAAAAGGGGCCTTTAAAAAAGGTTATCTCAAAAACATTCTTTGGCCTCTCTAAATAAATTGTAACATTGAACTTCTCAGGTTCTAAAAATATAATATCCACTAATATCATTTTCCCCATGAAGTGTAAATTATCAATCCAAAACATACACTTTGAGATCATGGAATATATTTTATGCTCCCTAATTTTTCTCAAAATGATCTCCAGATATCAATCATGTTCCTCCCTCAACTAGGAATACATGACGATATGATTGAAAAATATGGCAACAAAATTGTCTAAATAAGTATGGAAGACCAAATTTATCTCAGCCATGAATACTTCCATTGTATTTTTCAAAATGAATGACATCACTAGATACCCATAAAATACATACATACTCCTAAATATAGTATGTGGTATATCAAAATATCTCACCATAAATTGATGATAACTTGGTATCAAATTGGTCTTAGAGTTAACTTCAGCACCTCTAAGTTGATCAAATAGTCCATCAATACATAGAAGTGAATATAAGTTTATTTATATCACTTATAATAACCACTAATAGTCCACACATATTCTCAATGATCAATTTTATTTTTTATAGAAAAAACCAAGGCATCCCAAGGGGATTGTTTAGAGATGATACCAGGTAATGCATGACAACACTTGATAGAGAATGGAAGTTCTTGATAGTGGAGGTGACCGTTATAGTTAGAGATCATTCCCGGTGTACATATATTTAAGAGTATTTTCCCATTATCTTGTATAATTTATATTAAAAGGGATTTTAGATGAATGCATTCTTTTTATTTTACTATATTTCATTATTCATTTTTTTGTCTCATGCAAATGTTGGAATAGTTCAATTATTTATACATATTCTTCTACAGTTTCTACTTATGGTATAAGTTTGAGATATGTGTTTATTGGATGTGTATATAGACTAAGGCCTCTTATATTATGTGATATTCCTATTGAATTGTAAATATTAACCCCTGTCCTGTTGGAGATGATCCTGGGATGAAATACTTAGATTACCTCTAGTAAGATAAGAGCCTCAATGAGTTTAGTCATGTCATAGTACTATCAAAAAAATTTATTCAAGGTAGTAATTTTAAAGTTAAATATCATGAAAGAAATGATTTTTGAGTTTAGTAAAATGATGTAAAATGAGGTCTTATGTTTCATTATTAAACTAGGTAGACTAGTATATCTAAAACGATTGATATATCATTATTTCAGGACTCTGAAAACCTATTTGTCAGCCTAAATCTCAAGACATTGGTTGTGGGGTAGATTTAAGTTGGTACATGCATCATATAATATTTAGTTTTGATTTATATGTCTATTCAGTGTCAAATCATCCTAGTATGATACAATCCATTCCTGTTCATTATATCCAATGATGAACGCTAACTACTGATAACCAATGTTTTTATAATGGAAAGGTTGTGATGAGACTTTGACTTTAGTTGGTCCTCAGACCAATGATTAGTGATCTGTGAGGAATTATTTTTGGAGACATGGTTAAGAGGTTTACTTTCCTAATATTCAAGGAAGTTCCACTCTACTATGTAATATGTGCTGATCTTTCACATAGGGTATATGGGAGTTCCTGCTAAGTTAAAATATACTACCATTAGGTTAGTGATGTTGAATTCATTTTGATATGATTAGAATTATATAATTACAACGTGATATTGAGCCTTGATAGATAATGTTTTTTAAGGAGTCTTGGACTCAGATATCCATCTAGTTTAGACTTTCACTTTCCCAATGGTGATTCCTGAATTGATATCCCTACAAAGCATTAGAAAAAATTAGTAGATAGTTATTTTTATCAAACTCATTATTAGATTATTCTTATATTGTTAGAGTTTGATCCCTTTTACAGGATAGATTTTCATCCAAGAATATTGGGTCCTCCATTAGGTATCATGACAGCATACACATATATAGTGAGGCCCCAGAACATCGTGAGATATTCTATAGGAATGTTTTTTGGTGGATGTTTTTTAAACATGGTGTCTTAGGAAAAACATTGGGGGAGGATTTATCGAGCGATAGTTATGTTTTCATGAATAACCTTCTATGTTATAGTCCCCCTAGTGAGTATTCTTATAGTGAGGATTCATAGTAAAAATCAACCAAATTTGTGGAATCTGTTTTACATTCTACTTGAGGATAGTTAGAGAAATAATGTATAAAAATTACCATTTTAATGATGAAATTGAGATTAGAGAATTTATGATTAGGGGTGAAGAGGTTGGGTGAATTTATAGCAAGTATATGGGTGGTGAAAGAGTGTGTAGGGAGACATGATTCATTGATTCTGTCAAATTAGTCAATGCCATTTTTTAGTTCTTGTTTGGAATTGTGGGATAATAATTAGAACTAGAAGCTCATCGATATACTTGATCGGAAATAGAAAAGTTAAAGACATGGAATTGATCATGGAAAATTGTATAATGAGAAAATACAAAATAAATACTAAGATCATTATAAGAATACTCATAGTGGAAACACCTGAGGAGATAAGGTTCACGATAGAGGAGGGCTTCGCAGTAGTGGAGGATGGATTCATGGTGGCGGTGGAGGAGGAGGAGGAGGCGGTGGAGGAGTAGGAGGTGGAGGAGGAGGAGGAGGAGGAGGAGGTAGAGGATGGATTCGTATTGGCAGTAAAGGAGGAGAAGTCGATGGAATAGGAGGAGGAGGAGGAAGAGGAGGAGGAAGAGGCGGCAGAGGAGGAGGAGGAGGCAGAAGAGGAGTCAGGGATAGGGTTCAGCTTCCATGATAGCTTGAGGCGTGCGAGAGAAGGAGGAGACTATTAGGGTTTATTTATAAAAGCAGGTAAACCTTTTATCAATGCTAACTAAATAGTGCTAATAAAGATATGCTTTATCAGTGCTAAAATAAAAAGTGATGATAAAACATACCTTTGTCAGTGCTTTTTTAGCGCTGATAAAGGTCTATCAATATTAGTGCTAAAAAAGCACTGATAAAACTATAATGATAAAAAATTATTTATATTTTTATATATATTTATAAAATTTTATGTATAATAAATAATATATTTATTTATTTATAATAATAACTATAAATAAATATTTATTTATTTATATTTAAATCTATAATAAATATTTATTTATTTATAATTAAAATTTATAATAAATATATTTATTATATTTATAATTATATATAATTAATATCTTTATTATAATTTTATAATTGTTTAAATATATCTATATTTATTTAGAATTATATTTGTATATATTTATTATAATTTTATAATTATTTAATAACGATAAATTTATATATATATATATAAATAGTTATAAGAAATATATATATTTATAATTATAATTATAAATATATTTTGTTATAATTATAATTATAATTATAAATATATTTATTTATTTATTTCAATAATTATAAAATTATAGCAAATATATTTATTATATTTATAATTTTATAAATATATATAATTAATATATTTATTATAATTTTTAAATTATTTAAATATATCTCAATTATTTAGAATTCTAATTATAAATATTAGTATTTATTTATAAATATTTGTATACATTTATAAATATATTTATTTAATTATATATATCTATTACATTTATAATTTTATAAATATATATAATTAATATATCTTAATTAATATATTAATATATCATAATTAATATATTTTATTTATAATTTTATATATTTTTTATATATTTTTTGTTAAAATATTTTTCTATTATGGAAAACCAATAATGAAACCAAATCACAATATATATAAGGATTCCATTCAATGAAAAAACCATTGAAAATTCCAATTAGTGATTAAACACTTTTAAAGCATGAAATGAGGATAATTTAATGAAAACAAGAAAAAAACATATATTTATAAATATATTTATTGAATTATATGTATTTATAACTTTATAAGTATAATAAATATATTTATTATAATTTTATAATTATTAAATATATATATATAATTATAAATATATGTATAATTATTTGTATATAATTATAAAATATATATATATATATACCTAGTAAAGTATAGATCATAAAAAATGAGTCATCACATATATATGGACAACATGAATAGTAATGAGGGTGTAATGTGTAAATGAATATTCATGATGAATACATAACATATGAACCTCAATTATATTCACGCATCAAAATATTTATTGGCCAAATTCATTGGAAACATATATTTATTTAAATATATATATATTTATTTAAATATATTTATATATATATATATATATTTAAATATATATTTATTTATAATTATAATTATAATTATATATATTTAAAAAGAATTTTATATATAATTATAAATGTAATAAATATAATAAATATAATTATTATTTAATGAAATTTATTATAATATTATAATTATTTAAATATATATTTATTTCATTATAATCTTATAAATACTTTTTAAAAACATTATATATATATATATTTGAATTATTAAAAAATATATATTAATTATAAACATGCATTTTTAATTTAATTTAAATAAATAAAAATTATTTTTTAATATAAATATAATAAATTTTTATAAATAAATAATATTTTTTATTAAAAACTTTTATCAGTGCTAAAAAAATGTTGGTAAAGGGGTGATTTATCAGTGCTTTTAGCTGATGCTGATAAAGGCCCTCATTTTATCAACGCTTTCTGCTTAGTGCTGATAAAACTCACCGCATCCCTTGCCCGGAATTGTGGTAGTGAGGGGAGGCTAGCATTGTTAAAGGGTGGAAGGTGTGCCTGGTACTATTAAAGGGGTGGTAGACGCACGTGGGGTGGGGCTTCCTAGTGCTGTTCAAAGGGGGTTAAGCACTGTTAAAAGGGGGCCCTCTGATTTACAGTTTTTTTTTATTTTTCTTATTTGTTTGACTTTTATCTGCGCTAAAAAAAACTGATAAAAAACACTTTTATCGGCACTTTTTTTAGTGCTGATATAAAGGACCTTTATTATCACTTTTTCAGTACTGATAAAAGGGACACCCCTTTTAATAGCGCCTCAATTATCATCACTTTTTAGCACTAATAAAGTCTTTTTTTATCACTGATAAAACCTTGTTTTGTAGTAGTATCACAGGCTGATCACATTGGGAAGGTTCTAAGAAGATTTAGTATATTGGAAGAAAATCCAATCTCTATTCCCCTAGAGGGTCAATTCAAACTATCAAATAAGCAATCACTGAAGACAGAAGAAGATATTGAGTACATGGAAAAGGTTCCATACGCATCAGTTGTTGGAAGCTTGATGTATTCCATGGTCTGAACTCGACCTGACATTTATCATGCAGTGGTAGTTGTGATCAAGTACATGGCTAACCCTAGAAAGAAACATTGGGAAGCTAAGTGGATACTGAGGTATTTAAAGGGAAGCAAGGAGGTATCTTTGTGCTTTGGGAAAGGAAATCCATTGTCGGGGTATGTGGATGCTGACCTTGGAGGTAACGTCAACAGCAGGAGGAATACCACAGGTTATGAATTTACTTATAGAAGAACTACAGTAAGCTGGATATCACAATTACAGAAGGTGGTGGCATTATCCACCATAGAGGTAGAATACATTGTTGTAATAGAAGCTGGGAAGGATATGGTATGGTTTAATAACTTCTTGGATGAGTTGCGAAGAAAGAGAGAGGATAATTTATATCACTGTGATAGTCAGAGAGCATAAATCTTGCAAAGAACCCAGTGTTTCATGCCTAGACAAAGCACATTCAGTTGAAGTATCATTTCATCAGAGGTTTGATATAGGATGGGTTGTTGTCGTTGCATAAGATTTGTGGAACCAATAATCTAGAAAACATGTTGATGAAGCCGATGGTAATACAGAAGTCAAGGAATTTTTGTGCCTCTGTTGGTCTCCATTGATGAATGGAGAATGAGAGGCATAATAAGGGATGACACAATGGTATCACAAAGGAAAATAGCTAGAATTTCATGAATTGTTAGCTTGAAATTGAAGTTGTGAATGGAAATCACGCTTCTGGTAAGTGGAGAAGAGGAAGAGCTCAGATTAAGTAAGTTGTCTTAGTCAATGGAATCAAAGCAGGTCAGCATGGAGGATCAAGATCCAAGTGGGAGATTGTTGAATTGATGTAGCCTGATCTATTTTGGATTATGTTTGGGCCTAATTCTAATGGTTCTTACTGTGCACCAGGTCGTAACCTTCATGGTTCAAGCACTAGGTGAGCTCATTAGGGGTTTCAGGGGTAATGCACCTCTACTCTAGGGGTCCAGGGGTTGAAGGTCCCTAACCCAAATTTGGTGGGTACTGTATCATACCCTACCACTGTAGCAAAGATGACCAAACAAGACCGATAGGGCACTATAGAAGGTTGGAAATTGAATACAATAGTATTGTAGCTCCTTGGAATTCCATCCACTGGTCACTTTATCACTTTTGACTTAGGTAGAAATTTTTCACTTTAGTGATGTGCACTTCCATCCGTCTTTCACTGTAGCATAGTGAACTTTCTGATGCTTAGAGGAATAGTGATTCTTCTTCCTTACTAGCTGATTTTGGTCTAGGGTTTCGTTATTTAGAAACTAATTCTCTCCTTATATTTGTGCCCCTGATATATAGTGAAACTTATGCCTCTCTGTGAATGTAGGGATCATTTCCTGAACCATGTAAATCTTTGTTTCCATGTTCTTATTTTGTTTTTTTTTTCTTTTACTCTTCTTTGAATCGTTTTCTTTCTGTCATTGTGACTCCCAATGTTTTCGCATCACTAACCTGTTATGAGTATAGGAATAAAGGACACATAAGGATATATTTTCCCAGACTCAATCATACAAATAAATAAAAAATACAAATAAAATAAAAAGGGAAGAAAGATTTTTTTGGAAGATGGAATTGTTTAGATAGTTTATATTCGAGCAGTGACACAAGAAGTGAAGAGGAGACATAGAACCTTTATTTGATGGATACATATTATGAGGTACTTAATTCATTTTTTAATTAATAAATTACTTTTACTAATTTTGATCATAATTAAATAATTTAATATAAATAAGGAAGTGAATCCGATTATAGTTCTAATTCTAATTTTGTGAATTCTAAATTCAGACAACTGTATAAAGAGAATGAGGAATTAAGGAATGATAATATTAAGATAATTGAAAAATATATAGATATAATAACTTAAAAATAAAAATTTGGTTAAATAAAATTATAAAGTGAAAAGGAAATGTGAAAATATAAATATCAGTGTTTCCCAGAATGAGGAATATAAAAAGAATTTTGATTCTAAGATATTGAAACTAAAAGAATAAAATGAATAAATTAAATATTTTCTGGAAGTAAATAATAAATATCAAGAAATAAGTTTTAATTTAGTATTAGTGTAAATGACTAAAGTTGATAATGAGTGTAAGAATCTTAAGAAATAAAATAAAAAATTCAAAAACATAGCTTCTGGTTCTAATGAAAATGTTTATAATAATTTAGAAGCTATTCAAAATGAGAATATGAATTTGAAAAAGGAATCTTATAGTCTTAATGAAACTTTGTCTATTTTTTCCAAAGGAAATGATAAATATGATAAAATGATGTCTATAAGGAAACTAATAAATTACAATAATGGTATTGGTTATAACATATTTTCACTAGAGATGAATAATGCAACTTTTGTTAAAATTTTAAAAGGAAGAATTTTGATTATAACATGTTTTAAATATATAATGAAATGTAATTATTCCAATGAATTATTTGTGATATTTACTTAATTGTTTGGTCATACTAAAACTTTTATCTCTAAGAATTTATTTTTATAAATTCTCAAAAATAGATTTTTGAAATCTGTTTGGGTGGCCAAAAGTTTTATTACCAATTTGGTTGATTTCAAGACAGCATGGGTACCAAAAGGATCTTAATTAAATCCTATTGGACCTAATCTGGTTAACATGCCTAGTTAAGTATTTTTTATTGTCTAATATTCATATTATTTAATGATTTGTAAACTAATATACTATAATTCAAAATATCAAATAGCCTTTATCATATTATTTTAATATTTGGATTTTAGGCTTGTACCTTAACTTTTATTTGTTTTTGTAATAATTAATGTTGTAGCTCATTTAGTTTAAAATTTTAGTTTTATATATACTGATTTAGTTTTTATATTTCATATAATAAGAGTTCTAATATTTTTTTATCTATCTTTAGAAAAAAATTAATTTAGTGGGAGTTACCACTTGTTTGTTAAATTAGTTAATATGCTAAAATTTGAGTTTTAAATTAGTGTTTGCATATTTTAGTTTTGATTGATCAATTTGAAATATTTTTAAATAAATTATTTAAGTTTTGGGAAAGAAATTATTTTTTGATTATTATTCTCTATCAACTTGATTTTACACATTAGTGTTGGGAAGTTTTTAATATTAAACTAGTTAACCACCAACTGCTTTAAAAATTAATTTTTTATAGATATTCCTTGAAATAATTTTTTTAATACTCCTAATTCATCTTTAACTTATTTAACTTATAAAATTTATTTTATGCATTTTAATTTTTTTTATCATAGTTTAAAACTAGGATGAATCTTTGAAATCTGTTTGAAATTGAAAATTAGTTCACATTATCAATTTATGCTCAAATTGATTTTATTATACAAAAGGTGAACTTTTTTGGACAAGAAATTAAGAGAAATTCATTGGATTGACTCGTTTATTTAAACCAGATATAACTTATATAAGTCTGTTTTATACTTTAAATTTATTTTGATTTAACAAAACATACACATTGGTATCTCATATATTATAATGTTTAATACAATGGTAGAAATGCTTCAATTCTATTGATAATATAATTTTATTTAGTTTTTGAATTTTGATTGTAATTAATATAATTTGATAAATAAATAGATACTTAACTCATGTGGGGTTTTATTTTAAACATTGAAGAAAATTTATTTATTATTTCTTGGGGGAAATAGTATGTAAGAAACATAATATTTTATTTGTTAAATTTTTATGTTATAAATCATAATAAAGTACTTGCTTTGTTAACTATTTAACTGTAATATTATTGTGTTTAACAAAGTATGGAATAGATTGGATGAAATTTAATATTTTTTTTCTATTAAGTGTTGATCTTAATTATTTTTTTAGTATATTCATTTCTATAGGGGAAGTTTAATATATATATTTTTGGGTTTTTTTATAAAAATAAAAGAATGCTTTTTAGAGATTTATAAATTTAAAAATTTTATTCATTCATAATTTTTTTATAATATTATTTTTAAACTAGGTGATTATATATAATTTATCTTTAAAGGGTAGAATTATTTCATGTTTTGATTTGTTTTTTTTTACTTTTCGATAAATTTCAAAATAGAGGAGAATGTTTTAAAGTTGAATTAATTTTTTTATTTTGTAGTTCATCACCTCCTTCCTTATATTCAACCAATTCACTCTGGTGCATCTTTGTATAGCTCATCCACAAAAGCTCAGCATTACAACATCCCTTCTCCTGGTGACTTGTGGCAGCCTCATGAAGCTTAAAATCATTTATCCTTCAGCAGCAATGGCTCATCCATGTAGTCACATCCTCCCCTTTTCTGGTTCATCCTCGAAGTAGTATTATCATCTTTGCATGCATCTCATCACAAGTTTCATGAAAAAAATCATGCAGAGATCGATTTCATATGATTCACAGTGGTAGAAAACCAAAATGTTTCCTCCATACATGATAGAACTTATCCACCAATAGTGTTATCAACCTAAGTATCATTACCTCCCACCTCCAATGGCGTAACGGTAGCGTGACAGCTTCATCGATTTTTACTGATAACTGTAGTGATACATCATTCATCGTCAATAACTGGACTGAATAAACTTTCTCATGATCACCAACTATCCTCTTAATCATAAGGAAAAGTATCCAAGGGATTATAATCTCTTTATCTACAGTTTCATCTTCCTCGGGTGAAATAGTAACACACCGGTATTTCTTCCCATTTTGGGTATTGTGGCATGAATGGGAAGCATATGGGATAGGAATTAAAAATTGTCATCATAAATTGACGTAACCACTTCATCTCTAGTGATGTGAATCCCAGTATGAAATCCAAGGATCTCTCATGAAGTAATTAAGCATGAAATATTAAATTAAAAAATACATCATTCAATTTGAAGATGTGTTCAACAACCGCTCGTTGTCAGAGACTATTGCTCAAATGACCTAAATCCATATCTCTCTAGATCATCCACACATGCTTCAAAATTCCTTGGGAATCTCAATCCTTGATATCAATGTGCTATCATAGAGATCTTATGAAGCCTTTAATGTTATGATGATCACTACCGCATCAATCCTTCGATCTGTGAAGGATAACTCGGACCAGTTACTTAGATCGATAGATAACCTCTCTAGGATACAGAATAAAGGAGATAAAGGATCTCTAATTCATGTAATTAATAGTTATAAAATGAGATACTCCTCTAACTTATATAGAAAGATTTAAAATACCTGAAAATGGATCCCCGGCCCCTCGGATATTTATTTCCCACTAAATAAGCTATAAATGATGTGTTATGACCAAATAATTTTATCATAAACATCATTTATATTTTTATAAATTTATTATAATAATATATATATATATATATATATATTAAGTGATAAAATGAATTCATTATATTGACTTATCATTCTCATAAATATCAAATTAACCTTGAATATTAAATAATATTTGTTTGTTACATGTTTTCCTCATGTATTCACTTAATATCAAGTGAATAATTTTAATAAATTAATCCAGTACCAATTATTTTAAAAACAAATAATATGAGTTTATTTATCTCATGGTGATCGTATATTCTTGTACATCACTCAGACCTCATGGTGGGGCCCACCATTTCCAATACTCTTATTCATTAACAGAGACCAAACTTTTGAATATGCTAATTGTTTGACCCTCTTAACCCTTATATTGATAGTAGAGAATACTATTCATAGAATAGGATCAAATTATCACAACCCATCAATCCTCTAAAGAGATAAGGAGTAGTCATAACAACCAAAACCTTCTACGAACATGCATTGTGTAATATAATCTCTTTGCCTCGTGATATCTCATAAATCAGGAAGCACACTTTGTGTCATCATCCTTTATTACTTTATTGTTAGTTGACCTTATTGGATGGAATTACCTTTTTATACCATGGCCATGGATTTAGTGAAGGTACTACCATCCTGATCAACTAGTCCTAAGATATCACTTCCTTTTTAAAGTGACAAATTTTTTCTTAAATATTCAATCAATTTCATACCACTAATGATGCACCCAATAAAATCTACCTCACTATGACATCAATTTCATAGTTTTCATCTTAAATAAAAGAATTTAATCAAATAGTAAACATTGATAATAATCTCAAGTTAGGAGACCATTACATAATTTCATATATAATAACTAACAATGAAACCTCACTACTACAAAAAAGGTTTTATCGGCACTAAAAAAACATTCATTGGTACTAAAAAATACTCATAATCGTGATTTTATTAAAATGGGGGTCGATTTTATCAGTGCTAAAAAAATCTCTGATAAAGGAAACTTTTATCAGCACTAAAAAACACTGATAAAAGGAGTCTTTTATCAGTGCTAAAAAAGCATTGATAAAAGGGTCCTTTTTCATCTCTTTTTTTAACAATGATAAAAGTCAAAAAAAATATGAAAATCGGAGGGTACACCCGCCACATTTTCAACAATGCTTGATCCCCCCTTTCAATAGTGCTAATACCCCCCCCCCCCCCCAAATCAGCACTTTTTTAGCATTGAAAAAAGTCAAAAAAAAATATACAAATCAAATGGTACACCCACCATATTTTTAATAATGCTCAATCCCCCCTTCAACAGTTCTAACCCCCCCCCCTCCAACCCACCCTTTACCCCTAATTGTAAGGACCCGGCCCCCGAATGCCAGGAGTCGGTGCCCAAGAGGCATGATGTACTAAACATTTATCACAAACATTACAATTAATACATCATATCCCATTATTATACAGGATCACGAGGTTCAGGATTCTGGGAAACCAGCTGCTTCTGAAAACTTCTTTAGTACAACCCATACTTGAAAAAAAAATTAAAAAAACAAAAATGTGGGGTGAGAAAAGTATGCCCAGTAAGGGGTTTGAAAAAAACTTGAAAATAATCTTTCTTTACTGTAAATAAAAACAGTATTCTTGAATTTAAACTTAAAACATTGGGACATTAATTTTATTAGAATAAAGAAAACTAATAAAATAACACCTAATAATTATCAGAGTACGCAGTTCCAATTAGGGAAAATTAAATGCTTGTATAAAACATGACCATTAACAACATGCAGGGTAATGAATACTACAAGCAAGGCAGTTCTGAGTGCACAATAAATAATCAAAATGTTGTAATATTGAAAATAACTAGAGCACATATCATGTTGGCCATATCCATACCTTTTCACATGTAATAACATAAAGCTGGTGTCAATTGGATCAAGTCCAAAACTACTGATACATAACACGTCCTTCCATCAATTCATTTTGTACATACTAAAGTATCTGAACCTGAGATGTCCTACTAGTCAGAAAATCTCATGGTTGGTCAATTACTAAAACATTAATAGGAGGGTATAATGATAGACTATGTAAAGGCCTCATGCCAAGACCATAATCATCTATGTCCAGGAATTTCACCTGAACCGTCTATGTCCAGGAATTTCACCTGAACCGTAACTATTGTCAGGCCTTGTTCCATGACTCTGTTTTGTCTCATGAGACCTATCGATGCATCGAGGGGCTATAGCGGGCCCCACCTATCACATAATCAGTCCAATACAATCCTCTTATGTCTTAGGGGGCTATGTATCCAAGGTGTCCCATACTGCTTTGGATACCCATTTTAACGTGATGTTATTTGGGGTGTCCCATACCACTCCAAATAACGGGTTCTTAGATTATTTATTATTATTTGGTGTTTTATCAAAATATGAAATGACATTTATGGAAGAATAAATTCATTAAATGTGAGAGTATAAAATGCCTCATTTCTACGTTGATAAGAACTAAGTTTCAAATATGTGAATATGTGCTATTAATTCCAGGTACATGATTCCATTAATTTAACTCATAAAAACACATAAAATGATAGGTGATTAGGGTTTTTCACATGATATGATAAATGATGACATCCATAAATTTATTATATCACGGAAATGAAGTACTTAGGGAAAAACATTTGCCATTAATTATTGCGATTAACATGTCATCAAACTTGCAAATAAAATTAAACCAAAACATGATTAACTACTAACATTCACCGCAGTAGGTTTATCATAATATAATAAATACATAAAACATGATAACATGATCCCATAAACCCGTAACCCACTAATACATCTTAATCAAGCCAAAATATATCTTTTTAATTCATAAAACACAACAAGGGTGAAAGTAAATTAAACAAGCTCATTAGTGAAACATACATATTGGATTAACAGCCACCAAAATTACTAAAATCTTATATGTATCAAAGTATAAACTAAGTCCTGGTAATTATTAATTGAAAATAGGGGTTTTGGAAAGTAAACCTATAAATACATTTTACATAACCATATATATGCCAAGTGTTTATAAGCGTTTTTGCACAATTTAATCATGTTCCATTAAATTTCCTTAAGATTAGAATACCCCTGACCAATAAACATTTATTTGATTAAAACCAAAACATATAGGGTTTACTATCCATGAAATCGGATGCTCATAGCTATATAAAAATAATGGTTTTATACAGAACAGATTCACTTAGACCCCAAAACCTATTTTTCATTTAAATTATTATTTAAAGATGAGTATTCATCTATTAAAATCCATAATTAATTTGTAATAAAATACATAGACATATGAGTATTTAGTGATATATAAATACATATAAAGTTTACATAACAGATTTGTAGACTAAAGTAGATTCATAATAACCTACATAGGTATGTAAAACTCAGTATACAATAATGAAGTAATTGGAAATCTTCGAAATAGGTTTGAAGATGGGAGTATATATATATATATATACACATAAATACTTAAACACCCGATTACACATATTATATATATATATATATTTATATATTAAAACCATATACACATGTTAATATATAAAAAGGGTTTTGTAAACGAACAACACAACGTGGTATCCTCTTTCACAGGAGTGTGTGTATGTATATATATATATATATACAGAAAACTGTATATACAGAATATATATATGTATTCGGGGGGTTTCATAAATTATAACCTAAAGAAAACTAAAGCCCTTGAAGATCTTGATAATATCTAAGCAGTCTTAACATAGTTGAAAGGATCCGTGTATAAAATATATATATAACCTGTAAACATACTTATATATCTATATATAAATGGGTATGCATAGGAAGAGAAGAGACTAAAAAGGAAAAAAACCCTTACCCTACTGGTTCGATCCGCCTTGGAGAGGAGGAGAAGGATCAAGTGAGGTTGTCGCAACGGGTCTGAAACTCTGGAGAGAAAACGCGAAGGAACCCTGCACATTTCGGCACAACACGAGACTTAAAGGAGAAAAGAAAAGGAGTTATCTGACCTATAGTTAAGAGGCGTCGAGAGGATCCAAGGATGAGCATTAACTGAGCGGTGCCAACATCTTGGAAAGGAGGGACGAGAATGGGTCCACTGCCGGCCTAGTCCAAGGAAAAATGGGGAGATAGGATACTGGTGTGCGGCATGTGTGAGGAAGGAGAAGAAGAAATGCGGGGGAAGCAGAGATCCGAAAAGAATTGGATGGCCAAGATTGAACTGGGGTTTGATCGGACGGCCTGACATGATGCGGCGTTAAGTGACCTTGGACGGATGTGATGAGGCGCGCTGGATCGGACGGCTGGGAGTGATGTTGCGTTAAACAAATGTGGCCCTTGGTATTATCGTCTTTACCATAATATTAAAATTGTTGTTTTATTCTTTTATTACACCTATTATAATATCTTTATTATTATTAACATAAAATTATTATTAATCAATTATTATTATCTTAAGATAAGTCAATAGTTATAAATACACATATAAGTTAAACTATTAAACCCCTATATATCATAAATCATTTTATCATTTATCTCTCTTTAATTATTTATATAAAATAATTATCTTAATCTATATTTACATGTAAAGATCTATATACATTAATTTTGTTATTAAAATTTGATTATTCAACTCATAAGTGACATAATTCCAAAACATGAACTTTATAATTTTCATTTTTAAAACATATATATAATTCTATATGTTAGTATATTACTATTATATTATTGTTAACATTGAATATACAATTTAAATATTTATATAAAATCTTTTATGCTTAAATTTAATACTAAAATAATCATATTATTTTAAAAGGATTTCATTAATAATAATAAAAATGTGAATCTAATCATAATTGATATTTCAAAACTATTAATTATAATTTTATAAGATCAAATTATAAAACATTTATGTTATCATTATTGTCCCATCATTATATATATTTAATTTAAAGGTATGTATAATATATTTAACTTAAAGTTTGACGTAATATATATATATATATAATCCATGAGTTTATACACATATTTTCCTAAACCAAAATGTAAAACCCAACTAAATTCGATATAGTATTTCATGTGATAGATTAAATAGTTATTTTCTCAAATTAAAGTGTGAATATTAATAGTGGAAAATAATATTAATTCTCACTTTCATGCATTATAATTTTATAATAGCATTTTCATATAATTCAAATCTGATACACACATATATAATTCACATTTTGGAAAACAAACAATAAATGAGTTGTATTATTATTATTATTGTTATCATCATTTTAACAATAAATCAGATAACATAATTAACCATTTTGAACCTTTTGGGGTATTCAACTCTTAGCTTCAATGTTTGTGTTTGAAACTAAAACACTATAAGATATTGGATCATCGGGGATTCAACGGCTATAATTATAGTCGTTTGTGTCTAACGGTTGGATAGGTTCTCTATAAAACCTGGTCCCGGGGTGTCCTCAACTCAAGGTGATTGAAGAAGGAGAAGATGGTTCAAGTCATTCCTTTGGTGCTCAGTGCGGCTGCGGTGGCTTCGGCCATTCTTATGTTTGTTTTGATGGATGCTAAAGACCCATATCGTCTTCTCAGGGTTCTCGTTGTTTTGAGCGGTCTTCCTATAATCTTAATTGGGTTTTTAATTGGTATCTTTGGTTAGCTAAGTTTTCCCGTTTGATCACAGTGTATTGTAGTTACTATGGTGTTCCCTATTTGAATAAAGTGCCTTTCGTTTATTTTTCGCGTTTAATCTATTTCATTGTTTTTTTATAAGAATCCATTTTGTTTGATTAATGGGTGACATAGCAAGATAAAATTTACCGTTACATAAAACACAGACTCTTGGGATGTTACACTAACCCACCCCTTTAACAGTGTTAGGGCCTATTTCACCTGCCTGCGTGCACCCTTGTTGTTGGTGGGTTTTGAACCTTGGACCTATCCCTCCTACGCCTACACCTCTCCCACTAGCCTACATTATTTTTTCCATTTTATGATCAATTTATATATTTTTATATATTTCATTATATTTTTTATCCATATATATATATATATGTTTAAATATTTAAAACATGTTGTGTGTGTGTGTTTATAAATACATACATATATATATTTATATATATGTGTGCATCTATAAATATAATTATACATATTTATATTTATTTAAAGATATTAAAAAATTATTTATATACAAATATTATAATATGTAGATAAACATATATATGTTTGTCAGTACACACGAAAATATACTTATATATATAAACATTATATATACATTAATTGTATATGTTTATGTACATAAATATTCATAAATTTGTATTTTAAATAAAATGGATATTATTTTTTATTTAGATAAGGTTTATATATTGAGAAATATATTTTATACGTAAATATGTTTAATTATTTATTTATAAAATTAAATTTTTATGGTTGAATATATAAAAAATATGTATATATTGTTATATATTTGATTATAAATAATAGTACATTATGAAAAATGATAAACTTTCAATACCATAATATCATTATGAATGTAATCCCTAAGAATAAATTTAGTACCCACTAAAAAGGGTAAAAATACCCCCTTAAAC
This sequence comes from Viscum album, assembly GCA_963277665.1. Taxonomy (NCBI): domain Eukaryota; kingdom Viridiplantae; phylum Streptophyta; class Magnoliopsida; order Santalales; family Viscaceae; genus Viscum; species Viscum album. Next base: position 317,206,192 of record OY728163.1, read on the forward strand.
GAGGTTGAAAATCCATCGAATGTTAAAAAATTGGGGTACCCTGACTAAAAACTCAATTTTAGAGGCCTATTGCACCTTTTTTGGACTCTAAAAATATGAAAAAGGTTTACCTATGTTATCAAGGGCATAGATCTTGTCACATTCTTTGATTTTATATGTGGTAGAGGCCAAACGGATACCCGGATCAAAAGTTGTGTTCATTTGAAGTTTGAGTTACGTTTTCAACTTATTTCCAATCTTTTATTAATTTTTTGATTTTTTTTATATTCAAATTTTTATTAAATGAAAATTACATGATAATAATTAGAAAATTATTAATTAAAAAAATAATGATTTTATAAGTCATTTTCACTAATTATCTTATATATTAAGTGTAAATGTCTATTTTTCCTTATCTAAAACATATTTAAAAATATATATATTATATTTGTATCAATAGAAATATATTTATATATTAATATATTATTTTTAATAATTTTTTTTATAATATACCCTTTATCAATACTATTAAAAAACACTGATAAAGAGGGTCTCTTTAACAGCGCTAAAAAACACACTGATAAAGGGGAACCTATATCAGTGCTTTTTTAGTACTGTTAAAGGGTGGCGCTGCGAAAACCCATTTTTTTATAGTACTTGGAACATGCGGTGTTCCTATTGGTGGTTTAGTCCTCATAATCTCATCTACTTGAGATCACTAAGTGAAAATTTCATGAGAAGAAGTTTCAATGCTCTTGAGAACCCAATACCTAATAGTAACACATCATATTTGTCCAGTTATAATGATGTATCCAGACCATAGGATATAAGTCTAAGATTAATTTCATGGTATCTCTTGGTTCTCATTAAAGCCTAATAACTTCTATAACCTTTTGATATGATAGCTAATCTATGGAAATTATCATGTAAAGAGTGTACACATAAATATCAACACTATTTTGGTAAGTATACATCCAGTACCACAAAAATGGTTTTTCACAGCGCCACCCATTAACACTGCTAAAAAACATTGATAAAGGGGGTACCTTTATTAATGCTAAAAAATCACAGATAAATGGTACTTTTAACAGGGATAAAAAAATGTTGCTAAAAGTACCACTTTATCAGCATTTTTTTAGTACTGATAAATGTACCCCCTTTATCAGCATTTTTTTAGCACTGTTAAAGGGTCCCCTTTATCAATGTTTTTTTAGTAGCACTGATAAAGAGGGTCTTTATCAGTGTTTTTTTACTAGCGCTGATAAAGGGTATATTTCAAAAAAAATCATCAAAAAATATATATTTATATTAATATAAATATAATATATATTTTTTAAATATGTTTTAGATAAGTATAAATATACATTTACACTTAATATAAAATATATTTAGTGAAAATGACTTATAAAATATTTTAAGAAATATTATTAATTAATAATTTTCTAATTATTATCGAGTAATAATCATTTAATAACAATTTGAAGACAAAAAATCAAAAAAATAATAAAAGTTCTAAAATAAGTTGAAAATGTAGCTCAAACTTCAAATGACCATGAATTTTGATCAGAGTGTCTATTTGAGGTCTACCACATAACAAATCGAATCCTGAAATGATCTATATGCCCTTAGTGATAGAGGTAAACCTCTATCACATTTTTCGAGGCCAAAAAAGGCTCACAAGGCCTCCAAAACTGGTTTTTTAGTCAAGGTGCCCTAATTTTTTAACATTTGATGGATTTTCAACCTCATTTAAGGGGGTCTTTTTTCCCTATTTTAGTGGGACTAAATTTATTCTCAGGTCTTACATTCATATTGATATTATGGCTTTGAAATTTTATTAATTTTCATAATTTACAGTTATTTATAATCAAATATATAACAATATATACATATTTTTTATATATTCACACAAAAAAAATAATTTTATAAATAATTAATTAAACTTATTTATATATAAAATATATTTCTCAATATATAAGCTTAACTAAATAAAAACTAATATCCATTTTATTTAAAATACAAATATATGAATATTTATATACCTATATAATGTGTGTGTGTGTGTATTAGTGTGTGTGTGTGTATTAACAAAATGATATATATTTTATATATATTCTAAAATATAAATATACATATTAATATATAATATATGTAAATACATATAAATATGTATAATTATAATTAAAGATACACATATATATAATATATATATACATGTGTATGTATGTTGTATATAAGTATTTATTTATTTATTTATAAACACACAAAAAAACATATTTTATAAATATATTTAAAACTAATATTATAAATATATATTAATATACGAAGAAATATATAGGTAAAAAAATATAACTATATATATAAATAAATATATATTAATATATATTAATATATAAATATATATATATATGTCAATATAACTAAATATATATATTCATATAAATATATATTAATATATGAATAAATATAACTATATATATATCATTAAATGGAGAAAAATAAGTTGGGTGAGTGGTAAATGTGTAAGCACGCAAGGGAGAGGTCTCGGGTTTGAATCAAAGCGGAGGCAGGGGTGTGCGGGCGGGTGTAGGGGGCTAGTGCTATTAAAGGGTGGGGGCATACACTGAGAGCTATTAAAGGGGTGGCAGGCGCCCGTGCGGGTGGGGCTTCCTAGAACGGTTGAAACGGGGTCAAGCGTTGTTAAAAGGGGGACCCACCGATTTTCAGTTTTTTTATTTTTTTATTTTTATTTTTGACTTTTATCAGCAGTTTTTTAGCCCTAATAAAAGGGGCATTTATCATCATTTTTTAGCACAGATAAAAGGAAACCCCTTTTAATATCACCTCGATTATAAGTTCTTTTTTAGCGATGATAAAATCCTATTTTGTAGTAGTGATCATGTGTAACTCTTTGTATACATGATATAGTAATCAAAAAATACTATTCAAGTTAGGTCTAGGGAATCCAATTTATAACACTTTCACTTACACTAGAGAAAACTTGTTAACTATCCTTGTTAGATCTCACATGATATGATCATGCCTCTATTGAGATATGTCTTTAGGCATTGATTCTATCATGTATTTGTTGTGTGGCTACTCTATTATCTGCAACTTCACCTCCAGGAGAAAGACTCTTTAATAGATGATATCCCAAAGTATGTTCATGTTCATCCATTTTCAAAACTTGACATCTTGGATAGTACCATTATTATGATTATCATAATTTATATTAAGATAAAACTTTACATAGTATATTTTATTCCAAGAACTAGAGAAAATCATTATGTATTTTACACTACATCTTTAACTGCATCAGAAGTCGCAACGTACTCGATATTCGTAGATATGGATACCACTATTTGAATGAACTTCTCTTTATAATTACCTTATCTTAACTATGATATTATATCATATGGATATAAAGGAATACTAGTTTGTTCTCCCATTAAACTAGTGTCTCTATATCTCTAAGTACCTGGTACATATCTCTTGTACTTTCTCAGGTACATTTGGATAGTTCGGACTGCTTCCTATGAAATTCCCTCAATTTTACTGATATTCACCTACCATGAAGTGTATTTTGAAAATATCATACATAGTATGTCATAGGTGATAAATCCATTGTTGGTTCTTATGTAATTCTGATCACTACTTTAATCTGATCATATGTCTCATGCATGCCTTCTTGGAGAGATTTATGTCATGTCACATTAGTAACAATTCTCTTCTGAATTGTTCTAACTTGTATTTTTTTCAATACCATGTCATTATATGCACTTTGACTTGGTCTAAGAAACCCATTATATCTACATCAGTAGATATAATTCTGTAGAACTTAGGTTTTTACTTAAATTCAATATTTGGAGAGTTATTTTCTTTATGGTCTTAACTAACTATAACACAACAAAAAAACTGGTATTTAGCAAATTTTTTTGAATGGTATTTTTCTAAAAATGTCACTAAATTCAAATTTATCAATGTTTTCTGAAAAATATCACAAATTTATCCATGTTTTCATAAAAACATCGATAAATTAGAGATATTTTCATAAAAACGTCGCTAAATTTAAAAACAGCCATGTTTTTAAAATGTGAATAAATTAGTGAAAAAATTTACCACTATTTTAAAACATTGATAATTATATATAAGTATAATTCTATTAATTTACATATATATATAAATAAAATTTTATAATTATATTTATATATATAAATTTATAATTACATGAAAATACATTAACATATATTTACATATCATAACATATATATAAACACAAATATATATATATATATATATATATATATATATATATATCTTAGGATGAAACTCAATGGTAGCTGCCTCTATGGGTCTCGGCAAGGTCTTGAGTTCGAGCACCATCGAGTTCTTCCCTTCATTTGTGTGTGCATGATTTTATTGGTAATATATAGCTCACTTCCCCACATTGATGTAAATATAAATTTATATATATATATATATATATTAATATATATAAACATGCACGCATATATATAAGAATATATATAAACACACATAGACACACATATATAAATATATATATACATATATTTATATATATAAACACAAATATTTTAAATTTAGCCATGCTTTTAAGAAAACATGGTTATTTTAGTGACATTTTTATCAGTGTTTTAAAACATGACTAATTATATATATATCCCTCAGGGTGAAGCTCAATGGTATTTTCCCTCATGGGTCTCGGCGAGGTCTCAAGTTCGAGTCTTGTCAAGTTCTTTCCTGCATTTGCGTGTTGTGTGTTTTTATTTGTAGTATAGATCATTTCCCTGCATCGATGTAAAAATGTATTTTAATATAAACACACACACACATATATATATAAACACACACACAAACATACATATATATATATAAACATATATAAAAACATATATAAATATATATAATTTTTAAACATATATATAATATAAACATATATATATTAATATACATATATATATATTAATATATAAAATTATATATATATATATATTGTATTAACTTTTTTTAATTCTGAAATCTATTCATATATATATATAAACAGGCCATAATAAAACTTTCTTAACAAAACTAACTAGGTATGTTGGTTCAGTCCTGGGAAAAATGTGGCTCTCCCACTAACATCTTATAGTCTCATGGTAAAAAATTAAATATTTTGGAATATTCTATGATCTTATTACTTAATTCGATCCAAAACTAGATTTTAGTAACTTTTAACCCATGTTATCATTTTATGGTTCTGCCAAATCTTTTTAGTTGTATCTAATAAACACTTTCCATGAAAGTTTACTTGACATCAAATACCCAATATAATGATCATAGAAAGTATCTATGAAAAGTATAAAATTATAATGGATTTAGGCATGATTACTTGGTATAAAAAATCAAACATTATTGGTTCCATTCTTGTACCACCCATTTAATGTTTCTATTGAATATCACCATTGTGTCAAGATTTGAAACATTCAAAATACTAAGCACCTATACTTTGGTACATGGATTCCATTATTAAATTTTAATTAAACTTTTCAATATTAGGTTATTTTCATTTTCTACTTACTTTTAGGATTCATTGTTCTCAATGAATAATATATCACCGGTTGTGGTGATGTAAAACCACAACTTTAGTTTCAACATTCTTATACAGTATGTTTCTTTGGAACATTCCTTTTCCATAAGGTCCTGTGGAATGTGTTCCTATGATAACCACTCGTGCATCTACAACCTTGAATTAACCCAAGTCAATATTTCTCCCACTATCACAAGTAGATATGCATACCCTTTTATAGAAATATAGTCTATCAAATGATTAAAACTTTCATATCATAGGGATTTATGTAATATCCTTGGAAAACTTTAGGATTCTTACTTTAGATGCACATTGTGTTTTTCTTGAAATAAGTTTTTGTATATCCTAACAAACAAATTGAATCTAAACACATTTTCTTATGACTTAATGGATTTATATTATACTAAAACTCATATGATATTCATTTTTCATTATAGTTGGCATATGGTTATCGAATAATGTTGTTATTTGTGAAGCATGTCTTGAAAAATAATGGATGTTTCTACAATTCATATGAGTCTCAACATTGATGCTCCTTTTACTTAAATCATTACTTTGATGTGTATTAGGAAATGTGTGTTTATGAATTTATCTATGCTACATTTTAATGATCATTTTTTTCATGTAAGACTTACCACTGATCCTCCTTACTAACATCATAGCTTTGATGTGTATAAGGAAATATAATTTTAGGAATAAATACACTCTACATTTCATGATTGATGAATGCTTGGTCAAGATATTATTCAGCACATAAGACTGAAGCAACTCATATCCTATAACCATTTATATTTCATACCCCAATTTTATATTGCTTAAAACTCTTAAATTAATGTCATGATGCATATAATTTTACCTTTAGCTTAACTTTGTAATAATTCAAACAATCTAATGAAAAAAATTTCAAAATATTTATGGATTATCTTTATTTCTAAAGGTTTATTTATCCAAAACTAGATAAGTAAATATGTTAATAATACCTAAGGTTTTTGACTCCAAAAATTCTAAAAAACATATTGGTTGTATCCTTGACAATTAATTTTAGCTTTACTAAACCAATATTTTTTCCCACATCTTGGTATTATAGCCTTACATTTTATATTCATCATGTGTTTAAAATGATTCATGTATTACTTAACTATTTTTTGTGTATTAAATACCATAAAAAATTAATTTATAAATGTTTTGGTAGTATTCAATACCCAATTATAGTTTAATAAGAACCATTCACTTGATAATAAATTCATATACTTCTCACCATTGATGTAGGTATCATCCTTTCTCAGCTACTTGGAGAACACACCATGACTTTTAATAATGTTATTTGACTTCCTTGGTCCCTGTATTTAGAAAAAAAATATGTCAGGACAAATTGTATCTAATACCCAAGGAGTATAAATCAAATATTATATTTATTTATGAATATACCTGATGAAGAATATCGTGCAGGATTCTTCTTCAATTCATTAAAGTTTCTCTTCTAGTGACCTATCTTATCACATACAAATAAAATAGTGTCATGTTCAATGTAACACCCCAAGGTTTTGGAAATAAATATAGAATTCAATTTTATAATCTATCCTCTTCTATGTTTTGAATTTCAAGAAATGTTCATCTAGAGTTGTGCTCAGTAAGTCATTTGGAGTCTGATAGAACAAACTTGTTTTTTTTTTGTGAATAGTAACATACCCTTATGAATAGTAATATGAATAGTAATATGACCTCATGAATAGTAAATAATATTTTTATTTTATTTTTCCAAGTCAATAGGATAATGGGATCTTAATTAATTTTCCAATGTCACATAAAACTAGTTGCACTTAAATATTGTTATTTTTTTGAATTAACTGTGACCTTATTTAGAAATCAAATTAATAATATTTAGAAAATTATTTTTGAAAAATGGATTTCACTTTTGAATTCTACACGTCGAAAAATGGTAGGGGTAAATTTTTGGTATTTTTCTGAAACTCTTGAATTTTCAGTGAATAGTGAAATACGATAAAATACCGTATAATCAATTTATTAGTAAATATGCACTATTTATGACATCATAAGTGATGCAAGGCCACTTGCTTCGAAATCACATGATATTATCACTATTTAGGGCCACTTTTTTTGAGATTATTCATAGTCTTGATAAAAATATTATAATAATGATTAAAATAATCTAAAAAACCTCCCCTCCTCCACTATAAATACCACCCTCACTCCCCTCTTCCTCCCACACCTCTCAAGCCTTGAGAATTGTCTAAATTCTGCCAAATTCCCTCCCCAATCTTCTTCCCCACGTCCTAGAGATGCTGGTCTCACCAAAAGACCAAGACCAAAGCCCTTAAGGAGGATCTCAAGGAGAAGAGATCAAGAGGTAAACACTCTCTTTCATTTTCATTCTTTTCTTCCATTTTATGTTATTCTCTTCCTTTCCCTTTGTCTTTTGTTGGGATATTTCATTAAATATTTCCTCTTACTGTCCAAAGTTTGTATGATGATGAGATATTCCATTCCTCTCATCAATCTTGTTTTTATGAAATTTTAAGAGACGTCGTTAGGCTGCCAAATTTTTGTAAGAAATTTCTCATGTTTTCTTCATTTCATGATTCCTTTCTCTTCTTTCTTCACCCCCTCTTATCCAAGAGACATGAAATCTCCAGAATCATGTATATTCTGGATGTTTTCATGTTTATGGAAAATTACAAATCATTATTCCTCTTCTCTCTCACTTATTTAAAGAATCAAAAAACATTGTCCATTTGTGTCGAATTACCGATATCGTGGACGATGTATTTTTAATTTCCGTTAATTCTTTCAAGTCTGGTCATGAAACCATTTATATGGTTGAACCAGGTTATAATATATGTTTTATGACTGATATAAGGTTCTGGAATTCTTTTTTACTCATGATTCAAATTTATAAGACTAAATGAGGTTGTAATTATCAAAGAACCACTTAAATGATCTAAACGAACATAATTAATGTTTTAACTTATTAATCATCATCATATAATGAATCAAAGTGATAAATGGTAAAATTTATGGTACTGTAAATATTTAAATACTACTCCTTTCCAATTCTGGAGTTTCACTTCCAATCAACAAGAATGATTCATCATGAACCGATCATGAAAATCACAAAAGAACTCACCCAAAATAATGCAAGGAACAAAATACTAACAAATAAGGGGTGAAATGAGGTTATGAAATGACCATATAAGATGTTATAAACATGAAGATGTTTCTGTAAAATACTAATAACAGTCTTTTAACCATTATACAGGAGGATTTAACAATTTTGAAGTAAGACAATATTAAGGTAAGGGTTTCTTCATCTCACTTCCATTTTTGTGAGATATTCTGTAATCACTATTTTTACTTTGTATGGTGTATGTATACTGCCCATTATTGTCTCATATCATGAATATCTTTATTTTTATGATATTCAATTTATCATTTGACAATCATTAATTTTGGGTCATACAAATCAATTGATTACAAAGTTGTAAGGGGTTCCTCGTCTCACTTTCATTTTTGTGAGATTTTAGTCGTTCGCCGCTTATTTCTTGTATGTGGAATGTGTGTACTATCATTTGATATATATAATAACATGATTCACTTTATATTAATGTTATTCAATGATCCAATTGATATTTATTATGTTCTGGTCATATGATTCGACCGATCACATTGTTGTAAGGGAATTCTTAACCCGATTTCCATTCTTTGGGTTAACATTCTACTTTGTCAATTATGTGGTATTTGAATTGTTTGTGTGATGAATTATGATTATAATATGTTTAATAATGTGTATTTACAGATTATTTACATATTCCATCCAGTCTATTAAGTCTCACTTCAAGTATATGATGTTTATAAGGGACTTTTCTTCTAAAATCCTCTTTTAAAATTCTGTTTTATAAGATTCAAAAGGTATGTTTTTATGCTATTGTTTATGTTGTATGATTATGTTTTGGTTATTGGGCATTGTTTATGATTAAGGATGGGACCTATATTTCCCTCCAATGCATTGGGTATGAGTAAGTTGGAGGTCGGCCGTATGGTTACTCCAAGTGTAACTGTGATGGTTACACAAAGTAAGGTAGCCGTGAGGGTTACAAATTTTAAGGTAGCCAAGATAGTTACAAGATTATGTAAGTAATGCCCCAAGATACCTCTATGACTATATTTATGGTCTCATGTTTCATGTGGTTATTCTAATAGTAGAATACCCATAATTATGTTTAATTATGGCATTATTTTTTTAGCTCATATTTCTGCCATAATATGTTTCAAGTTTATTATTAAAGGCATGTGTTTTCAATTATTCACCATGTCTAATGTTTATATTATCTTCCACTGTATTGCTTACTCTTACTGAGCGTTTGAGCTCACCCCTTTCTTATGTTTCATTTTCTCAGGATATGAAGAAGTAATTTGTGAATGACTTACAAGTATAATCTAGGAGACGAGATGTTTCTAGTGGATTTAAAATTGTGTTTTTGTTTCCCTTCATGTTGTAATGATAAACTTATGTATGTATCTTGTTTCTAATAATACTAAAATACTCGGTCCTTCGGGATTCGTATTCCTTGTATGTATGCCAATGTAATCAAATAAGGCACTGGCTCCGGGCAACTGGGGTTGGGTCCTTACATTCAATGCTCTCCCTCTTTACCTTTGGTTTATTAGTAATACATTTTGAAGATTCCTTTGGAGGTGCACTTGAAATTGGATTTTTTTCCTTAATTTTTTTATTCAAATTAAGAATTAAAGATTTAAATTTATTTAAATTATCATCTTCTTAGAGAACCTATCAAAAAATATATCGAAGTGGTTTCTCCAAACTATTTTTTTGATAACTCTTAATGAAACTAGAGAAACTGGGTGGTAAGGACGATAGAATGATATGAATTGAAAGTTATTGATTTGACTTAAATCCCAGTTATTCTAGTCTTTAAATTTTCTTTACCAACCTTAGTATATGAGGACCATCTTGAGTTCCATATTTCAATCTATACATGATCAATTTGATCAAGATCACATTGATTTCTCACTTCACTTTATCCTCATGGGCTTCTCAAATATGAGACAACATGGTATATTCATCTATGTCCTCATATTGAATTCGCAACTCTTCAGACACTAATGTTAGCATTATTATATAAACATAAAATGTGTCATTAATGTGTCTCTTATAATATTATTTCCTATCCTCACTTGCTTCCTAAGGTGGGTACTCTAGCACGTATAATTTTATTTCATATTGTAGTATTATGTGCAAGTTCCTATAACACTCTTGAAAATTTGTGTTAGTGAGGAAATGTTCTTTGTCCAATATGAATCGTAGTGTATCTATGGTATTGATTTTAATTTTCTATAAAACTAAACATAATAATATTAATACTTTTATCTTGATTACCGATTAGATATTGCCAATTAAATCATTAAATGTCTCCCAATGTCTTATCGAACCGTAGTAGCTCTCACTTCTAGATTCAGAATACCTAATTTCTTGAGTATTCTAGTAGAAGGGATCCCTTAAACCTATCCTCATAGTCCAATATGTGACAACACCACTACTTGAAGAGTTTCAATATAGGAATTTAACTAACCAACCACGTTAACTCATGGCTCCATGAATTGTTGACTGAAGACCCAACTTCTCAAAATTATAAACTTCATTTACTCAACTCTTTTCCTCTAAAGTGGAAACAATATATCTATAGTTACTTCTTTGTTTTAATTTTTATTTAATTCACTCCATCACTCTCATAATAACTCCATATTAGTAGTAGGAACCCTCGAATATGTCTGATGAGCAGCATGTACACCCGATTTTGTTCAAATTCAAACGATAGAAGGCGTTACGACATAATATTTCTTTGAGGGTTTTCATTATTTACGGATGAATGAAATAGTTTTCTATAAAATATGTATGTACTATGTGGTAACACTCTAAAATGAACACCTATCGTGGGGTGTGGAAATATACTATTTATATTTTTCCTAGTGTAGCATAATGGCTAGCCATGGTCATATCAGTTGAGGAGCTTTACGGTCATTCACTCACTAGTTTCAATTCACTCAAACTACTTCTTTTATTATTATTATTTTCTGAAAAAAATAAAAATTCTAAGAAAACATGCAATTAAAATGATGTTAGAAAAGAAATATCTTATCCCTAGGTTTGGTTTTGGGTTCCTTCATTATTCATCTTAAAAGTTTCAAATTCAGTTTGATAGTTTGGTCATGAAATCTCATTCATAAACTAATATTCTTTTATTTACTTCGTATGAAATATTGAATGCCTGAGAATATTATTTGGCAAAAAAAACTCCACCTCCTCTTATAATCAAGGTTAATGACACACCTCAATCAAGAGTATGGAATATTCCAAGATCCATCTTCATTGTATGATGTCTCATCCATTGAATAGCTCAACTACATCATTTGAAGAAATCTCATTCAATTTAAGGGTGAAAAAATATATAAATAAAAGAATATATATGAAGTTGAGATACATTCCATGGTGTAAAATCATTGTACTCATGCAATTCACTCTTATTCATCATAAAAAATTAAAACATTTAATAATTTAAAAGCATAATTCAGGAAACACCAACATCCTCCCCCAAGGTCAAGCCTCGGGTTAGTCACTCTTCATGAGAGTGTAAGAGGTCACAGTGGAAAGAATGAGAAGAAGATAATATAGAATGGGAGATAGAGAGAGAATAGTAAATAGTAGAGGAATTGGGTTGATCACTTCAATTGTAAATAGTATGCATGAATTACATAAAATAGAAAACAACTAAACTATAGTAGAAGGAAAAATAAAAGAAACTGAGTAGGGGTAGAAATCCAATCCAAGAGTGGATCCCCCAATTTCTTGAATAGCAATAAGACCCTATATTTATATAGGGATTAATCCCATATTCATCCTAGTTATAATCTTTAGTTTCTTCATTTTATATTTATTCAAAAATTGAATGTATCTTTTTTAATATCATTGTGCTGAATTTGTTAAAATATGGGGTATTTTTTAATCTTAGAGTAGACTCATACTATGGCATGGAGAATCATATTATGGTTCACCCTACTTTGGTTTTTTATAGAACTACATAGGCTATGGTATGACCATATTTTTACTATTTTAGCTTCATGTAGTCCATTTTAATGCAAAAAATATGCCACTACCATATTGAACTCCTCTACGATGCCATGAATTCCTTATGGAACAACCTCACTCGAAGGATATTTTCTATTTTATCACCGTAGTGCAGTGGCATAGCCTATGACACAGTCTCCATGTTGGTAGGTTTCCTTAAAAATTTGGCACCTCCATATCAAGCACCTCCATGGTGAAACTGTTTTATACTTCTTCATAGCCTTAGTGTTGGAATCCATCTATGTCCAAAGCTCATCTCCTTGATCAAATACTTGATACTTCCTATCTGGGGTCATCCAAAATGGAATGATAACACCATGATACAACACCTGGAAGCCTTGTCCCTTGCACAAAACTGGGCTACTTCCAAATTCAACATTGCTACGGTGCAACTCAACTTCTACGTTGCATCTCTCCTTGGGCTTGGAGATCCCATAGAATATCATGGGTACAATGGTGCAGGGTACCTCTTTTCTACATCTGTCCTTCACATTGGCCGGATGGAAATCCAATTGGCATAAAATATGTTGTCCTCCTTCGAATTGTTCTTTATCATCATCACCTGAGGGTCCAAAATTCATCCATGTTGTCCCCTGGCTTCAGTATTGGTATATCGGCTTGAGCTCAAGCACACTTAGTGGATGTCATGACGTTTCTTGGTGGGTGGCATGGTGATCTGGTGATGTTTAGTGGAAGGAATGTGAAGGTGGTGTTAGGGGAAATGTCTGAGGCATGGAGATGTGTCTTAAGAGTAGAACGACATTGCTTTTGTTAGTAAGAAACTATAACCACAATTCAGAGTCCCACATAAAAGTTTTATGCAGATAAGATCTCACATAATTACTATCTTGCAACATCTAAGGATCATAATTCAATGTCATCGGGGGATCGATACTAGCATACAATCACACACCATATGAGTCATGTCGAAATGCACGACCCGTGCGAGCCTTGGCCCACATGTTGTTTAGTCTTCTCCTAACATGTCCTAATCTCTCCATGGCACTCAGAAGGCTCTCCCTTAGGGCTTACTTGGCTAGTTATCCCATTTGGACTAGTTATTTGGCTGGTAGGCCCTGTTGGTTGAGGGCTGGCTAGTTGGCCCCATTTTTTTATACCTACATATAAATCAAGTACTTAGTAAAATTAAACCATGAAATTCATAAATAATTTCCAAACTTCTAATTTCAACATTTGTATCCATTTTCATTTATTCACTTTCTTTAATGGTAATTTATCACATTTTCAATAAAAAATTAATTATATTGATATATTAATTAAAACCCATTTGCTGATTGAAAATTGAATTTTTATTACGCCAAAAGAAATTTGGAAAATAAGAGAGAAAAGTCATGGAGGTCTAAAGTGATATAGACCAAGGGAATCCCCTTGTATGATGTTATTACAATCCATAGGAATCGAACCTAAGATCAAAAAAAATGTTGAATTTATCCTATGGATTACCCTTTGAAGTGAGTAGATCTTCAGCCTTATTTCCCTCCCTCTGGGTATTTATCACGGGACTTTACATTTACAGGTCTCATAATATCACTCTATCTTGTGTTGAATTTGATTTATCTATTTTGGTTAATTCTCTCATGGGTATCAACCCGATGGAAAACAAGAGAGAGAAAAGTCATGGAGGTATGAAGTGATATAGACCAAGGGAATCCCCTTGTATGATGTTATTACAATCCATAGGAATCAAACCTAAGATCAAAAGAATGTTGAATTTAACCTATGGATTACCCTTTTAAGTGAGTAGATTTTCAGCTTTATTTCCCTCCCTTTGGGTATGAAATATATCAATATCTACATACAACATTCCCTGAAAACTAATAATGCAATAAAAAAATACTCTAATGGCTCGAGTTGATGACCATGAGAGAATTGACCAAAATAGATGAATCAGATTCAACATAGGATAGAGTGGTATTATTAGACCTGTAAATGGAAAGGATCATGATCATGGTATAAGCCTTCGCTTAGAGAGAATACCCCTCGCCATAAAAAGATGAGAATCCAAAGAAAACCAAACCACCAACATCACGAATGATCTTACCTCTATGCATGACCACTTTGATATAAGATCTATCAGTGTTGAGTTTATGACCATCCCTAGGTGGTTTCTGGTAGACCCAAAAACCCCTGTCCCTAGAACTAAACAGCCCCTCACCCCTGACCTGTGGAAAATGGAGAAAAATTGAGGTAGGCATGATGGTGCCTTTGCAAATTAGGAATAGGGATTGGATCTCATATAAAAATATAGCCTTCTGGTGTCCATGGTTGGTCTTGAGGTCCTGATGTCATTCCCTATTCCATGAATTCCATATAACTGAACACCCATCTGCGAATATAATACCACACCTAATGTCGTTCAATGCACCAACTGCATGAGAGGAAAAATAATGCGAATAGAAGAGTTACAATGACTCGCAACCTGTGTTTACTCCAAGAATATTTTAGATATAATGGGCCCAATACCCTTCTAAGAACAGGTGAAAGATGGACTCAATTTTGGGGGTATTGTAGCAAAAACATTTGGAATTAAGTTTAACACATTTCTTTTGTACTTAATCATTGGTAGAAAGTACTTTGTTATAGAGGAACAAAAGTATAAAATTCATCTTGGTGAGAATTTTTTTATACCATAAAACATTAGTCAGAGAGACAATGGGTTTCTAGGCATGGATAAGATCATGGAACACTGAACAGCTAGAGTCTACTGAGGTGGAGGGAGTGAAGATGAGGTAGTATAGGATGTCTTCCAGATGGATCCTTCTATAAACATTTTTTTTGTTCTTTGATAACAGTTTCCATGAAATGGGGAGGGAGAAGGCCTATTTGAAGCTAATTTTGGGAATAGTACAGCCTGGAAAATGGAGGAAAAAACCAGACCAGTTGTTATACCATAAAGAAATTTCACCTTGACCAATAATCCATCCACTATAAGAAAATCACCATATAATGGCATTTTAAACCACCACCATATGATTATACGACGGTTTCATAAAATCACCGCTAAATTGGGTGTCGGAAACCAATATGTATCGGTTTCTTCAATCTAGCGGTGATCTTTGTTAAGTTTTGTAGAAACCTTTTTAGCGGTTGTTTTGTGAGGTTTTAGTGGCAGTTTCTAGGGAAAAAATTGATCTTTTTTAGCGGTTGTTTTAACTGCCCCTAAAAAACATCAAATTTTCCCCACTAAAACCGTAAAACCGCCACTAAAATACATGCACTGTATAATTTAGTAGTGGTTTAAACCACCGCCAATAATAGGCTACCACATTTTAGAGGTGGTTTAAACTGCCGCTAAATATATTCCATTTACTTAGCGGTGGTTTAAACTATCACTAAATGTATATTTAAAAATAATAAACTACTACTTGTTCTGCGGCTCCAATATCAGTACCATGAAAAAAACCATTTGTAGAGTTTATATAACAGAATAATCTAATCCATATAAAATTATTTAGTAATCAACCATTTAAAATACTAATATAAACATCCTAACATAACTAAAATGAAAATATGTTTGGTGACTACTCTGCCACACATGATACATAAACAAAATATGTTTGGTGACTACTATGTTCCATACATGATACATAAATAAACAAACTATTTCCAAATTTGTCCATCATATCAACAAAACCACTAATCATTGTCTGGTGGTGAATACATCTCCTCACCCTCTCCACCTCCATCTCTAGTTCCTGGTACCAGCACCTGTAAGATAATTATATTGAAAATTAAATAATGTTGTATATTTATATTTAAACTTAAAACCAATAAATGTTTGAAAACTAAATGATTTTGAGTTTCTGTGATTTACCTACTCACCACCACCCATCATCAATAAAATATTACTTGGGAAAAATCTGGTCATCTTCTGATATTATTCAATGAATGCTTTCTACAAAGAAGATATATGAGTCCCCTGATCCTCAATTTTGTTTTTCATTGAAAAAAAATCTCTCTAAGAATCTCGGGATAGGAAGTGACTATAAACTGGAGTAGATGCAGTATAAATCCTCGATGGTCTACCAAGGACCTCAGATGGTATGGGTCTCATACCCATCCCACACACTTGACCAGGATGCTCCTTCCCAATAACTTGACCAACTGGGTCAGTCTGGGAGACTGAGTATGACTGCGCAAGATTGACATCCCATAGTTCTTTAATTTTTACCTATAAATCAAATATCAATCATATTATAAGCAATATATATTAACATTTTGACAATTGAAAATAAGTTATTATAATGAAAAATTAATTCATACCTCAATTTATTTGGCATACTCATTAAAAAAACTTCCATCAATTTTTTTATGAACATCCAACCACAGTTTTTTTCAGGATACTGGGTGCCCTAAACTCTGTAACTATATTAAACAAAGATAAATTGACAATTATAATATATTAAATAGATAATATATATATTTAAATACCATATTCTTCTCAACATGATGTCTGTCAACAAAAACATCCCATTGATATTTGGGAACCCCATTGGGTACCTTGTCATACATCTATTGGGCGCTCAATGAAGTATCATTGACATCGCCCCACAATCTCCATTTAAATTTTTTCCATTTCTTGCCCAGATTTTTCAATGTCCAATTTTGTGCTAGCACATCAACAACCGTAAAGTGGAAAAACATCTGCACACAAAAATTCATTTTGAAAATATTATAATTTCATAAAATAATGGCATTGAATTACACCATAATGTATTAAAATTACCTTTATTTGTGAATCAAAAACTTTATTTTTCCAAGTTGAAGGCATATGCCTCCAATCATCATAAGTAATAGGAAGGGAAATCATCTCTGTGACCAGCTAACCCAAAATCTGGCCATGTATTCTTATGGCATCATCTGTAGGGACCCCATAGGAATCAAATGGGAAAACTATCTTCTCTTCGGTCAGATTCCACACATATGAAATTTTCATATTTTTCTCTATACTTTCATTGTTTCCATATTTTATGAATAAATAGTTAGTATAAAAAAAGTGCAATAAATTTATTCATATTAAAATTTGTCCCTATAACAGTCACCCTCTAGTATCCCTACGAATAAATAGAAGTGGTGCCCCGCTCTCTCATTATTGAGGCTTCTTAAGGGGAAGGAATCACCTAAGCTACTGAAGTGACACTCATAGAGGGTGTGAGAGACGGTGCAGGGGGGAAAGTGGATGGTATCTCACATATTGTAGAGAGGGATACAGATGGATCATCATCTATCAGTGTGGTCTATGAAACAATATGATGCTTCCTCCTTGGAATTCCTGTCATTTCATCAAATAAAATTAGGTTTAGAACATATATTTCAAAAAAAATAATGCAGGAAAAAAATTTAAAAGCGATAACATATAAACAGTACTAACAAACAAAATATACATAATGATGACAATAAATGACTGCACAAATGACATAAGTGGTTGATAAATTAATGGATAATTGTACAAATAATCATTTTCCCCTTCAATCATATTGGTTTCTTTCTCCATTACGTCATCCACTTAATCCTACCTTGAAAGAATAATATTTTCAATATCATGATAGAAAAATAAGTCCATATCTTTTTGTTGATGAGATTCAATGTCAGAGGTCAAATATTCCAGTTCATCACCCATATCATACAAATCTCTTTGTTTTGCGTGAGAAACTACACTCCACCCTTCATCCACAACATCTTCCACATAATATACCATTTTCGTTTGTGATGATGATATATATGAATCATGTATTTCACAGTCACTGACATCCATCGAGTAAGAGAATTTCACAGTAGTAAATTGTAAGGAATCTCTTTTAACACCTCTAATAATATTGAACCAATTGAATTTAAATAAAACAAACAAAAAATGCTCATGGTAGTTTAATTCTATAATATCAGTCAACTTTACATAGTATCCCACTTCATAAAATGTAATATACCACTATTATGGGTTTTTAAACCCTCTTCTCAGTCGACTTTATGAAATCTGAATCCATTCGCATTGTAAGCATTGGATTTTTATCTTGTTTTATAGGACCTCGAGCAATAAAATTCAAATATTCTAACAACTCTACTCGAGTATCAGTATTCGTGATCTAAAAAAATAAATATACATTATTAGATTTAAAAAATATATGTTTCAACCTAATATCAGTATTTATTGCAATATTTATGAACTTACACATCATGTAAACCATTATACAATCTCTTTATTAATAGATTTTGTTATATCTTTCTCGTTTCTTGTTCGGCCTCTCATTTGTCTCTTTATTTGTATTCTTAACTCTTCAATAAATGGATCTGTAATTTGACTATTTAGAAACACATATCTATGTGCCTGTAATAATTTCATTTCTGTAAGTGTAACATTTGAGGTCCTCCCAACTGATCATCCAATAGCATGAATTTTTTTTTATTTTCCATGTATTTTAGATCTAGTCGATATGTCATAAACACGTCCAACTCGTTTAAATCTTGTCTCAATATAATCCAAGTATCTAGAACAAAATATATTACACTCTTCTAACAAATATCCTTTAGAAATAGATCCTTTTGATTGAGCTTTATTTCTCACGTATGATTTCAAATGACCAAGATATCTGTGAAATAAAATAAAAAACATATTTATATCTTTAATTAAGTTCCAAGAATTGTTTACTTAACTGAAAACATATAAATAAAGTACCTCTCAATTGGATAAATCCATCGATAATGTATGGGGCCTCCTAATTTAGCTTCCTCAACCAAATGCATAGTTAAATGCATCATGATAGTAAAAAACAACGGAGGAAAGATCATCTATATTGCACAAAGTGTAAATAAAAATCTCACTTAAAGGTTTTCAAGATCAAATGAATATAGATATATCTCATGTAGTTTTTTGAAAATGTGAAAAATTGGAGTACAACAACAGTAACCTTTTTAGGTAATAATGTACGCAATGCCAATGGGAGTAACTACTGTAACAAAATATATGAATCTTGACTTTTCAATCTATGTAACCTATGATGCTTTAAGTCAACACACCTTGAGATGTTACTTGAATACCCATCAAATACCTTCATATGTTTTAAAATTCTAAGGAATGTATCTTTATCCCTATTTTTCATTGAAAAAAATTCCAGAGCATACTTTTCATTCTCATATAGCCAGAGATCATGCTTTATGTTCATTGTTTGTAAGTATTTATGAGCATTGAGATGATCCTTCAACTTTACATGCTCATTAAGCAATGTGAAGATAAAATTTTCACAAACATTATTCTCAATATGCATCACATCAAGATTATGCAGCAACAAATTAAATTTCCAATACAGAAGTTTGAAGAATATGCTTTTTTCTTCCATTGTTGCGTTCCGATTTCACTTGATGATGCACTTAGAACTTGTTTCCCAATATCATTCAAATTATGCACCTTTTCAAAAAAAATCCAAGTTGTGCCAATATTTCATAACCATTTAACAACTTTGGAGGTGGTATATGATCAATGAAACCATTGAATTTTGACTTGTTCAGCCAAAATCTATGAGATGGATCGAGAAATCTTTGATGGCACAAGAAGAACCATTTTCTACTATGAGGTAACCATTTGGGATCAAAATAAAAGTTACAAATAGTAAAATCCAAACCCATATAAGTGTTACAACCAGATAAATTCCTAATTCAAGGGAAGTCACTAATGGTCCGCATTAGAGCTTCTTGAATTTTGAACATTGTTTTAGAAGAAGCATCATATGTCTCAACATCATTACTCCATAACTCCTGGAATTATTCAATTAAAGGCTATAAGTATACATCAATATCATTTCTAGGCATTGTTTCTAGGAATAATCATCAAAATGATAAATGATGTTTGTTGCATACACATCCATGGAGGCAGATTGTAAGGGATCAAAACAACTGGATAAATGCTATAACTGGCACTCAAATTCCTAAATGGGTTAAATCCATTAGCAAACAATACCAATCTAACATTCTTAAGATTATATGATAAATTAGGATATAATGAATCAAATTTCTTCCATGATTGTGAATCTCATGGATGTCGCATTAACCCATCATTGTTATTATCTACAGAATACCACTTCATGTGTTTGGTGGTTTTTGATGACATAAATAAAATTTACAATCGAGGATTTAAAGGAAAGTAATGTAAAACCTTTGTAGGTGTGTTCCTTTTCTTCTTCATCATGGTATTATGTTGATTTAAACTTCTAACATCACCCATTGACTTCCATCTAGAAGAAGAACATTTTTTACAATCTTTTCTGCTTGAATCCTCTCACCAATAAAGCATACAATCGTTGGTCCATACATGTATTTTTGTATAATTCAAACCAATCTTTTTAACAACTTTTTTCATATCATAAAAATACTCAGGGATGTTTTCTTCAGGAAATTCGTCACATAACAATTCCAATATCATGGACATCTCCTTATTTATAATTCCATATAGGAATTTGATATGGTACAACTTTAGCAGAAAATAAAGTTTTGAATACTTTAAACATCCACTATACAACTATTGATTTACATCATCAACTACACCATGAAACACATTTTTCTCAATGAAGTTTTTTGTTACATTATTCTCCACAGAATCAAGAGGAGGATCCAATGATATGTTACAATCTTGATTTGGTTAGCCTACAGTCTCAAAAACATCATTTGTCACATTTCTATTTGTAGCACCCTCAACTGGTTGTTCTGATATGTTTTGATGTTGGTGTTGGTGTCTTGAAATTCTTAATGTATCATTTATATGGTTTTTCATTTTATTTTTCATTATCGACGAATTTGGGATCTCATTCTTTGAATTGACATCAGTGCTCAACCTTTCTGTAACGTTTGATTCTTTATGACAAATCCTACACAAATATTGAGCAGTGAATTGCTTCAATATCAAGTGTTCATAAACTTCATCTCTGTTCAACCATCTTCTAAATTTACATTTAGTACATGGACTACTTATTCTCCCATTAAGAGATCAATTGGAAATTGAAAAATCTAAAAACTCCTCCAAACCCTTATCATACTAAGGTGTATTCCTTAGTAATGTGATCTAGATTTTATCCATATATATCACAATATACCTACATATTATTAAAAAAAATTAAAACCCATAAATATTACTAAATAAGAAAAGAGATTCATATATACAGTTAAAAAAATATGAATATATTAAATAAGGTTTTCCTATATAAATAAATAAATAAATTCCATATATAAGTGGATGTATTGAAACCATATTTTCCACATTTCATGATGGATGTAAAACTATATAGTATAGTCCTATGGTCTTTAGTAGAAATATAAATTCAGGTATATCTATGTCATAGTGTCAGTGTTGTGTTTTAAGAGGATGCCATGCCCGTTGATTTGAAAAAGGAAAATGTGTAACATCATGTCCATTAATTAATTTTTGACAATATGGGAAATCATGACCATTAATTATGAATACCATAGAGGACTTTCATGTATAGAGACTCCAAATAAATAATATAAAAAGTATCATTTCTATTAATTACAATTAGAAATAAGGAACATCGTGTTTGTATATTCCAAGTGAACATTAATGAATGTCATGTCTTTAAATTAATAATAAAAATAAGTAATTTCATGTAAATTATAGATGTTATTAATGATATAATCACATCCCTTCCAAACTAAATTCAAGGATAAAAAATAACACTCAATCCATTATTCAATTAATTTAATCATTTAAGCCATATAGTTGCTAAATAATATTAGGGTACATGGTGTATAATTTGTTCCACTACATCATTGTACTAACTCACTTTATCAAAGTTCACTAGCTAAATCGAATCCTAAAATTACTTTGTGGTGCTTAGGTCACAAATGGAACATAATTCATTAAGTAATGTAGTGAAACTAACCCATGTGGTGGTTTGGTTGAGTTAATCAACCTTCAACCGGATATTAAGGTCTCCTATCATGTCTAGAATTGAATTCCAATAATTAATTTTGGTGTTTATCTATTTTAAGAGAAACACAGGGAAAGTATGTAATATGGTACAGCAAAAACCTAATATAAAATTCCAAAAAAATTGTGTAAAAGTATGATACCACTAACCTTATACTGATATATGAATCTATTAGACTACATTTATTCACCTTTGAAAGGAATTTTCAACATTTAATAGAGGGATAATGACCATAGGATATGAACATTGGATATTAACATTGACTGAGGGTATATAATATTAAATGGGAGTCATTTCCCTCTTTATTTTAAATTAAAATGAACAATAGATAAGATGATAAGCCACTAATAAAATCTATATATAAATAAAAATGAAATTCCAATTCATGAATTTAATTTCATACATAACTGAAACAATTAAATTTTACCAAAATAAATCTTAGACAATGACTAAGAACTCTAAAATATTTTGAAAATCAATGAATTTATATGTTTAATACTACATGTTTTCACTAATAATGACCTATTTGAGTACTAGTATATGTGAATAATTTTTTTAGAAATATAATTTCAAAAACCCTGGTGAAACATAACCATGAGCATCTAAATCCTACACATGACTGAAAACACATAACCATTTGTATTAATAACATGTATTATATAACAAATATATGAATATATATATATATATGAATATTAATTTAAATATGTGTGAAAGAGAAAAGTATTTACCCCATAAGTAAGTTCCAACAAACAATG
This sequence comes from Viscum album, assembly GCA_963277665.1. Taxonomy (NCBI): domain Eukaryota; kingdom Viridiplantae; phylum Streptophyta; class Magnoliopsida; order Santalales; family Viscaceae; genus Viscum; species Viscum album. The sequence continues at coordinate 317,229,631 of OY728163.1, forward strand.
TAAGAATTCAAAAATCATTCCAATTTAGAAAAAAGATTTTAATTTAAATTGAAAATATCTAAATTTAATTATAACTAAACCAAAACTAATCATTAATGATATAAAATATGGAAATCCTGTATAAAAAACAAAATTGTTTCTTGAAATGGAAAATAAATTATTTTATCTCGGTTAATACTATGAATGAACTAAAAGATAAACTATTATCAATATTGTTTTTGATCCTCTAATCTAGACAATCAACCAACTATAATATGAAGTCATTATCAAGAAAATCTAAAACTTGTTAATGAATTATAAAAATTATATGATGATGTGACTAACCATTTTACAATAATTTGTAACATTCTCACCCCTTTCTTTAAGAATACCTATAAATTTCTATTTTTTTAAAATTACCCCTTAATATTCATTCTATTATAAAAAAAACTCACCAAATGAATTCCTAAAAAATTATACTTACTTAATCTTAAGAATAACTCAAAAATCATAATAAAATAAAACCATAGTATGATCTTGATAAGAATTTGATAAGGATTCATGTCAAATGAAGAAAAAAAAAGTATCTCAACATACCTAGTAGAGTGAGGCATGGGTGTGAGACCGTGAGTCGAGGGGTGGTGAAGGTCGGTAGGGAATGAAGAGACAAGGTGAGCAGCATTGATTGGTGCTGATGGTCGACGGTGAGGCTGGCACGAAGATGGTCAGCCGAGATCAGCGATGCAAGGGAGCAGGGCTTTAGGGAGTCGTGGGGTCGGGGTCAGCTATATCAAGGGAAGGGTAGAGCATCGAATGTTAAAATAAATGTAATTATTTAGTGGTAGTTTATAAAAAACCACTGCATAATTTTTTTTAAAAAATATTAGCGGCGGTTTAGTAAATCGCTGATAAATACTCAGTTTGTTGTAGTGATCGGGAATTATCAAGAGTGGTTCTTATGCTATTTTGGAGCCCACACCAGATGTGTGAGCCCAAATTACCCTCATTACAATGATCAGTAAGAATACCATATTTCTACTTAATGAATTTTTACCTAATATGATGGATTGAGAGAGCCTCCCAAGAGATTTTGTCCTACATGAAAGAGATGGATTCAGTTATTCTTATGATATTTATGCCCCTTTCATTAAAAGACTTATCCAGTCTATGCCTACTGGACCAATGATATCTCTATTCAAGATACGCATCCCAAATTAATGTGTTGATAATTTTCTCAATTTTTCTAATCATAGCCTTAGAATCCTTGTAAACCAAAAAAAACATGCAACGAAATAGAGGTCAAGGCACCATTAACCAGAGTAATTATCCCTCCAAAAGATAGGAATTTACTTTTCCAATTAGAAATTATTCCAGTGATTATATTACATATCCCATAAAATGATGAATATGAACTCATCCATTGGAAATCAGGGCTCAAATATAATCCATAGGGAAGTTCTTTTTAGGGAAGCCAAGTCTGTCCTCTGTGATTTTAGATTTACAGTTGGAATAAGATTTGGAGATGTAGACACTGCTCTTGTGAAAGTTGATGTATTGTCCACTTTTTATACTATATGAATTTAAGATTGTGTTTAAATTGAAAATGTAATTACTTCCTCCATTAATGAAGAAAATCATTTCATCCACGAAGAATAAGTGAGAGATACCTTTGAAACCAAGCCAACCTCTAAAGGGATGGACAAGCCGATTAGAGATGCCTCTATTAAGGTTCTTTCTAAGAACATCCTGGGTAATAATAAAAAGGCACAGAGAAAGGGGGTCACCTTGTTGAAGGGCCCTTATAGATTTGAAAAATCCGAACCTACTCACCATTAAGGAAATAGTGAACCCTGGGAAAGAAAAAAATATGAACATAAGGTCACAAACCCATTCTGAGAAGCCATGTTGTCTAAGAACATTTAATATAAAACTCTACTCAATCATGTCATATGCCTTTTTAATGTAAATTTTAATCATGATGTTGAATCCAAACACCCATCTATCAATATCTGATATCATCTCCTAATCCAAGTTTATGGATCCTTGTATGTTCCTTCCTTTTAGGAATCCATGTTGTTCAATAGAAATAAAACCCCTAGATTTCAAGAAATCCTTTTGTTAATAATGGTCGCCATAATTTTATAAGAAAATTCTCATAGACTAATTGGTCGAAATTGGCCAAAATCACTCAGATTTTTGACCTTAGGAATAAGGACCAAGATAGTGGAAAACATAGATCTAGGGAGGGGACCTCCTTTAAAGTAATCTTGAATAACAGAGACGTTATAAAATTTTATCAACTCCCAAAAGACCAAGAAAAATGAGCTCATGAAACCATAGGGTCCAGGAGAACTGTGTGGGTTTAGGCTTTTAATAGCCTCCATAATTTTTTCCTCCTCTAGTATCACACACATTGAGTGGTTTTGGGATCTTTCAATTGACCTTGTAACATTGGTAAAAAAATAGATCTATGTGGTTAAGTAACTGAGACCCATCGCTTGTATCAAACCTCAAGCCCTCAAGGAGTTTGTAGAAATGGGAAATAGTATGGTGGATAGTGACATTAACATCACTAGAGTGAGATCCATCCTCTAGTGTAAAATTAACTTCTCTAATGAATTTTCCCTTATCTATTTTTTTCTAGAATGTTCACTAGCCACACATTATTCTTCTAAGAGATATTTCTCTGAGATCTTGCACTTTTGATAGAAGCAAGTGAAAATATCATCATCCCATTGTGTCTGGAGTCACATATCAAGCTTCCCAATTTCCTCCTAGAGACCTTGAATATTAAAATCCTGAGGCTCTTGGCTATTATTCAACCTGATTAAGTCCATTTTAAACCTATGAAGTTTGTTGATAAAAATAACCCAAGGAAAACCTGAAAACAGGCCCAACTATGAATCATTAACCAAAGTAATAAATCTTGTAGTTTCCAACCATTTTTTATAGAATAAGAAACTCATTTTGACAATAGTCAGAGTTGATTTGAATAATAAGGGGAGAATGATTAAAAAAGTAACTGATGAAAATGTTTGACATCATAATCTAAGAAAGTATCAATTGATTTAAGATTTCCCAAACATCTATCCAATCTGCTCCAAATCCTACTAGAGCCTCATTTTTTATTTCACCAATTGAACTGATTACCAGTGTATCCCAAATCAAGCAAGTTTTCTGAGCTAAAAAAGATTTAAAGTCAACCATAGCCCTGCTCAAATAAACACCCCCACCCTCCTTTTCAAAATGATCTATAATGGTGTTGAATTCACCCCCAAAAAACCATGTTGGAGGTCTAGGATTGGTGGAATGTAGGTATTTCCAAATATTTAACCTTACATTAACATTACATCTTGTAAAAATTATAGATATAAAAAAATTATATTGTTGTTTATTGAGCGTAACTAGCATATATTGAGAATATCCATCAACAAAATCCACTTGAACTTTACCTTTCCAGAATATCCATATATGAGGATTAGTAGGATAAAAAATCATAGTATTATTCATGAGAAGCTTTTGGTAAAATTCATAAACTGTCTAGACACCTTATTTTGGTTCTAAAATTTCCAATAGTGAAATTTCATTACTTCTAATGACTTTGAGCAGATAATTGATCTTACCTAGATAGAAAAGACCCATGGAATCTCAAGGGGTGGATTAGGTTATAAGGAATCATCTAATACATCTACAATAACATAACTAGAATTTATCATAGAATGAGTGATTCTAATGCAGGGTGTTTTAGGAAGGGGCTTGGTGCTCCCTTTCTTACTCTGTTGAGGAGAAAGTGATGGGGGAGATTCGTCAAAGGAGGTTAAGGCACTGAACACATTTAGATATTCAAAATACTCCTCCTTCTAATCTTGTAGAGAAACACAAAGAGAGGTAGACAAACCATCATTGGCACCATCCACTGGGATAAGGGAAGCCAAAACCATAGGTCTGGGAGGTCATCGATAAAAAAGAGATGGTCCAGTTTCTTTAGAAGACATGCCCATAGCCTCTAAAGGAAAATATCACTAGATGGTGGGAGGAGGAACCTGTTCTAGAGTGACAAGTGACCTATTCCCAAGAAGTTTAGGGGAGCTAGGATCATGAGAACCATCAGGGGGAATCATGGGCCTATCTGCAAGAACTTCCTGAAGTCCAGTGATCAAAGCATCATCTAGAGTGGGCTTATAAAGTGATTCTTTTACTGTAACACCCCCAATGTTTTATGTTATGTATATTTTTAAATTTAATCTCTTCGAAATCTTATATTTCAAGCAACACCAGGCTTAAACAAACTTTGATATACTAATAAATATTATTATTTTAACACTAGTCGTTAAGTAGGTGGTTGTGAATAGGATTCATTAAATTATGAAAATATAGTTTTCACATGTTTATAAAATGAATTCATTGATTACCAATTAATTTTAAATAAAAATAAAAACCAATTGAATATAAAGGATGGGTTTTTATTAAAAAAACTATTTGTATGCCCACAATGGAACTTTATCATAATAAATTAAATTAATAAGTATTAATGAAAGATATTAATAATATATATAAGTTATATATTCAAAAAAATGTTTTTAAATTCACCCAATAAGTTTTATGGGCTTAATATTAGAATAAAACCAATTTTAAGCATAAAATGTTGTATATGTTTTTTAAATATAGTTTTACCGCCTTTTAATGACGAACCTATTTTAAATCCAATTTTTGTCACTTTTATTTATTATATTTGAAAAAATAAACTTATTATTTTAAAATTTAATATAAAAAGTTACTTTGGTTAAATTTTTGGAATTTTCTTGATAAGTTTCATGTTTTGATGAATAGTGATAAAATATTGCATTTTAATTGAAAACATCTTTTTCATCTAAATAATTTATAGTGTTAAATTATATTTTTAATTGGTTTTAAATTATAATATTTTTATATAATTTAATATAACTAAGGTTATTGAAATTAATTTTACATTGAATATGAATATAAAAACATTACAATCTTTTGTACATTTTCACTTTAATAACATGTTTTCTCATTTCATCAACAAGATTAATTTTAAATTAATTACTACAAATTCTATGTTCTGAATTTTGAAAAGAGGATTCCAAATTTATAATTAATAGGTCAAAATTATGCAAATAAGTTTATTTTATTTTTGGGGATATGAATAGTAAAATTAGTAATATTTTAATTACTATGGTGAAGGGTAAATTGGGTGATTATGGGTAAAAATAATATTATAAAGACTATAAAATTACCCAAACACTTATACTAATTTCATTGGATAATTGTTTTTAGACCAAAATAATCATTTTTATGAAATTATAATGTTTTTAATCCACTTGGATGAGAGTATGACATTTATAATATTATATTTAAAAAAAAGTCAATTTTGTCATAATTTTTTTTAACAAGTGAAATAGTTTTAATATGGGGTAATATAGGGGGTCTATTCTACTATAAATAGTATTTTGAAAGATAAAATTTTTATCTTTATCATGGTATTTTATTTTTAATTTTTATAGAATAAATAATTAAATTAAAGGTTTTATTAATGATGATGCAGTAACTATTTAATTAAAGGAAATATCAAATAAATGATACTAAAAATACTAAAATATATATAATTTTAGATGATTAATTTGATAAAAAATTATATGAATTTTACATTTTATTGGTGTTTTATAAGAATTGGTCTGAATTTATCTTTTTTTATGATATTTTTAAAAATTCAGGTAATGAATAGTTTCAAAATTAACATTATTGGTATTTTAAAAAAATTAATATTTTATTAAATGGTATAAAATTTATAAGAATCTAAATTTAGGCCAACATATTTAGATAATTATAAAAATTTCATAAATTTCTCATTTATTTGTCATTTGGAATATTATAGTAATTATATTAACCCTCAAAATGTAAATTACATGATGTCATGGTAAGAGTTAAAAGGGTTTAGCTAAGGGTTAAAGCCAAAATATAGGGTAAGAATGTGACCTAAACTTTCCTAAAAATTATTTTTGAGATTATTTAGTAACATAATCATATTATATTATAAATAATTCAATTTGGAGAAATTTTTAATTGGAAATTAATTTATATTAATTTAATATTTTGTGAGTTTCTGAAAGTGACCCTCATATCAACTATAAAATGAAACCTTCTCCCTCACTTCCTCACACCACTTTGAGCCTTCTAGATTGACCAAACCCTTCCCATTTCTCTTACCAGAATCCTTATCCATGTTATTGAGGTTTTTGTTCTACAAAAAGACTTACCATAAAATCCATTAATAAGAGATTTAAAGGAAGTCCACTGAAGAAAATGTAATCGTTTTTTCTAACTTATTCAAGTTCATTTCTTCTTCTAATTCCTATTCATGTGTTTTTTTCCATAATAAAGTAATAAATCCAGTATAATATATATTATGAGATTTTATTTTGATTATGGAACAACCATATTCCATTATTTATCCATCCTACAAAAAATGAAAAACATTATGCGTGCGTACATACAACTTACGGTCTCCACGCCACGGCGTAATCTGTTTTTCATCACCACTTTACTTGGAAGGATATAATAATGGAAATAATGGATATATATATATATATATATTATAAGTATGAAATGATATTTATTATGTATAATTAAAATACCATCAAATTTATTACCCTTTCATCATTAAGGGAATGATATTGTCGCTCGTGTGTACGTACGACCTACCGTATCCACGACGCGATGTGATTAATTTTCCATGTTAAAAATTTAAGAATGATTATAAAAATGTATATAATGAGTAAATATAATATCTATGAACTTAATATAATTATGGATATTAATGAAATATATCCTATCCATAAGAAACATCACTTACATGACAAAACATGCATAGGAAAATTAAGTAGTTAACACCCGAAACAAGGGTAACAACGAAATATTATTAATAAACAGGTGATAAAATAATATAAAAAGATCATATATGATATAATAAATTTGAATAAGGTTATGATATAAATTAATAAATTGTTTTAAACCATTATACATGAGGTTAAATCACATACAACTAAAAAGTAAGTGTGTGGTAAGGGATTTACGTCTCACTTTTATTTTTTCGTGAGATACAAGCCATGTTCACCACCTATTTCTTATAGTGGTGTATTTATTGATCATGAAAATATTTTATGAGTCTTATCCAGAATATTATGGTATTTAAATATCTAGATAATTTTTTTCCTTTCATGGGGCATACGATTTGACTAATTCTAAATTGGTAAAGGTTTATTTCACAATCTCATCGTTATTTGGGATTGATTTTTTTAAGCCTTCACTAGGTAATATTTCTCTTCCATGTTATTGTTTTCTAAAAATGTTTTAAAAATGTTTTTACTATTATCCAATGATTTTTTAAATTCATTTTTACCCTTTTTTAAATTTTTACAAAATTATTTAAAAGGAATCTTCATGTTGTTTTCCAAAACAAGGTACTTTATGAATTTTCTTATAAAACTAAAAGGAATATTTTTTACTTATACAACATGAATGAAATTTCTTTCCATCATGAAACCCTAATGTTTTGAATCTTAATTTAAAATCTTATAGGTATCCTTTCAAAGATAATATTTTATTTTGTAAATGCACATCCTTTTAAATAAATGATTACAAAGTGGTAAGGATTTTCTCATCTCACTTTTAATTTTGTGATATAAACCTTATTCACCACTTATTTATTGTTTGTGGTATATGTATACTACCATTTTATATATCATATCATAAATCTTATTGTCTTCATGGTATTAAAATATTTCAAATTTGTATGGTACACTTTGATTTAAAATATTTTTTTTAATCGATTATTTGATATATGAAGAATGATTTGGACTGGTATGACATGGGTTGAGGCTGTTTAAAGTAAGACCCTTGATGCATCGGTAGTATCATGAGACAAATCAGTTAGACAAATAAGATGTTTTTCTACCCAATATTCTAAACCATCATGTGAAATTTCTTAACGATAAAGGTACCATGTACCTAGGAAACATGACATACAATAATTAAGTATTTCCTCTATTGGAAATTTGGTTGTTATTATTATTATCCATGAGATTACTTCTTTGAAATTATCTATATATAAATTTCATTCTCAACTTATTTATTAAATGGCATGTGTTTTAGTTATTTACCATGCCATATTGATTATTCCTTAACCAGTTATTTGAATGGAATGTATTTTCAGTTATTTGAATTTTCATATAGATTTATTCTAATTGATACATTATTTTTTCCATTATACTTTAACCTTACTAAGAATTTGAGCTCACCCTTATTATGTTTTTTTTTCCAAGATTCCCTGAAGTGTGATAAGAAATATATGCAAGGATACACTAGATGGAATAAAGTTATTATCAAAAAAAAACGTTATAATTTGTGTATTCATTTGAAATACAAGAATCAAGTATGTATCTATTTTACCAAAACTACTAAACTATTCGGACCCTTGGGGTTTGAATCTTGTATCTATAACAATATAATGAAGTAATGAACCAGCTCTGGGATTCTAGGGTTAGGTCATTATAGTTGGTATCAGTTAAAGTTTAGTAGAAACCTTTTGAAACTATATTTAGAAAACATAGATTAGGTAACATAACCCTAAAGTATAATTTTAGGATAATTATAGAAGAACATTCTAATGTTTTAGTTAGATAGATATTATATGGTTTACCTAGAAATACATATTTTTTTGGATAGTACAAGTGGATGTGGTTTTGGCATAGATATACCTAGGGATAAAAAATCTGAAAAGGTGTGTTGGTCCTAACTCAGTGTAACCCAGTACACGACAACAGGCCTTACTACACATCTGGTTTGAAACTCCTAGGGGATATTTATAGGATAATTTTCGTTTTCTTTACAAACCATTATGAGAGATTTGAATTGATAATGAAATTGGATGACCTAGGCTAAACCAGAGGTGTCTTAGATTGAAAATAATGTGTCAAGATTTAGAAATCCTAAAATGATTATATGGTATTTTCAATATGATAATTGATGTCCACACTATGGTTTTTGGTTTTAAGAAATTCCCTATTCTATAGGATAAAATCTAGACCAAGTAAGTACCTATGTAGAAATAAATGGATGAAGTATTTATGTATTAGGGTTTTATTGAAAACCTTAGTTAAAAGGCTATTTAGTGATTATCCTTATTTCAAGGATGTCCATAATATTTATTTTGGAAGTTATATTAATATAGTTTTAGAAAAAGTACTACACGCAGGTCGAGTAACGACCCGTCATGTCCGATAAGGCTGTGGGGTTTGAACCCACAATCAAAGGGCGAAAAGGGGGAAACGCTTACCACTAGCATATATGAAGTCCTAGTTAGCATAACATTTTTTAGTTAAAATATATAATGGATAAATATTATTTTGATCTTATGAAAAATTTTATCAAATATATAACAATGGGATTGAAAAATGATTTAGTGATTAAGTTATTGATGTTATTTTAGAAGACGTTTACTATTTTTGGAATCCTATAAGATTAAGGTAAACATAATATTTTGAGGAATAAAATTTTAATTTTATTATGGAAAAAATGGTTTTATTGTATAATTATGGTAATTTAGGTTATTTATGGATTTATCTTAGAGATTATGTGATTTAGGCAATTAAATTTTTATTATATGGAATTAAGAGTGATTGGAGTTATTTAGAAGACTATATGATCAAATACTTCTGTTTTTGGGTCTCAATCTTAGTCTAGAATATTTTTGAGAAAGGATAGTTATTTTTTAATGATCTATGTTGAACTTTGGGTATTACTATTGAATTTTGGAGAATAAATTTGTTTTTCGTAATATAAAGGTTTATTATTTTTGGGGAGTTATCTTATATTATCCTAACCATTTCAGTTTTGGTTAATGTATAAAGATAAGAGGAATAGATAGTTATATTTTTTGTATTTTTTGATTTGTAGAATTTGATTAGAATTATTTGGACATAAAAAAATCTTAAATACTCATCGTTTGGAGAAAAGGATGATTTTGTGGTGGAAATTGATTAAAGAATGAAACTCTACTTGTCAAGTATGTATGTTTCCTTATGTTATTATAATATGAAGTAAATTAATTCCTTAACTATAGGAAAATAATTTTAGAATAAAAATATTATTCATTTAATTTTCTTACCGGGAAATCAATGGCCTCTTTAACCCATCATAGATTTACGGTTTTGTGATTGTAGATATTATGATGACTATGTTCTCTACCACTCTCCATCAGAACTTGATAGTTATATTTCTATTACATGTAAAAGTTTTCATTTACCACTAATTTTTTCCTTTTCAAAATCCTAATTTTATGCTGAACCTTTCATTTCCCTTTCCCTCTTATTAAAGGGATGTTTTATTAACCCTATTTTTGATGTGGGTTTCCCACAAAGGAATTTTCAAGTATCAACATTTGATTTTCAAAGTATAATTTAAAATTGTGAGGTCACAATTTATTTAAGGAGTAAAGAATGTAACACCCCAAGATTGTATGGTATGTATATTTTTAAATTTAATCTCTTTGATAACTTATATTACATGCAACACCAGACTTTAATGAATCGTGATATACTATTAAATATTATTAGTATAACACTAGATGTTAAGTTGGAGGTTGTGAATAGGATTAACTAAATTGTTAAAATATATTTTACACATGTTTATAAAATGAATTCATTGATTACCAATTAATTTGAAAATAAAATAAAAACCAATTGAATATAAAGGATGTGTTTTTATTAAAAACACTATTTTTATGCCCATGATGGAATTTTATCATAATAAATTAAATTAATCACTATTATTGAAAGATATTAATGATATATATATTTTATATATTTAAAAAAAATCAAATTCATAAAATAATTTTTATGGGCTTAAGATAAGAATAAAACCAATCTCAAGCATAAAAGGATATATTTTTTTAAAATGAAAATTTTACCACCTTTTAATAGATAACCTATTTTAAATCCAATTTTTGAAAATTTTATATATTATATTTAAAAAATAAACTTATATTATAAATATGAATATAAAAACTTACTTTGGTTTAATTTTTTCTGTTTTCCTAATAAGTTTCATGTTTTGATGAATAGTGATAAAATATTACATTTTAATTGAAATCATATTTTTCATCTAAATAATTTATAGTGTTAAATTATATTTTTAATTGGTTTTAAAGTATAATTAGATTAATTTTATATCATTTAATTCAAATTAGTTCATTGGAATCAATTTTAAATTTAATATTAATATAAAAACATTACAATCTTTTATAAATTTTCACTTTAATAATCGGTTTTCTCATTCCATCAATGGGGTTAATTTTAAAATAATTATTGAAACTTATGTGTTTTGAATTTTGAAAAATTGATTCCATATTTGGAATCAGTGGGTCCAAATTATGTAAATAGTTCTATTTTATTTTTGTTTATATGAATAGTAAATTTAGTAATATTTTAATTACAACGGTTAAGGGTAAATCTTGTAATTATGGGTAAAAATAATATTATAAAGATTACAAAATTACCCTAAAACTTGTTCTAATTTAATTAGATGAGTCTTTTTTGGAAAAAAAAATCATTGGGCATAAATTATAACCCTTTTAAGCCGTTTGGATGACAGTATGACATTTATAATATTATCTTCAAAGAAAATTCAATTTTTTCACACTTTTGTTTTTAACAAGTGAAATAGTTTTAATATGGGGTAGTATAGGGGATCTGTTTGAATATAAATAGTATTTTAAAATATAAAATTTTATATTTATCATTATAATTTGTTTTTGTTTTTTAGATAAGAAATAATTAGATTAAAGGCTTTCACAATGATGACACAATAATTGTTTAATTAAAGGAAATATCAAATAAATGATATTAAAAATACTAAAATAAATATAATTTGAGATGATTAATATCATCCAGGAATATTTTAGATGACTTTGACATGTTATTGGTGTTTGATAATAATTTTTTCAAATTTATCTTATGGTTATGATATTTTTAAAAATTCAAGAAATGAATAGTGTCAAAATTGACATTATTGATATTTTAAAATAAATGATATTTTATTAAATGATATAAAATTTCTAAGAATATAAATTTCAGAAAAATTATTTATATTGGTATTAAAATTTCATAAATGACTCATTTATTTGTTGTTTGGAATTTTATAGTAATTATACTAACCCTCAAATTATAAATTCTATGATGTCATGGGAAGAGTTAAAAGGGTTAACTAAGGGTTAAATCCAAAAGATAAGGTTTATAATGCATCCTAAACTTGTCTAAAAATTATTTTTTGAGAGGATTTAAAAACATACTCATATTATATTATAAATAAATCACTTTTTATCCATTTGGAAATGTAAATTAATTTATATTAATTTAATATTTTGAGAGTTTTCAAAAGTGACCCTCACCTCAATTATAAAAGGGCACCTCCTCTCACACTTCCTTAAACCACTTTGAGACTTCTATATTGACCAAACCCTGACCATTTCTCTTCCCAAAATTATTATCCATGTTCTGGAGGTTCTTTTACCCCAAAATACCTACCATATATTCCTTAAAAATATATCTAAAGGAAGTCCGCCAAAGAAGAGGTAATCGTTTTTATTAACTCATTCAAGTTCATTTCTTATTATACTTCCTATCCATGTGTTATTTTACCCAATAAATTAATAAATCCAGTATAACCTGTATTATAAGATTTAATTATTATTAAAGAACAACAACATTCCATGATTTATCCATCCTATGAAAAATGAAATACACCACGCGTGCGTACGTATGACTTATCGTCTCCGCATCACATTGTAATCTGTTTTTCATCACCACTTTACTTGGATGGGTATAATGATGTAAATAATGGATATATATTATAATTATGACATGATATTTATTCTTTATAATTAATATAACATCTAATTTCTTACCCTTTCACCATTAAGGGAATGATATCATCGCTCGTGTGTTCGTACGACATACCGTCTTCACGACGCATTGTGATTCATTTTTCATGTTAACCATTAAAGAATGATTATAAAAATGAATATAATGAGTAAATATAATATATATTATCTAAATATAATTCTATGTATTAATTAAATATATCATATTCATAATAAATAGGACTTACATGAAAAAACATGCATAGGAAAATGAAACAGTTAACACTCAAAACAGAGGTAACAATGAAATATTATCAACAAACATGTGATAAAAATAATATAAGAAGATCATATATAATATAATAAATATTAATAAGGTTATTATATAAATTAATAACATGTTTTAAACTATTATACATTAGTTTAAATCACATACAACTAAAAATGAAGTGTGGGGTAAGGGATTACCGTCTCACTTTTATTTTTCATGAGATACAAGCCATGTTCACCACCTATTTATTACATGTGGTGTATTTATTCCCCATGAATTTAATTTATCATCCTTATCCTGAATAATATATTATTTTTATATCCATATTTTTTTCATTCAAGGGGAATACGATTCGGCTGATTATAAAGTTGTAAAGGTTTATTTCACACCTCATCATTATTAAGGGTTTTTTTGTTTAAGTATCCATTGGATAATATTTACTTCTATGTTATTGTTTTATAAAAATGTTTTCTAATTTTTTTTAATATTATAAAATTATTTTTAAATTCATTTTTACCCTTTTTTGAGTTTTTACAAAATTCTTTAAAAGGAATCTTCCTGTTGTTTTCCAAAACAAGGTACTTTATGAATTTTCTAACAAAAGTAAAAGGAATGTTTTTTTACTTATATGGAATGAACGGAATTTATTTCCATCATGACACCCTAATGTTTTTAAGATTATTTTACAAGTTTACAAGGATCTTTTCAAATAAAATAATTTATTTTATAAATACATGGCCTTTTAAATAAATGATTACAATATGGTAAGTATTTTCTCATCTAATTTTTACTTTTGTGAGATATAAACCTTATTCACCACTTATTTATTATGTGAGGTGTATGTATACTACCCTTTGATATAGCATATCATAAATATCATTTTATTCATGATATTCAAATATTTCAAAGTGGTATGGGACGATTTGATTTAAAATATTTTTTTAAATTGATTATTAGATATATGAAGAATGCTTTGGACTAGTATAACATGGGTTGGGGATCATTTAAAGTAATACCTTTGATGAATTGGTAGTCTCATGAGATGAATCAGTTGTCCAAATCAGATGAATTTCTACCTGATATGATAAAATGTCTTGTGAAAGGTCTTGATGGTAAAGTTACCATTTACCTAGGAAACATAGCGTCTAATAATTAAGAATTTCCTCTATTAAGAATTTAGTTATTATTATTATTATCCATGAGATTACTGCTTTGAAATTATCTATGGATATATTTCATTCTCATCTTATTTATTAAATGACATGCATTTAAGTTATTTACCACTCTATATTGATTATTCCTTAACCAGTTGATTGAATAGAATGTGTTTTCAGTTATTAGCATTTCCATATAGATTTATTCTCATTGATTCATTATTTCTTCTATTGTACTTTATCCTTACTGAGGATTTGAGATCACCCTTATTATGTTTCCTTTAATAGGTATTCCTTGAAGTGTTCTAAGAAATTTATGCAAGGATATTCTTGATAGACTAAAGTTATTATCGAAAAAAATATGTTATAATTTGTGTATTCATTTGAAATAAAAGACTAATGTATTTATCTAGTTTACCAAAACTATTAAACTATTTGGTCCCTTGGTATTTGAAGGTTGTATTTATGCTAATGTAATAAGTTATGGCAATTAATATGGGCTTATGGGGTCAGGAAATTACATGCACTAGAGAAGAAGGCACCTCCACTAGAGTAAAATCCAAAATAAAAAAAGAGGAGTTCGGGGGTAGAACACATGAATCTCACTTAGGAAAAGCATCGAGTTTCTCTTTTATAGAGTCATATTCACCAAAATTATTTGGATAAACTAGAATAGGAACCACAAAGTGACCCTTTGGTTGACTTGGTACCTCACCTAAAGACTAATTATGAAGGTCATGATTCCTACAGAAGGAGTCTAGATAACCTTGGAGGGAGCATCGAGAGTAAAATCTAGGAGAAAATGGGTACAAAATGCACTTCCCTAGAGATAGATCAGACCGTCCCTAAAGAAGGATCCTATGTGGGTGATTGGAACCCATTTAAACTCATTAAAAATTGTTCAAATATTTATATGAAAAATGACTGCATGAAATACTCCCACACTTAAAATATTCTTGTCCTCAAGCATTAAATATCAACGTTTAATTAAAGAAAAATACCTTATTTCAAATATTTATATCTCAAAAAAATTAATTAAAATGATTATCAATGTTAAATTAAACTTTCAAGTTCTACAAAAAACATCAACTAAAATTTAAATTTTTCAAAATATGTATTAATTAAATTATTTTATTTTATCCCTTTTGAAAATGGTGGATCTTCTCCTTTAATTCATTCACATTTCTCAAATAATTATTATTAAACATGTCATGTCATGATCTACCTCACTTTGAATTATTTTCTCTCATCACTCATGATACAAATTCAAGTAAAGTTATGCTCATATCATGAATACATACAACTTTCCATAAAATTTCAATTTAACTAATTCTCCACTTTCTAAAGAAAAAATTTATATAAAATCATAATGTTTTTTCAATTATGGTTCTCGTGACTCTGAGGCTTAAGGTTTGTAAAATTTGATGTGAAAAGACATTAAGTCTCAAAAAGGATGTTTATATCTATAGCATAAATCATGATGTCAAAAGTAAAATTTTAATAGAAATTATCCCCTTTAAATTAAAATTCCCACTTCTCAAGACTTATAGTAAGGTTATGTTCAATGAAATCATAATGAATGATTTTCACCTTCTTTGAATTTTCTCTATTTTTTTCAAACTAATTTTTCAGATTTTTTTTACTTTTTCTAAATTCATGCATGGAACAAACCTCACATCCATCACCTAACCACATATGATAAAAATAATTGTTTTGATGATGATTATTTTTGACTTTCCCAAAGTCACAACCCATTCTTTTTTAAAAAATTTTCAAGAAGGGAAAATAAAGAAAGTATAATGTATGAATCAAAAACCTTTATCAATGCCTAAATTAACACCACTAGATTTTTTATTCACAATACATTTAATCCCTTTCACCATGGCTTCCCTCACCCCCACACTTCAACTTTAAAATATCCTAAAAATACCAATAAGAGGGTAGTCATGGATATAAATGAATTGAAATGTGTCTCATTCCAAAAAATGTCATTCATGGTATCTATGAGATAAACTAGGATTGATGTAAAGGATGGTCTCAAGGATAAGGTATTATCAAAAAATGCCTCAATAATATTAACTGTGTTTTTGTTCAATAAAATATTTTCCAAGTTCCAATAAAAGTTTTAGAATGTGACATACCCCAAGATCACTCATGAAATATGATCAGGATAATATGGAAAGTATTTTGTCTATAAATCTTCTCAATAATGGTACATATAAAATTAAAAAATCACTCATATAATGAAATAATAATAAAAAATCAATTCTCATGAATTTCAAAAATTCAATGTATGAAAAATGATAAGGAAATTTCATATACATGAATCAACTAATTCCTTCAAATTATGATTCATCAAATTAAATATCTATGCTTCAAACTAATCATTAAATTTTATACATAACTCATTTAATCTCATTATCATTGAAATCTAAAATATGGAATTATATGGTTCCTAATAAATTCATGTCTTCTAGTTTGGTCAAGTAAATAAAAAAAATCAATGTGGGCATGCAATTTCCAATTTTCAGCTCAAAATAAAATTTCATAAAAATGTAGGGAGTTTAAGAGATAAACATAAAAGTGAACTCCTTTTTCTCATGAATATTTATTCATAAATTCTCAACCTTTTGTGGGATTTCTTGTGACATCATGGACCTACAAAATAAAATCAATCAATTAAACATAAGCATCATGTCATTAAATCTCAAAAAGAATAAGGGATTGGGATGAATCCTAAACTAATTCCTAATAATTAATTCAAAATTATTATAAAGAAAATAAAAGGATAAATATTGGTATGATCCCTCAAGTGGGACCTGGATTTTTACTACCTCTAAATGGCTAGTACCAGTTGTTATCCAAAATTTGTTGGTGGGTGAAGCTTCTCAGATTTGAACCACCACATGATCTTTTTCCTAGATTTCACTTCTTAAAAATTGGTCATGAAGATTCCATGGATAGATTATACTAGATTAATCCCCTTCTCAATAAGTTAAATATTGTATGGAAGGGGTAGGATGAATTATGTATTATCCACCTACTTAGTTTCAACTTGTGAAGCCTCCTTTTGACTATCCAGTTTTTGCTCCATGTGGGATATATAAATTGAATATTCAAATAGAGAGTAAAAATATAAGTTAACTTGAACTAAACTAAAACATTAATAATAAATATGAAAATTATCCCTTTATATGAGAGTATCATGTGTCTTGGATTCCTTATACAAGGCTACTTGGTTTTCCTCATGTGATTCCTTTAAAAAGTGTTCAAAAAATCAAGGAGCACTATGTGTTCTTTAGTAGGTGCATGTTCTTATTCTTATTCTCCCTACAAGGAAATATGATAGTTAGTTGAATCTTAAAATTAAAAATAGTGGGATTTAATACTCAATTCATATTAAAAAATAGATGATATAGAGTTTAAGATAAGATCATCTCCCTATCTTAGATTAGCTACAATACCTTCTTAAGTATCTTCGTTTTATCTTGAGTCAACATTCGAATATATCTTTTTTAATATTGATGTGTTGAATATAATAAAATATTATTTATTTATAAATATCATTATAGACTCATAATATGGTGTGAAGAATTATATTTTGGTCTATACTCCTTTAAGTTTTCATGAAACTGCATGGGTTGCGGTGTAGCCATATTTCCACAGTCGTAGTATCATGTAGTCCAGCTTAATATAAAAAATACAATACTTCCATATTTATCTCTTCTATAGTGTCATGCATTCCTTGTATCATAGCCTCCCTCGAATACTATTTTTTATTCTCTCGTTGTGGTGTAGCAGCACATCCCATGACGTCATCTCCGTGTAGGTAGGTTTCCTTAAAAATTCAGTACTTCCATATTGAGAACCTCTACGGTGCAACTATTTTATTCTTCTTAATGGATGCGGTGTAAGCATGCATATACGACCATAGATCATCTCATTTCTAAAATACATGCTACTGCCTATCTAGGGTCATCCATGGTTTAATGATATCATCACGAAACAACACCTAAAATCCTTCTTCCTTGAGTTTTTTA
Source organism: Viscum album (assembly GCA_963277665.1). Lineage (NCBI taxonomy): Eukaryota > Viridiplantae > Streptophyta > Magnoliopsida > Santalales > Viscaceae > Viscum > Viscum album. The sequence goes on from OY728163.1 coordinate 317,248,012, forward strand.
ATAGGTTTTATGAAGAAAAAAATCATAGGTTAATTTTTTTTTTTTAAATATGCTTTAAAGGCGGAATAGGCAATGCATCCTTTTCCCTAAAACAATAATATTTTTTCTCTTTAAATTATTATTTTCTATATATTTAAAATTTTAATGTTTTATTATTATTTTGTAATCATTATATATATATAAATAAAACAAAATGTTTTAGCATAATTTATCTCTTGTTCAAGTACATGAAATTACTAGAATATAAAATATAAAGTATAATACCAATAAAAATAAAAATTAAATCATGAATTAAACATATAATAAGTAGTCTAAAATAAAAAAATCTTTAAAATGTTGATGAAAAATAATTTATAAGCTTTCTAATACACCAACATGAAACTTAAAAATGTTTCAAGTATGACACTTTTCTAGCCTATAAAATATAAACTATAAGGCCAATATAAATTAAAATTTAAACATTGATTAAAAATGTAATAAGTAGTCGAAAATAAAAATAATTTCTTAAAAATGTTGATGAAAAATAATTTATAAGCTTTATAATCCACCTACTTGAAACTTAAAAATGTTTCAAGTACGTGAATTTTCTAGCCTATAAAATATAAAATATAAGACCAATATAAATGAAAATTTAAAAAATGAATAAACATATAAGAAGTAGTCGAAAATAAAAATAATTTCTTAAAGATGTTGATGAAAAATAATTTGTAAGATTTCTAATCCACCTACTTGAAACTTAAAAATGTTTCAAGTGCGTGACTTTGCTAGACTATAAAATATAAAATATAAGACCAATATAAATAAAAATTTAAAAATTGATTAAACATATAATAAGTAGTCTAAAATAAAAATAATTTATTAAAAATAATTATGAAAAATAATTTATAAGTTTTCTAATCTACTTACTTGAAATTTAAAAATGTTTCAAGTATGTGACTTTTCTATAATATAAAATATAAACAATAATAAAAATATAAATGAAAATTTAAACATTGATTAAACATATAAGAATTAGTTGAAAATAAAAATAATTTCTTAAAAATGTTGATGAAAAATAATTTATAAGCTTTCTAATCCACCTACATGAAACTAAAAAATGTTTCAAGTATGTAACTTTTCTAGCCTATAAAATATAAACTATAAGACCAATATAAATGAAAATTTTAAAATTGATTAAACATATAAGAAGTAGTCGAAAATAAAAACAATTTCTTAAAAAATATTGATGAAAAATAATTTATAAGCTTTCTAATCCACCTACTTGAAACTTAAAAATGTTTCAAGTATGTGACTTTGCTAGAATATAAAATATAAACTATAAGACCAATATAAATTAACATTTAAATATTGATTAAACATATAATAAGTAATCTAAAAATAAAAATAATTTCTTAAAAAATGTAGATGAAAAATAATTTATAAGATTTCTATTGGACTCACCTATTTTGATAATCCCAAATCATGTTTAAATGTTGACCATAATATATTAATCCATTTACTAATCTTTTTAATCTATATTTATAATTATTTTATCCTAAACAATTTATATTCTTATTCTCATAATTTAGTTGCATCCGCTTACAGTTTACATTTATCTAAATATGAGTTCACTGTTAAAGGCTACTGGTAAGAGTCTTCTATTCAAGGTCACCGTTATAACTCACTGTTTCTCTAGGTCACTAATCCTAGAAGGTTACTGTCGAAGATCTACTGTCACTAATATAGGCTACCAGTAAAAGGTTACTATCACAAGTCTACTGTTGATCTGCTTATCAAAGCTCACAGACAAAGAGTCACCGTCACAAGGTCAATGCTGTGACAAGGCTTCAGTTAGAAGTTCACTGTCAGACTCTTTCTGAAGTCTTATATTGAGAAATTCACGGTTCAAGTCTATATTTGGACATGTCTACTATTAGTAGAAGGCTACCGCTGGACAACTCCTACTGTTGATATAGTCGACTGATGGACATACTCCACTGTTAATGAAATTACCTGTTGAGATAAGTCTACCGTTGGAAAGGTCGCTGTTGAAGTAGTCTAATGTTACAAAGCTTCTGTTACAATCTTACTATTGGAGTCTACTATTGATCAAGCCTAATGATGAAGCTCACAATTGAATAACCTACCAATGAAGTCCACTGATGAGGAGATATTGTTACATAGAGTAATATCTACCGTTATAAGACATCCACTGACACAAAGTTCACCGTTACAAGCTCATAGTTGAAGAGCCTACCGATGAAGTTTACAGTTATAGAGACTACCATTAAATTATACCGTGTGACATGCATCTGCTACCAGTCTAATGATATTCTATTCTTTTCTTTACCAATTTTATTAATACTATAATAACGGTCATGTCTGGACAAATTAATGCACCTAAAATTATTTAATGTTATTTGCAGGCATATCAGGAGACAGTACGATGTACGAGGAAGACCACACGTGGTTGAAACATTTTTCCTCTCGGCCTCTGCTGAACCAAACGAGAAAAAGCTCAGCTAGAAAAGTGTACATATATATATAGAAGACACAGAAACAAGATACAAGTTTTTGGACATATTGAATATACACAGAACACTCATAAGAGAGAAACATACACAATATGAATAAGAACACTCAAGCACTCATTCTGAAGAACATAGAGCTTCACGAAGATCTATTGAAAGAACCTTTTTTAAGATATAGTGGTGTGCTACAAAGAGCTTAAAACCTAAGAATATGATCATCTCTACATCTGGAAGTCATAACCTGGAAGTTGCGACACTCTGTTTTGGAGGAAACTTGCAGAGAAGGACCAAAACTTCATTTCCTTCATTTCAACAAGTCCAGAGCTGATCTGCCAACACAACAGAGCATTCTAAACTCATCCCTGCTATCTTTATCTCTAATGTGTTTAAATACTTTACATTTTTTAGCAGTGTGTATGTGTTACACACACTGACTCTTGTGCTTGAACTGAGGGATACTGAAAATCCCCATACTGAATTCTTTTTATATTTGTTTCCCACGTATAACTATGGAATAATCCTAGTGTGGCTTGGTTATTTATTTTTCCCACGTATAACTATGGTAGAGGTTAAAAAACCTGGATAGTTTGTGAAAACTATTGTAAATCCCGATACAGGTTGTGTATCACTCTTTAATATAATTGCTTGGTGGCAGGTGATCACCAAGTGGAGAGGACTAAGTCTTGACTTAAGACTGAACCTCTTGTTTAAATTATTGTGTTCATCTTCCATTACATTGTTTTACATTTATCCACTGCTTATATTTTCAAAGACAGAAATTTGTTTTTACATTCACTCTGATAGTTAGTTTTGGTTAGTGTGTATATCTGATTTATTTAGTAAACTTGTTTCAAAAGTCGAATTAGTTCTCATACTGATTCAACTAAGAAGTAATCAACCTTTGAGAAACCTGTTGAGAAATAAGTCACTTATATCTCTACTGCCTTAATTGACTGGTCCATTTTAATTTGGGGGATTTTAATCCTAAAAGTTTTTAATAGAAATTTTAATTGGAACTCAATTCACCCCCCTCTTGAGTATCCACTCTGACCAAAATTTGGTATCAGAGGAAAAATTGTTATTTATAAAAACTCTTTAAACCCTCTGTTTTTTCAAACTGTGGTTTTAGTTTGATCTTAAAGATCTTAAATTTCTGTTAGTTCTAAATTTTATCTATTTAATATATTCTCTAAAATCTAGTTATGGACAATAGAACAGAAGGTGTTGCTAATAACAGGCCACCTTTCTTTAATGGTGTGAATTATGCTCAATGGAAAATTAAAATGAACATTCATTTGGAAAGTATTGGTTTTGATATTTGGTATGCTATAGAATCAAAATATGAGATCCCAAAAACTGCTAGATCTACCTGGGATGATGCTACAAAGTCTGACTACAACAATAACTGTAAAGATATGAATGCCCTTTACTGCTCTTTATGAGATGAGGAATTTAACCAAATTTCTGCATGTAAAACAACTCATGAAATCAGGGACACCTTGGCTATTTCTCATGAAGGAACAACCAATGTGAAGGAAATGATATTAAATACTTATACTATTAAATATGATAATTTTAAGATGTGACCTGATGAATTGATTTATAACATGTACCTTAGGTTTAATGAGATTTTCAACACCATGAGTTCACTGGGAAAAGCTATTCCAGAGAAGGATCAGATCATGAGAATATTGAGATGTTTTTCAGACAGATGGAGAGGCGCTTCTGTGTCTATCCGAGAGTCATGTGACATCAGCAAGCTACATGTTAAAGAGTTGATTGGTAAACTAATGATGTATGAAGAATAACTGAAGGTGAACAAATAAGAAGATGATGAACCCAAAAGAAAATCCATGGCATTCAAGTCTACTACTCAAAGAGCAAAGATAAGGAGAAAGTACGTGTACCTACTGAAAGTTCAACTAGTGAAGATTCAGATTCAGAAAGTGATGAAGAAATGGCTCAAATGGCCAGGAGATTTAAGAATTTATATAGGAAGAAGAAGTTTTTCAGAAAACCAAACTACAAGGGTAAGTATGATCAACAAGGTAAGTGGAAGAAGGATTGGAAGAAATCTGATAAGGAAGATGATATAGTCTTCTATGAATGCAAGAGGAAAGGACACATCAAGGCTGACTGTCCGAAGTTAACATTCCAAAAGAAATATAATTATAAGTGAAAAAGTTATAAAAATTCTATGAAAGCAACCTGGAGTGCTTCTGAAGATAGTTCAAGTTAATCTGATGCTTCAGAATCAGAACAGAACAAACATGCCAATCTATGTTTTATGACAGAGACATCTGAGGTAACAATTAATTACTCGGTGCATAATACTTATTATTCTGGGAATTAAAGTGACTCTCATAATAATGAAGATATTACTAAGGAAGAATTATTTGAATATTGAAAAATTATTGATGACACTTTTAATGAACTCACGGACAAATATAAGTCATTAAAAAGACAGCATGCTTTAAATGTGAATTACAAGTCAAATCTGGACATAGAAAAAGAGAAATTTGCCACACTACTAAAGGAAAATAAAGAGTTAAAATTATCTAATGAACAATTAAGAAAGGATATTGAGAAGTTAACTGTTGTTAGGGATACCTTGACATAGTTTCTAGGAAAACATATTGCTCCAAAATATACAACTGGTCTAGGATATCAGCCTGGACAGAGACAAATTAGCAAAACCAAATTTGTTCCAAAATCTGGACAGTTCACTACTAGTTCTGGATCATCTTTTGAGAAAAAAATTTCTAAAGGACCTAACAAAGTATTTATGTCTCAAAATATGTTTTTTGATTTTAGAAAACCTATGAAGCAAATATGGATTCCCAAATTTTTAATAGCTAACCTCTCTGGACCCAAGAAGATCTGGGTACCAAAGTTACCCTATGTTTAATCTGTTTTGCAGGGAAGTTGTTTAAAGAATTCCTGTAATACTCTATGGTACTTGGATAGTAGATGTTCAAGACATATGACAGGAGGCTATTATTTCTTCTAGAGTCTAATTAAAGTTGATGGTGGGCATTTCACCTTTGGTGACAATGCAAAAGGAAAAATCATCAGCTTAGGCCAGATTGGTAACCCTGGTACAATATTAATTTCTAAAGTACTTTTTGTTGATGGATTAAAGTACAATTTACTTAGCATATCTTAGTTATGTGATGATGGCTTTAATGTTAAGTTTGAAAATGATGCATGCCATGTTTTTAATTCAAAAAATTCTTTATTTTTCATTGCATGTAGAAATGAGAATGTATATGCTGTTGATTTAAATTTCTTAGCCAAACAAAATGTTTCCTGCTTAAATGATTTTCATAAAGAGTCTTGGTTGTGGAATAAAAGGTTAGGACACTGTAATGTTCATTCACTTAGAAAGCTATCTAAGAAATGTTTAGTTAGAGACTTACCTAAATTAGAATTCCCAATTGATAAAGTGTGTAATCCCTGTCAAAAGGGAAAACAACAGAAAGTTTCTTTCAAACCAAAGAAAGAAGTTTCAACTTCTCAAAAACTTGAGTTGGTTCACATGGATTTGTTTGGACTATCAAGAGTTTCAAGTTTAAATGGGAAGCATTATGTTTATGTTCTTGTAGATGACTTCTCTAGGTATACTTGGGTATACTTTCTAGCTCACAAAAGTGAAGCTTGTTCTTATTTTTTCAAATATTCCAAGTCTGTATAAAATATTAGTGGACTTAGAATTAAGACCCTGAGAATTGATCATGGTTGTGAGTTTGAGAATCATGATTTTGAATCCTACTACTCACATAATGGCTATAGTCTCAATTTCTCTGCCTCTAGGACACCTCAACAAAATGGAGTTGTAGAAAGAAGAAATAGGACCCTTCAATAAATTGCAAGGACTATGCTTAATGAGTATGACATGACTATTTATTTTTGGGTCGAAGTTGTAAATATAGCTTGTTATGTTATCAATAGAGTTTTAATTAGACATGTTCTAAAAAGGACCCCTTATGAAATTTGGGATAATAGGAAGCCTAAGGTTAATTACTTTAGAGTTTTTGGTTGCAAAGTCTTTATTCTTAATACTAAATATAATCTTGACAAATTTGCTTCCAAAAGTGATGAAGGAATTTTCCTGGGTTATTCTATCTCAATTAAGGCCTATAGAGTGTTCAATAAGAAAACCAAATGTGTGGAAGAATCAGTTCATGTCAAATTCGATGAGACTGATCCACATGATTCTAAAACCTCTCTTGAAAATCTTGAGGAAGATTTGTCAAATCTGAACTTTAAAAATAAGAATAGTGAATCCCCTGTAAAAGTATCCAGTTCTAGACATTTTCCAGAATCTGCACCTGCTGATTCTAAACCAACAGACTACAATGAAGAATCTAGTTCAACCCTTCCTAGAGGTATTAGGACTCTCAAGAATCATCCTCTAGATGATGTTGTAGGTGATTTAAATAGAGGAACACAAACAAGAGCTTCTCTAAGAAACCAGGTTGAACATCAAGCTTTTCTTTCACAGATTGAACCCAAAATTATTAATGATGCTGTCAATGATGAATTTTGGGTAATGTATATGCAAGAAGAGTTAAATTGGTTCGAAAGAAACAAATTTTGGGAATTAGTGGAAAGACCTAAGGACACTTTGACCATAGGCACTAAATGGGTGTTTAGAAACAAAGTTGATGAGTCTGGGAATATAGTTAGAAATAAGGCCAGGTTAGTTACACAACGATATAGTCAAGAGGAAGGAATAGACAATGAGTAGACCTTTTCACCTGTAGCTAGATTAGAATCTATTAGGATACTACTTGCATATGCAGCTCATCTGAATTTCAAACTTTATCAAATGGATGTTAAAAGTGATTTTCTAAATGGGTATATAATTGAGGATGTATTTGTTGAACAACCTCCTGGTTTTACAGATCCCCATTTTTTCAATCATGTTTTTAAACTATCTAAAGCTTTATAGGGCTTAAAACAAGCTCCAAGAGCATGTTATGATAGGCTCATCTCTTTTCTTATTTCAAAAGGTTTTACCAAAGGGATATCTAATCCTAATCTTTTCATTAAATGGATTTATAAAGATGTTTTGATAGTAAAAATTTATGTGGATGATATTATTTTTGGATCTTCTAAAATTTCATTATGTATTGATTTTTCAAAAATGATGTAAAATGAGTTTGAAATGAGTTTAATGGGAGAACTCAAATTTTTCCTTTGATTTCAGATCTTTCAAAATAAAAATGGAATTGTTTTTAACCAAAGTAAATATATTAAGGATCTTTTAAAACGTTTTTCTTTGGATGGTAGTAAAGGTAGTGACACACCTATGAGTACCACTTTTAAGTTGGATACTGATGAAGCTAGAGAACCAGTGGATCAAACCAACTACAGAGGTATGATAGGGAGTCTACTCTATCTTACAGCTAGTAGACCTGATATCATGTTTAGTGTATGCATGTGTGCTCGCTTTCAAGCCAATCCAAAAGAGTCTCATTTAACTTCTGTAAAAAGGATTTTTAAATATCTCAAACATACTCCCAACTTAGGATTATTTTATCCAAAAGGACAATCATTTGATTTGTTGAGTTATTCTGATTCTGATTTTTCTAGTTTCAAGTTAGATAGAAAATTCACCTCTGAGACATGTCACATTTTAGGCAAGTCACTAGTATCTTGGTGTAGTAAGAAGCAGAATTCTATTGCATTATCTACTGCCGAAGCTAAGTACATAGCTGCTGGTATTTGTTGTGCTCAAATTATGTGGATGAAACACACTTTACTGGACTATGGATATCAGTTCAAACATGTCTCTATAAAGTGTGACAATACAAGTGCTATTAACATTTACAAAAATCCAGTATCTCATGCTAGGACAAAGCATATTGATGTGAGAAATCACTTTTTGAGGGATTATTATCAAAAGGGTGATATCACTCTTGAATTAATTGGCACTGAATATCAATTGGCAGATATATTCACAAAACCTTTGAATTATGAGAAGTTAAATTACATCAAACATTAGTTAGGAATGATTAATTTCAGCATAGGAAACCTCACAGTCAGACCTCACTGTTAAACCTCACAGTCTGACCTCACAGTTAGACCTCACAGTCGGACCTCACTGTTAAACCTCACAGTCGGACCTCACAATTAAACCTCACAGTCGGACCTCACAGTTAAACCTCACAGTCAGACCTCATAGTTAGACCTCACAGTCGGACCTCACTGTTAGAACTCACTGTTGGATACCTCGCTGTTTGTCTTTATTTTTGTGGGAATTCGAACCGTTTTTATTCCTATTTATTATTTATATTTTATTTTGTTTTAATCCCTAAATGATAAAACCGAAGGCGACGAACATATCAGAATCCACCGTCCTCTCTCAATCTCAAACCTTGCTCTCAAAATTCCTAAACCCTAGATCTTCATTCGATCCCTCAAACCTCTCTCAATCTCCATGGCTAGAACCAAGCGACCCCCGACTGTCAACGAGGATGCGCCAAGGCCAAAGAGAACTCGAGCCGAATCCAGTGGCACCAGTAATAACCTGACAGGACCTATCAACCCACATCTGACCAAAAGAGAAATCTTTGTTGAGAAGGAGTTAAGTGAAGAATGGATAATGTTGAGCAAGTCATTAGTGCTGAAAGCACTAGATGCCCAAGGATGGACTGAATGTTTTGCCAACAATAGTGGACCGTACTAAGCGAATCTTGTGAAATAATTCTATGAATATTTGAAGTTCAAAGTGGAAGATGATGTGCATAAGCTAATATCCAGAGTCAATGGCAATTAAGTCAGCCTCTCATCTACTGATTGGGCTTCCTATTTGAGAGTTCCTCATGAATGAGTATATGATTACTACTCTGGAGTGGCTCCTCCGGAAAGTGATGTTTTTTAATATGAAAAAGCTCTGGAAGAACTGACAGGAGATGGAAAATCAAGGAATATCATTGCAGTTGAGATGAATGGAGAAGACATGCTTTTGTTCAAATTCATTTAGCATGTAATTAGTCCTAGGAGAGGAGATTTTGCAGTGTTAAAGTACCAGGACATATTCCTGATGTACTTACTGAAGCATGGAAAGAAGATTAACCTATATAGGTTACTGATGGCACAATTGGAGGATATGACTAAGGCAAGCTCAAAATCCAATGCCATATTCCATGCCAAGCTTATTTCAGTAATGCTAAAGGTAAAGGGTGTGGATGGAAATCAAGAAGACATGATAGTGGCCAAGAACAGTGTTTGTATCTCCAAGGTGATTTGAAAATTCATGAAAATTAGCTGGAATACTAGGAAGAAGGCATGGGTAAATGATGAAGGAAAGGTATATGAAAATTTTGACCCTACTACACACCCATTTAGGCCAAAAGACAAGAGAGATCCAGGATTGGAGCCTGATGAGCCAGAACTGTCTTATTTAGATGATGAGGAGGAAGTTAAAGGTGTTGTGGATCCTGAAAGAGAGAACACCCCCATTGATGATGGGAGTGATCTTGATTTGCCTCACAGTCCTGTAAGGACAGTAGCTTTTGGAGCAGCTAGCCCTCCAAAAGAACTGCCAAGAAGAGAGGTTGTTCTAAAGGAAAATGATACTGAAACCTCTGAAGAAGAAGAAGCATATCAGAATATTGTCAAGGACACCTCTGAAGAGGATTAGGTATAAAAATATTGTGATAAGGATGAAGGAAAAGAGTCTGTTGCTGAAGCTGATGATGAGAACAATGAAGAAGAAGAGCTCAGTTTGAGCCCTCTGATAGATAATACATACAAGATAGTGTCTGATCAGGAAGTAGGAGTGGCATATACTGCCATTGATATGGAAGTTATTGATGACTCAGTGGAGAATATGACTCACCCCACTGGTGAACCAACAGTGCAAACTGTTGTTGAATCTGCTGGAGATGCAGAGGAGGTTGTGGAGTTACCTAGATCATAACAAGTAGAGGGGAATACTCAGGAGAGAGCTCTAAGTGAGGGGGAGAATCTTGGTTCAATTTATGTGCTATATGACATCAAGGGTTGGTCATCAGATCTAGGATACATGGTACTTGGACTCAATTATGGAGATTCTGATGAGGAAGACCAGCCTCAAAGAGATTTTGTTATCTTACCTGAAAGTATTCCAGTAGTTGTGGCTGACAATTTGGAAACCAAGGAGGACCTTGCATCCTTAAAGGATGAAATGAAAGAGGCCCTATGAGAATCAGTGGAAGATTTGAAGAATAGCCTTGTTGAAGAGATGAGGAGTGTGGATAAATCCTTGTAGCTATCTCTGGTATGTGTTGTGTCTAGTCCAGTGAAAGGAATGCGGGATGAGGTTAAAGTGTGCCATACTCAAATTGAAAGCTGGACAAGAGCCTTGGTTGCTCTGAGACAATCGGTTGCTTCATTAACCACCATGAGCAGTTCTCAGAACCAATTGAATGCTGAGATTCGATACATCAAAGAGGTAGTCAAGTAGTTTGTGGATGTTTTTGAGGATTTTAAGACATCAGTCAAAGAACACATGAATAGTCAGGATGCACTTGTTCAAAAGGTGATTAGTAATTTGACTCAGTCCTTCAAAGAGACAGTAGCTTTCTCAGTCAAACCCCTTCCATCTCCTAGCACCTCTATGAACAATGACCAGATCAGAAATGTGATCCAGTAAGAGCTTGCTAAGGCCAGTACCAGTGGCACCTCTGATTCTCAGGTACTTGCTATCACTAGGGAAGTCAACAGTTATGCAAGCATCTACTGCTACTCATGAAGCCATTAAAAATAAGGCCGATTCTTACTTCGAGAAGATCTATACCAAGCATCAAATGACCAACCACTTCAAGATTTTGATAGAGAATATGAAGCTGCCTCCAGTGAATTAGGCATTCAGGGAGCAGGTCAGTAAACTGAGAGAATTGACCCCTGCCTTAGATAAATTTTTGGAGAATAAAGATGATTTTTTATCTGTTATGGAAAGAGGAGGAAGCATTATTATGGATTTCAGAAACCTTCTTCTACCCTTTCTTCATGTGGATTGTACCCCTATCATCATACCTCATGCCTTACCTGCATCTCAACCCAGTGGTTCTTCTATTCTATCTTCTGCTGAAGCTATTAGAAGCCTTACTCCACTGATCCCTCAGCGAGCTACCCACTACAGACCCACGGGAGCTTTTGTTGCTGCCCCTCCAGTCATTCCTGCAGCAATTCCTAAACCTACTGATCCACCAGCTCATCCTCCATCTTCTTCTTCCAAAGGGAAAGATCAATTGCCTGAGGCTGATGTGGATTGAGTCTGTCTATGTCTTTTGATAGGGACTATTTATTCCATTTTGTTTCATGTAATGTCCTTTCATTAATACAAACTTTCTCAATCCTCTCTATTTCTGTTTCTTTTTTCTAATCACAAAGGGAGATAAATACTGTGCTAATTCTAGACTAATCATGTGATTGGGGAGAAATATGCTAATATACTAATATGATCCTATTTCTGCCCTTCTTTCTGATACCATGTACCAATATTTTCTGGTTTTACACTCTTATTAATCTCTGATTACTTGAGACATTTTTTATATATGTTTAGTAACTGTATTATATATGATATCTATATTTAATACATACTGGAATAATTTGTGATTATCAAAAAGGGGGAGATTATTGTCCTGACCTGTTTTGATAATCCCAAATCAATTTTAAATTTTGACCATGATATATTAATCCATTTACTAATCTTTTTAATCTGTATTTATAATTATTTTATCCTGAACAATTTATATTCTTAGTCTCATAATTTAGTTGCATCAGCTTGCAGTTTACATTTATCTTAATATGAGTTCACTGTTAAAGGCTACTGGTAAGAGTCTTCTGTTCAAGGTCACCGTTATATCTCACTGTTACTCTAGGTCATTGATCCTAGAAGGTTACTGTTGAAGATCTGTTGTCACTAATATAGGCTACCGGTACAAGGTTACTGTCACAAGTCTACCATTAATCTTCTTATCAAAGATCAGAGACAAAGAGTCACGGTCACAAGGTCACTGCTGTGACAAGGATTTTGTTAGAAGTTCACGGTCAGACTCTTTCTAAAGTCTTCTGTTGAGAACTTCACTGTTCAATTCTACAGTTGGACATGTCTACTGTTAGTAGAAGGCTACCGCTGGAAAACTCCTACTGTCGAGATAGTCGACTGATGGACATACTCCACTGTTAATGAAATTACCTATTGAGATAAGTCTACCATTGGAAAGGTCACTGTTGAAGTAGTCTGATGTTACAAAGCTTCCGTTAGAATCTTACTGTTGGAGTCTACTGCTGATCAAGCCTACTGATGAAGCTCACAGTTGAATAACCTACCGATGAAGTCCATTGATGAGGAGCTACTGTTACATAGATTAATAGCTACCGTTACAAGACATCCACTGACACAAAGTTCACCGTTACAAGCTCACAGTTGAAGAGCCTACCGATGAAGTTTACAGTTGTAGAGACTACCGTTGAAGTCTACCGTGTGACATGCATCTTCTATCAGTCTAATGATATTCTATTCTTTTCTTTACCAATTTTATTAATACTATCATAATGGTCATGTCTGGACAAATTAATGCACCTGACATTATTTAATGTTATTTGCAAGCATATCAAGAGACAGTACGATGTACGAAGAAGACCACACATGGTTGAAACATTTTTCCTGTCGGCCTATGCTGAACCAAACGAGAAAAAGATCATCTGGAAAAGTGTACGTATATATATATATATAGAAGACACAGAAACAAGAGAAAAGTGTGTGGACATATTGAATATACACAGAACACTCATAAGAGAGAAACATACACAATCTGAAGAAGAACACTCAAGCACTCATTCTGAAGAACAGAGACCTTCACGAAGATCTATTGAAAGAACCTTTTTCAAGCTGTAGTGGTGTGCTGCAAAGAGCTTCAAACCCAAGAATCTTATCATCTCTACATCTGGAATTCATAACCTGGAAGTTGTGACAATCTGTTTTGGAGGCAACTTTTAGAGAAGAACCAAAACTTCATTTCCTTCATTCCAACGAGTCCAGAGCTGATCTGCCAACACAGCAGAGCATTCTAAACTCATCCATACTATCTTTAGCTCTACTGTGTTTAAATACTTTACATTTGTGAGCAGTGTGTATGTGTTACACACATTGAATCTTGTGCTTGAACTGAGGGATACTGAAAATCCCCATACCAAATTCTTTTTATATTTGTTTTCCACGTATAAATGTGGAAGAAGCCTAGTGTGGCTTGGTAGTTTATTTTTCCCACGTATAACTGTGGTAAAGGTTTAAAAACCTGGACAGTTTGTGAAAATTGTTGTAAATCCTGATACAGGATGTGTATCACTCTTTAATATAATTGCTTGGTGGCAGGTGATCACCAAGTGGAGGGGACTAAGTCTTGACTTAAGACTAAACCTCTTGTTTAAATTGTTGTGTTTATCTTTCCATTACACTGTTTTACATTTATCCGCTACTTATATTTTCAAAGACAAAAATTTGTTTTTACATTCACTCTGATAGTTAGTTTTGGTTAGTGTGTATATCTGATTTGTTTAGTAAACTTGTTTCAAAAGTTGAATTAGTTCTCATACTGATTCAACTGAGGAGTAACCAACCTTTGAGAAACCTGTTGAGCAATAAGTCACTTATATATCTACTACCTTAATTGACTGGGCCATTTTAATTTGGGGGATTTTAATCCTAAAAGTTTTTAACAAAAATTTTAATTGGAACTCAATTCACCCCCCTCTTGAGTATCCACTCCGACCAATACTTTCTAATCCACCTACTTGAAACTTAAAAATGTTCCAAGTATGTGACTTTTCTACCCTATAAAATATAAACTATAAGACCAATATAAATAAAAAATTAAACATTTATTAAAAATGTAATAATTAGTCAAAAATAAAAATAATTTCTTAAAAAATGTTGATAAAATATAATTTATAATCTTTCTAATCCACCTACTTGAAGCTAAAAATTTTTTGAAGTACGTGACTTTTCTAGCATATAAAATATAAACTATAAGAAAAATATAAATGAAAATTTAAAAATTGATTAAACATATAATAAGTAGTCTAAAATAAAAATAATTTCTTAAAAAACGTGGATGAAAAATAATTTATAAGATTTCTAATCCACGTACTTGAAACTTAAAAATGTTCCAAGTACGTGACTTTGCTAGCATATAAAATATAAACTATAAGATGAATATAAATGAAAATTTAAACATTGATTAAACATATAAAAATTAATCAAAAATAAAAATAATTTCTTAAAAAATATTGATGAAAAATAATTTATATTCTTTCTAATCCACCTACTTGAAACTTAAAAATGTTTCAAGTACGTGACTTTTCTAGCCTATAAAATATAAACTATAAGACTAATATAAATGAAAATTTAAAAATTGATTAAAAATATAATAATTAGCTGAAGTATTAATTTTTATTAATATGGGTCCTATGTTTTATATTTTATAGGCTTTCAAAGTCAAGTAGGTAGATTTGGATCCTCCTCGACATTCCTTCTTTTCTCTCTCACTTTCGAGTAACTTTTATTACATTACATTCATTTTTATTTATTTATTTTATTTATGAAACTCTTTATTTTAAAAAAAATTAGATTTTTAGGTTATCTTTTAAATTTTATTTACATTTTTTTATAATGTATATTTTATAATCTTTTAAAGTTATCTACTTAAAATTTAATAATTATTCATATGTTTCAAGTAGTCGACTTTGAACGCTGTCAAATAAAAACTATGCCTGCAATATTAATCAAAACTGAAACACTAGATAAACATATAAAAAGGATGATAGTAATAATGGTATCTTCATTTCAATAGACATAAGATATATAAATGAACATGTACAGTCAATGTCTATGTCTATGGCGAGGAGATTTCATCCCACATGGTGGTCTGTGAATAGGACGTCTGTCTCGAGTTCACTATGGAGTCTAATGACCTAGAGAGGGAAGATCCTCAGGAATTGGAATGCTAACTATCACATCCTCTACCTATGTGTCAGTGGGAGGAGCTATCAATTGCATCTTGTACTGCCCTCCTAATCTTTCTCCCACTAGGGTGGTAGAAGGACCTACCATCATCGCAGTGGGGAACCAATCCTATGATGGAGCTATAACCCAAGGTTGCAATGGATCTGGACCCCAAGGCTATGATGGATCTACACCCCAAGGTTGTGTTGGATTAGGACCCCAAGGATGCGATGGATCTAACCTCAATATGGATAGAATTGCGGATATCCTGTTAAGAAATATGGGTTTCATGCCACCTGAGGCACATCCTGAATCGGCTGAGGCTGGACTACTAGAAGACCGACCTCTGCATGTGGAACAGGTGAGGCCTCACATGTAGCATGACACCATCTGCATCATCATGTTCACGTATCCTTATCACCAACAGCTATTGTAGGATGTTTCTCTAGGGTAGGAACCTCCTCTCTCCATGATGGATACTCTAAGATGATCTCGGAAAGCACACGATAAGATAACCTCATCTTCAGTGCTTTAGCATGCACAGCTACCCAGATAAAGACCCCCTTCTCCTATTCATCAATCAGGTGAAAAAGATGATCTAATTCACTGCCCTATAAAGAGATTAAAAATTAATTAGAAAATAGTTCAATAAACAAACTAATGGAAATTTATTGACTTACAATCCTATGAATCTCTCTATCGTGTCGGGTAAGATACAGTATGGACTTTAGTTTATACCATGGATCATACTCAACCCACTTATAAAGAAATAATTTATTCATAGGTACACTCTGGATATGAAACTTTTCACATCTATGCTAGCAGTCGAGAAAGTGGGCATGTACTCGGCACCAGTCCTCATCCTGCCTCCCTGTCAGCTTCATCCCATGAAGCTGCTCTATCTGTCTCAGCGATAATGGAATTGGATGAGCATAGAAAAACTAGTGCATGACTCTATTAGTATACTACCACTCAATAATATGGAAGTGAATGAGGGTCACTACATCCATATCATCCTTAAGCCCAACAGTGTAGTATGGTGGCAACTGGTCCATAATAGTTCAGTATGGAAGCCATGAAATCTGAAATGACATGTGACCTTTTCTAAAAAAGTCCTAACTAAAAACAAAAATTGATGTTATTATTAAATTTTTTAGACAGTGATAGATTGTATATAAATACCTGATCAGGTAAGAGATGGTCCAACTGGAGCCGATATACGCCCAAATGGTGTCTCATAATCATGTGAAAATTGTGTTGTTGACACCACCAATAAAATACAACATCGATAGTGAAAAATAATGAGAAATTAAAGTTAATAACTCCCAGTAGCATCATAAACCAATAGAAATGAGTGATTATACCAACGTCCACACAGAGTGTCATGTAGTACCTCTATCTCGATCCATGGACCAGCAAGCTCCGGGATGAATATGGGGATATTCTCCAATGACCACGTATGAATAAGGATGACGCATCCCCTGAGACCTATGTGGTTCATGTGGGATAGACTGTATAATGCTCTATACATGTATTCCAAGAAAGATTATCCCCAGTTGTATGTACCAGCCAGATCAAAGTCTTCTAGTAAGGGAATATACATCATGTTCATGTGCATCCCTGATTGATCAGTACACATGGTCCCTCTAATGAGTCGTAATATATATGCACAAGCATAAAACATGACAGTCTTCTCATCAACATCATTGGGTAAATGTGGAATCTGTGCCTCCAACCAAGGCATAGATATTGACGCTCTATTTATAGCCCTACGTTCAAACAAAATTTTGATGCCTAACAAGCGTTGAGCAATGTCGGGCCAAGATGCATGAGTGGGTCCAATAACAGATCTCCCCTGGATAGGAAGACAGAGAAGCACTGCCTCATCCTAGAGGGTTATGGTCATCTCTCCCTCAGGCATGTAGAATGTGTGTTTCTCTAGTATCAACCTCTCCATGAGGGTAGCAAGAAGGTGATGGTCGAAAAATGTGAAATCTGATACGACAATTCCATAGAATCCAACACAGTGCAAGTATGGTCTAATGGCATGTGGAGGCTCCCTGTGATAAAAATTGTGTGCTCAAAAAACCTTGATTGATCGATCCTCACCACCCTCTAGCACGACCTAGAAAATATGGGTATCCTAATGAGTGAGTAGTATGGTATCATCCATATTCATATAAAAAAATGAAATGAGTCATAAGTGTAAAATGTAAATATAACATTATGGTTAGCAGAATGTTATGACTTGTAGAATGTAAGACATTCCATGTTTATTCACATTTTTTTATGAAGTTATTTTTACCAAAATAAAGGGGAATGTATTCATGTTTTTCAAAGAATATTACTAACATGTTGTTAAGATATGATTTTACCTAGAAAAGAGTGTTTTGTAAGATATGGTTTTATATATTTATATATATATATATATAATTTGTCTTTGTTATATAGATATTTATTAGAAAATGGTGTGCTTTGTAATTTATGTATGACTGTCCACATGATGGTGTGTTTCATGATTATTTTGTCACATGTAAATGTGATTCTGTAACACTAACTAAACTTCAAGAAAGAATTTGTGGGATTTGAAACACGACACAGGAGGAACAGTGACAATGACGATGATGATGACGTAAACTCATTCTATTATCTCCATTATTGTCACTATTCCTCCTACGTCATGGTTCATTTCTACCAAATTATTTCTTGAAGTTAAATTAGTTTTAGATAATTAGTTATACTAACCTCTATTGTTGGTTGTGTACTATAACAATCTCCTTTATCAGTTTGTATAACCTCACCATAGTAGTACACATAGGTAAAACCTGAATCTATACATCGAAAATGTTTTCTAATCATGATTCTAATAGTGTAAATAATATTGAAAAAGATGGTTGATCATATAATCTTTATTATACTGAAATTTTATATCATCTTCTTGTACAGTAATATATGATACTATTATTTTGTTATATAAAAGTTTATTAGAATATCAGTCACATAATGTTTTGAAAACTAGGGTAAAGGGAAGATGTTTTTGGGTTTACGGATCATCTTTTAGGTTTTAGTATTTATATATCAGGGTTTCAGATATTGAGTTTTGGGTCCAGGTTTTTGGTTTTTTTAAAGTTTTTAGGGTTTAGGTTTATGATTTTAGGGTTAGGTTTTAGGTTTTAAGGTTTAGGGTTTAGAATTTTGAGATTACGATATAAGGAATATGTTTTTGGGTTTAGTGTTCTAATTATAGGTTTTGGAGTTTAGAAAACCTAGGTAAAAAGAATAGATAAAAACATATAATTTACAATATGAGAATCTCACAATCAAGACAATACATCATTGTGGCTGAGAGTGTGAACTCGACCCAACAATGTTAGAGCATCATTTCTGATCATGACCTTCTTAATGACATATGGTGCATCTCAAACTTTTCCCTTGTTCTTGAGGCCATTCCATCTCATTTTTCATCCTGATGGCCTTCGTTCTCCCATGAGGACACAACAGATTGACGTTAGGTATCACAGTCAGCTAGCCTTAAGGCATTGAGAAATAAGGAAACTCTCCAATAGGCGTCCATGGTGCAGCATAACAGTTAGTAATGGTGTCCATCTGGTACATTGGATCAACATATGCTTCCTATGATATGTTTATAGAAGCACATGTTGCGATGACATGTGAGCATGAAAATTGTAAGGCCTGAAAGTTTCCATATTGAAACTGCCTCATTTCCAGTAATACCACCATTTTTTCACCAATGCTATTTGTGATGGGGTGTGATGGGGTCTGAATGTGCTTGAACTTCAAATCGAGAGTCTTCTCATAGAAAAAGGTAGACATGATAACCAGAAGCTTCTTCAATATTCTTTTCAATCTCTCATTGAAAGTGTCTTACATACCATATCCCCTATTTTATTCCATCTAATGCTAGTTTTTGTCTATCAACAAAGTACTTCACGCAATGATATAATGTCTCCTTAACTAGGGAAGTTATAGGTAGATTGTGAATCCATTTGAAGACATAATTGATACACTCCACAATGTTTGTGTTCGTGTGTTAACACCTCTTCCCCTTGTCATATGCCAATGTCTATTTTTATTTTGGAATCAACATCATATAATCATAAACATCTTGATTATCCTGGAAGATTTGTTCAAAACATTCTTCAAACCGTTGTTGATCTGACTCATACGCTACACAAAATAAATGATATTTCACATAATTTGATTTTATCTTTACATTTAAATAGTAAAAAATAACAAATACAAGGTGTACCAAGCCTCGTGATTACCTTATTCATCAGTTCATTATGGAATTTTTTATGAAATTTTCTATAAATGTGTCTAATTCAAAATCGATGATGTGAATTTGGGTATCTTCGTGTATCAGGATCCACATTGATTGCCTCATTAATTTCCTGATGCTGATCAGATATCAAACAAACACCCTAAATGTTGGTGAAATGGTTGTTGATACATGCCAAAAACCAACTCCATGATTCATAGTTTTCTTTCTCTACAATAGAAAATGCAAGAAGAATAGGTGAAAGGTTACCTTATTGGGTTGCTTCAATCAACAATATTCCCTTGTATTTTTTTATAGAAACGTTCCATCAATCTGAATGAACTATTTACTGAAATTAAATGTGGAGATACAGGGAAAGAATGCCCAGAACAACTGATGAAATTGAATACGAGATGGATCATGTCGGTTATCATGATACACATGTTTGTTTGTATCAAGATGGAATACAACTTGGTTATTATGTCTCAGTATGGATAGAAATTGCGGAAACACTCGATATGAGTCATCCCAATCACCATATACCTTCATAATTTTCTTCTATTTTTCCATCCATGCCTTATTATAGGAAATATTATAACTGAATGTCTGTTGTATCCTCTATTTCACAAGGTCTATCGGAACATCTTGGCATGTCCTAATCATCTCAACAATAATGGATGACACAAATTCTGCATCCAATGAGGTATGATCTAGTGTTAGGCTTGGTTGAACACAAGTATGAGCTGCCTCAATCCTTTAGATTCTCCAACCTCTAAATGAAATATCCAGAATTTCCCTCAAGTAAAATCTACAATCATCCCCATACTTATCACACCATATGAGATATTTACTACATCCTAATTCTTGAACTATATAGTTGTAGTGCCTCTCAATGTGAAATCTCTTTAGCATGCTTTTTAATGCATCTTTACGTAGAAAATTTCTTCCTATATATAAGGTTTTTTCCATCTCACTAAACTTATCTGGTACAACTATGGGAAACTCAGTTGCTGGTGTGAGAACATTATTGTCGAACTTAGGCACACGTGTCATTTCTTCTAACCAAGATGCAAAGAGCGGTGGATGATTTATTGGGGTTGAGGATGTTGTACAACTAATGCATTTCTCAAAAACTCCTCCCTAACTTCTGAAGGTCCCTCCTCATCAGTAATATTGTCACCATCTATTCCGTCATTACAAAACTCCTCATCGGAAGTCGGATTGACATGTATATCTGGGAGAACATCTAGGTTGTCCTCTTCTGCATCATTTGGAATAGGCTCAATTTCATGGGGCAGACTATCATCAACCACTCTTGTAAGTCTATGTCTTCGTACAACTGTATGTTGTTGTTGTAAAGTAGAAACATCAATATATAACTCCATCATGGTACCATCTGACCGTTGAGAAAATAAATTAATTTCCTAGATCCACTACACATCAGCAACTAATGGACAAGCTAGATGCCACAGTGTTTCTAGGAATTACAAATTTCTATAGCTCATAGACTTGATCTCTTGATCGGGTCCCAGATTTAAGGAACCATGAAATCTATCTTGAAGGTCACTTAGGGTTACATAATCAGTTGTACTAACCACTTTTATTGGTTTTGTACTGAAAGAATCTCCTTACTCAGTTTGAATAACCTTCCCATAGCAGTACACATAGTCAAACATAACTCTCTATGTCAAAAATGTTTCTTTGATCAAAATTATGATAGTGTAACAAATATTAATTATGATGGTTGAACTAATAATATTTATTAGAATGTAATTTTAGGATGCCTTTTTATACCCTAAAATATTCTAGTAATGTTTCATTATATAAAATTTTATTAGAATATAATTCACAAAATGTTTTGGAAACTGAGGTAAAAAGAAGAGGAAACATCAAATTAGTTTATTTATCATTGATAAAATGATAGTTATGATCATATAAAGTGAAATGAATAAGAATAAACACATTAAATAACACATGAATAGTTTTTAACATACAATAAATTCCTTGACATTTTTCAATAAAATGTGGTTTGGATGAGATGAGTCTCAATTCAGATGGGGTAAAATACAACTTATTTTTTAGTGACAGCTTAATAACATCTTTGAAAGATATGGACTTCACTTTTGAACTTTCAAAATCTTTCAACCTTCTAATGACATATCTTAGATGTCATTAGAAGACCAAAAACTTTTGAAAGCTCAAAATTGAAGTGCATATCCTTCTAAGATTTTATTAAGCTATCAATTAAAAATAAGCTGGATTTTACCTCATGTATGAAGTGAGACTCATCTCATCCAAAACACATTCTATTGAAAAATTTCAATGAATTTATTGTATGTTATAAAGCATTCATGTGTTATTTAATGTGTTTTTTCTTCTCCATTTCACTTTATATGATCATAAGTATCGTTAGCTAATCATTATATGGATTCATTTTTTAATCTTATTTTATTTATTAATTAATCTATAATTAATGATTGCTAATAATAACTGTTATTTCTAAACTATATAATCTTTATGATACTAAAATTTAAAAAAAAATTATATCCTAAACTATGATACTAATTTTTCTTAGTACAATTTTTACTAAGTTAATCATTCTTTAATCACTAGTTAATCATTACTAAAATAATAATTAGTTAATTATTATTCAATCACTCTATAATAGAGAAGAACAAACACATAAAATAACACATTAATGTTTTACAACATACAATAAATACCAATATTTTTCAACAAAACATGCTTTGGATCATATGAGCCTAACTTCGAAAGTGAGGTAAAAACCAAATGATTTTTATTTAATAGCTTAATAACATCTTCTACAAGTATGTACTTAACTTATTAAGTATATATCTTTATATGGTGTCATTAAGCTACCAAATAAAAATAAACTGGATTTTACCTCACTTCTGAAGTCATACTTATCTCATCCAAACCATGTTTAATTTAAAAATGTCAAGTTATTTCTTGTATGTTGTAAAACATTCATGTGTAATTTAATGTGTTTTTTCTTATCCATTTCATTTTATATAATCATAATTGTCATTTTATCAATGATAAGTATTATTAGCTAATCATTACATGTATTCATCTTTTAATCCTAAGTTATTCAGTAATTAATCTATAATTAATCATTACTAATAAAAACAATTATTTCTAAACTATATAATCTTTATGATACTAAAATTTTAAAACATCTTGTTATATCCGAAACAATGATACTAATATTTCTTAGTAAATGTTTTAACTAATAAATCATTCTTTAATCACTAGTTAGTCATTATTAATTCATTTTTTAATTATTTATTTATTCTTTCATCATTAATCATATGATATTCATTAGTTAATTGTAATTAAATAATCATATGTATTCATTTTTAATCATAAGTTATCATTAATTAATATATAATTAATCATTACTAATAATAAGTATTATTTATAAACTATATATAACTAATTAAACTACTTAATAAATAACATCTTTAAAACTAACTAAAAAGAATTCAATTACTAATAATAACTTTCATTCTTTAATGTATTTGTCCTTGTCCATTTCATTATATATCATTATAATTATCATTTTATCATTGATAAATATACTAATTTGATTTTTCTTAGGTATTTTAGTAGTTTATAAAGAAAATATGAATCATCTTAAGTATATCCCCTAAGAGTGTCAAACTAGAAGTGTAGCAAGGCCTGTTGTCGTGCACCAGTTCCCGTTCGAGTCTAGCTCAAAGTGGTGTTTTGGGTTTTACCCCTAGGTACATATGTGCCAAATCCATATACACTTGTTTGTATCCAGATAGGGATTTGATTGCTTAGATAACCACATAATATTTATGCTACCAAAATTTTACAATACTTAATCCAAAGTTATTCTATACTTAATCTATAATTAATATATACTTAATCATTACTAATAATAATTATTATTCCAAAATATATATATAAATAATTAAAAAACCTAATAAACAAAATATTTAGAACTAAAAAAATTCAATTAAATAAATAAAAAATATTAAATTAAATAAAAAAATACCTCTAAATGATGCTTCACAAAAAACCACCTTATTTTGGACCACCGACTCCACCACATGAAAAAGGAATTTTTTATAGATAGAATCAGTGGATTTAGGAGATATGGGGTAAAATTGAAGTGAGGAGAAGGTGGGGCTTCCCTTTTATAGGGAGCTAAGGGAAAGGCGGCATCCCCCCCCCCCCCCGACGCCTTTACCATGTCATCGATCTAGGAAAAAGGTAGCATGGGGGGATGGAAGTCATCATCTCTGATGCCACCTTTAAGGAATATTTTTTAAAAAACATAACCTACACTTTTTAAAAAAAAATCATAAAACCTATTAAAAAACTCTTCTTCCTCTCTTAAAACAAGGATACTTCAAAATTTTCATTGCCACGTTGCAGCACAACTCGTACACCACAACTCCCCTTGGCCTTAGTGACCCCATGGAACAACGTGAGTGTAATGGCACAGGATACCTCCTTCAACCATCCGGCCCTCACTATGGCTAGATGGAACTCCCATGGCATGCAAGGTGTCATCCTCCTTCGAATTTTACTTCACTAGAATCACCTGAGGGTCTATAAGTCATCCATGTCATCCTCGAGCTTCGAAAATGGTATATCGGCTTGAGATAGAGCTCATATGATGGCTGCCATGGCATTTCCTGATGGGTGGCATGGTGATCTAGTGATTTTGAGTGATGGGGATGTGAAGGTCGCATCAAGGGAAATGTATAAGGAGTGGGGATATAACTTAAGCATAGAACGACATCGCTTTTGTTAGAAAGGAACAGTAATGGAAACTTGGAGTCCCACATAAAATTTTTTTCTAGATGAGCTCTCGTATATATATATATATATATATATATATATATATATATATATATATATATATATATATATATATGATCTCATGGAATCTAAGTCTTATAATTCCATGGTGATGGGGTATTGGTTCCCACATACACTCACACACATCATATGGGTCATGACCACATGCATGGTCCATGTGAGCCTTGTCATACATGATGCACGGGCTCCTATTTATGCAGAATGATCTCTTTCTACCGCTCAGTGGGCTCTACCTAAGGTCTTTCTTGGATAGTCAGCCCTCTTGGGTTAGCTATATGGTTGGCATTCCCTATTGGTTGAGGGATAGCCAGTTGGCCTCTTTTTTTATACATACATATAAATCAAGTAATTATTAAAATTCAATCATGAAATTCATAAATTATTTCCAAACATATAATTTCAATATTTTTATCCATTTTCATTTATTTTATTTCTTCAATTTCTATTTCCCACATTTTCAATGAACAATTAATTTTATGGGTATATTTATTAAAACCCATTTGAACTCATTAAAAAAATTAAAAAAATCGTCCAAAATGATTGCATCACACTCACAACTTGACCATGCAGTAAATAAAAATCATTAATTGTGTTTATATCTATTTTAATCTATCCATTTTCCTTATTATTTAATGTTATCTCACTCACTTGCATACTAACAAAACAATATTAAACAATTCATAAATTAAATAAAAGAAATGATTGATCATGAACATTTATTACTAGATAATACATTCAATATAAATGGATCAACCAAGACCCTAGAGGTAAATACCTAAGTCGTGTCTAGATCATGTTGTAGTTCCCACCCCGCTCAATGTATTTATGTCTTGTCTGGAACTTTACCTCATCTCGGCATGGTCCACATCTTCATTCTTCTTCGTCATAATATATAAATAATTGCATACAGTCGATGAGATCTTGGGAATATATAATACACATGAATTTCTACTCTCATAGAACCACAGGCCTTTATATATATAATGAGGAAGGGATAATATGTTCAACCTATCTATTTTATTAATTAATTACTCCAAAAATCAATCGCATGCAATAATTAATTAATAAATAAAACTATGATGTTCATTGGCCAGTCACCACTCATGATTAGTCGAAACGCGAATTAAATGAAAAATAAAAAAAATTGCAATAAATATATTTCAATGGATATTAAATGAATTAAAGTAATTAATTTTAATTTTAATTTTAATTCAAATCATTTTAGTTACTCAATCCCTAAATTTAATTGAATTTTATTCTAAAATTTTAGCTTAATTTTTGAAATGATTAAATTTTTTCTAGGAGCTCAAGTGACTCTGATGGGTCGGGTGGGCCGAATAGGGCCTGACCTAGCCCATTCTGAGTTAGGATGGCCCAGATGGACTGTTGATTTGACCATAAATTCTACCCTGCACAATTGTGATGGGCTTGGTTGGCAGGGAAGATCACATGATAGGAGGTCAGCCACAGCGAGAGGCCATTTGACAGGGTGCCAGCAGGAGGCTGTTAAATAGGAGGTGGGGGTCGAGATTGGACAACACCACAATGGGAGGTGGTAGTTTGGGTCTTTTCATATACTAAGTGGGGTCGGTGGTGCGATGGAGGCACATGCGACAGAGGGCTAGGCAAGAGATCGGCGGCATGGTGGGTCGGTCAGTGGATGGGAGGCGGCCGATGTTGGGGCAGAAGGCCAAGTAGTGGGAGGCGGTCGGCCGACGATGGAGGCTGGTGCTAGGGGGGTTGGATGATGGGAGGCCAACTGAAAAGCCGGAAGAAGCACCGACACACCTAGTTTAACTTTCTTTTAGCTTGTCCCGTAAACTACCACTTTTCCCCTTTTAGTTTTTTTTTATAGATCATCTCTTTGATGGAAAACCGCCCCCATAGACAATTGTTTCTTTCATTTTTATAATTTTTCAAAGAATTCATTTTTTAGTCCTTTTGAAAAAAAAACCTCTTCCACATTCATGTGGAATATTTTCCTATCGTAAAACACTATTTTGGCCACTCAAATCTAGCCGAAATATGTTGGGTTTACCAGAAGAAACACTGCCGAACTACTCTAGGTAAAATTATAACACACACACAGAGAGACACATGTTCTTCACAATTAAACCTGAAATACTAATTTTAGTCAGATTAAAATCTTTGTATGAATGCAACTTGGACATATGATGTCGGATTGAATCATTGTCACGACAATGGGACCATAATGACACTCTCTTCATTAATTTAATTTAAAATTAATTTTTCTTGGATTAAAACCTTCACATGATCTCTTTGATAATAATTTTTGGTACGAGGGAATATAAAAAATTCAGATAGGCTAGGGATTCCAAAAAAATCCTCATCGATCGACATAACTACATCATCTCTAGTGATGCACAGTCTGATACAAAGGCTGAGGATCCCACATGAAGGAATTAAGCATGAAAAATTAAACCAAAAAATACCTTATTCGATTTGAAGACACATTCAACAATCCATTGTCGATGGCGACTATTGTTCAATGAAATAAAAGTTTCATCCCTCTAGACCATCCACACCATCTTTGAAAGTATACATGAATGTCGATCATCGATATCTGGGTGCTATCATGGAGATTCGATGACGCCTTAGATGTCTTGATGGTCACTGTTGCATCAATCTTTTAATCTGTGAAGGATAACTCGGACCAGTTACTTGGATTGAGATCTTCTCTCTATCAGATGGGGAGAGAAGATAAAGGCTCTAAAATTCATGTTATGAATAGTTTTATGAATGATATCCTCCTCCCACTTATATATCGAGGTTCAAAATACCCAAAAATGACTCCCAGTCCCCATGAATATTTATTGCCCACTAAATAATCCATAAATAATGTGTTATGGTCAACTAATTTTGTCATAAACATCATTTATGTTTTTATAACTTTCTTGTAATATAAAAAATATATTTTGTGATAAAATTGAGCCATTAACTCAACTCATCATTCCCACAAATATTAAACGAAACTTGAATATTAAATAATATTTGTTCATTAAATATTTTTCCCATGTATTCACTTAATATCCTGTGAATAGTTTTAATAAATAAATTCAATACCAATTATTCTAAACTCAAATAGTATGAATTTATTTATCTTTTGGGGATCGTATATTCTTAGACATCACTCGGACCCTATGGTGGGGCCCACCATGTCCTATAATCCTATTCATTAAAATAGTATGGACTTTTGAATATGATTTGTGTATGGACCTCTAGGCCCTTATCTCAGTAATAGTGAATACTATTCACAAACCAAGGGTAGATTTTAACAACCCCTCAAAACCCTAAGGAGATAAAGAGTGGTCATAGCAACGACAACCTCTAACTAACCGATGTCACGTAATATAATCTCTTTATCTAGTGATATCTCATAAAGTAGGATGCACACTTTATCTCATCATTATTTCTTGTTTTATTATTTATTGAACTTACTGAATGGACTTACCATTTTCTACCATGGCCAAGTATTTAGTGAAGTTACTACCATCCTGATCAATGAGGCCTGAGATATCACTTCCTTTCGAAAGAAACAAATCTTTTTCTTGATTATTCAATAAATGACATACCACCAATGATGCACCCCAAGCAATCTACCTCACTATGAAATCAATGTCATAGTTTTCATCTTGCATCAAAGTATGTAATCAAATTATATACATTAATAATAATATAAAGTTAGGAGACCATTACGTGTGTTCATAGATAGGAACTTCCAATGACACTTGAAACATGTGTTGTTCCAATTGGTAGGTTAGTCCTCATGATCTCATCTATGTAAAGTCCCTAACCGACTGACCACTAATATGTTAGCCGGACCGGTGGTCACATGGCCTCAAGCATGCCTCTTTGTATGATAGAGGTTGCCAACTAGAAATGAGGGTGTAAAGATTGTACAATGGAGAGACAATACCCTCATGTCAAAGTAGCACAACAGTATAAAAGAAATAAACATCTGATCATAGAGGAATCAGAAATAAATGAACGACAGAGAAACAAAAGAATAATAATAACTAACTGAATAATGAAAGATGGTCAGTTCTAATATACAAAAAATGCATGCATTTTCTGATGATAATACATAATGAAAATAGAAAACATATATCATGCTACAAGATACAATACAATACAGATACAAAAGGAATAACTAAAAGAAAATACACAGTGTCAATATCCATGAGAATATCGAGCTCTATCTCAGTCATGGGAACCTAACTCCAATGTATACACTAAATAGCACACGCAATCAACCATGGTCCTATAAGAATAAGGTCTACTCAGGTACCCCAGTGTAATAGAGGACCAAGTAGGGTGTGGGATAAAAATCCTAGTAGGTTCCCACCCACGGTGTCTATGAATGAATCCATTCCATGTATAAATTAAGTAGTGCTGGTAACAAGAATAAATAATAGTACTTAAATAAATAAACAATAGCCCGCTCAATTTTCTAAAGGACACCTGGCAGGTCTTCCTGCTTCGTCTCATAGCCAGAATAAGATGTTTGACCAGTAACTATATATATATTAATAATTATATATATATATATATAGTTTAGTTATATATTGTATCCACCTATATGAACCAAGTGTGTGTTGATGTCTAATGGCCATATACCTGGAATACTAGTCACTGGCTAGATCAGGGAGAAACTTAGACATCCATAACTAGTCTAAAGGAGCATATAATCTCATGCAATATGGTATATGACCTACATCTCAATAAAGTGAGAGAATACATGATATAGAACTTGGGATGGAGAGTGGGTCACCATGCCAACACTCTAATCATGGAGCATGGCACCTTAGTCCAACATCCATATAGTATCACTAGTGTGAGATGTCATGCTCAACACCCGATATAAGGGAGCATGACACCACCATGATCAATATAACCCTTACCATCATTCCACACCCCATGTGTAAGGTAAAATCATGTTTATAATAAAAGTCTATGAGGTAATACCTCTCATGCCTTACATTTATCAATCCCATATAAAGGCATACTCATATTTATAATGATATTCATGAGGCAATCCCTCGCATTTTATTCATTTAATAAGATCAATATAACAAGGGAGTTCCATTTATAACAATTCAAATTAATCATGTACTAAATGGTGTGGCCTTACCACCCTTTACATTTCATTTCACATAAAAAGTCAAATATAAACAAGTCATATCATTTTAAACATTCAATTCCTTCTAGAGAAAAGGAAATTCCCTTGTGTGGTATTTTCTAACCCTCCACACAAGGAAACCCCCCCTCCCCGCGAAGAGGACACTCCAGAGACAGCCCCATCTAGAAAGGAGTCGTTGCCAGCCGAGATGGCAGAGCATCCCATAGGGTAACAACCTGGGTGGTGATGGTTCATAAAGCAATCCATCAGCACGGGTGGTTTGCGCCTCATTTTTCCCACCCAATAAAAAATCGGGTGACCCAGAAAGGCGATTGGATCCTAGGGGAGAGGTTATCCCCACATTTGAAACATTAAATTCAATTCACATAGTCATGCTTATTTAATTATATAAAGAGGAGTGTTTGTACCACCCCAAATCAATTTCATTCCACTTTAAACCATTTAATACATTCAAGGGGAGCAATTCATTATGAACAGGAAATTCAAATTAATACATTGCATTCAATTAAAAAACATGGAAACTCATTTATTAAGGTTCAAAGGGATGATTAGGAGGTACCAAAGTCAGGTGGGAAATTATCTACATGGGTAATCCCATTTACAAAGAAATTCAAGCACTTATGAGGTTCTTGATTCAATGGTCAATTAATTAGAAATAGTCCAATCCATACACTTAGAAGGTTTAATGGTTCCATTTAACATTTATATAAGTTGGAAAATTACATTTTAGAATATTAAGAGTGGACATGTACTAAACAAGCCTCATTACTAACATTGACATCAAGCATAGAGATAAACCAAAACATAAAGTCAAGCATGATTTATATCACTAATCAATACCTTTTGGTTTAGAAGAAAGTGCACCTCTATCGAGGGGTTTTATTATGAAAACATGACATTGTTCATAAACAATTCATTTGTCACATTTTTAAACATCAAAATAATCGCATTAATGAAACATTTTAGGAAAACTACCTAACATGGAAATTAAATCCATAAAGGTTCAAATGGAATTTATAGGGTTCCATTATCATTTAGACGATTACACAGAAGGGGAAAACCATCATCAATCCAATTCAAATGCTCAAAAAGTATTCTAGGCATTTAAAACATTTTATTATAAAGGGTAATCCATGCCGGCATAGGCAAGGGGTGTCTATAGTTAAGAGAATCATCCTCTAATTTACTAAACAGGGATCATAATAAGTGCATCTGGGTGTGATGATTATTTTTTTATGAAGGAACCAATTATAAATAAACACACACAAAATGTCAATGTGCGGCGTAACTACGCTAATTATAAAATGAAGAAAAATTAAGGAAAATTAATAGACCACCTACCTCATACTTAGGATGACTTACTCATCCAATATTGATGTCTGATTCAATCCAATTTGGAAGAAATCTAATAAATGGGCCTTCACCCTGAAAATAGGGAAAATGAGCTCGCACCTAAATAGTGTAGCTGAGAGGAGATTAAAAAAATAATGATTCAAAAGGACTCAAGATCTTACTGATTTGGATCCATAGAGACTAATAGAGCTTGAATTGGATGATGGATGAGACAGTTATCGATATGCTTAGAATAGGCTTAAAGATGAGCCAAAGGCATATGGAGGAGGATCTCACAAACTATGGGAAGGATAATAATAAAGAATAAAAAGAAATAGGATCTCATTAAGTTCATTTAGGTAATTTCATCCCAAAAACCAAGTTGTGTAATTTGGCCACACGGCTTGGCCAAATCTTATGCCAACTGTGTGGCATTCTCTGCCTAAGGAACCCACCTTGCACGGTTGTGCCACACAGTTTTCCTAATCATGCACCAACTATGTAGTGAATAGTTTCTAAATATTTCCTAAGTGAAGCTACCCATACAAGAGGAGTTCATAGTTTGGGTAAACCGTGTGTAGCCTGTGCGGGACGTTTCTGCTCCTTTATTGCAATCGCATGATTTGCTGCTAAGGGGCCGCACTATTTCTGACAAACCGTGCGCCCAATACAGAGCACCCAAACCTTTGATTTCTATCCCCAACACTCTTAAAACTTTATGATACACCTTGGAAACTTCTCAGGCCTTTACCCAAGTCTAAAAAAACACATTGAAGTGTTCCAACTCCTGTAATTATGTTCTAAAACAAAATTTCAAAAATGAATTGTCTAGTAAATGATGAAATTCAAATTCCCTTTGGATTTTTGTCCATTCCAAAAGTACGGGTCGTTATAACCTCTCCACCTTTGAACTTCTAATCTTCTAGGAGGCTTTGGGAACAACTTAAACATCATCTGGCCTACAAGGGTCATAAATATTCATTCAAATGGTCGTGTTGCGTTTCCAAAAACCCAATGCACCTTACAGAATTCATTTAATAACACATCACTTAAGCCATAAAAACTTGATCTAATGATCATTTTTCAACCGAAACACTGAGACAGAGCTTACTCAAGCCTATTTAACTATACACACATTCATGATGTCACCTATCTAATATTTTGGCTGGTGGTGCTTTCCGCCATTGGTATTAACATCATAAGGGTACAATTCTGAACCACAATGTCTCCACTATCAAAATTTCCTTATAAAGCATGACCTAAACATTCTAATGATGATCTTGGAATTTATAATTTATCTGGGAGAACCTTGTTGCATCTGATGTCACCAAAGGAACCTCATTATGAAGAAACGGTTGAATCCTGGTCGATTTAACTGAAATCGGTCACGTAAGCTCTTCATGAAAGACTTACCCAACCCTTTAACCCACACCCACCTTCACCTAGATATGTATTTTAAGAATATTCCATTTGATCATGTATAGTTAATGAGAAGGAAAAATGAGTTAAACCACTCTAGAAAACTTATCTTGAAGATGACCGACTTAGACGGCCAACACATTACTAACTGAAACACAATGCCTTCTTCCAAGGCATCAAGAATTTAGCACATACACATTCGTTGAAGATCATACCTAACTTTTTCTGACATTACCTGGACAAAGAATCACCTGACCATTTAAAATTTCATGCCTCAGCATGAATAATGGGTAATCCATATCCAACCCACTGGAATTGTTACCCCCTTTTTTTAAAAATTTCTCTAAGCCTGACAACAAGTCTTGGGTAACCTCATATTCAACTAACTAGAGTCCAAGGAACTAACCAAGGTAGTACACCCTCCATATTTATGAGTTATACATTGGTAAAAATCCAAGACATGCACATCAAAACATTGACGGAGCCCAGAGTGGCATCTGTCTAGAGGTTGAGTTAAAAGAAGGAATGACCGGTGTCCAAGAGTCTGTCCAAGGAATTCCTACATGGGGACCCAACTCCACTCAAGACTAACCAAACCTTGATAAAAACCATGTTTCCAGTGTGTAAAACTAAGAAAAATACCCAAAAAATCACAACAACTTTTAAATATTTAGTGAATCGTATAACTGATGCTATCTTAGTGTATCAAGGATGACATCAAGATAGGGGATATGTTTGTCACTAAGAAAGGGTACACTAAGCAGATTTTAAGGGTTTTTAGTTAACCACTAAACTATTTAAAGAAGAATAGTCGAACCAAAAATGGTCAAATTATAGGAAGAAGCTCAACTTCACCTACCGAAGCACCTCTATAAACTGATCACAAGCCTTCACCACCCGAGGTATCCCGTGATCACTCAAACTTAACCACCAATGTCTTCAAAGAAAAACAGTGTTTCACAAGGGTTGCATATACATCCAACCACATCAAGGTTGTGCTTCCAAGAAAGAACCCACATGATTTACAATTACCATCCACAAAGGCATTCAAGACAAACCAACCATTTCCCAATGGTCCTCCTTGGGTGTTCTCCTTCTACTTGGAAGGACACATTTACTAGATTCGATGCGATGCTCCCCACCTTTAGAAGTTTCCTAGCTTTCAAAATAAGATACAAACTATCTAGTCACAAGTGTGCTTGAAAAAAACCTCCTTAAACGTACGTGTGTCACTCCTATGAGTCATGATCACATACGTGAAAAAATGTGGCATGAAAACCAACTTGACCAGCATGTCAAAGCACTCGAGTATCCAAGAAGACATCCCAAACATTGGGACAAAATTGACTCCTTTAACGCCCATGTCACATTAACAGGGAGATAACCTGAGACCGCACTCAACATCATAAGGCTTAATGATTATACCAATATCAAAGGGTTTATTATATCATTTAACAACTCAATGGGTACCGCGTACGTGATGCATAATACCCTATGATTTTAGAAGTAAGACGATACCTCCTTGATATTATCCAAAGGTTGTCTGACCTACGTATTCAAGTATCAGATGGCCCATAAAAGAGATTTAACCCAAATTTGTATTGCCTCATATGACCATTAAACAAATGATGACCTCCTGAGTCACCTAAGAAAATTAGACAGGATCACAATACCTACAAAGCATCCAAACATGCCCAAAGAATATCTAACCAGCTAAAATTGATCATTACTTGAGGTTCATGCCCGTATCAAGGGTCAAATATACCATGACCACCCATCCAAACAAGGGTGTCATTTAGAATATAAGAGAGTACTACTAGAGATAAAAACACCCTAACAACACCAAACGTCAGAAATCTCATAGGATTTAGCAAGGAACCAAAGATCTAAGGGTGCCACCTCCCTTGGTCCAGTCCCTTACAAAAGAAAACGAATTGACCCTATCACTAGGTCACACTAACAAAAGTAACTGACTTAAGAGACAATCATTTAATCCATTTCTAAAAAGGAAATGACCTATGGAAAATGCTCACGCTTCCATTACAAGGCTACTCAAATAGAAACTTAAATTTACCTTACACGAGGGTTTAAAAACGAACACCTCCTAGGGTTACATTTTAAGGCCATTACATTGATTCACTTTAATCTTTAAGAATTTAAAATATTTTAAAATAGAACATAAAGTACCCATTATAAAACAAAAACACTTGGTAAAAGACAAGGAAAAACAAGAAAGTATCCTCAAACTTCCCTTTTAAAACATTAACCATTTATTGGCATCTTGTCACAATTAGGAAATTTATCAATTAAACTTCTTTAAATAGATGAGGCGACCTACAAGGGTCCTTCTAAACCAACCTGGGTTTATCATAATGCAACCCAACAGTAGTTTCTTATTTATCAAAGTTGTAAACACCCAAACGGGTCATCTCATTAGATCCATTATGTAAAGACCCAGAAATTTCAAGGAAATTTTTTTTTCTTAATTTATTTGGAATTTTGTGAGTCTGTGGCTTCTGACAGCACTTGATTCTGAGGCCCGGTGTGCCCGGAATAAATTTTCGATGTTTAGCTCGGGTACGTTTAGTGAACAAATGACCGGGTTTTTCTCTCTTTTGAATTGGTGCTCGGAATTGAAATCCAAGGGCACCGTTGAACTCACAACGTGGGTTTTCTCTTAAGAATACTTTCACCTCGACGGTAGATGATTGGGTATGAAAGTTAGTTTTTGGGGTTTTACGTGGGTTAATAAAATAAAATAAGTGAACAATTTATTTTATTTTGTTAAACACATGTCGTGCGGATAAAGTGGTTCGAAGCTCCACTTGGGAGTTGGTGGTGGGGCCCACCGAGATCCAACCTCCCATGTGAGGTCAATAGTGGTGGAAACCACACGAGGCCTCCCATTAATGGGAGGGGAATCATAACCCCTTTACTCCCCCTCATTTATGAGGGAGAGCCTCTAGGTTTAAATCCCCCTCTTAATTGAGGAGGATGAAACCTCCCCTTTTTAATGAGGGGACCACCCAAGCATTAACCACCCCCCTTTCCTTTTTGTGGTTAATTAATAGTGGGGCCCTCCAGGAAATATCCTCCCTTTGGAGGATATTCTTCTGTGGGGACCACCCGGGCCAATAACCCCCTTTTGACTTCCTCCACATTTTAATACGCCACCGCAGCGGATTAATTGGGTGGAGCCCTCTGTCATAAATCCTCCATTTATGACTTGCGTTCCAACGACGAAACCTCCCACTCCTATATAAAGGAGGCTAGGGGAAGGAGTTCTGGACTGCTTCTTCAAGCGGAGGAATGCTAGCAGCCAAGCACGGTGCCCAACACTTGGAGATTTTTCCTCTTCCTCCAACGAAGAACGAAGAACGCTGACGCCACCCTCGACTCCTTCCTTCCCGACATTGACGGAACGACGCCTGTCTTTCGTGATGCTCGTATTCCATGACTCTCCATCGTTTAACGCCGCTTTATGAGGTAGGGGTTGTTGTGTTTAAGTTTTAATATCGTCTTCATAATTCTTCAAATCTTGAGTTCTGTTTGGCCGCTTGATACCATCATGATGAGGAAGGGTTCGGACCGCACGGACACGGTCCGACCCTTCCCCTTTTGTTTGTTGTTTTTGGACGATGGAGGCGGACTGCGAAGAACCGTCTGAAGATGGGCCGACCACAAGCGAATCATCAACGCATGATTGTCGGGTCACCGCAAAGGTGCGGTACCAGCGTGCCGCGCGGAGTAGAGTCGGGCCGCAGCCGGGACGGGCCGCGGCGGAGGGCCACGGTGCCGTTGCGCCGCACCAGAACTACCCGAGCAGCGGTCAGGGCGGGCCGCGACGGTGGAGCGCGGTGTCGTCACGCTGCCCTGGTCGAACAAAGCTGCAGTCTAAGGCCGCGGCGGACCGGGAAGGGTGGTCGGTTGTGCCGGCCCCTAGCGCCATCAAGAGACGGGACCCGAGGGGGTCCCATGGTTACCAAGGGTCGGCCTTAATGGCCGGTCGTTTCTGAAGAACTGGGGGGTGTAACCCTCCTGTTCACCCAGCCGTGTGACCAACCGCGTGGGTCACGTGGACCGGACCACGTCGGCCAGGTCGGGCCGCCAGAGTCGGCCCGGGCCGCCAGAGCCGGGCCGGTCCACCAGCGCCGCGCCGGGCCGCGCCCAACTGGGCCGAACCCGGACCCGAGTCGGGTCAACCTAGTTCGGGCCGACCCAATGGGTGTTGGGCCGGGTCGGACCAGGCCCAGACCCACTATTTTCAGACTATTTTCGGTTAAAGGGGCTTATCTTGAGCTACGGATCTCCGATCGAAGAAATGTCAGTTGCGTAGGATTCCTTGGATCGAGAAGGTCGTTTCGATATATTACACCCAAGTTTTTGGTGAAGTTTTTCTATGACCGGGTTGGTTCGAACTCGAAACCAACCGGTCCCTCGGAGCAGAAACGCTTATAACTTGAGCTCCGGACATCTGATTGACGTGTCATTGACTTTATTGGATTCATCTTAATGAGATGGTTCTTTTGGAATACTGCACCTGAGGTTTGGACGTAGTTGGAGTTTGGCCGGGTTGGAATGTACCCGAAATCCAATCGGGCCTCTTGAACGGAAATGCTAATAACTCACAGACCGGGCATCCGATTGACGTGTCATATGTTGAGTTGTGACCCCTATGATGAGGCGGTCCTTTGAGATACTTCCACGTGAGATTATGTGACACTTGGAAGTATCGACCAGTAGATCGTGGATCGAATCCTCCCAGAGACGAGCATATGGAGTACGGTGACCTTGTAGTTGGTTGAGACCTGATGACTGCTTGTCCGATTCGATTCGGAGTGACTTGTATAGCCCAGTGGGGAGAACTAATTTGTGAGGTGGAAGACCCATAGTGGAGTATCACTAATTTGTGAGGTGGCAGACCCGCCGTACTCGACAGGAGGAGTACCTCTATAGGCTATGAGGGGGAGGACTACTTTGTGAGGTGGCAGACCCATGGTGGAAGAGCACTACTTTGTGATGTGGCAGACCCGAAGTACTCAACAGGAGGATTATCTCAGAAGTCTAAGGTTTGTGAGTGGCACCTCGAAGTCGTGGTAGGACTACTGCGCTCGACAGAGGAGGAGTTCTCCAGCAGCCGTGTTTTCGTCATCGTGAATAAAAATCCTAGTTTGAGCTGAGTCAATGACCTTTGTGTTTTCCTCATGATTGAGATGGGTTACTTGACAACTTATGTATATGTATGGGCATATACCTAAGTAAATTTTATCTATTGAGATCCTTCTTTGTGGTTTATCCTTGTTGGTTTTAGTGAGACCTTGAGGGTCTCGGGGTCCCTACTGAGTATCGTTATACTCACCCCTGCATGGGTTATGCCCGCACTTCGTTGTGTTGGATGTAGACAACAGACAGAACTGATCGTGGTTAGGGCTTGTAGAGATGGACGGTACCCGGAGGTTGACATCACGACGAGACGGTACCTAGAGGTGGACTTCACGACAAGACGGTACCTGGAGGTGATAGACGGACGTGGAGAGCTGAGGTGGCCATCTGTACATACCCTTCAGTTGGGAATTCTGGAGGACGATCCAGGAGCAGCTTGACACCTTCCTGTTGTTTTGTATTTTCCTTGTACTTTACTGTTGGGATTGTATTCCCGACCCCTTTGTACTTTCAGCACACCTGTTACTGCTTTACTTAGTATTTTGCTTCTGCTTGTTCTCTGTGTATGTGTGTGTTTACGTTTCATAAAGGCAATGCCTTCCCTTCTTATTGGGATTTACGCCTTTGGTGTTAGTCGCCAGCCCCTGGCCTATGGAAGGCGGGCTTGGGGTAGTCACGGCACTGGTCCCAAGGACGGGTCATGAAAAATTGGTATTAGAGGAGTCGGTTCTACCGCATAACTTAGGACTCTGATATTTTCTTTCTGTGAAGCAATAGTGTTAAGGGTACTAAGTGTGGTTTTCAGTTTAGGGAGTCCAGTGTTGGTGCGGGCGGCCGACGTATCCATACACCAGGACCCTGACTTCTGATTTCAAACTCAGTTCACGAAAACACTGATTGTGTGTGTTTTTTCAAAAGTTTCTTTTAAATCAGGTCAAACTAGGTCAGCTCACCAGGTTTAGTCTTTTGACCGTGTCACATCTGTTCTTTCAGGATGCCTCCCCGTGAACGACCAGCTAGAGCCCCGAGAGTTGTACGTACTGACAGGTCACCGAGCAATGAGGCTTCAGTACAGGTCCCTCATCCAATTGAGGCACCAGCGGAGGCCCCAGTGTTACTACCACCCATTGGGCCACCGATGCCACCATCCCCAGTAGCAGGCGATGCATGCCCCTTGAGCGCGCTTCATGAGTTCCAGTGCCAGAGGCCACTGAGGTTTAGGGGAGAGATGGACCCACAGGCGGCTGAGGATTGGCTGGAGGCTGTGGTGAGAGTCTTTAGGCTAGTAGGGATGCCAACAGACTTTATGGTGATCCTTGCTTCCAGCCTCCTTCAGGCAGCAGCAGACAGATGGTGGAGCCTGATACTCCAGATGCATGACGAGGTTACACTTCTGTGGGCAGACTTTGAGAGCCTATTCCAGGCAGAGTTTGTACCAGCCACCCTTCGAGAGGTGCGTATACAGAAGCTACTGCATCTTTAGCAGGGTAGAATGACGGTGGCGTAGTATTCAGCGAGGTTCACCGACTTCTCGCGCTACTCCACTGATATGGTACGAGACCCGTTCTTCAGGTCCTGGACCTTCGAGCAGGGGCTTTGGCGAGAGATTAGAGCTTTGTTTGTTTCTCACAGCATCCCGATGCAGAAGGGGGTGTTGGAGTGAGCCCTCTTAGTGGAGAGTTTCCTTGCTGAGCAGTCTCCAGTAGTGGGACCCACTACTAGCTGGCATGCAGCGGAGTCTTCTGCAGCTGGCAGTAGATAGATGACGCATTGATCCAAGAGGTCCAGACCTACAGGTGGTCGACTGCACGACTCAGGATCGGTAGTGCGAGGCACCAAGGGTAGTGACAGATCCAGACCTGCCATACTGTTTTACACATACGGCGGACAGGGTCACATGGCACATGATTGTCCGACCCACCGTACTGACGATCAGGAGATAGAATAAGGACCTACCAGGCAGAGGCAGAGGTTCGATCGAGGCGGACAGCAAGGAGTAGGAGACTGAGGCAGGGGAGCAGGCCGTGCAGCTGGAGGTGGACGACGCTTTGAGGTGTTGCCACCACCACCACCAGGAGGTCCACCCCGACCACAGGGAACAGGTGGACATGGGAGAGCACAGCTTCAGGTAGCTGAAGCATACGACTATGGAGATCTGGAAGCAGGTGGACAGGAGCGGGACTAGTTCCAGGCATGGAGGCCTTTTTTTTAGTGCTTCAAGTTTTTGTATTTTCGTTGTTGTGTTTGCTCTGTGTCTTTGTACTTCGATCTGCAGTAATAAAAGATACTTATCTTTGTGATGTTTTCTTTCCTATCCTTTTTGTATGGTTGATACTAAGAGGTTCCGGTAAAATCTGTTGACTTGACCCTCACTTGTGAGATTCCTACTGGTGGAGACCCAGTAACCATGCACTAATGCCGACAGTGTGACTCAACCCTTGGAGGCGAGAGTGACATTTTAATCTCTTAGTAGTGGCGTCGAGGCCTTACGACATTATTCAAGACATGAATTGTACCGTTCATGTCAAGATTGACTGTATTAGGCAAAGAACATGGTTCATCCAGGGGATGAGACCAGATTTCTCTTTTTGGAAGAGTAGAAATCTCAGCATCTCTTTGGAATAACATAGACGAAGAAGGGTGGAGATGAGTTCTTACTTTTGGCTAGTCTCACCCATTGTTCGTTAAGCGAACGGTTTACGATTCTCTCCAACTCAATAGTCCTAGGTGTATCTTCTCTTAGAAGGACATGAACCTGAGATGGCGGTGATGGCTTGATTTCCTCCAGGACTATGACTTCAAGATAGTTTATACTCCTAGAGAGGGGAACATTGTAGTAGATGCTCTCAGTAGGAGATCAGGCATTCAGCTGTTAGGAGTGGCGAGACAACAGCTGGCCACGTCTTCTTACGGGTCTCACCTTGATGGGGTCTATGGAGTTTTGGCTGGGGTGGCAAGTTATCTCCGCGTTTCATCAGACCTTTCCAAGCCCTCAGCAGTGTAGGCAAGGTGGCTTACTACCTGGCCTTTCCACCTCAATTGCACCGGGTGCATGACGTCATCCATGTATCTCAGCTGAGGAGATGTGTGCACGACCTCTCCGTCATCATCGACCATGGGGAGATGCACATCAATGACGGGGTGACTTTCACGGGGTTCCAGAAGAGGTTGAGGATCGATAGGAGCGGGTCCTATGTGGACGGTTGATTCCTCTTGTGCGCTTTCGCTGGCAGTACGGGAAACCTCTAGGAGAGCACATGGGAGCGGGAGGCTCAGATGTGTGCTCGATACCTTCTCTAGTTTCCCTAGTTTGTGTTATAGCTTTACGGGGACGTAAATCCCTGAGGTGGGAGTAATGTAAAGACCCATAAATTTCAATAAAAAAAATTTCTTAATTTCTTTGGAATTTTTCGAGCCTGTGGCTTCTGACGGCACTTGATTCCGAGGCCCGGTGTGCCCAAAATCAATTTCTGATGTTTAGCTTGGGTACGTTTAGTGAACAAATGAGCAGGTTTTTCTATCTTTTGAACCGGTGCTCGGAATTGAAATCTGAGGGCACTGTTGAACTCACAGTGCGGGTTTTTGATTAATAATACTTTCACCTCGATGGCAGATGATCGGGTATGAAAGCTAGTTCTTGGGATTTTACATGGGTTAATAAAATAAAATAGGTGAACAATTTATTTTATTTTGTTAAACACATGTCGTGCCGATAAAGTGGTTAGAAGCTCCACTTGGGAGTTGGTGGTGGGGTCCACCAAGATCCAACCTCCCATGTGAGGTTGATAGTGGTGGAAACCACACGAGGCCTCCCATTAATGGGAGGGGAATCGTAACCCCTTGACTCCCCCTCATTTATGAGGGAGAGCCTCTAGGTTTAAATCCCCCTCTTAATTGAGGAGGATGAAACCTCCCCTTTTTAATGAGGGGACCACCCAAGCATTAACCACCCCCATTTCCTTTTTATGGTTAATTAATGGTGGGGCCCGCCAGGAAATATCCTCCCTTTAGATGATATTCTTCTATGGGGACCACCCGAGCCAATAACCCCCTTTTTACTTCCTCCCCATTTTAATGCGCCACCACAGCGGATTAATTGGGTGGATCCCTCTGTCATAAATCCTCCATTTATGACTTGCATGCCAATGATGAACCCTCCCACTCCTATATAAAGGAGGCTAGGGGAAGGAGTTCTGGACAGCTTCTTCAAGCGGTGGAATGCTAGTAGTGAAGCACGATGCCCAACACTTTGAGAGTTTTCCTCTTCCTCCAACGAAGAACGAAGAACGCCGACGCCACCCTCAGCTCCTTCCTTCCCGACGTTGATGGAACGACGCCTGTCTTCAGCGATGCCCGTCTTCCGCGACTCGACATCGTTTAACGCCGCTTTGCGAGGTAGGGTTTTTTGTGTTTAAGTTTTAATACCATCTTCGACGTTCTTCAAATCTTGAGTTCCATTTGGCCGCTTGATACCATCATGATGAAGAAGGGTTCGGACCGCATGAACACGGTCCGACCCTTCCCCTTCCGTTTGTTGTTTTTGGACGATGGAGGTGGACTACGAAGAACCGTCCAAAGAAGGGCCGACCATAAGAGGATCGTTAGCACATGATTGATGGGTCACCG
The DNA here is from genome assembly GCA_963277665.1 of Viscum album. NCBI lineage: Eukaryota > Viridiplantae > Streptophyta > Magnoliopsida > Santalales > Viscaceae > Viscum > Viscum album. The sequence goes on from OY728163.1 coordinate 317,290,380, forward strand.
CAAAGGCGCGGCACCAGCATGCCGCGTGGAGTAAAGTCGGGCTGCGACCGGGATGGGCCACGGCGGAGGGGCGCGGCGCCGTCGTGCCGCGCCGAAACTACAAGAGTCGCGGCCAAGGCGGGCCGCGGAGGAGGGGCGCGGCACCGTCGCGCCATGTCGGAACTACCCGAGCCACGGCCGGGGCGGGCCGCAGCGGAGGGGCGCGGCGCCATCGCGCCGTGTCGGAGCTTCAAGGAGGAAACGGTCGCGGCGGGCTGCGGCGGTGGAGCGTGGCGCTGTCGCGCCACGCTGGTCGAACAAAGCCGCGGCCTAAGGCCGCGGCGGACCAGGAAGGGCGGCCGGCTGTGTCGGCCGCCGGTGCCATCAAGAGACGGGACTCAAGGGGGTCCTGCGGTTATCAAGGGCCGGCCTTAATGGCCGACCGTTTCCAAAGAACTGGGGGGTGTAACCCCCCTGGTCGCCCAGCCACACGGCCAACCGCATGGGTCACGTAGACCGGACCACGTCGGCTGGGTTGGGACGCCAGAGCTGGGCCGAGCCGCCAGGGCCGGGCCACCGGCGCCGAGCCGAGCTGGGCCGCGCCCAACTGGGCCGGACCCGGACCTGAGTCGGTTCAACCTGGTTCGGACTGACCCAGGGGGTGTTGGGCTGGGTCGGACTGGGCCCAGACCCCTATTTTCGGACCATTTTCGGTAAACGGTCTTATCTTGAGCTACGGACCTCCGATCGAAGAACCATCAGTTGCATAGGATTCCTTGGATCGAGAAGGTCATTTTGTTATATTACACCCAAGGTTTCGGTGAAGTTTGGGTATGGCCGAGTTGGTTCGAACTCAAAACCAATCGGGCCCTCGAAGCGGAAACGCTTATAACTTGAGCTCCGGACGTCCGATTGATGTGTCATTGACTTTGTTGGATTCCTCTTGATGAGACGGTTCTTTTGGAATACTTAACATGAGGTTTGGACATAGTTGGAGTATGTCCGGGTTGGAATGTACCTGAAATCCAACCGGGCCCCTGGAACGGAAATGCTAATAACTCACAGACTGGGCGTCCAATTGGTGCACTGTCTGTTGAGTTGTGACCCCTATGACGAGGCGGTTTGAGATACTTCCACGTGAGATTACGTGACACTTGGAAGTATCTACCAATAGATCGTGGAGCAGATCCTCCCAGAGACGAGCATACGGAGTACGGTGACCTTGTAGCTGGCTGAGACCTGATGACTGCTTGTCCGATTCGATTCGGAGTGACTTGTATAGCCCAGTGGGGAGCACTACTTTGTGAGGTGGTAGACCCATAGCGGAGGAGCACTAATTTTTGAGTTGGAAGACCCGCGGTACTCGACAGGAGGAGTACCTCTATAGGCTATGAGGGGGAGCACTACTTTGTGAGGTGGCAGACCCATGGTAGAGGAGCACTACTTTGTGAGGTGACAGACTCGCGGTACTCGACAGGAGGAGTATCTCAGCAGTCTAAGGTTAGTGAGTGGCACCTTGGAGTCGTGACAGTACTACTTCACACGACAGAGGAGGAGTTCTCCAGCAACCGTGTTTTCGTCATCTTGAAAAAAAATCCTGGTTTGAGCTGAGTCAATGACCTTTGTGTTTTCCTCATGATTGAGATGGGTTACTTGATGACTTAGGTATATGTATGGGCATATACCTAAGTAAAGGTTATCTATTGAGATCCTTCTTTGTGGTTTATCCATGTTGGTTTTAGTGAGACCTTGAGGGTCTCGGGGTCCCTACTGAGTATCGTTATACTCACCCATGCACAAGCTATGCCCGCACTTCGTTGTGTTGGATGCAGACAACGGAAAGCACTGATCGTGGTTGAGGCTTATAGAGCTGGACGGTACATGAAGGTGGACATCACGACGAGACGGTACCTGGAGGTGGACTTCACGACGAGACAGTACCTGGAGGTGACAGACGGATGTGGAGAGCTGAGGTGGTCATCTGTACCTACCCTTCAGGTGGGAATTCCAGAGGACGATCCAGGAGTAGCTTGACACCTTCCTGTTGTTTTTTATTTTCCTTGTACTTTACTATTGGGATTGTATTTTCGGCCCCTTTGTACTTTCAGCACACCTGTTACTACTTTACTTAGTATTTTGCTTCTGCTTGTTCTCTGTGGATGTGTGTGTTTACGTTTCATAAAGGCAATGTCTTCCCTTCTTATCGGGATTTACGACTTTGGTTCTAGTCGCCAGCCCCTGGCCTATGGAAGGCGGGCTTGGGGTAGTCACGGAACGGGCCCCGAGGACGTGTCGTGACACATGCCCCAATTGACCTACTTGGTTCTAGTTGTGCATTTTAGAAATTAACCAATTCATTACAGATTAATATTAAACTACTTTTACATTTATAAGAATTTCAAAATATAACATAGTCACATAAACAAAAGTTCTATTATATGGGTTGCTACCACCCCAATATATAAAGTGACCATACACTTTATAGACCGAATTCTATCTTCTATTTAATCAAAACCAATTTTGGTTTAGGACATACATGCTCATATTTAATGGTTCATCCATATGGGTGGACATCTCCCAATCCATAAAGTTCCCATACATTTTATAATTTTTCATTTGGATCCCATTAATTGAAATCATACAACTTTATCATTTAACTTTAGCAGCCTTCTTATATTTTAATCAGCAGTCTATAAACATGTATAGAGATCAAGGATGGTTTGAGTATACGGGTTACCTTTTCCCAATTATAAGGGACCCATAAACCTTATAACTAAAAATTGGTTCCAGATTAATTTAAACCAATAAATTTATCCCATGCATCCAATTTATAACGTACAAATGAAGCATGTTATTATAAGCATTAAACACTAAAATCATGGAAATAAGCACAAAATCATGGAATATACTAGAAAAGCAGGCTAATAAGCAGAAATCCTTGAATAAATTCATCTAATCATGTAATATAAACATGAAGACTAATAATAAAAAGTGTGGCATAACACTCAAGGCACACATCAAAATCAGCAGGCAAGCTATAAATGCAACTACAATACATAACATATGCATGACGTGTTAATTTCTATGTACCAATTATGATGCATGTAATGCTTCATCCTTGATATACCGGGCCAAGGGAAAAAATACAATAAATTCATTAATCAATACATAGTGGAAAGTACACCATTCACTCAAGGTAAAATCATATCAACTATAATAACAAATAGTATGAACAGCAATCATAGCCCTGACCACTTTGTCATTTCCCCATGGGTGGGGTGATCAGTCCCAAAAAAACTATTTACCAAGAGTTAACACATTCGTAGTCTCTTTTTTAGCAATCCAAAATAGTAATACAAAGTAAAAACTTCTTTTATAACACTTTGTAACATCTCAGCCTGACTCACCATTAATATATTAGCCGGACTGGTGGTCACATGGCCTTAAGCATGCCTCCTCATATGCTATAGGCTTTCAACTAGAAGTAAGGTTGTAAAGATGGTACAGTGGATAGACTATACCCTCATGTCAGAGTAGCACAGTGGTATAAAAAAAATAAACATCAGACAATAGAGGAAGCAGTAATAAATGAATGATGGAGCAGCAGAAGAATAATAATAACTAACTGAATAATGAAATATGGTCAATTCCAATATACAAAATATGCATAAATTTCTTGATGATAATATATAATGAAAACATTAGACATACAACATGCTATAATATACAATACAATACAGATACAAAGGAATAACTAAAATAAAATCCCAAATGGAGATCTCTATGAGCATCCTGAGCTCTAGATCGGTCTTATGCTCTTAACCCCTTGATACAATCTAAACAGCACAAGCAATCAACCATGATCCTGCAAGTATAAGGTCTACTCAGGTACCCCAGTGAAATGGCGGCCCGAGTAGGGTGTGAGATAAAAATCCCAGTAGGTTTCCACCCATGGTGCCTATGACTAAATTGAGTCTATATATAAAGTAAGTAGTGCAGGTAATAAGAATAAATAATAGTATTGAAATAAATAAAAAAACAGCCCACTCAGGTTCCTAAAGGACACCTAGAACCTCTACCTGCTTTGGCTCATAGCCAGAATAAAACGTCTGACCTGTAACTATATATATATTTTAATAATTATATATATATATATAGTTTAGTTATATATTTCATCCACTTATATGAACCAAGTGTGTGTTGATGCCTAATGACCATATACCTAGAATACTAGTTGCTGGCTGGACCGGGGTGTAACTCAAACATCCATAACTAGTCTAAACAAGTGTATAATCTCACACAATAGGTTACATTCCCTAAATCCCAATAGAGTGAGATACTTCATGCTACAAAACTCCAGATTGTGAGAGGGTCACCATGCCAATAATATAATCATGGAACATGGCACCTCAACCTGACGTTTATATAGTATCACTGGTGTGACACATCATGATCAACACCCGATGTTAGGGAGGTGATGTTTTCATGCTCAATAGAGCCCTTAGCATTATTATGCAACCTATTTATAAGGCATAATCATGTTTCTAATAAATGGTTATAAGGTAATACCTCACATGATTTAAATTTATCAAACCCATAGAAAGTAATCCTTATATTTATAATACAATCCATGAGGAAATACCTCTTTTTCTTTGCATTTAATAAGCCCAACATAACAAGGGCATTCTATTTATAATAATTCAAATTAAGCATATACTAAACGGTGTGTCCTTACCAACCTTTAAATTTTATTTCACATAAACAGTTTAATATAAACAACTCATATCATTTGAAACATTCAATTCAATTCACATAAGTCCTGCTTATTTAATTATAGTAAGAGGCGTGGTCATACCACCCAAATCAATTCCATTCCACTTTAAAAAATTTAATACATTCTAGGGGAGAAATACATCATGAAAAATCAATTCAAATTAATACATTCTATTTAATTAAAAAACATGGAAACTCATTTATCAAGGTTCAAAGGGGCGCTTAGGAGGTACCAAAGTCAGCTGGGAAATTAGCTACATGGGTAATCCCATTTACAAAGCAAGTCAATCACTTAGGATGTGATTGATTAAATGGTCAATTAATTATAAATGATCCAATCCATACACTTAGAAGGTGAAATGGTTCCATTTAACATTTATATAAGGAGTGAAATTCTATTTTAGAATAGTAGGAGAGGCCATTTACTAAACATGCCTCATAACTAACATTGACATCAAGCATAGAGATAAACCAAAACATCAAGCCAAACATGATTTATATCACTAATCAATAATTTTTGGTTTATAATACAATGCACCTCCATCAATGGGTTTTATTATGAAAACATGACATTATTCATAAACAATTCATTTATCACATTTTTAAACATCAAACTCCAGAGTTATAATTCGATTTGCATTAATGAAACATTTTAGAAAAACTACCCAACATGGAAATTAAATCTATAATGGTTCAAATGGAATATATAGGGTTCCATTGTCATTTAGACAATTACACACAAGGGTAAAACCCATTATCAATCCAATTTGAATGCTTGGAAGGTGTTCCGAGTATTTAAAACATTTTATTATAAAGGTCAATCCACATCGCCACACCCAAGGGGTGTCCATAGTTGAGGTCATCATCCTCTAATTTACTAAACAAGGATTATAAGGATTGTATTTGTTGGAGTTGGTGGCCTAGAACCAACTACATTTTACTTTATTCATTAATAAATACATTATCACATCTTGATTGTTCTTCTACGTGACAATGCATGTGATAATTTCCTAAGGATAGTTGTTTCATTAAAGGGTCATAGTGGATCCTTGCTGTGATGAGAACCCGGAAGTGTCATAACACTGTTCTTGAATATATGTTCTATGTCTGGATGATGTTATTTGAGGGACACAAATAATACAGGCCATTAGGGGTGAGGACTCATAAAACTTTGAGGCACCTCCTCATGTTGTGTGCCCTTGGTAATATCCAGGAGGATATTATCAGAACGAGACCCACCAATAGGAAATCCACATTTCATAGTGTCATTGTATGTTCCTATCTACAGATGTGTGTATTGGTCCTTAGACTTTAAGATTATTATTAATGGGTATTACAACTCGTGCACTTAGATGTATTGATGAAAACTGTAACAACACACTGTTCGCAGTGAGGTAGGATACGTTGGGTGCGTCACGAGTGATAATGCATTAATAGATAATGCGAGAAAGGATTTGTCCCTTCTGTTCCATAACTAAAGTAGATATCTTAGGCCCTTTTATGGAATTGATATATCCTAAATAAATCCATGGCCATGGTAAGGAATGGGCGAGTTCAATTCCATAAATTCAAAGAAAGAATAATCGAGCACATGGGTTTATGGCACTAGCATGCAACTCGCTTGATTCGATATATTGAGACAAAGGGGTTATATTACATGGTAAGCATTCGTAGAAGGTGACACATCATTGTGGCGTTAACTTCTTTCCCTATGGGTTCCTTGGTGTGTTTCTAGATGCTAACCTTGGACTTTAGGTAGGCTCCGCCTAATGCCACTGAGAAAGAGTGTAACGACCCAATTTTTTTAATGGAAATTCCCTTCATATAAATATGCCATAAAATCACATAACAATGAACTACTAAGTGATAAGTGACCTTTAAACATAAGTTTGTCACTTCTGTGTTTGAAATTTTGAAAATCTGACATACACGGTTGTGTTCAAGATGTTTTTTGGAGTCCAATAAGAAAAACTTAATTTTTGGTGAATAGTAACCTACCCTAATGAATAGTAACATACCCTTATGGATATTGATATACCCTAATGAATAGTAACCTCACCTATAGTGGTATAAAAATAATATTCAAGTTGGAAGTACAATATACCTATATTTTAGAATAAGTTAATGAGTGTTTTAAAACTGGTTTTTGATAATAAATTATGATTTTAATTAAATATTAAAATAATCATATTTAGAAGATTATTTTTGAAAAATGGACTTCATTTTTGGATTATACATTTCGAAAATTTGTTAGGGTGAATTTATGATATTTTTCTGAAATACTTGAATTTTTTGATGAATGGTAAAATACGGTAATTTACCGTATATATACTTTATAAGATAAATAGACTATTCCTAGCATCATGGATGATGTCACCACCCATGGTTCAAATTCACATGAATCATTTACTATTCTTGGTCATGGAATACTTACTATTATTTGTCTTGTGAAGAAATAATAAATTAAGGATTATAATATCATGAAATCCCTCCTCTCCTCCACTATAACCCCCCCCCCCCTCACTCCCTCTTCTCTCCACTCCTCTCAAGCTCCAAGAATTCTCTAAATTATTCCCAAATATCTTCCCAAGGTCATCCCCCATGTCCAAAATCTCTCAGACTCCTCAAAATACCAAAACCTATCCCCTTAAGAGGTTCTCAAAAGAGGAAGTCTCAAGAGGTAAATTCCTCTTCCCAAATTTCTTCTTTTCTTTTAAGAACTTTTCTTTTTTATTTCTTTCCTCACCTCTCTTCACCATAATAGTATGATAAATCCAGTAACATAAATATACTAGAATTTCTTCATGCAAGTGGTATATTTCATTATCTCATCTCCTTTCCCCACCCCTTTTATTTGAAAGAAATGAAAGCACCATTTGAGATGTGCTAATTTAGCACATTCAAGGACAACGGTTTATCAATTTCTATTATTATATTTAATTATGGTCATGAAATAATTTGTGTTATGGTTGGACCAGATTATTATATATGTAATATATCCTATTTTTTGTTCTGTAATCCTTTGGTACAAATGGAATTAAGTTATAAATCAAAACACATTCTTTGTAATCAAATCCACCCATCAACAAAAACGGTTATCACTATGGTTATATATATAATAATTAGACTTAACTATAAGTAACCTAATTAAAAATAAAATCATGTAATCCCCTAGATATGAACTAAAGAATATGACTTCAATTATGTACAACTACTTTCATCTTGTATATAATCCGAACTTGAATATAAGGGAACCGATCTTTTAAAGCCTAGTAAACAAACGAGCCCGGACAATGAAATTGAACCTTATAACTAATAAAAAGGATTTTAATGAACTAAAAATGGTTATAATAAATCAATTAAATATATAATAGGTTATGGACTTATTAATTAATAAATTCTAATTTGTTTATTTAGGTCGTTAATAACAGGTGGAGAACACCAACGGATTTAATGTAAGGGATCCTCCCCTTTCACTCTTAATCAAGATTGTTCTCTATGATATGCCTTTTTTGTAATAACAAGTGATGAGGTATGTTTATACACCTTCCCCATATTGTCCTAATGTTTTATAAGTGATGATAATCCCCTTCTCTCTCTCATCAAGTCCTCTTGGGTACACCCGACACCATGTCGGTAAAATCATAACGAATTCTACCCAAACCTTCTTCATTCTTTCGGGTTGCCTTATATTTCTTTCATAATGGTGTTATCGTATATATTTGTGTGAATCATGTGAATTATGGATAGTTTTAAAATATTATAATATCAAGACCCTTTCATCACTTTATTTCGTGGATATACATGTTTTTGAAAGATTCCCTCCTTAGAACTTTCTGATAAGCAAACCTGTTTTAAGGGGACTTCCCAAATTTTTACCCAAATTTCATGTTCACTCTATCCTCTATTTTAAGATACCATTGTCTTTATAAAATAAGTATTTTTATTATGAAAACCTTCTTGGTTCAATTCTGGTTTTATATAAATAATTTCCTCTTTTCTATTTGAAAAGCTCTAGAGTGTTTTCTTTAAAACCGCACAAAAATGTTTTAATGCTAATGTTCTAAAATACATTTCTAATATGTTGTCACTTATGTTTGACACCACTTACCATGTTATATGCCTATTTTACCCTATGAACGTCCATATATTTTCTAATTCTTTCCTTACATGTACACTTTTATGATACGCCCTTTGGTTATGATTTATGTCATGATTGTGGTACCTAATTATTTCCATGGGTACCCTTGTGTTTGTGTATGATTTATTGTGTATGATTGTATATGTGGTAAGAATATTTATGTGGAAATAATATCCATGAAAATTTTGAGATGGGTGCACCCAGATAGCGCTCCAATGCATTGGGTAAGGTTAAGTCTCATGAGATGCAATGTGAAACGGGATTGGCGGTTAGCCTTGACCCATACTGAAATGGGAAACAGGATTGGAGGTTAGCCTTAACCCATACTAAAGATATGATTTATTATTCTGTCGCATTTATATGATTCCATGTTTATATGATCCCATGATTATATTAAATGATTTTATAAGTTTCATGCTTTGTATATCATTATGTCATGCCTCGTAACTCATGTGCTTGAGATGTATCCTTATGTTCATTCCTTTACTGGGCTTTTTAGCTCATCCCTTTGTTCATGTGTTCCCTAGGGTACCCTATACAGATATAAGAGCTCAAAGGAAGTTAGAAGCTCTTTATGGAGATTAAATAAAGAAGTTTTTTTTAGCCCCATGTTTTATGTTATATGTACCTAGTCTTCCAAGACACTAGACTTAACGATCCTTGGATTGTACTTAGATGATTAACTATGCTTGAAATAATGAAATGTTTTATGTAAAAGTCTTGGGTCGCTATTGTTGGTATCAGAGGATGGTCTAGTTATTTTTGGATATTAGGAATAGAGAACTCTAGTTAGAACCTTAAGGATGAGACTAAGTATAAGAAAATAGTCCTAAATTTTGGTGACTATATAGTAAGTGGTTTATCAAGCAAATACATCCCTATCTGGATATGAGCAGGTAGAGGCGGCTCTGGCATAGATGTATCTAGGGGTAAAACCCAAAAACACCACTTTGAGCTAGACTCAAACGAGAACTAGTGCACAATAACGGGTCTTGCTGCACTCTTGGTTATGACACTCCCGGGGGATATGCTTTGGTAGATTCATGAGCTTAGTACAAACCATTATTAAGGGATAAAAAAATCCCATAAGAATATAAGTTATGAAATAGATCGAGGATAACCTAGATATAAACCTAAGGAATCACAAGTTATGATGCACTTCTTCTTTATAATTTTATCCTTTAATGTTCAAAGTTTCCTTTTTATGCTCAATATCTAAGTATTCAAGACCTCTAATTATATGTTCTTTTTCTTGGTTAATGGTGGGAAATAGAAGAACACGTTCCAACAACCAATGTAATAGGCAATGTGATGATTGCCCTAATGACATGCCTGATGTGACGGAAACGGGTGCTCAAAACTTCATGGTAGTACTTGCTTAGCTAGTTCGAGTTATGAATAATAACTTGAATCATGTGGAACGTCCCCCTCCTCCAAGGAAAGAGAAAGTTTCCGTAGAATCCTTCATGCAGTAAAGGCCTCCCATGTTTAGCGGGTCTTCTGATCCCCTCCTCGTAGAGCAATGGATTAACTCTATTGAAAGGATATTCTATGTCTTCTAGTGCTTGGAAGAATAGAAAGTTGTATTGGCAGTCTATCATTTTGAGGGGGAATCTGATCAGTGGTGGAAACTGGTCAAGAATACAAAATCCCAAGAGGAAATTTATTCCATAGATTGGGATGAATTCAAGAGGATTTTTTTCAACAAATATTTTCCTCGAACTCTTCATCTCAAGATGGAAAGAGAGTTCATTGGACTCAAGTATAAGGAAGATGAGTCCATTGGGGCATATGAAGCGAAATTTACAAGGATTGCAAGGTACGCCTCTGGATTTTTCATGAACACCGAAAGCAAGGTGGATCGCTTCTTTAGCGGACTAAAACCGAGTCTATGAAAAGTATTGGCGATTCGAGACTTCGACGGCTATGAGGAAATTGTTTGTTGTGACCTCAAGGTTGAAATGGAGATTGGAGACTCTCAGTGGTCTCATGGGCCTAGTGACAAGAAGCGGAAAATGGAGAACAACATGGGTGGTTCATTAAACAAATTCCATGATGGAAAGAATCCTCACTTTACCCTTTGAAAGAATTGTGGGAAGAAGCATCTTGGTGACTGTCTCAAGGGAACCAAGAATTGCTTCAAATGCGGGAAGTTTGGTCATATGGCCAAGAACTGCCGAAGGGATATGAAAAATCCCGCTAATGTTGAAGAAGAAATGAGGGTTCATATCAACACTCAGCCTGCAGTGCAGTGTTATAACTGCAAGGAGCTTGGGCATTATGCGAACAATTTCCCTAAACCGAGGGTTTTCAGAGGCAATCTGAAACAACCTCCAAGGAAACAAGGAATGGATTATTCTATCACTACTACTGAGGTAGAGTTGGAAAACGATGTGGTGACAGGTACGCTTGTTATTCATTCAAGAATAGCGAACGTATTATTTGATTCTGGTTCTACGCATTCTTTCATATCATGCAAGTTTAGTAGAACTATTCAAACACCACCTCAAAATTTGGAGGAGAATTTATCTGTGAGTATAGTGAATGGGGAAATTATTGAATCCATGGTTTATAACTCCTCCCCAGTTAATGTTTGTGGACTGAACCTCCTAGCAAATCTTGTTATAATTCCTTTAGTGGAGTTAGATGCTATCTTGGGAATGGATTGGCTATCTTTTTACAAGGCCAACATCAATTGTCGGGAAAGGGAGATCACTCTTCACATCCTGAAGCATCCTCTGATTCTTTACAAGTGCAAGGAGGAAGATGAGTCTCCTTTAGAATCTTCATCTCAAGTTTGGATATTGATTCCTTATGAGCATGCATACCTAGCTCAAATGAATGAGACAAAGGAGAGAATCATGTTTGAAGACATGCTCATCGTGAGGGATTACACTAATGTATTCCTCGAAGAGTTGCCTGGTATTCCTCCTAACCGAGAGGTTGAGTTATCAATTGAACTTATCCCTGGATCTCTGCCAATCTCAAAGACACCTTACAGAATGGCCACCGTAGAGCTGGAAGAGATGAAGAAGCAGTTACAGGAGAATATGGAGAAGAGTTTTATACGCCCGAGTGCTTTACTGTGGGGTGCTCCAGTCCTCTTCTTCAAGAAGAAGGATGGATGAATGCGCCTCTGCATTGGTTATCGTGAGCTCAATAAAATCACTATAAAGAACAAGTATCCCCTTCTATGAATAGATGACTTGTTCAATCAGCTTCGTGGGGCCAGTTATTTCTCTAAGGTGGACCTTCGGTCAGGATATCACCAACTAAAGGTGTGGAAGGAAGATATTCCCAAGACTGCCTTTAGAACGAGGTATGGGTGCTATGAGTTCATAGTGATTCCCTTAGGACTCATTAATGCTCTAGCAATTTTCATGGATTTAATGAATAGATTCTTTAGATATTACCTTGACAAATTTGTGGTGGTCTTTATTGATGATATTTTGATATACTCCAAGAGAAAGGAGGAACATGAGAAGCATTTGGAAACTGTGTTAAATACTTTATGAAGGGATAAGTTGTATGAAAAGTACAGTAAATGTGAGTTCTGGATGGAGGAAGTGTCATTATTGGGGCATGTTATCACCAGGAAAGGGATATATGTCGACCCTTCCAAGACGAAGGCAATTGAAGAGTGGTCGAGGCCAACTTTTGTAACGGAGATCCGCAGCTTTTTAGGTCTAGCTGGGTATTATCGACGATTCGTGAAGAACTTTTCACGATTTTCAAACCCAATGACCAAGCTGACACGAAAGGGAGTAAAGTTCGACTGGACACAGGAATGTGAAGACTGTTTCAAGGAGTTGAAAAAGAGGCTTATCACTGCGCCGGTACTCACACTCCCTTCAAGTGGATAACTCTTTGTGGTGTATAGTGATGCTTATAAGAAAGCCTTAGTCTGTGTGATAATGAAAAATGATAAAGTGATAGCCTATGCTTCAAGGAATCTGAAAATCCATGAGCAAAACTATCCCACGCATGATATGGAGTTGGCGGCTGTGATCATTGCATTGAAAATCTGGTGGCATTATCTCTATGGGTAAAAATGTGAGATATATACTGACCACAAGAGTCTCAAATATATATTCACATAGAAAGAGCTTAATATGTGCCAACGAAGATGGATAGAGCTCATCAAGGATTATGACTGCTCAATCCACTACCATCCCGGTAAGGCAAACAAGGTGTCGGATTCTCTAAGTAGAAAGGATCCTGCATCTTTATCAATGATGAGAATTGAAAGGGATCCGATCTTCTTAGATTTTCAAAGGATGGACATGGGAATAATTAAGGGAGGAACATAATAAATCCTTTCTCAAATGATTGCTCAACCATCCTTCTTGGAAAAAATAAAGGATTCTCAAAGAAAGGATGTGGAAATTCAGAAAAGGGTGGAAGTTGTTAAAAATGGGAAATCCTATGATTTCAAAATTGATGAGGAAGGAGTTATAAGATTTGGGACACAATTATGTGTACCATCTGATGCAGAGATAAAGAAGAACCTATTGAATGATGCACATAGCTCGACCTTCTCTATCCATCCTAGGAGTACCAAAATGTATCGTGATCTCTGAGAACACTTATGGTGGGATAACATGAAGAATGAGATTGTGGAATATATATCAAGGTGCTTGGTATGTCAGCATGTTAAAGTTGAGAGACAAAAGTACAAAGGTATGATACAGTAATTGCCTATACCCATGTGGAAATGGGAAAATGTTACTATGGACTTTGTCACAGGTCTCCCGAAGACGTCGAAGGGAAATAATGCGATATGGGTTGTGGTTGACCAACTCACCAAGACATCCAATTTCATCGCTATTCGGGAAGATCTCTCACTTGAACAACTTGCAAAGTTATATGTGAAGGAAGTGGTGAGACTGCACGGTGTTCCACTCTCAATTGTCTCTGACCGCAATCCAAGGTTCACATCTAAATTCTGGAGGAGTCTTCAACATGATTTGAGTACTGAATTAAATTTCAGCACGGCCTATCACCCCCAAATTGATGGCCAATCTGAAAGGAGTATTCAGACTCTTGAAGATATGCTTAGAGCCTGGTCTCTAGAATTCAAATGAGGTTGGGATCATCATCTCCCATTGGTTGAGTTCTCATACAACAATAGCTTCCACTCGAGTATTCAGAGGGCTCTATATGAAGATCTGTATGGAAAGCGATGTAGAACTCCAACCTATTGGGATGAAGTTGGAGAAGGAAAGCTACTTGGACCCGATCTTGTTCAAGAGATGACAGAGAAGGTTCAAGTCATCCAAAAACACATCAAAGCTCCTCAACGTCGGAAAAAGAGCTATGCTGACAACCATCGAAGGGACTTGGAGTTCGACGTTGGAGATAAAGTCTTCCTTCGAATATCTCCATGGAAGAGAGTCATGCAATTCGGGAAGAAAGGGAAGCTAAGCCTCAGGTATATTGGACCCTTTGAGATCCTTGATCACATGGGAGTCGTGGCCTATTGGCTTGAAATTCCACCGAATATGGCTCGAGTTCATGATTTTTTCCACATATCACTCTTGAGGAATTACATACCTGATCCCTCACATGTACTAAACTCAGAGGTGGTGCAGCTGGAAGATGATCTCTCCTATAAGGAGCAGCCATTAAAGATTCTGGATCGAAGAGATAAGGTTCTATGCAACAAGACAACTCATCTTGTCAAAGTGTTGTAGATGAACCATAAGTTTTAGGAAGCAACATGGGAACTGGAGGAAGCAATGAAGGAAAAGTACCCACATTTGTTTTTGGCCTAGAATGTAAAATGAAATTTCGAGGGAGAAATTTCTTAAGGGGGAAGAATGTAACGACCCAATGTTTTTAATGGAAATTCCCTTCATATAAATATGACATAAAATCACATAATAATGAACAAATAAGTGATAAGTGACCTTTAAACATAATTTTGCCACTTCTGTGTCTGGAATTTTGAAAATCTTACATACACGGTTGTGTTCAAGATGTTTTTTGGAGTCCGATAAGAAAAACTTAATTTTTGGTGAATAGTAACCTACCCTAATGAATAGTAACATACCCTTATGAATATTGATATACCCTTATTAATATTAACCTCGCCTATGGTGGTATAAAAATAATATTCAAGTTGGAAGTACAATATACCTATATTTTAGAATAAGTTAATGAGTGTTTTAAAACTCGTTTTTGATAATAAATTATAATTTTAATTAAATATTAAAATAATCATATTTAGAAAATTATTTTTGAAAAATGGACTTCATTTTTGGATTCTACACGTCGAAAAATTCTTAGGGTGAATTTTTTACATTTTTCTGAAATACTTGAATTTTTTTTATGAATAGTAAAATACGGTAATTTACCGTATATATACTTTATAAGCTAAATAGACTATTCCTAGAATCATGGATGATTTCACCACCCATGGTTAGAATTAACATGACCCATTTACTATTATTGGTCATGGAATACTTACTATTCTTTGTCTTGTGAAGAAATAATAAATTAAGGATTATAATATCATGAAATCCCTCCTCTCCTCCACTATAAAAACCTCCATTCACTCCCTCTTCTCTCCACTCCTCTAAAGCTCCAAGAATTCTCTAAATTCTGCCCAAATCTCTCCCCAAGGTCCTCCCCCACGTCCAAAATCTCTCAACCTCCTCAAAATACCAAAACCTCTCCCCTTAAGAGGTTCTCAAAAGAAGAAGTCTCAAGAGGTAAATTCCTCTTCCCAAATTTCTTCTTTTCTTTTAAGTACTTTTCTTTTTTATTTATTTCCTCACCTCCCTTCACCATAATAGTATGATAAATCCAGTAACATACATGTATTGTAATTTCTTCATTCTAGTGGTATATTTCATTATCTTCTCTCCTTTCTCTACCCCTTTTATTTGAAAGAAATGAAAGCACCGTTTGAGATGTGCTAATTTAGCACATTCAAGGACAACAGTTTATCAATTTCTATTATTATCTTTAATTATGGTCATGAAACCATTTGTTTTATGGTTGAACCATATTATTATATATGTAATATATCCTATTTTTTTCTGTAATCCTTTGGTACAAATGGAATTAAGTTATAAATCAAAACACATTCTTTGTAATCAAATCCACCCATCAACAAAAACGGTTATCACTATGGTTATATATATAATAATTCGACTTAACTCTAAGTAACCTAATTAAAACTAAAATAATGTAATCCCATGGATATGAACTAAATAATATGACTTCAATTCTGTACAACCACTTTCATCTTGTATATAATCCAAACTTGAATATAAGGGAACCGGTCTTTTAAAGCCAAGTAAACAAATGAGCCCGGACAGTGAAATTGAACCTTATAACTAATCAAAAAGGATTTTAATGAACTAAAAATGGTTATAATAAATCAATTAAATATATAATAGGTTCTGGAATTATTAATTAATAAAGCCTAATTTGTTTATTCAGGTCGTTAATAACAAGTGGAGAACACCAGCGGATTTAAGGTAAGGGATCCTCCCCTTTCACTCTTAATCAAGATTGTTCTCTATGAATGCCTTTTTTTGTGTAATAACAAGTGATGGGGTATTTTTATACACCTTACCCATACTGCCCTAATGTTTTATAAGTGATGATAATCCCCTTCTCTCTCTCATAAAGCTTTCTTGGGTACACCTGACACCATGCCGGTAAAATCGTAACGAATTCTACCCAAACCTTCTCTGTTCTTTCGGGTTGCCTTATATTTCTTTCAAAATTGTGTTATCATATCTATTTATTTTAATCCTATTAATTCTGGATAGTTTTAAAATATTCTAATATCAAGACCCTTTCATCACTTTCTTTCAGGGATATACATGTTTTTGAAAGATTCCCTCCTTAGAACTTTCCGATAAGCAAACCTGTTTTAAGGGGACTTCCCAAATTTTTACCCAAATATCATGTTCACTCTATCCTATATTTTAAGATACCATTGTCTTTATAAAATCAGTATTTTTATTATGAAAACCTTCTTGTTTTAATTCTGGTTTTATATAAAGAATGTCTTCTTTTCTATTTGAAAAGCTCTAGAGTGTTTTCTTTAAAACCGCACAAAAATGTTTTAATGATAATGTTCTAAAATACATTTATAATATGTTGTCACTTATGTTTGACACCACTTACCATGTTATATGCCTATTTTACCCTATTAAAGTCCATGTATTTTCTAATTTTTTTCCTTACATGGACACTTTCATGATACGACCTTTGGTTATGATTTATGTCATGATTGTGGTACCCAATTCTTTCCATGGGTACCCTTGTGTTTGTGTATGGTTGATTATGTATGATTGTATATGTGGTAAGAATATTTATGTGGAAATAATATCCATGAAAATTTTGAGATGGGTGCACCCAGGTAGTGCTCTAATGCATTGGGTAAGGTTAAGTCTCATGAGATGCGATGTGAAACGGGATGGGCGGTTAGCCTTGACCCGTACTGAAATGGGAAACGGGATTGGCGGTTAGCCTTGACCCGTACTAAAGATATGATTTATGATTATGTCACATTTATATTATTCCATGTTTATATGATCCCATTCTTATATTAAATGATTTTATAAGTTTCATTATTTGGATATCATTATGTCATGCCTCCTAACTCATGTGCTTGAGATGTATCCTTATGTTCATTCCTTTACTAGGCTTTTTAGCTCATACCTTTGTTCATGTGTTCCCCATGGTACCCTATGAAGATGTAAGAGCTCAAATGAAGTTAGAATCTCTTTATGGAGATTAAATAAATAAGTTTTTTTTATCCCCATGTTTTATGTTATATGTATCTAGTCTTCCAAGACACTAGACTTAACGATCCTTGGCTTATACTCAGATGATTAACTATGCTTGAAATAATGAAATGTTTTATGTAAAAGGCTTGGGTCGCTGTAAAGAGGCCTAGAGGGTTACACAATAAGTGTGTCCAAGTATCTCAGTTAAATATTAATTTAACTAGTTAAATAAATATTATTTCTGATTGTGGTTTAATAATTATTTAAGGATGCCTGATCGCATTTATTTCGACACTAGTTATTCGAGAAAATATATTGCGGGTGAAATAATATATTTATTAGCAAGTAATGCAGTGATATTTATTTTAGAAATAAATATCCATTATTCAAGTTCTAATAAATGTGGTGGAGGAAATAAAGAAAAATGGAAAAATAAAAGTACACACCATGTATATTAAATATACACACCGTGTATTTTTTCTGGGAATTTATGAGAAATAACATTATTTATTTAATTAAATAATATTAGGTGTAATTCGTTGGGCACATGTAAAGTTATAATAATAGTCAACTGTTATTATTATACATGGGGTATTACTAATAATTAAATGAAATGAATTAATTCTTTAGGGTAATTAATTCATTTTATTATTCGATGTAATTAAAATCCCAATTATATAATTTTCATTAGCCTAGCCATTTTTTGTATGGTGGTTGTGCACAATGGATCCAAGAACTCTCTCAAGCTTCGAGATAGAGATTATCCACCACCAGATCAAGGCGATCAAAGGAGAACATTGCAAGAGAAGGCTCTTTGGTGCAAGCACCCAGAGATCCTTTTGGTAACATCCAGAGATATGTGGAGCACATGTGGATCACCACTAAAGGAATCCTATACTTGGATTCTACGATGCAATGATGAATCACATCAGATCATGACCGAAAAGATAAAAGAAGAAATAATTCCATCAAGGTAATTATTGTCAATTAATTAAATTAATTATAACCAATATATGATGATCCTATCTATGGTTTTGGGACTCCCCTATTTCTTTTTCATTCTGCGTTCTATTCTGAAGATCTGGCGTTTTATTATCATGACAGATCTTGGATTGATTGTTGTTAATGCTAAAATTAAAGTTGGGTACACCCACCAACGCACTTCCGCTGCGCCCGGAACCTACAAGTGGTATCAGAGGGAGTCATATTGTTGATTATAATTATTTAGTTTTTCATTGGTGATTTACACATTTAATAATTTAGTTGTTTCAATTAAAGTTAATTTTTCGTTAAATCTGAATCTCGAGATCTGTTCCTCCTCTATCGTTTCTCGTTCACCTTACAGAAACGAATTTTGATTTTGATTTTGATTAAAATAAAATAGAGGATCTCAAACGGCGGTGCCAAACGTTCCTGGCTGTACAACACCAGAATACATGGCGTGTATTCAGAAGTACACGCCGTGTAGTCTAGGTTCAATGCATTGGACTAGTCCACCAAATTAGACTGTGTAAATGGATCTTATATAAGTCTTTAAGACTCTGTGTGTTGACCAGGAATAGGTGGCACACGGTTTCTAGATTACATGTCGTGTGGCCTATGGAACATGGCATGTGGTCCCTTCGGGTTAGGGTTGGATCGTGTACCATGTACACGGATTGCCCGGCTGGAAACCGTGTAATGCGGATACTACATGGTGTGTGTCCCACTGAACACACCGTGTACTTTGAAAATTTATAAATTACATATACACGCCATGTCCCCAGGCATGTGCTTCGGATGGACGGTGAACAAAAGTACACACCATGTAGTCAGAACTACACGTCGTGTACTCATCCAAATTACGCAGATTTATTAAAATTTATTTTTATATTATGTAAACCCTTGAGACGTGTACCATAGTGTAGGCATAAAGATGAGGCACAACACGTAATAGGTGTTATATATATGTGTTTAATTTAACATCTGCATAATGTTCAGTTCTACTCACTAGGTAGTTATGAATGGAAATTCACCTGGTTTCCTCCAAGGTACAAGTTACGTACAAAGATAATTTTAAATGAATTTATTTGTTTAAAATTATGATGGATGATAATCTCAAGGAAATTCAAAAAAGGGTTTAAGATAAAAGGATTGATTAATTAAAGATAATTAATTGATTCGAGCGTGATTTATCTTAAACAAGAACGATTAAAGAATTGAATGCTAGTTTTATTTATGTGTATATATCATTGCATGCATGGATGATCTTGAACTAGACCAAGACCTTTGTATGTGAATGGTTTCTTTTAATTTTTTTATTTAAATTAAATTTATTGGCCTGCGAGCCTTCTCCTCATTAATATGTAGGGCCTGCACACCCAAGGTTTCTTTTATGTAAAACCCCATTTTACCCCTCACATGCGTGTGAGATAAAAGCATGTGTAATGGATGGAGCTCCCAAGCTAGTGGAGGTGGCTCAAGTTAGGTCCAAGGTGAAACCAATCCAAGGAGATACAAAGGTGGACAGGTGGAAAGTTGTAAACACGAACCCAAAAGGTTCGAGGTGTTTCTCCCCTAGGTATTGGGTTAGTTTATCAACCGCTGGATAAACTAACCAATAGAACAAGATCATGATCATACCATTTATTTTATTTCTGTCAGTTTCATGGTTTATTTATTGTGGATGTGTTGTCACAATCACGCAATTAGTGAATTAAACAAGCATGCAAGATGGAACTAAAACAAGACCGGCTTATGCGTAAAATGTTATCTTAGACATGGTTAATCAATTAAGTATATCCCACTTAATATTAACAAACATGTAATCAAAGATAATAAAATGGAAACGTATAAGGATAAAATCCCTCAAAGAAATATTAAGTCGGTATAGTCTTCCATAATCTTAGTTAGAATCGAACCATAGTTCAAAATGCTTGACCAACCCTAGTTGGGATGCTTTCAATTATCGTAGAATTATAATTCAAGGTTTTGGATTGACTTGACTTGTTTCGCATCAAGGGTTGACTGCCACAACAGGACTTGGTGTGACCAAGAGGCAAATGTTGAAGAAATCCAAAAATAAAAGTATTTTAAGATTGGGGATTCCACTTAGCGGATCAAGGAGTTGTGAGTTAATAAAGTTGGCATTTAGAATACCTACCTAAAACCCTTAAAGTTGCTTTACCAACCCTAGTTGGGGTAATCCGAAGGGCAATATGAATCCTTACCACTAGAATATTCAGGAAATAGAATATTTCGAAGTCAATGGTGAGGGCTATTAGATTTTGATAAAATAGTGGGAGACTAATAAGTATTAATTTATTTATTTGTCTAATCTTTATCATAATAAAGTACTAAACCTTTGCTCATATTAATTTGTAGAAACGGCAAGAAAAATGAATTCAAAAATATCATTGCAAAACATACTCGAGAAGGAAAACCTTCTCACTGGCACCAATTTCCAAGAGTGGTAGAGGCGTTTACGCGTCATCCTTCGCCATGAGAGGAAATTGTATGTGCTGGAAGAGCGTGTTCTAGTTGTGCCTGGGAAAGAGGCCAGTAATGAGGAACTATCTCTCTATATGAAACATATAGATTATGCCACATATGTCCAATGTTTCATGCTATCGTCCATGTCTAATGAGATCTTGAAGCAACATGAAAACATGGACGTGTATAGAATGATGTCTCACCTTAAGGATCTCTATCAAGAGAAGGTGAGACAGGAGAAATATGAGATCTCCAGTGATTTGTTTACAACTAAGCTTGGAGAGTCTGCACTAGTTGGGCCTCATGTAGTCAAGATTATTGGCTACATTGAATGCCTATACATCTTAGGGATTAAGTTCCTGGATGAGTTGCGTACAGATCTCATCCTATCATCACTTCCCAAGACCTTCTCTAGCTTTATTGTTAACTATAACATGAGTAAAAATGAGAAGAGTCTATCGAAACTTCTAACCTTAATTCTCTAGGTATATAAGGACATGGGGAATGACAAACCCGCAGTCCTTATGGTGAATAAGAAAAGGAAGGAAAAGGAAAAGGGGGAAAGGACTTATAAACGGTATGAATCCCCCAAGAACCGTCCCTCCAAGAAGGGGAAGATCCAGAGGCAGGGCAAAGAACAGGAGGCAGTATGTTTTGCATGTGGAAAGCAAGGCCACTAGAAGAGGAACTGCACCCAGAAGCGTGGGGACGCTAAAGGTGCATTCGTTATCGAGTGTAATCTTTCCATTTCTACACATTGGGTATTAGATACAGCTTGTGGGGCTCATATCTGTATTCAAATGCAGGAACCAAGTAGATTTAGAAAGATTGCTAGAGGAGAGGTGGATCTTCGAGCTACCAATGGTGCGAGGCTGGCTGTGTTAACCATTGACGATTACCACCTCTCATTACCAACTAGGATGATTTTGGTTTTACATAACTGTTATTATGTTCCTAGTGTTACCAAAAACATAATTTTTGTATCGTGTTTGGATATGGATGGATTTATTTTCAAGTTTGGAAATAAGGGTTGCTTATTTTATAAGAACAATGTATGTTATGGTATGGTGCATTTAAATAATGGTTTTTATGTATTAAATTACGAAAACCAAGTGTTGGCAATCTCTAATAAAACAAACTCACATGACTCATACATCACCCAATTGTGGCATCACTGTCTCGGTCATGTAAATGAAAAGTGCTTGATAAAGCTCTGCCAAGATGGCTATTTAGACTCTACTGAACCAAAACCACTTGATAGATGTCACGCTTGTTTACAAGGTAAAATGACCAAGCCGACTTTCAGTGGACAAGTTGAAAGGGCCACAGAGCTTCTAGGATTGGTGCACATGAATGTGTGTGGACCATTTCCAGTAGAAGCTAGAGGTGGATATTCTTACTTCATTACTTTTACTAATGATTTAAGTAGATATGGATATGTCTACTTAATGAGGTATAAGTCATAATCCTTAAAGAAATTTAATGAATTCAAGAATGACATAAAGAATCAGCTTGGTAAGAAGATAAAGAAGCTTTGGTTGGATCAAGGTGGAGAATATCTGAACCAAGAGTTCATCGATCTTCTACGGGAGTCTGGGATTCTATATCAGCTCACTCCTTATACACCATAGTGGAATGGTGTTAGTGAAAGGAGGAACCGCACCTTGTTGGACATGGTGAGGTCGATGATGAGTCATGCAGATCTTTTATTATCCTTTTGGGGATATTCATTACAGACTGCAACATACACATTAAACAGAGTACCAACTAAGGCGGAAAATGGAATTCCCTCCGAGTTATGGAATGGAAATAAACTCATTTTGTTGCACACACATGTATGGGGATGCGAAGCATTTGTTAAGGACTTCTAAGGAAATAAACTAGCACCCCGGGGCACAAAGTGTGTCTTTATAGGATATATCAAGTAAATGAAAGGATATTTCATATATAACCCTTCAGAAAAGAAAGTGAATGTCGCCAAACAATCCGTCTTTCTCGAGAGGGAGCATATCCTCGAAAAGGATAGTGGGAGCAAGATTGACTTTGATGAAGTTGATACTCAAGATACATAGGAGTTGTAATAGGAACAAGTTCTACAAGTCCCTATGGAAGAGGTTCTAGAAACACAAGTACTGCATAAGAGCTCAAGAGAGGTAAGGGAACCAGAGAGATTTGGTTTCCTAGTTACTGAGGATGGTGAATCATTATTGTTAGACAATGATGAACCTCTGTCCTACAAGGAAGCAGTAGAAATCTCAGAAGCTGCAATATGTCTAGAATCTATGAATTCTGAGTTGGATTCCATGTATCAGAACCAAGTCTGGGTTCTGGTCGATGTGCCAGTTGATGTGAAGCATGTTGGATGCAAATGGGTATTTAAGAGAAAACTGGACATGGAAGGTCAAGTTAGCACCTATAAAGCAAGGATAATGGCTAAAGGATTCAAACAGCGTCAAGGAATTAACTATGATTAAACCTTCTCTCCAGTTTCCATGTTTAAATCCATAAGAATCGTACTTGCCAAAGCAGCTTACCATGACAACGAGATTTGGAAAATGGATGTCAAAACAGAATTTCTTAACAGGAACCTTTAGAAAGATGTCTATATGACATAACCAAAAGGGTTTGTGAAACCAGGTGAAGCCAAACTGGTTTTCAAGTTACAGAAATCCATTTATGGATTAAAGAAAGCATCCAGGTCGTGGAACATTCGATTTGATGAAGCCATAAAGGAATTTGGTTTCATTAAGAACGAATGTGATCCATGTGTTTATAAGTGGTTTAATGGGAATGTGGTTGTTATCCTAGTAGTATATGTTGATGACATATTGCTTATTAAAAACGATGTACCAGTCTTACAATCATTTAAGGACTGGTTGAACAAGTGTTTCTCCATGAAGGACTTGGGTGAAGCAGCCTACATTCTAGGGATCAAGATCATTCGTGATAGATCCAAGAGGCTGCTTGGACTAAGTCAAGGTACATACATTAACTAGATACTAAAGAGATTTTGTATGGAACAATCCAAGAGGGGATTGGTTCTAGTGTCACATGGCCTGCATCTTTCTAAGAAAATATTCCTCAGACACAATAAGATAAAGATATAATAAGTAAGATTTCATACGCTTCGGCTATAGGATCCATCATTTATGCCATGTTATGTACCAAGCTTGATGTTTCCTATGCACGGAGCATGGTAGGCAGATATCAAGCAGATCCAGGAGAACAATATTGGACTACTGTTAAGACTATCCTTAAGTATCTGAGAAGAACTAAGGATACGTTCTTGGTGTATGGAGGAGACAAGGAGCTTTTCATCAGAGGGTATGCTGATTCTGGTTTTTAGACAGATCAGAATGATCTAAAGTCGCAATCTGGATATGTTTTATGTCTCAATGGAGGAGCTGTGAGCTGAAAGAGTTCAAAGCAGCCAGTTGTCGCTGATTCTATAGCGGATTCCAAATATATAGCAGCTTCTGATGTAGCCAAGGAAGCCGTCTGGATTTGGAACATTGTCCAGGAGCTTGATGTGGTGCCTATGAGTAAAGATCATATCATGTTGTATTGTGATAATACTGCAGTGGTGGCTCTTGCAAAAGAACCAAGGTCGCATCAACGGACAAAGCACGAACTCCAGAAGTATCACCTCTTGAGGGATTTCTATCAAAGGGGTGAAGTTGTAGTGAGCAGAGTGTCCACAGAAGAGAACATGGTGGACCCCATGACTAAAGTTATATCTCATCAGAAGCATGAATCTGATGTGAGAGCTAGCGGGTTAAAGGTTGTTAGCAGTTGGCTCTAGTCCAAGTGAGAGTCTATTGGAGTTGGTGGCCTAGAACCAACTACTTTGTACTTTATTCATTAATAAATACCTTATCACATCTTGATTGTTCTTCTGTGTGATAATACATGTGACAATGTCCTAAGGATAGTTGTTGCATTAAAGGGTCATAGCGGATCACTGCTATGATGAGAACCCAGAAGTGTCATAACATTGTTCTTGAATATATGTTCTATGGCCGGATAATGTTATTTGAGGGACACAAATAATACAGGCCATTAGGGGTGAGGACTTATAAAACTTTGAGGCACCTTCTCATGGTGTGCGCCATTGGTAATATCCAGGAGGATATTAAGAGAACGA
Organism: Viscum album; assembly: GCA_963277665.1. NCBI lineage: Eukaryota > Viridiplantae > Streptophyta > Magnoliopsida > Santalales > Viscaceae > Viscum > Viscum album. The sequence continues at coordinate 317,315,638 of OY728163.1, forward strand.
GACCCGCTAGTAGGGAATCTACATTTCATAGTGTCGTTGGATGTTCCTATCTACGGACGTGTGTATTCATCCTTAGACTTTAAGATTATTATTAATGGGTATTAAAACTCACGCACTTAGACGTATTGATGATAACTGTAACGAAACATTGTTCGTAGTGAGGTAGGATACATTGGGTGCGTCACGAGTGATACTGCATTAATAGATAATGCGAGAAAGGATTTGTCCCTTCTGTTCCATAATAGAAGTAGATATCTCAGGCCCTTTCATGGAATTGATATAGCCTAAATAAATCCATGTCCATGGTAAGGAATGGGCGAGTTCAATTTTGGAAAGTCAAAGAAAGAATAATTGAGCACATAGGTTGATGGAACTAGCATGAAACTCACTTGATTTGAGATATCGAGACAAAGGGATTATATTACACGGTAAGTGTTTGTAGGAGGTGACACGTAATTGTGGCGTTAACTTCTTTCTCTATAGGTGCATTGGCGTGTTGCTAGACGCTAACCTTGGACTTTAGGCAAGCTCCGCCTAATGCCACTAAGAAAGAGGCCTAGAGGGTCACACACTAAGTGTGTCCAAGTATCTTAGTTAAATTTTATTTTAACATGTTAAATAAAGATTATTTTTTATTGTGGTTTAATAATTATTTAAGGATGCCTGATCGCATTTATTTCGACACTAGTTATTCAAGAGAATATATTGTGGGTGAAATAATATATTTATTATTTGAGTAATGCAGTGATATTTATTTTAGAAATAAATAGCCATTATTCAAGGTCTAATAAATGTGGTGGAGGAAATAAAGAAAAATAGAAAAATAAAAGTACACGCCGTGTATATTAAATATACACGCCGTATATTTTTTTTTGGAAATTTATGAGAAATAATATTATTTATTTAATTAAATAATATTAGGTGTAATTCGATGGGTGCATGTCAAGTCATAATAATAGTTAACTGTTATTATTAGACATGGGGTATTACTAAGAATTAAATGAAATGAATAAATGCTTTTGGGTAATTAATTCATTTTATTATTTTATTAATCAAAATCTCATTTATATAATTCTCATTATCCTAGCCATTTTTTGTGTGGTGGTTGTGCACAACAGATCCAAGAATGCTCTCAGGCTTCGAGAGAGAGATCCTTCTCCACCAGATCAAGGCGATTAAAGGCGGACATTCCAAGCGAAGGCTCTTCGGTGCTAGCACCCAGAGATCCCTTCTGCGATGTCTAGAGATACGTGGAGCACATGTGGATCACTGCTAAAGGAATCCTACACTTGGATTCTATGACGCAATGACGAATCACATCGGATCGTGACCGGAAACATCAATGAAGAAAGAATTTCATCAAGGTAATTCTTGTCAATTAATTAAATTAATCATAACCAACATATGATGATCCTATCTATGGTTCAGGGACTCTCCTCTTTCTTAATCGTTCTTCATTCTATTCATAAGATTCGGCGTTTTATTATCGTGACAGATCTCTGATTGATCGTTGTTAACGCTAAAATTAAAGTTGGGTACACCCACCAACGCGCTTCCGTTGTGCCCGTAACCTATAGTATCTAGGTGCGGTAATCATTTTGATATGAAGGGACCAATTATAAAGCAATGCACGATAAAATCCAGCATGCGGTGCAATGAAGCTAATTATAAAATGATGAAAAATTAAGGAATAAGTTATATACCACCTACCTCGTACTTAGAATGACCTACTCATCCAATATTGAGGCCCGATTCGATCTGGTTTGGAAGAAATCTATGAAACGGACCTTCGCCCTTAAAATAGGGAAAATGAGCTCACACATAAATAGCTCAATCAAAAGGAGATTAAATGAAAAGAAGATTTAAAAGGACTTGAGAGCTTACTGATGTGGATCAATAGAGACTGGTGGAGCTTGAATTAGATGACGGACGGGGGAGTTATTAGCATGCCAAGAATAGGCTTGAAGAGGAGCCAAATGCGCTTGGAGGAGGATCTCATGCGGTGCTAGAAGGAGAAGAAAGAAGAAAAATAGATAAGATCTCATTAAGGTCATTTAGGTAATTTCACCCCAAAAACCAAGTTGCACGGTTTGGCTGCACGACTTGGCCAAACCGTGCACCAACCATGCGGCATCCTCTGCCTTAGGAACCCACTTCACACGGTTGTGCCATAGGATTTTCCTAACCATGCGCCAACCATACAGTGAATAGTGTCTATGTACTACCTAAGTGGCACTACCCGTGCGAGAAGAGTGCATGGTTTTGGTAAACCGTGTGCAGCCCGTGTGGGGTGTTTTTGGTCCTTTGCTGCAGCCACATAGTTTGCTGGTGAGGGGCCACACAGATTCAGACAAACCGTGTGCCCTATACAGAGCACCCAAACCTTTGATTTATGGTTCTGACGCTCTCGAAACATGACGAGACACCCAGGAAACCTCTTGGGCCATTGCCCAAGTCTAAAAACAACACATTGAAAAGTTCCAACTCTCATAATTACATTCTGAAACTCGATTTTAAAAATAGCTCGTCTAGTAAACACTGAAATTAAAATTCCCTTTGGATTGTCATCCATTCCAAAAACACGGGTCGTTACAATCTACCCATCCACTCCACTCCAAATTTAAATTTTTATTAAGCCATTTTGAGGGAAAATGGGAAACCAAATACACATACAAGACCACTATGTGCTAAAAGAGCCCACAAAATTATTAAACACGAGACTTAGATTACACGAGCTAGCTGCCCTATAAAGCTCCCATTTCAAAGGACTAACCTGTGTTTCTGGGTCCTCCCTAATAAGCTCTTCAAAGTGGGTAAGCATCCTCTCCATTGTCTGGATGAATTCCTCTGAGTTGATTTTGCCCTGATTGAAGCCCCGGGCCAGAATTCGGTCTTGTTTGTCTATCCACAGCTCTTGCTCCTCGTTGGCGTCAACTTGCAACCTTCTTTCATAAATTCTTTTGATCTCCTCTTCTGAGACATTGGGACGGACAGCTTTGTCGGACATTTCTTCCATGGAGTGCAGAATAAAATTCAAACACAACATGGGCTCTTCACTTTCCCCTTTCGATAGTGCTTTGCTTCCGTGTTTCTTGTCCTTCTTGGCCGACCTTGTCTCCATCGGCTTTGGCAAATTTGAGTAATCCTTGCATCCCTTGGGTTTTTTCCCTTGGACCACTATACATTTCCCAGAATTTCGAGCTCCTTTTTTCCCCTTCTTCCTTCGGGGGCTATGAGGCCCCTTCCCTTGAACGCATTCCACGTTGTCCACCGAGAGTTGACTGTATCGTTCATCTCCTGAAGTTCCTTCCTCTTGGGACAAGGGGGGTTCATGAACCTCCAAGCCCTCAAATCGGTTCCCTATCTTGATCTCCAACCCTGCATTGATGCCCCTCTGCCTGCCCGGAGACTCCCCCTTTCCTGCTTTGTTCTCCCTTCCATTCTTCTTCCCCCCATTCCCTGCCTTTAACTGAGGAGCAGGGGTATCACTGAGAGTATTCGGGTCTAAGGTCCCCAATGTAGTCACTCCATTCGGCCTCTTTTGTCCGCTTTGAGTTCCTGTTTCAACCAGCAAATCGGTCTCCTGCACCATGTCCAAACTAGAATTCAGATCATATCCCCGGCCCATGAACTGTAGATGCTTGCTAGTGTCTTGCCCTCCCTGACCACCGGTGCCACCGGTAACCTGAGCATCCCCTACAGTCCATTCCCTCACTTCATTTGAATCTGTTGTATCCACTGCCTTCACAGGTATTCCACCTCCCTGCACAGCCTCCTTACCGCCCTCCTATGCTGGAGTAATTCTTAAATCTGCTTTGAGATGGGCAAAAACATCTGCTACTCTCGGTTCTGCCATCTTCAACTTCACACATTTTCCTGCCACCGAGGGAACCAAAGAAAGATGATCCACCCGGGACATAGGCTCAACTCCTGTACCGTCTTGATGCATAACTGATTCCACTATCTTTGAAACAGCCCCGCTTACCTCCTCACGATCGCCCATGCCAGTATTATCATGTTCCTGAAGGGTTGTGGGATCCATCTGCTCTCCATTCCCCTCATCTGGACTTGCCACTAGAGTTGGGAAATTCCAACAGCGGCGACAACTGGAGACCAAATGGCCCAATCGACGACACCCCAGGAAAAACACCGGCCACGATTCAAAGACCACTCTTTGCTTCCATCTAAAACCTTCGCCAACCGAGATCCATAACCAATCTGTTGGGGCCTTCGAGACATCCACCTCGACACACACTCGAGGAGCGATTGGATGACAAACCGCAGCGGTGCGGACATCAGAGCACAAATACCTTCCGACCATATTACCCAGCATACCGATAATCGAAGGGTTCTGAAAATGGAGAGGTAGGTCAGGGAAACTTACCCAAACCGCAGTTGAGGCCGCTTATACTCTATTTATATATTTTTTAGAGTGTCAAATTACTGCAAGTTTGGAAAAGTGGTTTTTATTGGTTTAATTATTTGAAAAACACTCATTTATCCTAACATGCATATTGGAAGTGTTTTGAATTCATTTATACTGCTTCTGAATCCCTTTTTTTATTTTATGAATAAACCACTTTTAGGACAAGTGGGAACCTCACATTCAAATTCAAACATAGCAAACCATCCCAAAAATAGAAGTCACAGTTCAAACATATGATAATAAAGGAGAATAGCCTCGAACCGCCTTTGAAGATTCAAAATTCAAATTGAAACTTTCAAACAGAGAACATCGCACTGCCTCGGTAAGCAGAACCTCAAACCTTGCGAGAAGCAGGAACCTTGAACTGTGCAAGAAATAGGAGCACCCCTCTCGTCACCACCTCAACACAGCTACAGGTCGTGGGCCGGAATCAGTACCTCCAGGACAGAATCAACATCACCCTTGTTGTACCTCGACGTCGGAAGAAGTTCCCACATACAACACCGAATGAACCCAGAAAAGGGAGAAGACAACCGCAGTCATGCCTCTTGGAACCCTCACCCACTCGCACAAACACATTCCAAAGCCACCACGAAATCCATCTCACCCATCTGACCTGGAAAGGATCAAAGAACATGGAACCCAGAGTAGCGTGAGAGCGGACAAGATCTTCACAGTGAGCCACGATGAAGCCAGCGCCATAAATCCCACAGATAACAGCATCATCGAACTAGAATAGCAGAAAAACGGATGCGACGCAATTGGATGGCCAAACCAGATAGTGAAACTGCTGACGAGAACAAACACCGCTAACAATAAAGAGAACCAAATAAGGAAAATTAGAACTAGGGATGAAACCCTGAAGAACGTTGGGGATGAACCCTAAAAGGAAGAATCACGACCGCCTAACCATATGGCCCAAAACCCTTGAGCAACCATCGCTCCAACTCCGACCTAGAGAGGAGAGGTGGAACCCTGGGTCATAGCTGGTTTGGGTGGCCGGGAGTGAAACAGAACGAAGAAAAGGACCGACTCCGATAGCGTCATAAAACCTCTGTCCACCGCACCGCAAATCCCAAAGCCTCTATGTTAACACCAGCAAACTCCGACCAGGAGAGGGACAGAGCAACTTGCGGCCAGAGCAGGGTACGATTGCAGAGGGCATCAACAACACATACCTTCGTTAGAAGAGAAAAAAACCACGGAGAAACCCCACAATGGCGAGCACCATAGGAGAGGATGAGGCCGAGAATTCTCTAATAATAAGCATGATAATTCAAATTATATGTAAATGGTATTATTCTGAGTATTGTTATTATTTAACACATAGCATACTATGATTGATTATTTAGATGCTCCTTCGTACTCAAGAAAATTTTGGAGTTAATGATGCAGGATTAATCTGTTGGAATTTGATCAAGGGGGAACATGATTAAATAAACTTGACGTAGTTTATTAAATAAAGATACAAATAGAAAAGTATGACATTCATTAGTGGGATCGTGAAGGACTTTATTGTCTGATCTTCTACTACTAAAGTGATCGAAGTTCTTGAGCTACATCGACATTTATCTTCATATATTTCGTTGCTGTTCTTAATTTCTTTTGGGTTTTCTTTGTTAAATGTTTTCTTCTTCTATTAGTTCTAAAGAGTTAGTTTATGATTTTTCCAATCAAAAGAAAGTCTCATATTGGTTATTCTACCAACTAAAAGGAAGGTTGTTGGGTTGTGACTCCTGAAGAAAAGTCAGGTTGGATTAGGTTGTGACTCCTGTAAAAAGTAAGGTATTGGTTGTATGTCCAAGTATTGTAAAAGGCAGGGTATGTAAACAGGTTATCACACATTTAAAAGTGGGGTTTCTTTGTGGATAACAATCTTCTCATCAAGTAGAAAATATTGAAGAGTATAGTAGGATCTTGGTGATCTGAACTATAATAAAAATATTGTGTTCATATTTTTATTTTTGCTACGTTATTTTTTGAACACAACACTACACTGTTGATTCATAAAATAATAAACTCTTATTGATTATTTTCTTTATAAGTATTTAAAATACTATTCATCTCCCCTTCTAGTCTATTATTGTCATCTATCTCGATCCAACATCCTCCTCCTCCTCTCATGAGTCGCATGTCCCAATCGCAATAGCAGTAGTAGCAATAGTTCTCTGCTTGGCCTCCTCATAGCGATGCTACCTCCCTGCCATAACTCCTCTATTCGATTATGATTCCTTGGCTCCACTGTTAGGTTACTCTTTCCCTTTCCACATTTGTTTCGTTTCATTGCAAGGACTTGTTTTTAGGTTTTGGCTTCCCAACATTTCAGACATGCAAACTTTTTTTTCCTTTAATGCGAAATTCATTCAGACCATGGTTTCACTGCTGCTTTAATTGTTGGGATAACATTCTCATTCATGACATGGTTATTTTCAAGGATTTTCAAGTAAAAAACCCTGAATCTCAAAATCCCTGCTGAATTTAAAGAAAATGTGTAGCATATTTGTTAACCTAGAGATAACAATTCCACGATATTGTAATTGCTCGCCCGATTATTTGGTATTTATCTTTCTCTTTCTTTTCGGTCATGTCTATGAATTTATATTTTACGTCACATTTAGATGTATAAATTTTATCCATCTTCTTTTTATCGAGCTTATTAACAAATAAGAGTTCATTTACTCTCTACCTCATTGATTTCATCTAAAGTTGGTTTATTCACTAGTACAAAAAACAGGCTTTCACATCATAGTTTTAACATCAGTGATTTAATAACTGACGTTAAATCCATTTTCCTAGTGGATTTTAATGTTGGTTATCTATTAACCAATGTTAAAACAAGTTTTTAAACGTTGTTTATGAACAAATCGATGTTAAAAATTATGTTTTAAGATCAGTTAGTGGATAACCGACGTTAAAACCACCCACGCATAGAGTTTTAAAATCGGTTATTTAAATAACTGATGTTAAAACTAAAATTTTGAATCTCACACAGTTGATTTTGCAAGTTTTTCAAAGCACGCCATTCACTTTTTAAAATCTCACTTGAAGTTTATGACGATGTGGGACACTATCAAGAACCCTATATAAGATTTCATGCTCCCTCTTTCATCATTTTTTGTTTTGCTCATCTATCCATCCATATCACCCTTCACCACTCCTCATTTCAATTATTTCTCCATGGTATTTATATTTATTATGTCATTATTTAATTTTTTATGATTATTTCTCTCAATCAATTTGCTTTTATGACGATTTATTTTCTTATGACGAATCTTTCGATTGAGTTAAAATTATGAAGATTCCACATGAGATTCATTGGCCGAGGTTTAAAATGCTTCACCATCCGTATCTTTGGATGTCTCACGAGTTCTTTCCTCAAAAGAAAATGAATATCAACAAACAGTATATTGAATCGAAGGACATTGCGATGAACATGGTGTTGAAGTCGAAGCACTAAGTTTTTATCTCTTGATTTCGTTTGGTTTCTGCAACTTTCTACCATATGTATCTTGTATTTTCATTTAAGCAGGTAATTAGTATTGTTTTTTTTTTAAATTAACACTTTCTACATCAGTGATTTTATAATCGATGTAGAAAGTGACATATAACGTATGTTATAAGTAAAAAACCAGCGTTATAAGTGATTTCGACGTCAGTTATAGAAATAGCCTATGTCGAAAGTCTTGAATATTTTTTTTAATAAGGTTTTTTACGACGATTTTTAATAACCAAAGTTGAAATGCATTCTTTGCATTGCTTATAATGACGTCGCATAACAAACCGATGTAAAAAACACACAAAAAACCCGATGTAAAAAACAGTTTTTGTACTAGTGATTGGATTTTGATTCCATTAGGGCGGGGTAGTGGGGGGGGGGGGCACTGTATTTTAAAATTATTTCTTAGATGTGTGCTTTATTGAGATTCTTCCATGATACCTAGGTTAACCCCATAGGAGGTTCAAGGTGGTGATTTGAAAGCTTCCTTCTTTGTTAGTTTATTGGCTTTTATGAGGTTTAGCAATTGGCATTTCATGTTATTTATCTTGGAATGACAACAAGGTTCCAAAAAATATTAAAACAAGAGTGTTGTAACCTTGTGAGGGCGTGTATACTGTTGTATTATTTTTTTTCTTCCACTCATTGCTAGACACACACACACGGGAAGATAAATAGAAAACTGATGGTAAAAGTTTGAAATATTGATAAATGTGAATTGGATACAAGATGCTTATTTGTCCATACATGAAATAATTTTCAATTTTTATATCTCAATCTAATATTGTTGTAATTTATAGATTCCGCCACGGGAAACTGCAGGTTTCTACAAGTTTTGACTCAAAAACTCTTGTATTGAATCTTACATTTTTTTTCATAGTATGTTTCTAATTAAATTTTATTTCACTTTTCATGACATGATGTCGTTGATTGCAAATATATCATATAAACCAATAACCCCAACAATATAATGGTCAACAATTTTGGTAAATAGTACATCTCCTTTATATATGGGTTTTGCCTGCCTTGTTTGATAAAAAAAAAAGGTGATGAGTTGATTTTTGTATTCATTATTTATTTGAAAATGAATACCAAATATACTAACACCATTTCATTGTAATTGATTTTTATGGTTAAAATAAATCTAATGCACCTATAGAACCATCCTTCACAATGATCCATACTATTTTTGCATCATCATCATATTGGATGTCTCGACTCTATTACAAGTACATCTGAGCTACACAAATATTTAGATTTTAAATTTTTATATATTTCAAATCCATAATGATGAAAAAACTAATTTTAGTATTTTAGATTAATGCAATCAAAATAAATATCATTAATTCATATTTCAATAAAAATATGCTGTATTTATATTCTGTTTTTAACCATCCGAACGTTGAAATTAAAATTTAAACCAAATATAATAATCGAAAGTTACAGCGCACCGTTTTTTTTAGAATAAAATAAAGGAACACGTGGTCGATTGGTGACCGTAATTAATTTACGGTATGAACAAAGAGCGGGCTTGGGGTGGCGCGATGGGAGTGGCCGCCGGCCCCTCGAGCCATCTTCATTATTGTTACATTCATTTCTCTCCCACGCCCGCCCTCCTTTCCTCTCCCTTTCCTCCTCGCCCACCTGGCGGAAAATTCCCCGGATCCCATTTCTTCTCTCCCTTCTCCGAAGTCGGTTCTCGATTTCGGGTAAAGTAACTGGCTTTAGGGTTTCCCTTTCGATTTTCTAAAGCGGTTGTTCCCTGCTTGAAGTTTGAACCAGATCTGGGAAACGGGAGGCTGGAGCGTGCATGTCGTCGTCTTCCTCCTCCTCCTGTTGGTGCCACAGATGCTGTCGATTCGTAACTGTTTGGAACCGAGACGCGGTCGTCTGCCCTGATTGCAACGGCGGTTTTGTTGAAGAAGTCGAGGGACCGACACGGGTGGAGGGTCGGCGACCCCTGGCCCCTTCCATGGAAAGGGCAGGGAGTCGATTGAATTCAGGTACGGCGATTGGGAGGCACCGGAGAAGCGGCCGCGATCGGTCTCCGTTTAATCCGGTTATACTGCTGCGTGGGCCTTCCGATGGCGTCGGCGGTGGAGAGAGGAATGGATTCGAGCTTTTCTACGACGACGGCATCGGGTCTGGGCTGCGCCCCTTGCCGCCGAGCATGTCGGAGTTCTTGCTGGCCTCCGGCTTCGATCGCCTCCTGGATCAGCTTACCCAGATCGAGATGAACGGCCTGGGTCGCCCGGACAACCCTCCGGCGTCGAAAGCCGCGATCGAGTCGATGCCTACCGTCGAAATCACGGCGGCCTACGTCGACGGCGAGTCTTACTGCGCCGTTTGCAAGGAGCCCTTCGAGCTGGGGTCCGAGGCCCGGGAGATGCCGTGCAGGCACATCTATCACTCGGATTGCATCCTCCCCTGGCTCGCCATCCGCAACTCCTGCCCGGTCTGCCGTCTGGAGGTGGCGGCCGACGGCCCAGCCCCGCCGGGGCTCGACACCGGCGGCCAGGGCGAGCAGTGGAACGAGGAAGCCACCGTGGGGCTGACCATATGGCGGCTTCCTGGGGGTGGGTTTGCGGTGGGGAGATTTTCCGGGGGGAGGGGCGGGGAGGACAGGGAGTTCCCCACGGTGTACACGGAGATGGACGGAGGGTTCGATGGCGGCGGTGGGGGGCATCCCAGAAGGGTTTCCTTTGAAGCTCGTGTCGGCGGAGCAGGAAGGGGTGGAGGTTTTCGCCGGAGGCTTCGGAATTGGTTTGGCTGCTTCCGGGGCTCCGATGGGGCCGCGTCTCCATCTCCATCTCCATCTCCTCCTCCTGCGTTGTCGAGGCTTGGATCTGATCGGAGTAGAGCTTCTGGGAGGGGCAGCAGGGGTATGGATTTGGAGGCTGACAGTGGGAGTAGAGCTTCATCACGTCGAGTTGGGTAGATGAGATTGATCGGCTACAGTGTATATAGGAAGACGAGGAAAGAAAATGAGAAGTAATCGCTCAGGTAAGATGGTTAAGGGAGGAAAGTTGCAGGAAGGGGACAAAGGGGCCTGAGAAGGAAGGATCTTGAGGAAGATCCCGGCCTGACTTCGTGTTCTTGGTGGGTTGTATCTATCCAATTGTCTTCTTTGAAGTTGCCGGCAGTGTAATTCGTTCTTCACCCTGAATGGGTAGTACTCCTGTTTGTTTGATCGATGGGGAGGCCATAAGGTTTTCAGAACTTGTTTGTAGGTCCTTTCTTTTATTGGTTTTTGATGGGTATGTTAAACATTCATCCAATTAATGGTTTCAGAACATTCTCACCGCAGTTCAGTGCAGATGCTTCATCCAATCAAATGCTTCCTGCTGTGAAAGGTATGATAAAATTTGATGCTAACATGATATTCTGAAAGCTAGACATAAATTTACGGACTGTGCTCTGTACTGATTTAAATTTTTTTGTTCCACTAACTTCTGAACCCCTGTCTCCCTCGTCCACCTCCAACCTTTTTTTTATCAGTCTTATCTGTCAGATCCACACAAACTCGAGAAACCTTAGAGGAAGAAGAAGAAAGTTTGTTGTCTGCAACCATGAAATCTGCTCTCGATTTCTGTTTTCCTTGGATTCCTTGTTACCTCTTGCTCTCGTTTTCCCAATTTGTGAGAAGAAATCAGTTAACTTGGGCAAAAGAACATTCTTGATAAACCTTAACTAAACCCTTGAATCAAGGAAGATCAAAACCCTAGAATCAAGGAAGATCAAAACCCTAGCTATCTTCCCTCACTCTGTGCTATCTCTTGATCTTTCTTCATCCCAAACAAAAATGAAACCTCGAGAGAACGATTGCATGCAGGGATCAAAACTTGAAATTTATTTTGGATCCTTGCTGTATTTATCTTGTCTATCATGCGTGCAAGTAATCTTTTCCTATAATCAAGTGATTGTTATGATTTGGTTGAATGAATCCTTAACCCCTTGCAAAACCTTCTGGTTGTTTCCAAGTTTCTACTCATTTTTACAGTGAATGTATAATTATGAAATGATCAGGAAGTTAAATAAAATTCTAACATGGATGGCAATCATCTAAATGGTAGTTTTGTTCTCCCTTTGCTACAAAGCTCTCTCTTATATCTTTTGAGATGTTCCGCTTGGAAAAATATGATTCATACCACTTGTATGAGAAACCATGTTTAACCTGTAGGATTAGGTTTATCTTACATACAATGTTTGACCTGTATTTTCCTGAATGATATTTCCTCATAAATATCCTCGTGGTTGTCCGTTTTATCATTCATCCTCTAGATCAACACAAACTCAAGAAACCCTAGATGAAGAAGGAAGACTTTGTTGCCTGAAACCATGATATCTGCTCCAGAGCTCTCTTTTCTTTGGATTCCTCGCTGCTTTTGCTCTCTTGCCAATTTTTGAGAAGAAATCAGTCAACTCAACTTGCGAAACAAAGCATTATTGATGAACCTCAACTAAACCCTGATATCAAAGAAGATCAAAACCTTATCTATTTATTTTGTGTGGATCTCTCATATTGGTGGAAGCAAATAACAAAAACCAGCATAAAAGACATGAAGTCTTGATGGGGTTCATCCTAGATTTGATGGGTTACGTCCATGATGTCCTTTTTGACGAGGTTGAATATGTGTGCTTAACCCCTAATGAAACATTTTTAACGTTTCCTAGTTTGTACTCATTTTTACTGTGAAAATGATTATGAGATGATCAAGAAGTTCTATAAAATCCTAACATGGATGACTATAATCTATATGATAGGCTTGTTCCCCCTTTTTTGCAACAAAGCTCTTATTTTTTTTGAGATGTTCCACTTGGAAAAATGTGCTCATACTGCTCTTATTTTCTCTCGTTGCATGCATTTTTTTTGGGTCCTTTGGTCCTTGCAATGACAATTGTTGAGATTTAATGCAAAATCATGTGTTTGTGTTGTGTGGGTGAGGGGTGAAGGATTTCCTTTTAAACAAGTTAACGCTCATGTTGTTGAGCTTTACTAGAAAAGGGGGTTATCAAAAATTAATAAAAATGAAGGCATTCGGACTATTCGGGTTAGAGTTGAGATTAATCATTGTCTTAGAATCACATGTCACAAGAGGAACAACATTTCATGTGAAATGCATACAAGCTACACTTCGTGACCTTATCATCCACCATCATGAACATCCTATGTAGAACCAACGTAAGCATTGAATCTTTACCATCATCTATCAAAGGAGTTCTGTTGGGGAAGACAACACTTTTTCTAGATTATTGGTGGTATGTGCTACCAGTTCTCCAGCGCAGCGGATCTTCAAACCTCAGAAGCAGAGCATCTTTCTATCGTTCATCTCCCACAACTTCAAAGAGAGGAACTGAGAAGGCCTCACATCTCAACCACCACATTGAGTCGTCCTTCATCTTGGCTTTGTCAGACGTACATGACCAACACACACATGCAAGTGCAAAGTACAAACACAATGCACATAATGTGGTTCAAACCGTGCGTCCTATGTCCATGAGAGAAACATCTCTTTCATTCCATCATAAGTACATATGAGTTATAAGGGATGTTTATCATCCGACAACCCTACTCAAACTCCCGGAAGATGTCCCAACAATGCCAGTTGGTCATTGCATCTTTCAGTTGCTCCCCCCTTCGGCATTCTGCCTTTGTCGCTTGGACACGCTTAGGTGCATTCTTTCTGGAGCCACCTTAGCTTTCGGGTCTGACCCGTCACCTTCACTGTCAGATCTGTTGGTTCGGAGTTGAGATGACAAAATAGCCAAGAGCAGGGTGAATTGACTTTTTTTTTAAATTAATGAATTTAAAAGATATATCGAAGTTATAATGTTAATGCACCAGAAAATAAAAGAAAAAGAGCACGAGATATTTTTATATTGGTTCAGATCTAAACGATCCTAATCCACTCTCCACCCCTCTCACGAATGGAGGGTGACGACACCCACTATGACCAATATAATGGAATCTAAAATTCACTACCCAATTACAAAGTCTTTTTCCGCTAGAGGCTCAAGCCCAATACTTCCCGCCTTTTACGAAAGGGATTCACGTAGGTGAATTACACAGGCGACTCACAACGTAAGCGAATTCATCACGTATCCAAAATTCGACGTAGTTGAATTCTGAAATCTGTAGACAACTTGACTTATACAATTTCATACTTCAATCTAACCTTCAAAATGACAAAATCAGCTTTAGCTCTAGTTGAATTATATTTAGATAATTTCATTAGCTTTCCATAGAATCAAGAATCACCGTATTCAAACTTTATAGCTAGTTATCATTAAAATACAGTAGCAAATTAGTTTTGGAAAACTGCAGAATTCAGACTGAAAACATGCAGTGCCTTATAACCTAATTTAGGACATAATAACAATTAATTTAGAGTTTGATGTCTTCTAATTCAATGTAGATAGTTTTGTTAGCTTTCCAACGCAAAAAGAATCACTCAATTTGGAGTTTTGTAGCCCAAGTTATGGTCGAAATACAGATGGTACCCAATTTTGGAAAATCGACCACGTGAGAGAATTGGTTATGTGGATTTTGGCTACGCGAGAGATTTGGCTACGTGGGAACAATAATTTGGCTACGTGAGAACAGTAAAAAACTTGTATAAATGATATTTTAAGGTCTCAAATGACATTTTTAGCCTATGAACACTTCATAAGACTTGTAGAACATGTTATAAACTATCAAAACATGAAATCTAAAGATAAATTAAGTAAAGAATAAGAAGATATAACCAAAGTTAAGCATTCTTTTAATTAATACATAAGATAAACTAAAGAAAACACTTAATAAAGCTATGAAAAAATGTTATAATTAATGAATAAATGAATAACAAATAATGACAAACTAAAATAAGATTAAAACATAATAATGCTACGAGAAATTATAATAACAAAAAACAAAGTATTTAGACTTATGCTAAATAAAACAAGTGAAGTTTTGTAATTATCAAAATGATGTATTAAGATTTTACATACTTATGTTGGAGGAATAAAACAAATAAATCTTTGTAATTATCAAAACATGAAGTGGTTCAAGAAGCCACTCAACATTCTCCCCCGTTTTGATAATTACAAAACCAAGTATAGTTTCAAAACTTTCTCCCCCTTTTGAAATTATTAAAAAGATAAAGATTCGATAGATAAATTATCCTCTCTTTGAAATGATGAAGTTTCTTCCTCTATTTATTTAACGTATTATATTTCATAACAATAAATATAAACATTGTGAAAATCTTTTCTAAACTTGTATATTTCAAAACTTATGTCAAGGCGCCATTTTAAAGTATGCATAAATTTTAAAAGATGCTTGTGAAAAATAACAAGAAACCCTTTATAAAATAAGATTTTATGCAAATTGAAAAATTAAATAGTAAGTTAATATCATCTAGTAAGTATGAGAAGTCTTAAAACTCAAATACAATAAAAAAATATGTACAAAAATTAAGAAAGAATAACTTGAAAAACTGATTCCAAATTTTACAGAATTGAAAATTTCAGCATATAAACACACACAAACTCCCCATAAATTCATGCCATATAAATATAAATTTAAATCTCCATCATACCAAGTTCAAACTTGATTTTCTCAAACTTAATAAAATTCAGGGCCTTAGTAAAGATATCACCAAGCTGACATTATGTAAAAATAAATTACATACTCTTATTTCCGTTTTGAACACGATCTCTAAAAAATGAAATTTAACATCAATGTTCTTAGTCCTAGAGTGTTGTAAGGGATCTTTAGAAATAGAAATAGTAGAATTATTATCACAAAAAATCAGAGTCTTATCAAAATCAAAACCAAAATCAGAAAGTGTTTTTTAATCCATAAAGATTGAGCACAACATGATGCAATAACTATATATTCAGATTCAACAGTTGAAAGAGAAACACAATTTTGTTTCTTTAAAGCCCATGAAACTAAAGATTTACCAAGTAAATGACACATACTTGAAGTGATCTTCCTATCGATCTTGCATCCACCAAAATCAGAATCAGAATAACTTTTCAAATCAAAGTTAGTTTTTATAGGATAAAATAAACCAAGATTCAAAGATCCTTTAACATATATAATCATCCTTTTAATAGATTTAATATGACTTTCCTTAGGGTCACTTTGATATCTAACACACATGCAAACTGAAAACATTAAGTCAGACCTAAAAGTAATTAAATATAATAAACTTCCAATCATTCCTCTATAGGTTTTAACATCAGCATATTTTCTATATTTATTTAAATCTAATTTTCAAGTATTACTCATGGGAGTATTTTCACTTTTAGAAGATTCTAAACCAAACTCTTAACTAACTATGTAGCATATTTAGATTGATTTTGGAAAATACCATCATCTCATTGAGAAATTTGTAAACCAAGGAAGTATTTCAATTCCCCCACCATACTCATATCAAATTCAGAAGGCATCAATTCTGAAAAATCATTACAAAGATTCTCATTTGAAAATCCAAACATAATATCATCAGCATAAATTTGTACTATCAAAAATTTCATTAGAACATTTCTTAATAAATAATGCAGGATCAACCTTTCCTTTCTCAAAATTGTTTTTCAAAAGAAAATCAGTTAGCCTTTCATACCAAACTCGAGGAGTTTGTTTCACACCATATAAAGCCTTAATTAATTTAAAAATATGACCAGGATGGTTTTCATTTTCAAAACTAGGGGGCTGTCTAACATATACTTCTTCAGAAATATAACCATTCTGAAAAGTGGGTTTTGACATCCATTTGAAATAATTTAAAACCATGAAAAACAACATATGCTAATAATATCCTAATTGCTTCTAACCTAGCAACATGTGCAAAAGATTCTTCAAAATCAATGCCTTTCTCTTGCGAGTATCCCTATTCTTACCTATATTTCCAGATTCACCGAGCTTATTTCTAAAGATCCATTTTGTTCCAATAACATGATAATCATTTGACGGAACAACTAAAGTCCACACACCATTCCTTATAATCCGATTTAATTCATCTTGCTTTGCCAATATCCAATTAGTATTATTTAAAGCTTTATCAATATTCTTTGGTATAAAATCAAAAATAAAAGCATGATAAGCACACACATTCATAACAAATTTTCTAGTTTGAACTTTTGGTTCAACATTACCAATAACATTATCTATGAGATGATCTATATGAGTCTTCCATGATTTTTCATGAATAGGTTCATATTGAGAAGAAATATCCCCCCTCAATATGTGCATGTTTTTCTTGAGATACTTCCTCTTCAAAATTAAAACCTCTAAATTCTTCCTCAAGCTGTTCAATATCATCAACTCTTTTGTTCAGAGACTTTTCATCAAACATTACATGAATTGACTCTTTAATAACGGCGATTCTTTTATTGCATACTCTATACGCCTTAGTATTATTTGAATATCCTAAGAAAATACCTTCATTAGATTTTGCATCAAATTTATCTAAAGAATCATTATTATTTAGAATAAAAACTTTACACCAAACAACTCTAAAATAACTAATTTTTAGTTTTCTACCTTTTCAAAGTTCATAAGGTGTCTTTTTTAACAAGGGTCTTAAAATAATTCTATTAGAAACATAACAAGTAGTATTCACAGCTTCTTCCCATAAAAATTTAGGCAAATTAAATTCATTTAACATGGTTTCATCCATTTCTTAAAGTGTTCTATTTTTCCTTTCAACTACACCATTTTGTTGTGGTGTCCCAGAGGCTGAAAAATTGTGAAAATATCTATTTTCATCAAAAAACTGGATAAATTCCAAATTCTAGAATTCACTACCATAATCACTTCTAATTGACTTAATTAAGTGTCCTTTCTCATTTTGAACCAATTTATAAAAAGTGATAAACTTAGATAAAGTTTCAAATTTAAGAGTAAGAAAGTAAACCCATGTGTATCTTGTAAAATCATCAATAATAATTCTTTAACTGACTTGAAACTGCTTTTGTGCAGTTTACCTTTCAAGCAAGAGTCACAAACAAAGGTGTTGTCCTCTTTTAGTTCTGTTAGCTTCAGAATAGTCTAAATCTTGGACAAATTGTGCATAAACCTGAAATTATCATGTCCCAACCTCCCATGCTACAAAATGTTATTAGATTGTACAACATTTAAACATTTGAAATTTTGATCATTTAATTCAGTAACATTAATTGAATAAATTTTATCTTTTCAGTTTTCATAAAAAATAGATTTTTCATAAAAAACAATGCATTTATCATTTTGAAATTTAACAAAAATTCCATCATCACATAGCCAAGAAATGATTATTAAATTATGTTTCAAACCTTCAAAATATAAAACTTTAGAAATAGTAACAGAATCAGAAATTCCAACTTCACTGAAACCTTTTACCTTTCCTTTTGAATTATCACCGAAGGTTACATTACCTCCATCACATTTATTGAATGATAGAAAATTTGAAATATCTCTAGTCAAGTGTCTGGAGCATCCACTATCCATGTATCAAATTTCCGTTTTGATGCTCCCAAGACATAGTTTCTACAAAAACATATTTAAGAGATTTTTGATACCCATGAAAATTTGGGTATAATGGGATTAGAATATGAATTTTTGAAAACTCAAATAGATTTCAAACAATTGTTTATAGAAAATCTTGAAGATAACGATTTAGAAATAAAATCCTTAGTATGTCTAAGAGATTATGGAAATCTCAAAGAGCATTCATTAGTATAATGACCTTTCGTATGAAATCTAAAACATGTGGTGGTAGATGTACTTCCATTTGAACTCTTAACAAATAAAGTCTTATACATTTTAGGTAAATTATTATCATAACCAAGATCGGTTCTCCTTTTATTCATTTTATTAAAACTCATAATTTTATCAAAGTTTTCTCTTCCATGAAAAAAAATGGATAGATTTGAATTTAAACATTCAACTTTATTTTTGAGTTGTACATTATCCTTAAGAATAGCATAAAAATTCCTTATTTTAGCTTAATGACACTTAGACATGAAATCAACCCCTCTTTAATTTATTATTTTTAGCAAGTTCATTTTTCAGATTTTCTTGAGTAATTTCCAAATCTACATGAGTAGAATTTTTGTCATCCTGGACAGATTTCTTCAGATTTTCACTCTCCTTAAGAACATACTTATATCGTCTCTTAAAGTTATTTTATAAACTAATAACTTCTTCAAATTTATGTTCATGTCTATCAGCTTCTTTAAGGAATTCCTCAATAATGGGTTTTTTAGATTTATATTCGTAAGATGAATAATAAGTTGAGTCACTTACCTGACTTGATAAAGCCATTAAAAAGAAGTTTGTAACATTTTTTTCATGACCAGATTCTTCAGAAGTACTTGAATCCTCCATACAACTCTATCTAGATTCCATTTCCTTATATTATTTCTTATACTACTTCCTTTTATTCTTTTCCTTTAGTCTTGGAAAATCAGGCTTGATGTGCCCCCTTTTCCTACACTCATAACAAATTACATCTTGAGCATCATTAGAAATAAAATTACCTTTATGCTTTTCCTTATAATCATCCTTAGGATAATATTTCAAAGTTATCCTTGAGTAGCCTTTATTCTTTATATATCCACCTTTTGTATCATAGGCTATATCATTTCTATCACTACTCTATAACTCAGAATCAAAAGAGTAAGTAGATACATTTGATTTAAAAGAAACTCCCTTCTTCTTTGAATTAACTTCTTCGAAAATATTTTTAAGTTCCAAATCATATTGTAATAAAGATCCAATAAGCTCATCAAGAGTGTATTCCTTAAAATTATTACTTTCATCTATAGCCACCATTTTAGCATGCCACTTACTAGGTAGTTCTCTAAGTACTATTTCAACAATAATAGGATTTTCAAGAGTCTCCCCTAAAGAACTCATACCATTTACAATACTATTAAATTTATGAAACATTTGATTAATAGTTTCATCTTCCCCCATTTTAAATTCTTGATATTCAGCTCTTAAAATACCCAACTTAGTTCTGATAAGTTTATCCGAACCAAGATGTGTAACTTAAATTTTTTTCCCAAATGTCATGAGAAATTTTACATGCTGAAACATGATTATAAACGTAACATCTCGGATTCGGGTGTCACACAATGGGTGCCCCGAACCCGGTTGGTCACATGACCTCAAGCGCATTTCCCCAAACGCCAGAGGCTGCCGACTAGAAGTGAGGGCCTAGTTTTGATAGTGGGGAAACTATGCCGTCATTTTTCAAAGTGTAGCGCAACGAAAATAAATATAAACATACAAAAGCGGAAGCAGTAAACAATATAAACCAAAAATAGAAAACTGAGGTAAAAGATAACCAGCAACCATATATATATAATGATGCAACATGTCACTAATTCTAAGAAAGTATCCAAAATGGGATACACTGCAATCAGATACAATTCAGTACAAGGTACAAAAGTTCAGCAAACAAAACCAAAATAGTGCAATAGCAACTCAGTAGCATCGCAAGCCTAAGACCAGTCCCATGCTCTCCTACTCCCCTAGAACAATCATGTACCTGTGTAGGGACTCTTTCCCTTATCAATACCTATAACAATATAATCTATTTGGGCCCAAGACATGACCCAAACAGAGCGTGAGAAATAAATCCCAGTAGGCACCCACCAAAGGCCCGTGCCCAACTGTCAGTGAAATTGTGTAACAACAGTGTGCAATAATAAAATTAAGTAAACTAGGAAGTACTCCAAAGTAACTATCTATACCATTTACATTTCCATTTTACTAATTATTTATCAATTCCAAGCCTGTGCTTTAGCCTGGTAAGTACCACATAAGAAATCACCACAGTGAATATTCAAAGTAAACCTTGTCCTCAGACACGCAAATCCTTACCCTCAGGTAAACAAAAACGAAACCCACAAGTGACTGCCCACAGGAATAATGAATATTTCCCTTAGGCATACAAGATATTACCCTCAAGCATGGAAGTTACTGCCCTCAGACATAAGAAACATTTACCTCAGGCTAAACAAGACACTGCCCTCAGGCATTCCATGGGAAGAGCAAGTAACCGGGCCGAGCCCAACACATAAGCAAGCAATTTATATATGTTTCCTATCAAGAAAACTAAAAACATGCTATAATCATGGCATACCCATGGGTATCCTGTCCAAATGGCTAAACAAGGGAAATGCACCCATGAGGTGACCCTAGATCAAAGCAACGATCTCAAACAACAGATTATATTACTCATTAGATTACCTATGAAATTTTAGGTATCTTAATAGTCAAGCCTCATCCATACTACACCCCAAACATGGGTGCGTAGCACAAAGGTACACAAAACAACTTGACAGTTGGAAATAAACACAAGACCACCTACCTTGATCTCCTCTTATCGATATACGTGGAAGGTGCCTCTAGAAATGAACAAGAATGATGTAGATCCACGCGGTTCAAATGAGATCGATGGTGGAAGAATCAGAGTCCCGATGTGTGAACGAGAGATCCTCCAAGCCTCGAACTCCTCTCCCGTTGCTCCTGGTGCGTTCTATGCCTCCTCTGCTGAATGAGGAGGCTATTACCTATTTTTAATGAAAAAACATAACTACACGGCGTGTACTCTCAAGTACATGACATGTACTTTCTTTTTAACTGTTCACTGGTGGCTACTCTCCACCGCCTTACTGTTCATCTGTCGACTGATTACATAGCGTATATTACTAAGTACATGGTGTGTACCATCGTTCCTTTGGCGGCTACTTTCACTGCCTTACTGTTCACCTGCCGACTGATTACACGGCATGTATTACTAAGTACATGACGTGTAGTTAGTTTTTACACCCTTAATCGCCGACATGCCTACACTCCCTGTATACTCATCCCACACAGCCAAAGTACATGGCGTGTGGAAAAAGTACACGACGTGTACCCATAAATTTGGGATTTTTCCCACATTTCCCCTGTTTTCTCAAAAACACTTAAGGAAAAAGGAAAATAAGAAGCCCTTACCTCAAGAATAAGAACCAGGTTCTTACAATAAAAATTCCTATTTATTTCACAATATAACATATTCATCACCTTGTAATTTAAAACATACTTTATCACATCATTGCCAACTAAAGATTTTGGTTTACCATCAGGCAACTTGTATGGATTTACCACGACCTTCCAATGATCAATGATAAGTTTCTTCAAGAAAGATTCCATTCATGATTGAAAATATCCATAATCAGTACCATCAAAATGAGGTGTTTTTTGAGTCATCCAACCACCATTTGAACTTGTACCTTCCATCTCAAACAGATCTTTTCCCCTTGACAGGTAAGTCAGGAATTGGTTAGAATAAATAAAAAAACATATATATCGAGCTTGGGGTCAATCTATGATACCAATTGTTGGTCAAGAGTTAAGATGGAAAAATATCCAAGAGGGGTGTGAATTGTTTTTTAAAAAAAATTAATGAATTTAAAAGATATATCAGAGTTATAATGTTAATGTAGCAGAAACTAAAAAAAAAGAAGACAAAATATTTTTATAGTGGTTTGGATCTAAACGATCATACTCCACTCTTCACCCCTCTCATGAACTAAGAGTGATGACCTCCACCATAACCAATATAATGGAATCTTACAATGAATTTTTCTCACATGGAATCAAACTTAACACTTCCTACCTTTTTAACCCCTAGAGATACAACCTGAATAGTCTGCCTTTTTTCTCCTGGAGACACAACCTAATGCCTAAATTTTGTTTATGATCCATAACCCAAAATCCTACCTTTTAATGGGTAGTACAACCCTTTATAATTACACACACAAAAAGAGAACATGAAGAAGTATAACCATAAAACCATATGAACAGTTCCAATATCTGAGTGCCGAGGTAGCAGTGAAATCTCCAGCAGAAAAGGATCAAATTGATTTTTAGTTTGGTTGGGAGTAGTAGTCTATCACCAGAAAAATGCAACATTTGTACAGTTCAAGTAATCCTCAACCACCTTATCTTGTACTGATTTTGTCAACTCTAAATAAATAGAGTTTATTTGTGCACAAAAAAAATTTGAAGACCGTTGCATCTTTTATTTTATCAAAGAAAGAATCATGCATGCAACTTCAACGAACTACTTTAGAGTTGTTTAAGATTTTTTTTCCTAAATGACATTCCACATGTATATCATTTATAAATGAAAAACAATATTTATGAAAGTTCACCTCAATATTCTATAAAACAAAACAACTATACATTGGAACATGTTATAATATTTAATATAGCATTTAATAATAATAATTAATATCATATAAATACTCCCCAATAATATTTGAGACTGGCTCTTCATATTTCTTTCGGTTTGAATTTAAATATTTCAAGATTTAGAATTTCAGCATGAATATCCATGCATGCTTTAACCCATGAAAATCCCATTTAATTCATCATAAAACAATTTAAAACATTTTCTCATGGATTATAAATAATTAATAAGTAATTATAGAAAAAATAAAACACTAATTTTATCCATGATAAACTTTCAACAAATTGAAAGGTGAAGTATTATGCAAAACAAAGAAAATTTCCAGGTTTTACAATATCCTGTAGAAATTCATAGAACCACATAGGAAAATTTACAAAGGGGTTTCACATATGGGATTTATGTAATGGATTCGCATTTTTGAATTATGTAGGCGATTCACCATGTAAGAGAATTTATCATGTATCCAAAATTCGATGTAGCTGGATTCTAAAATATGTAGACAACTTGACTTATACAATTTCACACTTAAAACGGACCTTCAAAATGGAATAATCATATTTAGATCCAATTTAATTATATTTGTATAATTTCATTATATTTACATATAATCAATAATAACCTTATTTGGACTTTTATAGCTCAAGTTATCATTAAAATACAGTAGACTATTAGTTAAGGAAAACAACAGAATTCAAATAGGAAACATGCAGTGCCTTATAACCCAATTTAGCACATGATAACAATCTATTTAGAGTTTGATGTATTCTAATTAAATGTATATAATTTTTTTATCCTTCCAATGAAAAAATAATCACTCAATTTTGAGTTTTTATCCCATGTTATGGTTGAAATATAGAATGTACTTGCTTTTGGAAAATCGGCTATGTGAGAGAATTGGCTACGTGGATTTTGGCTGTATAGAAGATTTGGCTACGTGAGAACAATAACCTGGATATGTGTGAATGGTAAAAAACTGATATAAATGATATTTTAAGATCTAAAATGAAATTTTTATCCTAGTAACACTTCACGAGACTTATAGAACATGTTATAAACAATTAAAACATGAAATCCCAAGATAAATTAAGTAAATAATAAGAAGATATAACAGAAGTTAAGCATTATTTTAATTAATACATAATATAAACTAAATAAAACACTTAGTAAAGCTATGATAAAACAATATAATCAATGAAAAAATGAATAAAAAATAACGAAAAACTAAAATAAGATTAAAACATAATAATGCTATGAGAAATTATAATTACACAAATCAAATTATTCAGACTTATGATAAATAAAACAAGTAAAGTTTTGTAATTATCAAAAAAATGTATTAAGATTTTAAATAATTATTTTAGAGGAATAAAAAATAATAATTATTTGTAATTATAAAAACATAAATTTGTTCAAGGATCCACTCAAGAATATTATCATACAACATAGGAAAACCAATTACCTTCATATAGAGGGCCCTGAAAGGTCATCCACTCAGCGCTACTATTCAATAGATGCGAGCATCCTTCCATTGCATCGTTCTACCTCTGATTTCCTGTAGCATAAAATGCATCAACCGTTGACTCTCGGTGAATAGTGCACACCAGCTTTCACTCCACATTGATGCCTTGATGAACATTTCCTTTACGAGGAAAGCTTCCACATCCCACTATTGTTGATTTTTCTTAATTCATGAACTCTAACACTTCACCACTCCTCCAAACATCCATTTGGCTACTAGTAGATGCCCCTATTGTTTTCCTCATTGTATCCTCCCGATTCATGAGAAAATCTTTGTGAATATGAATCAGTAGATATTCTTCCTCAACATTCCCACACATAGACTCAATTGTGAACCATCCAATGAACTCATCCATCTAACATACATTCGTTGATCTAAAATATTGAGGCTCTCGTTGAACTTCCCTTCAACTAACACTCCTTTCGATGAAATGACTCATCCACATCCTAAAATTTTGATGAAGTGAATTTAGCTACCTAAACCTAGACTTTAATGTGTTGGCACATTGCCTCCATCTCGATCATCCCAAGTGTTACTTCCAATGAGTTGAACATCTGGAACTTTGAAACTTGAACAATAAATCAATTTTCACACCAAACCTAACAATCTTCCACTAGAGAATTGTTTTCGTAGGTTGATTCCACCAATCTCTCACTCAAAGAAAATTATCATGCTCACACCAAAGTCCCTATAGCCAACTTTTATTTACCTTCCTTCCATAACACCCACATGGTTCTCTACGCCATGCTTCCTTCTAATCATATAGGCTCCCTCTAAAAGAATTTCTATTTAGCCTTCAGAATCATGATCAACCATTCCAGTGTACCTATGAAACTCATCTGAATGACTCCATGGAATTTCTCAAAATCATATAGGAACAAAGTTTCCATCCTCTAATTTTTTTAACTTCCATCAATAAGATGCGCTATGCACCATGGCCCATGGCCATGCTCTTCAAGACACCGTCTTTCAACACTTTGACCATGTCCCTGCAATCTAAGAGCTTTCAATACACATAAATCAA
Organism: Viscum album; assembly: GCA_963277665.1. Classification (NCBI taxonomy): domain Eukaryota; kingdom Viridiplantae; phylum Streptophyta; class Magnoliopsida; order Santalales; family Viscaceae; genus Viscum; species Viscum album. The sequence continues at coordinate 317,341,321 of OY728163.1, forward strand.
GTGACACCATCAGAACTAACCTTCATCCGTTACTATTGGAAAATTTGATGTCATCATTATGAAAAAATCCCATTGAAACTCTTGCTCAGTTCAACTGAGTCCTTTGTGATCCTTTTCTCCCACTACTCAAATTAGTCCTGATCCTTTGAGGATGCCGTATACATCCCAGAGGTCCTTCCGATGATTTGAAAATATTTCAAAGATCGTTCCACATAGTTGAAAAACACTTATAAATAAACCCATGCCAAAACTTGGGGTTTTCCTTTACCCGACTTCAACATGGTCCAAGTCCACTTCTGTAGACTTGAAAACGAGAGAACACATGTCCTACTATCAGACATATGAAGAATAACCTTCGAATCTATAACTCTTGCTCCACTCTCATCCCCAATACCAACTACCAGTCCATCTACATCATGTTTCTTCTCCTTTCATTAAAGGTATTTGAAGTACAATGTATTTTCATGAGTGAAACCACCAAAACTTGAGATTTCATCATGAACACCAAATATTTCACTTTTTGACATCGATTTCCTGCAATAATTTACATGACTTAGAAATTTTCATCCTTCCTCCTCTCTCACACATGTTTTCTTGTCAAAACTATTCATTAGATTCCATCTTTCAGTAATCTTATTACCAATATATCAATACTATTTACAATCCTCAAATTATATAGCTTTGAATCCCATCCACACCTTTCATAACCATAAATCCCCCAATGTTAATTCCACCATGATCTTTTACCTTCTTCTTGCTCTTCTGCTGATTATCTTCTGATGAAAATGATAATTGTGTCATTACACATCTTATTCTTGAGTTGGGATCACATGAAATCTTGGTAAATTTCTAGTCACCTTTGTAACACCCCGACCTAAACCACCAGGTCCAAGATGGAGAGTCACATAACCTCCTCTGCACCTCCTCATATGCAAGAGGATACTGACTAACAACGTGGGTCTGAACACCATCAGTGGGGAGACTATACCCTATCATATCATTAAAAAAATAATATAAATATAAATATAAATATATCAATTATAATATCAACTATAAGATTAAATATAAAATGTTGTAATGGATGAAACACATTCCATAAACAGGATCCAAAAGTGGAAAGACAAACTAGATAATAAACGCAACATATTAGTAAGTAAAATTATAGTATCCTCTGGAGCATATCCCGATCCCTCCAACAGTTCCATTCTCTGCATATCAACCATATTCCATAGGAACCTTACCCTTTCTTGGATCCTTATACATGAAGTATACATGTACATCGAGATTCCCGTGCAGGGTGTGAGTAATAAAACCCATTAAGACACAACTAATGAATCCTTAACAAATGTGCCCATGTATAACAGGGGTATGCCATCGTAAGTGCACAAGAAATCAAAAACAATAACATACCGAGAACCTGTATTCTAACCAATCCACCGTGATCCACGACTGTACTTGCTTCAACTCTATACTGAAATAAATATCACAATATCAGATGTAAAGAAGAACCAACCAAAAGTCTATTCAACATATTTCTCGGTATCAAGTGATTCATGTTCTCAGCATCCACTAGGCATCAAGTGATCGTGCTACTTGACATCCACTAGGCCTCAAGTAAACATGCTACTTGACATCCACTAGTTGTTGAGTGAATCACATGACATCCACAAGGAATCACCGAATCCATACCCCATGCTTAAGTCCACCGTCGCCACCATCACAAGTCATGCACACTCCCCCTCTAAGGGATAAACATTTCACGATGGTACACATGTTCTGAGAACCAAGAATAATACCTCTAAAGGAATGATGACACACATAATACGGTAGATAAAACAAAGAAAATACTATCATATCATCATGAGAAAATAGTAGAAACATAAAATACATGTGATCCTCATTAAACATGAATAAACAAGCTATAAACATACTCATGGAAACAAGTATCATGAATGGGTCTTATGGTCCACACACACACACAAACCCACACCCACATGCGATCACAATTAAGAATGATCATCAAATTACACTCAAAAAAGAATCATACCAAGAAAACATGTACATACAAGATACCCAAATGGTAAGGATCTTCCTAAATCAATGTATCAATTTCAACATCAAGGTTCATCAAGGGAATCATCTCTCAAACCATGTTTTCACACCATTTGGAATAAGCTCACACACTAAGAACTCCTAGAACCAGTATCACATAAAATAATACAATTTCTATATCAAGACACAAGGAAGAACAATCCAAGAGGTATAATAAAACTTAACCAAAGACAACCACCATCAATGATAGAATTTGAGTTCAATTTAAGAGAAATATCAAATCTAGAATGAAAGAGACTCACCAAGGAAGGATTCATCAAGAGGTTCACCGCCAAGATGTCATAGAATTCCATTGGTCCTTGAGAAGAGTTACCACCCCTTAACATTGATTAAACACTTAAAATATCACATGATATAATATGTACATAACTATAATAGTCTTATTTTAGGATCTTCCAAAGAAGGAGAATAAGAATTCGACTAGAACAAAAAGAATTAATTGGGTTCTCCACAAAATCTCCCCAAAATAGAAGGACCAAAAAAGAGGATGGAAGGAGCCCCTAGATCGACCCAAGAAGAGGCAAGATCAGAACAACCAAATCTATAACTTCAACATGATGGTTCATCCAAGGCCTAACCCTAAAATGCCCAGAAGTCATCTAGAATTTGGATGGAGGATCAAGAGAGGTGGAAAAATTGATTAATATAGGTTGGAACCGAATAATGAATGCATTTAAAACCCCAATTTTAATCCATGCACATTTAAATTTTAATTTGGTCAAGATATGAGAAGAAGGAAGAATATTTTGAGCATTCAAAAAACTATTCCGATCGTCAAAACAATCTCCATCGTGACCTAGCCTTGGATGTGGTGATCTTGAACACCTAGCCTGAAATGTCATGGCCTATGACTTGTCCCCAATGAATTATCCATTCCCCCCATCACCACAACCTACAAAATGGGCATGGTGTGGTTTCCCTAACCATGGATAACAAGTGACTTACCCTAGCACAACAACTTAACCATGAATTGGCCAAGCTGTTCCCTTTCTGTTTTGCATGAAGACAAGTCAGGGACCACCATGACTAGCTCAATGACCATGGTGTTTCCCATTTTGGACCAAAAAAAATTATAAGACATATTTAAGCTTTCTTAATCTTCCCAAAGCTCCCAAGTTTCCACCCAATCATGAATCAATGAAAAAAAAGACGGAGAAGTAGGGTAACAAGGATTCACATAAAATAAACTAAATTTCTAGGTCTTTACAATCCCCCCTATAAGGAATTATCATCCCTGAGAAGTGTTTCTAGGGTTCCTTCTCAAATAAATCAGGTCACTGAGCTCAAACATTTAACTCATGCTCCCACATATCCTCCTTTATCCATCTATGATACCAAAAGACTCGCATAAGTGGCACCATCTCCCCCCCATAAAACTTTCTCACCTCGGTCTATGATTCACAAATAGAACTTCATGAATGATTCTCCAGGATCCATCTCAACATACTTATAGTCAATAACATGCATTGGATCAAGCATATACCTTCAGAGTTGTGACACATGAAACACATTGTGCATACCTCAATAGAGATTTTGAAGATATAAATAGTAAACTATTGTCCCTATATGCTAGATGATCTTGAATAATCCAAAAAACCTTGGAGAAATCTTTCCTTGCTTCCAAAGGCATTGATGCCCCAACCAAGGGGCCACCCTCAAGAAAACCTGGTCACCCATAGTGAAATGAAAAGGTCTTCTCCTACGGTCGACATATGATCACTACCTGATCTGAGTGGTCACCAATTGCTTTCTGATCATCCGTACTATCTTTGAGGTCTCCTACACCATACTAGGCCTAAACAGTTCTTCCTCACCCATCTCATGCCAACACAACGACGAGAAATATGACCATCCTTATAGAACCTCAAAAGGTTCCATCTAAATAGATGCCTCAAAACTGTTATTGTAGGTGAACTCAACCAAGGATAAATACTCATCCCATGCTCCACCGAAGTCCATGATGCATGCTTAAAGAATATCCTCAAGGATCCAAATCATTCTCTTAGACTATCCATTAGTTTTTGGATGATATGATGTACTCATCTTCAACTGATCCCCAAGGCCTTCTACAATCCCTTCTAAAACCACAACATAAGACATGTGTATTTTTTAGATACAATGCTAAAGGGAACTCTATGCAGGAAAAATATATCATAGATATAAATCTTTTCCAACTCATCCAATGAGTGAGTCTCATAGATCAATATGAAATGTGATTTTTTTAACCAATCGACAATCACCCAAACAATGTCACGACTCCTCAGGGTCCTAGGTAATCACATAAACAAGTCCACCATGATTTCCTCCCACTTCCACATGGGTAATATAAGTGGATAGAGAATCCCACCAGGACGATGGTGCTCAAACATTATCCTATGGTAGGTAAGGCATCTAGAAATGAGTCTAAAAATATCTATTTTTACCCCCGACCACTAGAACTTATGCCTAAAGTTATGGTACATCTTTGTCACTCCAGGATGCACCAACCACTTAGAGGTATGAAAGTATCCCATCATCTCTTCCCCGATAGAAGCATGGACTAAAACTCCCCCATGTACAAGGATCAAATCATCATTGTCTAATGACCACTGGGGTATCAGGTCACCACCAGCTAGCTATTCCCACATCACAATGCACTCTAGGTTAGTCTCCTATCTAACCTTTACCTAGTCTACCAAATAAGGTGTGACAACCAATGGGGAATAAGTCATTGATCCCTAGTCCTCAGAAGCGTCCATCCTCCAATCGACTAAAAAATTCATCATATGCCACTATTAATCTGAAGGCTATTAACCAAGATCCTAAGATACCCATGTACTGCAACTAAGATAATCTGCAAAGATGTTACCTTTACATCATGCATAGGCCATCTCAAAGTTTAAAGTTTGTTGATACTCTACCCAATTACTCTACCTCAAGTTTAGGTCCTACTGCATGTAGATATAACAAATGATCTTGTGGTTAGTGTAGAAAAAAAACATCCCATAGAAGAGATAGTGTCACAAACACTTTAAAGTGTGGATCATGACTTCCATATCTAAGTCATGGGTAGGATAATTATTCTCTTGGGGTCATAAATGACATAACCCTTAAATTATTACCCACTCTCTCTACATTAGTGCTGCTCCCAAATTAACGCTTGATGCATCACAATAAACAATATAGGTAATCCCCATCTTGGGAAGTATCAACATAGGATTTGTAGTCAACATCCTCTTTACCTCAAGAAATGACTCTTCACACCGATTTGACCACTGGAACTTTACTCCCATCTTCGTCAACACAATCACGAGTTCTAATAAATGGGATAAATATTGAATAAAATATTGGTAATATCTAGATAAACCTGAAAAGATTATGATCATAAACACATTTTGGGGACATGTCTAGGACATCACTACCTCAAATTTCTTCGAGTATATAGATATACCTATCTCATACACCACATGCATCAAGAATTTCACCTCATAAGTCTAGAAGTTACACTTAGATAGCTTAGTATAAAGTTGATGCACTCAAAGTGTACTCATGATTATCTAGAGATATCTAGCATACTACTTTGGGGTCAGTGATTAGATAGGGATTTATTCAATGAACACATAGATTAATGAGTATATATATGGGTGGAATATCTTGTTCATGAGATCCATGAACACTGTTGGCACATTCATCAATCCAAAAAACATCACCAAGTACTCGTATAACCTATACTTTCTTTGAAATGATGTAATCAGGATGTCCTTGTCTTTAACCCACAACAGGTGATAGTCTAATCGAATATCAATATTGGAGAACCACTGGGATCCCCATAACTGATCAAAGATATCATTAATCATGGGAAAATAATATCTGTTCATCACCATCACCTGATTTAGATTACGATAATATATTGATAGTTAAATACTAACAACCACCTTCTTGGTGAATAAGATAGGTTCACCCCATGATGAAGTAACCATCCTTATAAATCCCTTTTAATCCAAGTCCACAAGATGTACCTTGAGATACTTTAACTCGATCAACACCATATAATAAGGGGGTATCAAAATGGTCTACACACTTTGAAAGATATTTATTTTGAAGTTAACTCCTCTATCAGGGGGAAGTCCTATTAAGTCATCTAGAAAGACATCCTGATAGAGATCCAAAATTGGAGGAAAAGTTGAGGGGGCTACCACTGACTAGGATAAATGATCCAAGCCCACAATATATTCTATGATCGTGCCAAGTTGACTCAAGCATGGACCAACTCTACCTTATCTTAGTTACAAATCTCTGGTTATCATGTACTTCTCTCTCTTGGGTGATGTGAATGATACCCATCTTTGATAGCAGTCAATGTAAGCTCATAAACTAGTCACATAGTCCATGTAAAGAATCACACCAAAGCTCGTCATCTAAAAAATCATGAAGTCCCATAGATTTACATAACTGTTAATGACTATAGGAAACTCTGGTAATCATTGAAGATGATACACTTTCATACTCGATGGTATATCGAGGGAAAGTAACTTAGAAGGAAACTTGATCTGTAATTCAAGTCCATCAATAATTTATGCAGAGATAAAAGAATGAGAATCACCAATATCAAATAAAGTGGTAGACAACATATAGATGATCAAGACCACACATTGAATAGTATATAGTTCTTCACCACCATCTACTAGAGTATATTCCACTACATAAACTCAGTATGGATTAGCTCTGTGACCCTATCCTTAAGATGCACGACCCACCTGATTTTTCATCATTTGAGTCTATTTTTGAGGAACCCAATCAGATCCTTGGTTCCCTAAAATATTTTGATTTGAATCTCTAGAGAAACCTGAACTCTTAGATTTGGATAAAAATTGATGGAGATGTCCCATCTTGACACACTCCTGATACTAGATTTGAGGTGATGTGAAGACCCCACAATGATGAATAACCTTACCACAGTTAAAGTACTATGGTACTCCTCCAAAGGGAACTTAAGGAGCTAAACTTTGTTCCATTGAAAAACACTACCCTGTAAAATATACCTTGACTTCCTCTTCATGATACTAGAAGAGGCACTCATCATAGTATTAAGAGGTCCACCTACCCGAGTAACGAAGTGTTGAAGAATACCAACCACTAAATCCTCCTCTATACCCTTCTGGATAGTAAAGGACTTGCATAGAACCTTTGGGTATATTGATAGGTCTAAGGTCCTAACATGTCGCCTGATGTAGAGATAAAGTCTGATCTTGAACTTATTATCCTTCTATGCATCATTTCTATCCAAGATAGGATCATAGAAAAGTAACTCAGTGAAAAAATCAAAGTATGAAAATACCATGATGGACCCCTACCGTAGTCTATGAACTCCCATGCTTGGTCCAACTACAGTGTGTCAGAAAAGAATTACCTGAAAAAAGGTCCTTGAAGGGCTCCCCAGTGATACCCTCACATATTCCAACCTATCCTATCATTCCCCACTAACTCTTGGTATGTCCCTATATCATGAATACTACCAGATTCACCTTAATATCCTTAGGCATCTCAATGTGGTCAAAGACACCCTCAATAATGTCTATCCAGTCCTCTTCATTCTATAGCCTTCCATTTCCCTAAAAATATAGTGGATACTGGAGTTGTAATTATTTTTCATAGTCAAACATGGACCTTAGTTTCCCTCCACCCTAGGAAGGAATAAGTGGAAGGACTCATAGATGATGTGGGACTACTGCCTACACCACTGGATCTGGTGTGAGAGCATGCTCTGTGACACCCTCCTGCACAATTGGTAGTGGAACTAGGGAATACTTCCCAGTGGGAGTATCCCGACCCATGTCAGTTGGTGATCCCATTATTCTCTAGGGAAACATCTTATTTAGCATGAAATAAACACTTAGAAAAGTCAAAGTCATTAGGAAAGATCTTAAATAGTCTATGGGATCACACCGAGGTTCTCCTAGGAGTCCATCCATAACCCATGTTATATCCATCCTAGAATTAAACAATGTCTCCATCCCTACATGTTAGTTATAGCCACATATATATACAAACATTAAAACATGATCAGGTTCAACTAATTATTTACAGCATAGATATATCACAATAACATGAAAATAGATATATCACACAATTAAATAATACAAGTCTATCCTAAATAGACAACAAAATAAAGGAATTAAATTAAAGAACTATTATCCAACATATAATAGGTATATATATGGAATTTGATCCTATGTTACTAGTCAAAATGTATGAACACACTCAAATTCCATGAAATAGTAACAATAATCCTATCAATGGTAACTCGGAGGTCCGTTATGTTGTGAGTGGGTGCCCTAAACCCAACTCCTTTATGTACTTGATTACCATTAAATATATAGAGTTTGATATATACATGTGTTTATTCTTACCATAATAGTCTTAATATTTATTCATCCACTGTTTACATGGTAATGTCCTTATATTACATGTCGTTTCAAAAGTTTATAACAATTCCCAACTATAATGAGAACCACGAGATAATATGACAATAATATTAAATATATGTCCTATGGATTAGATACATCATATTGATGGGAAACAGATGATTTATGAATATCAAGAGTTGGGAGCTCATAATCATTGAGACTTCTTCTCATGAAGTTCACACTTGGTGATCTCAAGTAGATGAGATCATGAGGAAAAAACCTCCAATAGGAATATAAAATGTTTTAGGTGTCATTGGTTGTTCGTATCTAAGAACATATGTATTGTTCTCAAAAAACGAGATTGTTAATAATGTGTAACATTTTATCATGTACTTTGATTTAAGGAAAAAACCATGATATTAAAGTCATGGTGAGGTAACTTATATTGGGAGTGTCATTGGTGACATGACATTGGTTGAATGATCAAGATCATTTTTTTGCTTCCGAGTTAAGGAAGAGATATCTCATGGGACCAGGTTAACCAGGATGGAAATACCTTCATTAAATCTATGGATATAGTACAAGAAGTCAAGTCTGTCCAGTAATGTCATGGAATATATAAAGCAACAAAAGAATAATGACATAAGTGTGCATCCTACTTTATGAGATATCACGAGACAAAGAGATTATATTACATAGAACATGTTCATAGGAGGTATTCATAGATATGAAATTCCTTATCTCCTTAGGGGATATGATGGGTTGCTAGACTATACTCTTGGTCTATGGGTTGGAATCACTACTATCGAGATAAGGACCTAGAGGGTCACACACTAAGTGTATCCACAAGTTCCACCTATTATAATGAACAAGAGTTTAGGATGAAGTGAGCTCCATGTGCGAGTCCATTGAACGTCCGAGTATGATCAATTACAAGTAAAAATAATTAAATTATATTATTCAAGTTTATAATAATGATGATTGAATTTATTCCTCAATGTATTCATAATTTGTTTGATCATAAATGTGAATATGAGAAAATATAATTTTTCGAATGAACATAGGATGTTCAAGGTTTATTAAATTATTTTGGGAGATTGCGGGCTGAACTAATGGTTTTTATTTTATCACATAACATTTTATAGTGTTTCAATCAAGTGATAAAATATTTTTGACATTCATGAAAAGTTTATTAAGTCATAAATGTGCACAAAGGTCGAAAATGAAGGTTATCACTTTCTAGGGACCAAAGTGAAATTTTTGAAAGTATAACCTAGGTATAAAATCTCATTTTAGCCTATTTAATAGTAAGATACACCATTTTTATGAATTTAGTAAGATAATCTCTCCTCTACTCTCCTCTTAAGTTCTTAGAGAGAGAATCCAAAGAAAGAACATGGTTAGATCGATCCCATCTTCTCGATCGAGTTCACATTCTTCTCATGATCAAAGGGATTTCTTAAAGCTCTTTGATTTACCATTCTAGTAGTTGATAAATTTAGATAAAAGATACAAGATTTTTGGTGCATGTGTGGATGATCTAGAGGATGCATAGATTAACATCTTTGATCGACGACATGATGATAGTGCACAAATCAAATCGACAACTTCAAACTCACACGGTACCATTTACGCTTTTGTTTGATTTTATTTTTCATGATTAAATTGAGTTACATGATATCATTTAATAAATACGAGCAAGGGGTTTTTTGGATTCAGTGTTTTTGAACATGAATCCAAATATAAAAATTATAAATTGTATATTTTTCATGCCTCTGCTGCGCTCTGGGTTCCTTCAATTGGTATCAGAGAAAGCGTGTAATTATTTAAGTTAAAAAATTTAAATTTTCAATTATTTTTTTTATAATTCAAAAAAGGGTTTTGATATGGTCTCAATTCAATTGACAATGCATCGATCTAACTTTGTACCACCAAGATATAGATAATCAAAGATCGGCGGGTTTTGCGTAATTTTTTTTAATGAAAATTAAAGTTTTATTTTTTACTTCACTTTAATGGCTACTGGTGTGACATATTTTTAGCCAAAGAATGATGTGAGTAAATTTTGTGTTATCTGGATATACCAGAAGCCAATTAGGGTAGTTCTTTGGTAATACAATCTTGTTGTGGAAGCTTTCTTTAGTTTCCAAAAATCATAAAAAGGTAACAGATTCCCTTAGAAGCTTGTTTAATTAAAAGGATAAAGATTCCCTAGGAAGCCTATTCAAAGATTCCCCTGGAAGCTTGTTTAATTAAAATAACAAATCTTTCTTTGGAAGATTATTTAAATCATCCCATGGAATATTATTTAAAATATATAAAAAATGACAAAAGTTCCTTTGGAAGCTTGTTATCATTTTTATATTATTACACACACAAACACACATATATGTTATATGTCCTTTAAAAAGATTCCCAACTAAACTTAGACTGGATCAGTATAGTTTGGGTCTGACAAGCTCGACCAGTCACTAGTCCTAAATTAATTTTGATGATCTGCGCATCATCCCTCCATGTTTAATTTGTATAAGGGTCTTCATGTACACATTTAAGTGATAAAATGTAATTTCACACCCTAAATACCCATCACCTATGTGTGATTATACATTGTTAATATCAGAGGAGTTTGTGGAAAAGCAGTTCGAGTCGAGAGCTGGCATAGACCAAAAACGTGAATTGCACTGGAGTTGTGGGTGTTGCAATTCAAGTCTGGTATTGACTTAAGTAATTCCCCTAGGGTCTCGGTTAATCCATTAGCCACTTGTTTTATTGACCAATAGTTAACGACTCATGATCAAATCATTATTTATTTATTTATTTTAGCACGTGCATGGTTTATTACTTTGTGAATGTGTATTTATTACACATGATCATATAGTATAATAATAAAAAAGAATGTAAAGATAAAAGAAACATGTGTGGTGAAAGTTTTCTATTTAAAATCATGGTTAAGTTGTGAGTGAGATCACATAGAACACAAATGTTAAATAGAAAATGAATCCATTCACTGAGATTAAATTACCAAATCCCTCAAAGAAACTTTTATGTCATTAAATGGATTCCATAACTTGAATTTGGACATAATCGATTGTTCGAGGTGATCATCAGCCCTAGATGAGGGTGCTTCTTACTAATGGGGAGTTTTTATGAGAGTGTTGGATTAACTTAACTAAAAATGAAAGAAAATGAGTAGTCATAGCTAGCTTGTTTCAATTCTAGAGGAAAATTGTTGAGTAATGAAAATTAATTCTTTGTTTGAGATGATACTCCACTCAACCAATCAAGGATCCGTGAGTTAATGTGGTTGGACAGTTATACAACTACTATGAAATTATCTAAGTAGAGGCATAGATATATCTTGAAGACTACGAGGAGAGGTTTCATGGATCCTTTCCACTAGAATACTCAAGTGACTGGGTATTCCAGATCTAGTAGTTAAGGACTACTAGGATTTGATAAAATGGTGGGAGACATTTAAAAATTTATAATTTGAAAATGTCTACTATTAATCAAGATAAAGTACTAATATACTAAGTTTATTTTCTATAGATAAAATGGAAACCAACACCAATTAAATTTTACTACGATCAATATCGGATAAAGAGAATATCCTAACCGACCATAACTTTAAGGAGTGGTATATACACTTATGCATAGTATTTTATTAAGAGAGGAAGCTTTATGTGCTGGAATCCCCACTTCTTGCTGAGACCCCTCAGAGAGAAAGAAATGTAGATAAATATAAATACAAGAAGCATATGGATGACACACTATATATTTAATGTTTTATGTTCTCATCTATGTCTAGTGAGCTGCATAAAATGTATGAGGACAAAGATGCTTTCCAAATGCTATCTTATCTACAAGAGTTATACCAGGTGAGAGATTAGAAAGAAATATATGAGATATAAAGTGCTCTGTATATATGAAAACTAGTAGAAGTAAATCAAGTAAGACCTCATATACTTAATATGATCGGGTACATTGAGATACTTGAGTCCCGTGGGATCAAACTGAACCAATATCAAGAAATTGATCACATTCTTTCCTCTTTACCGTATAAATTATTGACTTTAATTATTAATTATAATATGAATAAAATGAACAAGTCACTCCCAGATTTTTTGGATTTATTTTTCCAAGAAAATAAGGATATTAAGATTTCCAAATCTTTGGCCCTTACGGTGAAAAAGAGGTGGAAAGGAAAGGCTAAAGTGTCAAGGGATAAATCTAAGTCAAAGACATCAATGCACCGCCCTTTAAAAAAATACAAATATACAAAGGGAGAGAAAAGAGTTGGAGCCAATCTACTTTTCATATGGCAAGAAGGGCCATTGGATGAATAATTTCATAACTATGAAGAAGAATCAAGTTAATGATTCTAATTTAGGTATATTTGTCATTGAATGCAATATATCTATTTATACAAGTTGGGTATTGGATACTATATGTGGATCACACATTTGTATTCAAATAAAGGAACCAATTAGACTCAATACAATTGAAAAAGATGAAGTTTATCTTTGAGCTGAAAATGGTGCGAGTCTAGCAGCCTTGGAAGTGGGAGATTATCATATTACGTTTCCCAATAGGATGGTTATTTTACTAAATAATTGTTATTATATACCATCTATTACCACAAAAGTAATATCATTGTCGATTTTAGAAACTATGGGATTTTATTTCAAGTTTGTAAATAAATGTTGTCTTATGTATAAGGATAACATATGTTATGGTATGAAACATATTAACAATGGGTTTTATATACTTGAACATGAAAATCCATCATTATCAATCAATGAAAAATACAATGATAATGACTTATTTCCTACCCTCCTATGACTCTTTAGGATAGGTCATGTAAATGAGAATAATTTACATAAACTACATCGAGAAGGGTATTTAGACTCCCTAGAGTTAAAACCATTGGATGTATATTATGCTTGTTTACAACATAAAATGGCCAAATCAAATTTTGGTGGGAAAGAAGAAATTTACAAAGAACTATAAAAAATGGTTCTTTCTAATGTATGTCATCCATTTCAAGTAGAGGAAAAGGGTGGTTTTTCTTACTTAATCACTTTTACCTATGAATATAGTATATATGGATATGTCTACTTAATGAGGTATAATTCAAATTATTTTAGAATGTTTAATGAATATCATAATGAAGTAGATAATCAAATTGGTAAGAAGATTAAGAAACTCTTCTCAGACTGTGGTGAAGAATATCTTAACCAAGATTTAATCAATCATTTAAAGGAGTGTGGGATAATTTCCCATTTCATGCCTCCTTATACACCTCAGTGGAATAGTGTTAGTAAAAGGAAGAATCATACCTTGCTTGACATGGTCAGATCGATGATGATTCATGCAACACTACCATTATAATTTTGAGGATATACACTATAGATTGTGGTATATACGATAAAATAAGTACCAACTAAAGCATTAAATGATATTCTGTATGAGTTTTGATATGGAATAAAATCCAATTGTCACACATATGTGTAAGGGGATGTGATCCTTTTTTCATGACTATACCTAGTAAAAAATTAGCATCTTGGAGCATAAAGTAAATATTTATAGGTTATCCTAATGAGACCAAAGAATATTACTTGTATAACCCTTTAGTTAGAAATGTTTCTATAGTAAGACATGATGCATTTATAGAAATGGAATACATTTCCAATGGAAATAATGAGATAAATATCTACTTTGATGAAGTTGATGCTATATATGCACAATATTTGGTATGGAAACAATATCTATAAGGGATAGTGGGAGAGAAAGATGTTCCCAAGACACAAGTATTGTATAGGTCTACTAGAGAGGTTAGAGAACTGGAGAGATGTGATTTTATTGTCACCAAGATGGGTGATACATCACTCCTAGATAATGATGAGCCTATAACCTATAAGGAAGAAGTATATGGTAATGATACTGCTAAATGAAAATAAGCCGTGCATTTTGAAATATATTACATGTACCAAAATCAAGTTTGGATTTTGGTAGACCCATCAACATATGTAAAACATATTTGGTGTAAATGGGTATTCAAGAAAAAGATGGAAATGGATGGTAAATCGAGCCATGTGTATATAATAAGGTTAGTGTAAGTGCCATTTTTTCCCAATTACTATATGTTGATAAAATATTATTAATGGGAAATGAAGTGAAAGTATTATAGTCAGTAAAGACTTGGTTAAATGAATGATTATCCATGAAATACTTAGGTGAATCACCCTATATACTAGGGATCAAGATCTATCAATATAAATCTCAAAGGATGCTTGGGATAAACCAAAGTAAATATATTGATAAGGTAATCAAAAGGTACAACATGGAACAATTCAAGAGAGGATTGTTGCCAGTGTCGCATGGCATTAATATCTCTAAGAAGATGTGTCCAAAAAACACAAGAGGAGATTTAAATAATGAGTAGAATCCATTATGATTTAGTAGTGGGATCAATCATGTATTCCATGCTATGTAATAGGTTTGATGTTGCCTTTACTTTAAGCATGGTGGGAAGATATCAATCCACTCAAGGAGAGCTGTATTGGGCAGCTGTAAAAACAATCCCAAAGTACATGTGACGTACAAAGGATATGTTACTAGTGTATAGAGGGGATGGGAAGCTAGTCATGAGAGGATACACTGATTCTAGATTCCAGACAGATCATGATGATCTGAAATCGCAGTCAGGCTATGCCTTTTGCCTGAATGGTGGTGCAGTGAGCAGGAAGATCTCAAAGTAGTCTGTGGTTACTGATTATACAGTAGAGTCTGAGTTTATAGAAGATTCTGATATATCTAAGGAAGTAGTTTGGATATGAAACTTTTTTTTTTCTGATCTTGGAATTGTACCTAGTAATGTAGACCCTATTACGATATACTGTGATAATACTACTACAGTGGTGCTTGCCAATGAGCATAAGTCACACGAGAGTACAAAACATATAATTTGGAATTTTCATCTCTTGAGGGATTTTAATCAGAGAGGTGAAGTCAAAGTTAACAGAGTATTCATAGAGGATAAAGTGGAATACCTAGTGACTAAATCTATATCTCAGTATAAGCATGATACTCATGTAAGAGCTAGCAAGTTGATAATTGTTAGCAGTTGGCTCTAGTGAAAGTGGGAGTGTTGTGAGTGGGTGATATAGACCTAACTTTTTTATATACTTTGATTAAATTTACATGTATATAGTTTGATATATACATGTTTTTATTATTACTATAATAGTTTTGATACTTTTTCATCTACTATTTAGATGTTAATTTCCTTAGATTATGTGTCATATCAAAAGGTTATAGTAGTTCCCAGCTATAGCGAGAACCTTGAGATAACATGAAAGTAATATTAAAAATACATCATATGGTCTAGATATATATCATATTTATAGGACATATATGATTTATGACTATCAGGTGTTGGAATATCATAACATTTAGACTTCTTCTCATGATGTTGTCACTTGGTGATCTCAAGTAGATGAGATCATGAGGACATACCCACCAATAGGAACACCACATGTTTTAGGTGTAATTGGTTGTTCCTATCTATGAACATGTGTATTAGTCTTTGTATTTGATATTATTATCAATGTGTACCATTTTATCATGTACTTTGGTGAAATGAAAAAAACCATGATATTGAAGTTGTGGCGAGGTAGCTTGTTTTGGGTGTGTCATTGGTGGTATGAAATTTGTTGAATAATCAAGATAGAATTTGTCACTTATGAGTTGAGGAAGAGATATATCATGTTCCCAGATTGGAAAATATGGTAGTAACTTCATTAAATATATGGACATGGTACAAGAAGGTAAGTTTTTCTAGTAAGTTCATGAAATATATAAAGAAACAAAAGGATGCTGACATAAGTGTGCATCCTGCTTTATGAGATATCCTGAGACAAAGAGACTATATTACATAAAACATGTTTGTAGGAGGTAGTCATAGATATGAAATTACTTATCTCCTTAGGGTCCATGATGGGTTACTAGACTCTACTCTTGGTCTATGGGTTAGACTCACTATTATTGAGATAAGGAACTAGAGGGTTACATACTAAGTGTATCCACAAGTTCCACCTATTCTAATGAATAAGAGTTTAGGATGAAGTGGGCCCCATGTATGGGTCCGGTGAACATCTGATTATAATCGATTGTAAGTAAAAATAATTCAATTATATTATTAAATCTTAAAATAACAATGACTGAATTTATTTCTCAAGGTATTCACAAGTTTTTTTTCACAAATGTGAATATGAGAAAATATAATTTTTCGAATGAACATAGGATGTTCAAGGTTCGTTAAATTATTTGGGGAGATTATGAGATGAATTAATGGTTCATATTTTATCACATAACATTTATAGTATTACAAGAAAGTGATAAAATATTTATGACATTTAAGAAACATTTATTCAGTCATACATGTGCGCAAAGGTCTAAAATGAATACTATTACTTTCTAGGGACCAAAGTGTTATTCTGAAAAGTATAAACTAAGTATAAAAGCTAGTTTTATACTCTTTAATAGTAATATCCACCATTTGGACGAATTTAGTTTGAGAATATCTTCTATCCTCTCCTCTCAAGTTCTTAGAGAGAGAATCCAAAGAAAAAACAAGGTTGGATTGATCCCATCTTCTCGATTGAGTCCACATTCTTCACACGATTGAAGGGACATCGTAAATCTATTAAATTTACCATTATAGCACCTAAGAAACATAAATATATAATCTAGGATTTTTGGTGAATGTGTATATGGTCTATAGGATGCCTAGCTTGGCACCTTTGATCCATGACATAACGACAGTGGGATAATCAATCTGATGATTTCAAACGAACAAGGTACCATTTATGCTTTCATTTGATTTTATTTTTCTTGCTTAAATTGAATTACATATGATCCTTTAATAAATTCAGGAAAGGGGTTTTGTGGATTAAGTGTTTTTGAATATGAATCCAAACTTAAAATTTTAAATTGTTCATTTTCCATGCTTCCACTATGCCTCGGGTTCCTTCACACTACACATGAGATGGACAGGCACATGGAAACTATCCTACTAGAGTCCCACACCACCAATATCCTTCCTATCATGTCCCATATTATTCCAAAAAAAGAAGAAAACTATGATCTGATACCATTTTTTAACACCCAAACCCAAACCACCGGTTTGAGTCGGAGAGTCACATAACCTCATGCACGCCTCCCCATATGCAAGAGGCCTCCAACGAGCAGCGTGGGTCTAGATTACATCATTGGGGAGAATATTCCCTAAACATCATTTTCTTTCATGAATAATATAAATATAAACAACAATATAAAAATACAAATATTAAGTAGGAGACTAAATATCAAATGTAGTAACAGATTACACACATGTCATACAAATTAATAAATGAGATCCCAAAGTGGAAATCCAAACCATAGAATAAGTGAAGAAGATAAGTAATTAAAACTATAGTATCCTCTAGAGTTGGTCCTGATCCTTCCACTAGATCGATGCTCCACAACTCAATCATCTGCCATGGGCCCCTTGCCCTTCATTAGATCTCTATACATGAAGTCTGCACATGCATTTAGATTCTTGTATGGGGTGTGAGTAATAAAACCTAATAGGACACCACCAATGAGTCCTTAACAAATATAAACATGTATAATAGGTGTATTATATTATAAATTCACAATAAAGCATAAAAAATCACATACCGAGCACCAATGTGATAACCAGGTCACAACGAGCCTTGAGCGTACTTACTTCAGCTCCATACTAGTAGGAATATAAAAACATCAAATATAAACAAGAACCATCCACAAGGCTAGTAAACATACTAGTTTACATCATGTGAACAAGATACCTGACATTCACTAGGCATCGAGTGAGTCATGTTCTTGGTATCCACTAGGAATCAAGTGATCGTGCTACTCATCATCCACCAAGCCTCGAGTAAACATGCTACTTGGCATCCACTAGGCATCGAGTGAATTGAAAAACATCCACGAGGCATCACCATTTCCATACCCTTTTCTCAAGCCCATTTTCACTGTCATCGTAAGTCGTGTGCAATCCCCCTCTAAGGGATAACCATGTTATGACAGTCCACCTATTCCAAGCACCAATAACAATACCTCCAAAGGAATAATAACACACAAAATTGGGTAGAGTATACAAATCAAATCATAACATGCCATCATGAGAAAATAGTAGAAACATAAAATATATGTGATCATCATCAAACATGAATAAATAAGATATAAGCATACTCATGGAAACAAGTATCATGAATAGGTCTCACGGGCTACACACAGACCCACATGGGATCATATCGAGGAACAATCATCAAAGTGTACTAACACAAGAATCATGCCAAGACAATATGTGTATGAAAGAGCTCCAAATGGTAAGGAACTTCATACCTCAAGGTTTTTGATGACAATGTCAAGGTTTATCATGGGTATCATCTCTTAAACCACATTCACACACCAACTGGAACAAGATCACTTTCCAAGAACTCCTAGAAATGGTTTCACATAAAATTATACAGTTTTTAGAGAAAGACACAAGGAAGAACAAGATAAGGGGTAGAACAACACTTAACCAAAGACAACCACCATCAATGATAGAATTTGAGTCTAGTTTAAGAGAAACATTTAATCTAGAATGTGAGATCCTCGCCAAGGAAGGATTCACCAAGTGGTTTACCACAAAGACGTCGAAGAATTCCAATAGTCCTCGAGTAGATATAGTACCACTCAATATTGATTAAAACCCCGAAATATCACATTATATGACATGTACATAACCATAATAATCCCATTTTAGGATTATATAAGGAAAGAGAAGAATAATTCAACTATAACAAGAAGAACTCATCGAGTTCTCCATTGAATCACCCAAAAACAAAAGCACCATCAAAAGAAGATGGAAGGAGTCTCTAGATCAGTTCAATAAGAGTAAATATTATAACCCTCAAGGTTTTAGCTTTAGAAAGAAAGTTAATCCAAATCATAACCCTAAAATCACCAGGAATTCAAAGGGATAATCAAGATAGGTGTCCAAATCGATTTATAAAGTTTGGAACTGATTGATGAATGCATTTAAAATCCAATTTTTAATACACACACATTTCCCTTTTAATTTGGTCAAGATTTGAAAATAAGGGAGAAGATTTCAAGCATTTGATAAACCATACCAATCACAAAAACATCCACCACCACCTAGCCGTATCCGTGGTGCTCTTGATCACCTAGCTTGATGTGGCCTTTAATTAAAGTTTTTTTTCCACATCACATTTGTTGTTAAAAAGTTTTTTTAATGCTTGTATGGATATTAAAATGGCTATTTATAGTTTTTGTTTAATTTATTATAGATTTAGTAAACTAATGAAATTATTAATAAAATTGTTTGTTTTATTTATCAATTGTTTAGTTTCTATATTTTATTATTTCTTTAATTATTATTTAATTATGTGTTTAGTGTTTTAAACATATTCCAACTTTTGTTTTTAGTATTAATATGTTAATTAATTAATTAATATTTAACTTTTAATTTATTTTATTTTATCAAATTAAACAACTAGTAATAAAAAATTATAATTCAAATATTTTATAATTTTTATGTTTTATTTATTTATTTAATTATTTAGTTTTTTATTTTAAACAAACCACTTATTTTTTAATATTTTATTTTTTACCAAACAACGAGAAAGAATTTATTTAAATGGGTTTTCATGTTTTTAATGATTTAATTTTTTTTGATTTTGTATTTATTTATTTGATGGTTTTTTTTAATTCAGTGATTTTTTATAATGTTTTCGATGCAACGGATTTTGTTATGAAATTTTGCAGCGGCTACGTATTAGTTTTCTTAGTGGAGCCATGCATCCAATTTGCCTCAACTACTAACGTAACCAATTAACCAAATGGCTTACGTATCCAATATGAAGAGGGATCCATGTATCTGATTGGATTCAGGTTCACATAGATATTTTTGGAGGGGCACTCATGTATTAGAATACTCACGTACCCAAATCGAGAAGCGGCACCCACATATCCAAATGAAGAAACCTCTTGCGACCAAATCGAAGAAACCGCGATTCTAATAAGATATGATGAACTCTAATAAACCCATTATGAGGAAGTTGAAGGGGATGATGCTGAGCTACAAATGTTCAAATTGAAAAGCCCAATGAAGATGAGCACCACTGTTGAAGTAGAACAGTGGCTGAACGAAGTACTGGAACGAAGGTGATTTGAACTGAGTGAAGATACTCGATCCTTCCAACACGAAGATAATGAATCAAGGGATGACGTTTCATTTTCTTTTTGATATTTATTTCTTATACTTCTTGATTTCATGATGATTTTTGGATAAATTTTGAGCAGGAAAATTAGATTTTTTTGGTTCATCTTTTCAAACTTTGTTTGTGAGATCATTTTAAAACTGCAATTAACTTATTTTCAATTACAATTGAATGAGTTTTGTTCATGATGAACTACAAAATCATCTGATTGTGGTTAAATAAACTCGATTGAGATTTTGACTACATGTTTCAAATGTTTATTTCAATTAAATTTTATAAAATAAGGGAATACTTAATCGGATAGTTGAAATTTCCCTAACATTTCATTCTCATTCATCTCCTACTCATCTGTTTTTAATCACCATTCATATCATATTTCAAATAATTATCTTCTTCCATTAATTTTTGTTTCTAAAAAATATTTTCACCACTATTGTTTTATTTCTCATATGTGTTTATTTAGTTTTTGATTTCCTTTCTTGTACTATATTTATCACTTACTTCCCTGAAGATTCGATACATTTCACATTTCTTTCTAGTAGTTTTAGCTTTTAAATTTGTGCTAGTCAATGACATAGCTGTCAAATTTTGGTACCCTTTCCAGGGAGGGATTCCCATGTCCAAAGAAAAAAAATCTTAAAATGAAAACAAAAAAAAATCAGTCAATCAAATTTTTTTTAAAAAAAAAAACTAAATCTATTTGCGTTGTTAGATTTTTTTAATTTCTCAATGTATGCACACACAATCATCGTCTAAAGATATAGATCCCTTACAACCTAAAATTGAAAAAATATTTAGATCTATAAGGAAATAAAACAAACTTGAAATGGAAAATTTGAGAGAGAGAGAGTGATACTAGAAATAACGAACATAAAATTCAACCTACAAACATTCAAGATAACCTTGAAAGAACTAGGATGAAGGAGTTTCAACTCCCTTAGCTATCTAGTAATCCATATTCCATTAAATTGACACATAATACCAAAATTATGAGCTTAAACAATCACATATGTCAATGTTTCCCATGTTTAATGGTTTATCTAATGAAGACTCATTAACCTTCATTGGGGACTTTTATAACACTGTGAAATAGTTGTCTCTTCAAGGACTCAATGAGGATGAGCTTATTATGAGAGTGTTTCCCTTCTATATTAAGTGGAATGAAAAGAATTGGTTCTTAGGTCTATATAAAAATATTTTCAAAAGTTTATATCAATCTTAAACTTTTTTTGTCATGAAATTTTATCTATAAAGACTTAATGGAGAGTTTATAACAAAAATCATAAGATTTTATGAAGAGGATGGATAATACTTTCATGAGGATTATTAAAGATTCAGGGACCTTCTTAGGCAGTTTCTATAGGTTCTGGGCACAGTAGAAGTGCGTTGGTGGGTTTTCCCAATTTTAATTTTAGCGTTAACAACAATCAATCTGAGATCCGTCAGGATAATAAAACGCCGGATCTTCAGAATAGAACGAAGAATGAAAAATAAAGAGGGAGTCCCAGAACCATAAAGATAGGATCATCATATGTTGGTTATAATTAATTTAATTAATTGACAAGAATTACCTTGATGGAATTCTTTCTTCGTTGATGTCTCCGGTCATGATCTGATGTGATCCGTTGTTGCGTCGTAGAATCCAAGTGTATATATTCCTCTAGCGATGATCCACATGTGATCCACGTATCTCTGGATGTCACCAAAGGAATCTCCAGGTGCTAGCGTGGAAAAGCCTTTTCTTGCGTTGTCCGCCTCAGATTGCCTTGATCCGATGGAAGAAGATCTCTCTCGGTCTTGAGAGCGTTCTTGGAGGAAGGAGTTCTCTCGGCCTTGAGAGAATTTTCCAGAATTCTTGTGCACAATGATTCTCTCTGAAAAGTGTTGGGGTTGTGAGGATATTTATAATCGGATTTGATGTTATAGAGTTATGACAATAAATAAATGCGTTATGCGTTTTATTTATTTCATTAACTCTTATTGAAAACCCCCATGTCGAATGATTAATTCCTTGGCATGCGCCCACGCTGATTATAATAAATATTATTTAATAAAATGATATTATTTCCTCAAAATCCCGACTGGAAAAACTACACGGCGTGTAATCATTAATACATGGCGTGTGCTCATTTTCCATGAAAACTACACGGTGTGTACATTCAATGTACACGATGTGTTTATCTTGTTTTCATTTTTCTTTATTTCTTCCACCACATTTATTATACCTTGAGTAATGGCTATTTATTTCTCAAATAAATGTAACTGCATTACTCGCTAATAAATATATATTATTTCACCCTCAATATATTCTCTCGAATAACTAGTGTCGAAATAAATGCGACCAGACATTCTTAAATAATTATTAAACCACAGTCGGGAATAATCTTTATTTAACTTGTTAAATTAATATTTAACTGAGATACATGGACACACTTAGTGTGTGACCCTCTAGGCCTCTTTCTCAGTGGCATTAGGCAGAGCCTGCCTAAATTCTAAGGTTAGCATCTAGCAACCACTACGCCAAAAACTGGCAAGGGAAGCGCTACCCCTTTATCAGCACTTCTTTTAGTAGCGCTGATAAAGGGGGGTTTTATCAGCGCTGAAAAATTTTATATTTTAAAAAAAAATCTGGGAAAATAAATTATTCTTATATAATTATATTTATATTGATATAAATACAATATATATTTTTTAAATATGTTCTAGATACGTATAAATAGACTATTACATTTAATATATAGTAAATTTAGTGAAAATGGCTTCAAAATATTTTTAAAAAATATTATTAATTAATAATTTTCCAATTATTATCGATTAAAAATCATTTAATAACAATTTGAGGACACAAAAAATCAAAACAATTAATAAAAGATCTAAAATATGTTGAAAATGTAACACAAACTTCAAACGGACATAACTTTTGATCCGGGTGTTCGTTTGAGCTCTACAGCATATCAAATCAAAGCCTGCGACAAGCTCTACGCACTAACAATCAAGGAAAATCCTCTGTCACATTTTTCAAGCCCAAAAAAGGCCCAAAAGACCTCCAAAACTGAGTTTTTAGTCGGGATACCCCGATTTTTTAACATTCAAACAAGTATAACTTCTGATTCGGATGTCCGTTAGGCCTGTACCACATATCATATCAAATATTGTTTCATTTTCTTCAATTTGACTAGTTGTGGCATTGAAATGGAATTCTAGATTATAAGTTATGGTTGTTTTAACATTTTATGGCTTTTCAAATACACATATATATGTATTTATTCGTAAATATATATGTGTCTGTGTGTGTGTGGGTGTCTATGTGTGTGTATGTGTGTTGTATATATGTATATATGTATTTATTTATTTACTTACTTATAAACACACATCAAAAACATATTTTTTCATAAATTTATTTAAAACTAATCTTATATGTACATTCAATGGCTTTTTAAACACACATATATATGTATTTATTCGTAAATATAAATGTGTTTGTGTGTGTGTGTGTCTCTGTGTGTGTCTGTGTGTTGCATATATCTATGTATGTGTGTTGTATATATCTATGTATGTATGTATTTATTTATTTATTTATAAACACACATAAAAAACATATTTTTTCATAAATGTATTTAAAACTAATATTATATGTCTATATTAATATACAAATAAATATACGTATAAAAAATTATAACTAAATATATATATATAAATATATTAATATACGAATTAATATATATATATAATAATATATGAATAAATATATTTATATTAATATGAATCTATATCAATATATAAATAAATATAACTATATATATATATAGATATATCATTAAATAGAGAACAAAATGAAATGACATAGTGGTAAAGGTGCTGTCGCGAAAGGGGGGAGGTCCCGGGTTCGAGTTTGGGTGGAAGCGAAGGGGGTGCACGCGTATGAGGATGTGCGGGAAGGGCAGTGTGCGGGAGACCTCCTAGCATTGATAAAGGGGGTGTGAAGCGCTGATAAAAGCACCCCGTATTATTTTTAATCATTTTTATTATTTTTAATTTTTTTGACCATTATCAGCGCTTTTTTAGCGCTGATAAAAGCGGCCTTTATCAGCGCTTTTCAGAGCGCTGATAAAAGGGACCCCCCTATATTAGCACTGAGCTTTACAGAGCTTTTTTAGCGCTGTCAAAGCCCTTTTTTAGTACTGATATAGGTCATTTTTATATTAGTGAACACACCAAATCACCCATAGAGAAAGAAGTTAATGCCGCAATGATGTGTCACCTCATATGAATGATTACCGTGTAATATAATCCCTTTGTCACGATATCTCTAATCAAGCAGGTTGCATGCTAGTGTCATCAACCCATGTGCTCGATTATTCTTTCTTTGACTTTTTGGAATTGAACTCGCCCATTCCTTACCATGGACATGGATTTATTTAGGCTATATCAATTCCATCAAAGAACCTGATATATCTACTTCTATTATGGAACAGAATGGAAAAATCCTTTCTCTCATTATCTATTAATGCAATATTACTCGTGACGCACCCAACGTATCCTACCTCACTACGAATAGTGTGTCGTCATAGTTTTCATCAATATATCTAAGTGCGTGAGTTGTAATACCCATTAATAATAATCTTAAAGTCCAAAGACCAATACACACGTCTGTAGATAGGAACATCCAATGACACTATGAAATGTGGATTTCCAACTGGCAGGTCTTGTTCTCGTAATATCCTCCTGGATATTACCAAGGGAGCACACCATGAGAAGGTGCCTCAAAGTTTTATGAGTCCTCACCCCTAATGTTAGGTATTATTTGTGTCCCTCAAATAACATCATCCGGCCATAGAACATATATTCAAGAACAGTGTTATGACACTTCTGAGTTCTCATTATAGCAGGGATCCGCTATGACCCTTTAATGCAACAACTATCCTTGGGACATTATCACATGCATTGTCATGCAGAAGAACAGTCAATATGTGATAAGGTGTTTATTTAATGAATAAAGTATAAAGTAGTTGGTTCTAGGCCACCAACTCCAACAGACTCCCACTTGAACTAGAGCCAACTGCTAACAAATTTTAACCCACTGACTCTCACATGATATTCATGCTTCTGCTGAGATAGGCCTTTAGTCATGGGGTCCACCACATTCTCTTCTGTGGAAACTCTGCTCACAGCAACTTCACCCCTTTGATAGAAATCCATCAAGAGGTGATACTTTCGAAATATGTGCTTTGTCCGTTGATGTGACCTTGGTTCTTTTGCAAGATCCATCGCTGCAGTATTATCACAATACAACGTGATAGGATCTTTATTGCTAGGCACCACATCAAGCTCTTGGACAAATTTTTGAATCCATATGGCTTTCTTGGATGCATCAGAAGCCAATATATATTCAAACTCCACTATAGAATCAGCGAAAACTGGCTGCTTTGAACTCTTCCATCTCACAGCTCCTCCATTGAGACATAAAACATATCCAGATTGCAACTTCAGATCGTTATAATCTATTTGAAAACCAGCATCAGCATACCCTCTAATGACAAGCTCCTCGTCTCCTCCATACACCAGGAACATATCCTTAGTTCTTCTCAGATACTTAAGGATAGTCTTAACAACAGTCCAATTCTGTTCTCCTGGATCTGCTTGATATCTGCCTACCATGCTCAGTGCGTAGGTAGCATCAAGCTTGGTACATAACATGGCATACGTGATGGATCCTATAGCCAAAGCGTATGGTATCTTACTCATTCTATCTTTCTCCTATTGTGTTCGTGGACACATTTTCTTAGAAAGATGTAGGCCATGTGACACTGGAACTAATCCCCTCTTGGATTGTTCTATACTAAATCTCTTTAGTATCTGGTTAATATATGTACCTAGACTTATTCCAAGAATCCTCTTGCATCTATCACGAATGATCTTGACCCTTATAATGTAGGATGCTTCACCCAAGTCCTTCTTGGAGAAACACTTGTTGAACCAGTCCTTAACTGACTGTAATACTGGTACATCGTTTCCAATAAGAAATATGTCATCAACATATACAACTAGGATAACGATCACATTCCCATTAAACTGCTTATAAATACATGGCTCACATTCATTCTTAATGAAACCAAATTCCTTTATGGATTTATCAAATCGAATGTTCCATGACCTGGATGCTTTATTTAATCCATAAATGGATTTCTGCAACTTGCAAAACCGTTTGGCTTTACCTAGTGTCACAAATCCTTCTGGTTGTGTCATATAGACATCTTCTTGAAGGTTCCCATTAAGGAATTCCGTTTTGACATCCATATGCCAAATCTCATAGTCATGGTAAGATGCTATGGAAAGTATGATTCTTATAGATATAAACATGGAAACTGGTGAAAAGGTTTCATCATAGTCAATTCCTTGATGTTGTTTAAATCCTTTTGCCACTAGCCTTGATTTATAGGTGCTAACTTGACCTTCCATGTCCAGTTTTCTCTTGAATACCCATTTGCATCCAACATGCTTTATATCAACTGGCTCATCGACCAGAACCCAGACTTGGTTATGATACATGGAATCCATCTCAGAATTCATAGCTTCCATCCATCTTGCAGCTTCTGAGCTTTCTACTATTTCCCTATAGGATATAGGTTCATCATTGTCCAACAATAATGATTAACCATCCTTGGTGACTAGGAAACCAAATCTCTCTGGTTCCCTTACCTCTCTTGAGCTCCTACGCAGTACTTGTGTTTCTGGAACCTCTTCCACAGGGACCTGTGGAACTTGTTCATGTACCAACTCCTGTGTATCTTGATCATCAACTTCGTTGAAGTCAATCTTGCTCCAACTATCCTTTTTGAGGATGTGCTCCCTCTCAAGAAATATGGCTTGTCTGGCGACAATCACTTTCTTGTCTTGAGGGTTATATAGGTAATATCCTTTTGTTTCCTTGGGATATCCTATAAAGATACACCTCGTGCCTCGGGGTGCTAGTTTGTTGCCTGAGAAGGCCTTAAAAAATTCCTTGCATCCCCATACACGTGTATGCGACAAAATGGGTTTCTTTTCATTCCATAACTCAGAGGGAATTCCATTTGCTGCCTTAGTTGGTACTCGGTTTAATGTGTATGCTACAGTTTGTAATGCATATCCCCAAAAGGATAATGGAAGATCTGCATGAATCATCATCGACCTCACCTTTTCCAATAATGTAACAGCCCAAGGTTTTGAAAATAAATATATAATGCAATTTTATAAACACAACTTTTCCTCTTCTATGTTTTGAATTTCGAAAAATGGTCATCTAGAGTTGTGTTTAGTAAGTAATTTGGAGACTGATAGAACAAACTTGATTTTTGGTGAATAGTAACATACCCTTATGAATAGTAATATGAATAGTAATATGAATAGTAATATGCCCCTTGAATAGTAAATAATAATATTTTTTTTTTCTTAAGGCAATATGATAATGGGATCTTAATTAATTTTTCAATGTCACATAAAACTAATTGCACTTCAAGATTGTTATTTTTCGAATTAACTATGACCTTATTTAAAAATTAAATTAATAATATTTAGAAAATTATTTTTGAAAAATGGATTTCACTTTTGAATTCTACACGTCAAAAAATGGTAGGGGTGAATTTTTGGTATTTTTCTGAAATTCTAGAATTTTTGATGAATAGTAAAATACGATAAAATACGATAAATGCTAAATACTTGATTTCCTGCATCATAGGTGATGTAAGGATGATGTAATCCCACTTGGTTTGAAATCACATGCCATTATTACTATTAGGGGTCACATGTAACAATACTATTGGTTGTCTTGAGGGAAATAATAAAATAATGAATTAAATATTCAAAAATTACCCCTCTCCTCCACTATAAAAACCCCTCACCACCCCCTCTTCTCTTCACTTCTATAAGACTTTAAGCTACTCAAAGTTCTGCCCAATTACCCTTCCCTAGTATCTCCCATGTCCAAGAATCTTTTGGTCTTTCCAAAATACCTAAATCCCTTCCCTTAAGGATGTTCTCGAAGAAGTTATTTCAAGAGGTAAAATACCCTTCTTTTTCATTTTGGTTTCATTTCAATTTATCTTCTTTTGCTATACTCTCCTCACCTCCTATATCCAAATGATCATGATAACTATAGTAACATCTATATACTGTATTTATATCATGTGAATGGAAGAACCATCATAAATATTCTTACTCCATCCCTTTTATTTTATAAACGAAATCGACGTCCATGAGGTTCCAATTTATAACCTTCGTGGACGAAGAAGTTTTGTTCTTTAATTTATACTTCATTACTGGTCATGAAACCATATTCATGGTTTAACCAGACTATAATATATGTGTTATAACCTAATTAATATTCAGGAATCATAATATGTACATATAATTAAGTTATATGACAAAACTAGTTCATAATATTCCAAATACCACCGAATAATCGAAGTGGTGGTCATATAATGATTCATCCTCATTATATGTAACCAAATGATATAAATGAACATTATCAATTATTTATGTTCATTAATAATATATAATTCCAATCCTGGAGATTTATAACCTTTCTACATAAACTTCGTTACTTAAAAACAAGTGAACCGAATATGAAAATAAAGGAATCGAATACTCCAGAACGACGAAATTCAATACAATAACTTATCAAAAAAGACATAAATGAACTAACCAAAATTATGGTAAACTAAATAAATGTCTAATATTTTCTTAAATAAGTTATTAACAAGTATAATTTCATATTCTAGGAGCTTAAGTACAAGAGCGGAACACGTTTGGAGTTACGGTAAGTGTTTTTCCACCCGAACTTCTATTTTCATTCGGGATACTTTAATTGTCTAATTACCTCAATGAAATTCTTATTCATTTTTATGTACTCATCATATATTCTGTGTGATTATCATATATATGTTTAAAAACCATAATCCTTCCTTATTTTATGGATAGTTACACTTTTTAAAAGGAACTTTCAAAGTTGTTCCCAAAATACAAGCCTGATTCAAGGGAATTTCTCATTTTTTTTTCTATTTTCAAGGGCACTCTATAATCTGTTTTTGGAAACCATTATCATTATAGAATCACTAATTTTGTTATGAAAATACTATCTTACTTCACTTCTGCTTTTATGCAAATATTTTTCCAAAATAACTCTTCTTTTCAAAATAAAAGAGTATTTATCTCAAGATTGCTTAATGATTTTATAAGAGTATTCTCGTTTGATTCAATACTCTTGTTGATTGTTATGTATTGTTGAGGTTAATCATTTATGATGTCATATACCATATTTTATTGAATGGTTTATTACTAACACTATTGTGGATGAACTATCCTAAAACCATTCACCATATTACTCGGAATGGTTAGTGTTTTATGTTTAATGATTGGGGAAAGTTAGTAACATTTCATATGATAGTTTCAATATGAATGTATATATTGTTTATGTTTATCTTCGATCATATGAGGAATGCATTTTAATTTTTATGTGATAGGTGGGGCCCTCTATAGCCCCTCGATGCATCGGTAGGTCTCATGAGACAACTAGAAGAGGAATTGGCCGAGGCCTTTCCCAATGTGATATAGATTTTGGACGAGGCCTTAATCATTAGAAGTCTTGGCCGAGGCCTTAAAAAAATGTTTCAGAATGTACGTCATTATTCATTCCATAATTATGAGTTCAGCTATTGGTATTTCATGTGGTTATTCGACTAGTAGAATACCCATGATTATGTTTTATTATGGCGTTATTTACTCAGCTCATATTCCTGCCATAATGTGTTAAACTTTATTATTAAAAGCATGTGTTTTCAATTATTCACCATGTCTAATGTTTATATCATCTTCCACTGTATTGATTACTCTTACTGATCGTTTGAGCTCACCCCTTTCTTATGTTTCATTTTCTTAGGACATGAAGAAGTAATTTATGAATGACTTGCAAGCATAATCTAGGAGACATGAAGACTCTAGTGGAATAAATTAGTGTTTTTTTCCTTTCCATATGTAAAGTTGAACTTATGTATGTATCTTGTTTCCAATAATACTAAACGACTTGGTCCTTTGGGATTCGTATTCCTTGTATGTATGCCAACTTAATCAAATAAGGCACCGACTCTGGGCAACTGGGGTCAGGTCCTTACAGTTGGTATCAGAGGAAGTTTAGTAGAATACTTGGAAACTAGATTTAGAAAATGTAGAATTAGGGAAGAGTCCCTAAGTTAGTCTTTGAGGATATACATACAATAACATCCTAGTATTTTGGTAAGGAATATATTATGTGGATCTTTCAAGAAATATATCCCTGTTTGGATACGATCAGGTAGAGACGTCTCTGGCACAAATGTATCTAGGGGTAAAACCTGAAAACACCACTTTGAGCTAGACTCAAATGGGAGCTGATGCACGAAAACGGGCCTTGCTGCACTCTTGGTTACGACACTCCCAGAGGATATGCTTAGTAAAATTAAAATTTTATTTACAATCCATTATGAAGGATTGAAATGTAAAATATTCCTCAAAGAAACCATATTTGTGAATATGGGATTATCCATGCATAGGATCTCAATTTTTCTGAGTATTTTTAAGTTAAGATTATACATTATGATTCATAACCTAATATAGTGCATGCCATTATCTAGATATGACGCCTAGTGGATGGAATGGAAATCGCACGAATGCACGTGTCCCCTGTAGGGATTTTCCTCCGACGTAAGATAATGATGTTGGATCTGCTGCTGTGACTGGTGATGAGAAACTCATAACTATACTGGGACAACTTACTCAGGTTATAAATAATAACCTTACCCGTATGGAGCATCCGGATCCACCACGTAGAGGAGCCATGATAGATTTATTTATGCGACAACAACCTCCATCATTCAATGGGACTACAAACCCGTTTGTAGCAGAGAAGTGGATATGTTCCCTTGAGAAGATATTTCTCACCTTGGGATGTAATGAAAGAGAGAAGGTTTTCATGGCAGTATATCGTCTATCGGGAGATGCGGATCAGGGGTGGTCATTAATTCAAAACACGAAGGAGGAGGAATAGATAGAAGAGATGGAATGGAGGGATTTTAAGGAAATATTCTTAGAAAAATATTTCCCTCGTGAGCATCGAGCAGATATGGAGAGACAATTCTTGAATCTGAGGTAGAAGGAGGATGAAAATGTTGCCAAGTATGAAGACAACATTACAAGGATGGCAAGACATACTGTGGACTACATACAAAATCCAAAGAGAAAAATCGACCAATTATTTGATGGCCTAAAGCCATTCCTCCAGCGGGCACTGGTCTCCCAAAATTTTTCATCATATGAAGACATAGTTTCATGTGCTATCAAGACCGAAAAGAATTCTCTAAGTCTTATGACTTTAAGGTAAATCAAGAAAAGAATAGGGTTGCTGAAAATCATGGGAAAGGAAATAAGGAAATAAGGAAGAAGGGAAGAGTTGAATTCCCACCATGTGACAATTGTGGAAGGAAACACCCCGATGCGTGCTTAAAAGGAAAATGAGTATGCTACAAATGTGGTAAAAAATGCCATCTTGTTGGTGATTGCAAAGGAAAGAAGGAATCCAATGATATTTGATGCTATAATTGTCAGGAGATGGGGCACTATTCCAATGATTTTTCAAAACGTCAAGGAAATATATAACAGAAGAGGTCAAGGGAGCAAGGACAAGCATATGTGATCACAACTACAGAGGTTGAAGTTCCGCATGATGTGGTGGCGGGTACTTTGATCATTTCATCAAACTTAGCCAATGCTTTATTTGATTCTAGATCATCGCATTGTTTCATATCTTCCCAGTTTTCTAATAAAATTAGATATTTCCAATTTGATTTAACAAGGGAGTTTTCAGTCAAAACTCCTAAAGGAAGTATTATTGCAAAATTTTTTTTGTGAATCAGTTCCCATTAAGGCATATAAATGTTCTTTATATGCTGATCTTATCATCATACCCATGATTTAATTTGATATAATCCTTAGTATGGATTGTCTTTCAGACCATGATGCAAAAATTTATTGTAAGAAGAAGGAGGTTACGATTTTTCATGACTATGATAAAGAACACCTTATCTTTAGAGCAGAATCGTCACCACCTGATTCTTATCTAGATCCACCCCCAGTAGCTCAACTAAATTAAATTATTGGGGAGGAAGAGAATGAAATAAATGTGGGTGAGGAAAGTATTGTTCAAATAGATTATGTACCTATTGTGAGAGAATATATTGATGTGTTTCCAGAAGATTTACCTAGACATCCTCTAGAACGAGAAATTGAGTTTTCTATTGATTTAATTCCTGGTTCAAGGCCCATATCGAAGACCCATTATAGAATATAAACTATGGAATTAGTGGAACTAAAGAAAAAAATAAAGGAATTGAGTAATAAGGGATTTATTCTCCCTAATGTTTCTCCATGGGGAGCCCATGTCCTTTTTGTTAAGAAGAAAGATGGATCTATGAGGTTATATATCGACTACAGGTAGATCAATGCTATAACAATAAAGAACAAGTATCCCCTACCTCGCATTGATGATTTATTTGACCAACTTCATGGAGATCAATACTTTTTGAAGATTGATCTTTGATCCGGATATCATCAGTTGCGTGTGAGGAAGGAAGATATTCCAAAGACAGCATTTCGAACCAGGTACGGGCATTACGAATTTACAGTGATGCCTTTTGGATTGACTAATGCACCCTCTGCCTTCATGGATCTAATGAACAAAGTTTTCAAGGAATATCTCGATGATTTTTTAGTGGTATTTATTGATGATATATTGGTATAATTCAAAAGATACGAAGATCATGAAAATCACTTGCGTATTATCCTGAAGACTCTCAGAAGACATGAATTATATTGGAAGTTTAGAAAGTGTGAATTCTGGCTTCATGAGATTTCTTTTCTTGGCTATATTGTCTCTAAGGATGGAATCCTAGTTGATCCTGCAAAGACAAAGGAAATCCAAGATTGGCCCACACCAACAAACATAACTGAGATACGCAGTTTTATTGGCTTAGCAGGTTATTATCGGCAGTTCGTGCAGAATTTTGCCCGACTGGCTAACCCGCTAAAGAAGCTCACACGTAAAGGGGTTAAATTTGTTTGGACAAAATATTGTGAAGAATGTTTTGAAGAACTGAAGAGAAGATTATTCAATGCTCTTTTATTAACTCTACTATCGGGGAATGATGAGTTTGTTATTTATAGCGATGCTTCAAAGAAAGGACTTGGTTGTGTCCTTATGCAAAATGATAGGTTTATTGCTTATGCATCACGACAACTAAAAATTCATGAGAAAAAATATCCTACTCATGATATTGTGTTAGCTGCTGTAATCTTTGCTTTGAAGATATGGAGACATTATCTCTATGGTGAAAAATGTGATATTTATACTGATCACAAGAGTTTGAAGTATATTTTCTCATAGAGAGAACTCAACATGAGGAAAAGGAGATGGATTGAACTACTCAAGGATTATGACTACATGATACACTACCACTTGGGGAAGGAAAATAAGGTGGAAGATGATTTGAGAAGAAAGGATCATTAAGTTTTGAACAATATGAGAGTTGAAATGGATCCTATTTTCATGGATCTAGTAAAGATGGATATGGGAATAACCATGGAAGGTGAAACATCAATTATTTTTCAAATGGTTTCCAAAACATATTTACTAGAAAGGATAAAAAGTTATCAGGCTGATGATGAGGAGTTTCAAAAGAATATTAAAGCTATAAATGATGGGAGATTGAGTGACTTCGTATATGAAGATGGAATTTTGAAATTTGGGAAGAGAATTTGTGTTCCCAATATACCTGATCTAAAAAGGGAATTGTTGGATGATGCTCATAGTTCCAATTTCTCTATACACCATGGTAGCACTAAGATGTATAGATATTTTAAGGAACATTTTTGGTGGGACAACATGAAGAGGGAGATTGCTGATTTTTTGTCAAGATGTATGGTTTGTCAACAAGTGAAAGCTAGAAGGAAATAACCTAGAGGAGTATTGCAACCTATTCCCATATCTGAGTAGAAATGGGATGATATTACGATGTAGTTTTTCATGGGACTACCAAAGACTCCTAGAAGGAACGATACAATATGGGTCATTGTTGATCGTCTTACCAAGTCAGCACATTTTCTTACTATAAGAGAAGATCTACCACTTGAACGTCTATCAAGACTATATATTAATGAAGTTGTGAGATTTCATGGAGTACCCCTATCGATTGTTTCTGATCGTGATCCATGTTTTACATCAAGATTCTAGCAGAGTCTTCATAAGGCCCTAGATACTGATCTTTTTTTGAGCACTGCCCACCACCCACAAACTGATGGACAATCGTAATGGAAAATTCAAAGATTGGAAGACATGTTGAGGTCTTGTTCACTTGATTTTCAAGGCATGTGGGATCAATATTTACCTCTCGTAAAATTTTCCTACAACAATAGCTTCCATTCAAGTATATAGATGGCACCCTATGAAGCATTATATGTGAGGCGATGTCATACACCAACTTGCTGGGATGATGTTGGTGAAAGAAAGCTCGTGGGCCCAGAACTTGTTGAAGAAACAATGAAAAAGGTGAAAATTATCCATAACCACATCAAAATAGCTCAAAGTAGGCAAAAGAGCTATGTAGATAACCGAAGGAAGGATTTGGAGTTTCAAGAAGGTGATCACATTTTCTTAAATGTATCTCCATGGAAGGGTATTATACGATTTGGTAAGAAGGGAAAATTAAGTCCCAGGTACATTGGACCTTTTGAAATTCTGGACCGAATTGGAGCCGTAGCTTACCGTTTGGCAATGCCGTGATTCTCTCCAAGGTTCACAATGTGTTCCATGTGTCAATGTTAAGAAAGTACATGCCAGAGCCAACACATGTACTCACTTATGAAGAAGTGGAACTTGAGCCCGATCTATCTTACTGTGAAGAGCCTATCAAGATTCTTTATACTAGAGAACAAGTATTGAGAAATCATACGACTCGTCTGGTGAAGGTTCTTTGGAGGAACCATAAGATAGAAGAAGCAACATGGGATCCTGAGGAGCTTATGTTAAAGACATACCCGAATCTTTTTAGGTAATATTTTGTGAATTTCGAGGATGAAATTTTTGTAAGGAGGGGAGAATGTAACACCCCAATGTTTTGAAAATAAATATAGAATGCAATTTTATAAACACAACTTTTCCTCTTCTATATTTTGAATTTCAAAAAATGGTCATCTAGAGTTGTGTTCAGTAAGTCATTTGGAGACCGATAGAACAAACTTGATTTTTGGTGAATAGTAACATACCATTATGAATAGTAATATGAATAGTAATATGAATAGTAATATTCCCCTTGAATAGTAAATAATAATTTTATTTTATTTTCTTAAGGCAATATGATAATGGGATCTTAATTAATTTTTCAATGTCACATAAAACTAATTGCACTTCAAGATTGTTATTTTTCGAATTAACTATGACCTTATTTAAAAATTAAATTAATAATTTTTAGAAAATAATTTTTGAAAAATAGATTTCACTTTTTAATTCTACACGTTGAAAAATGGTAGGGGTGAAATTTTGGGATTTTTCTGAAATTCTAGAATTTTTGATGAATAGTAAAATACGATAAAATACGATAAATGATAAATACTTGATTTATTGCATCATAGGTGATGCAAGGATGATTTAATACCACTTGGTTCGAACTCACATTCCATTATTACTATTAGGAGTCACATGAAACAATACTATTGGTTGTCTTGAGGGAAATAATAAAATAATGAATTAAATATTCAAAAATTACCCCTCTCATCCACTATAAAACCCCCTCACCACCCCCTCTTCTCTTCACTCCTCTAAGCCTTGAAGATCCTCAAAGTTCTACCCAATTACCTTTCCCTAGTCTCTCCCCACGTCTAAGAAGCTTTTGGTCTTGCCGAAAGACCTAAATCCCTTCCCTTAAGGAGGTTCTCGAAGACGTTATTTCAAGAGGTAAAGCACCCTTCTTTTTCATTTTGGTTTCATTTCAATTTATCTTATTTTGCTATCATATCCTCACCTCCTCTATAAAAATGATCATGATAACTCCATTAACATCTATATACTAGATTTATATCATGTTAATGGAAGAACCATCATAAATATTCTTACTCTCTCCCTTTTATTTTATAAACGAAATCGACGTCCATGAGGTTCCGATTTATAACCTTTGTGGACAATGAAGTTTCGTTCTTCAATTTATTATTCATTACTGGTCATGAAACCATATTCATGGTTTAACAAGACTATAATATATGTGTTATAACCTAATTAATATTCAGGAACCAGAATATGTACATATAATTAAGTTATATGACAAAACTAGTTCATAATATTCCAAATACTGCCGAATAATCGAAGTGGTGGTCATCTAATGTTTCATACTCATTCCATGTAACCAAATGATATAAATGAAAATTATCAATTATTTATGTTCATTAATAATATATAATTATAATCCTGGAGATTTATAACCTTTCCACATAAACTTCGTTACTTAAAAACAAGTGAACCGAATATGAAAATAAAGGAAACGAACACTCCAGAACGACGAAATTCAATACAATAACTTATCAAAAAAGACATAAATAAACTAAACTGAATCATGGTAAACTAAATACATGTCTAATAGGTTCTGAAATAAGTTATTAACAAGTATAATTTCATATTCCAGGAGCTTAAGTACAAGGGTGGAACACGTTTGGAGTTAAGGTACGAGTTTTTCCACCCGAACTTCCATTTTCATTCGGGATACTTTCATTGTCTAATTAACACAATGAAATTCTTATTTATTGTTATGTACTCATCATATATTCTGTTTGAGTATCATATATATGTTTAAAAACTATAACCCTTCCCTATTTTATGGATTGTTACACGTTTTAAAATGAACTTTCAAAGTTGTTCCCAAAATACTAACCCGATTCAAGGGAATTTCTCAAATTCTTTCCTATTTTCAAGGTCACTCTATAATCTATTTTTGGAAACCATTATCATTATAAAATCACTCATCTTGTTATGGAAATACTATCTTACTTCAGTTCTGGTTTTATGCAAATATTTTTCCAAAAGAACTCTTCTTTTCAAAATAAAAGATTATTTATCTCAAGATTGCTTAATGATTTTATAAGAGTATTCTCAT
This sequence comes from Viscum album, assembly GCA_963277665.1. Lineage (NCBI taxonomy): Eukaryota > Viridiplantae > Streptophyta > Magnoliopsida > Santalales > Viscaceae > Viscum > Viscum album. The sequence goes on from OY728163.1 coordinate 317,379,340, forward strand.
TTGATTCAATAATATTGTTGATTCTTATGTATTGTTGGGGTTAAAAATTTATGATGTCATATACCATATTTTATTGAATGGTTTATTACTAACACTATTGTGGATGAACTATCCTAAAACCATTCACCATATTAATCGGAATGGTTAGTGTTTTATGTTTAATGATTGGGGAAAGTTAGTAACATTTCATATGATAGTTTCAATATGAATGTATATGTTGTTTATATTTATCCCCTCTAATATTAGGAATTAATTGGACTTATTAAGTGATGGGTGGGGCCCACTATAGCCCCTCGATGCATCGGTAGGTCTCATGAGACAACTAGACGAGGAATTTGCGGAGGCCTTTCCCAATGTGATATGGATTTTTGCCGAGGCCTTAATCGTAGACATCTTGGCCGAGGCCTTGAAAAAATATTTCAGAATGTCCAGCATTATGAATTCCATCATTATGAGTTCATCTATTGATATTTCATGTGGTTATTCGACTAGTAGAATACCCATGATTATGTTTTATTATGGCGTTATTTACTCAGCTCATATTCCCACCATAATGTGTTCAAGTTTATTATTAAAGGCACGTGTTTTCAATTATTCACCATGTCTAGTGTTTATATTATCTTCCGATTTATTGCTTACTCTTACTGAGAATTTGAGTTCACCCCTTTCTTATGTTTCATTTTCTCAGGACATGAAGAAGTAATTTATGAATGACTTTCAAGCATAATCTAGAAGACGTGATGCCTCTAGTGGAATAAATTATTGTTGTTTTTTACTTTCCATATATAAAGTTGAACTTATGTATGTATCTTGTTTCCAAAAATACTAAACCACTTGTTCCTTCAGGATTCATATTCCTTGTATGTATACCAACGTAATCAAATAAGGCACCGACTCTGGGAAACTGGGGTCGGGTCCTTATAGACAAGGTGCGATTCCTCTTTTCACTAACACCATTCCACTATAGTGTATAAGGAGGAGTGATCTGAGATAGAATCCCAAACTCCCATAGAATATCGATGAACTCTTGGTTTATATATTCTCCTCCTAGATCCGATAAAAGTTTCTTTATCTTCTTACCAAGATGATTCTCTACTTCATTCTTGAATTCCTTAAATTTCTCTAAGGATTCTAAATTATACCTCATTAAGTATACATATCCATATCTACTCAAATCATCAGTAAAAGTAATTAAGTAAGAATATCCACCTCTAGATTCTACTAGAAATGGTCTACACACATCCATGTGCACCAATCCTAGAAGCTCTGTAGCCCTTTCACCTTGTCCACGAAAGGGCGGCTTAGTCATTTTTCCTTGTAAAATAGCGTAACATCTATCAAGTGGTTTTATCTCAGTATATTACAAATAACCATCTTGGTAGAGCTTTGTCAAGCGCTTCTCATTTACATGACCGAGACGGTGATGCCACAACCGGGTGATGTATGAGTCATGTGATTTTGTTTCGTTATCGATTGTCAACACTTGGTTTTCGTAATTTAATACATACATACCATTATTTAAATGTGCCATACCATAACAAACATTATTCTTATAAAAGAGACAACCTTTATTTCCAAACTTGAAAATAAATCCATCCATATCCAAACAAGATACAAAAATTATGTTCTTGGTAACACTAGGCACATAATAACAGTTATGTAAAACCAAAATCATCCTAGTTAGCAATGAGAGGTGGTAATCGCCAATAGCCAACGCAGCCAGCCTTGCGCCATTAGCAGCTTGAAGATCCACCTCTCCCATGACAATATTTCTAAATCGACTTGGTTCCTGCATTTGAATACAGATGTGATCTCCGCAAGCTGTATCTAATACCCAATGTGTAGAAATGGAAAGATTACACTCGATAACGAACGCACCTTTGGTATCCTCATGCTTCTGAGTGCAGTTCCTCTTCCAGTGGCCTTGCTTGCCACATGAAAAACATACTGCCTCCCATTCCTTTCCCTACCTCTAGATCTTCCCCTTCTTGGAGGGATTACACTCGGGGGCTTCAGACCATTTATAAGTCTTTGTCCCCTTTGCCTTGTCCTTCCTTTTCTTATTCACCATAAGGACTGCAGGTTTGTCATGCCCCATGTCCTTATCTACCTGGCGAATCAAGGTCATAATTTTCGATAGACGCTTCTCATTATTGCTCATGTTATAGTTGACAATAAAGCTTGAGAAGGCCTTGGGTAGTGATGATAGGTTGAGATCTGTACACAACTCATCTGAGAATTTAATCCCTAAGATGTCCAGACATTCGATGTAGCCAATAAGCTTGACTACATGAGACCCAGCTGGCGCAAACTCTCTAATCTTAGTTGTAAATAAAGCATTGTAGATCTCATATCTCTCTTGTCTCTCCTTCTCTTGGTAGAGATCCTTAAGATGAGACATCATGCTATACGCGTCCATGTTTTCATGTTTCTTCAAGAGATCATTAGACATGGATGATAGCATGAAACATTGGACATCTGTGGAATCATCCATGTGTTTTTCATTGAGAGATATTTCCTCATCACTGGCCTCTTTTCCAGGTGCAACTAGAATAAGCTCTTCCAGCACATACAATTTCTTTTCGTGGTGAAGGATGATGCGTAAACGCCTCTTCCATTCTTGGAAATTGGTACAGATGAGAAGGTTTTCCTTCTAGAGTATGGTTCTCAATGATATGTTTGATGTCATTTTTCTTGCCATTTCTACAAATTAAGATGAGAAAAGGTTTATTACTTTCTTACAAAATTGATACAAATAAATAAATTAATACTTATTAGTCTCCCACTATTTTATTGAAATCCAATAACCCTCACCATTGACTTTAGAATATTCTGTTGCCTAAATATTCTAGTGGCAAGGATCCATATTTCCCTTCAAATTACCCCAACTAGGGTTGGTCAAGTAACTTGAAGGGTTTTAGGTAGGCATTCCAAATGCCAACTGCATTAACTCGCAGCTCCTTGATCTGCTGAGTGGACTCTCCAATCCTGAAATCCTTTTATTTTGGATTTCCTCAACCTTTGCCTCTTGGTCACACAAATTCCTGTTGTGACATTCAACCCTTGATGCGAACCAAGTTAAGTCAACCCAAAACCTTGAATTATAATTCCATGATAATTGAAATCACACCAACTAGGGTTGGTCAAGAACTTTGAACTATGGTTCGAGTCTAACCAAGATTATGTAATGCTATAATGACTTAATATTTATTTGAGGGATTTTATCCTTATACGTAAATTTTCATTTTATTATCATTTATTACATGATTTTTAATATTAATTGGGATATAATTAAGTGATTAACCATGTATAAGATAATATTTATGCATAAGTTGATCTTATTTTAGTTCCATCTTGCATGCTTGTTTAATTCATTAATTGTGTGATCGTGAAAACACACCCATAATAAATAAACCATACAACTGATAGAAATAAAATAAATGGTATGATGATGAGCTTGTTCTATTGTTTAGTTTATCTAGTGGTTGATAAACTAACCCAAGACCTAGGAGATAAACACATTGAACCTTTCGGGTTCATGTTTACAACTTTCCACTTGTCCACCTTTGTATCTCCTTGGATTGGTTTCACCTTGGCTCCTGACTTGAGCCACCTCCACTAGCTTGGGATCTCCATCCATTACATATGCATTTATGTCACACGCATGTGAGGGATAAAAGGGGTTTTTACATAAAATAAACCTTGGGCGCGCAGACCCTACATATTAATAAGGAGAATGCTCGCATACCAACAAATTTAATTTAAATAAATAAATTAAAATAAACCATTCACATAGAAAGGTCTTGGTCTATATCATGATCATCCATGCATGTAATTATATTACACATTAATAAAACTATCATTCAATTCTCCAATTGTTCTTGTTTACGATAAATCACGCTCAAATCAATTAATTATCTTTAATTAATCAATCCTTTTATCTTAAACCCTTTTTCTGAATTTCCTTGATATTCCCATCCATCATAATTTTAAACTAATAAATTCATTTTAAATTATCTTTATACATAACTTGTACCTTGGAGGCAACCAGGTTAATTTCCATTCATCACGCAGATGTTAAATTAAACACACATATATAAAACACCAATCATGTGTTATGCCTCAACTTTACGCCTGCACTATGGTACAAATCTCAAGGGTTTGTATAATATAATAATAAATTTTAATAAATCTGTGTAATTTGGATGAGTACTCGACATTTAGTTCCGACTACATGACATGTAATTTTGTTCACCATCCATCCGAAGTACCCAGCCGGGGACATGGCGTGTAGATTTACTTTGGAAATTTTCAGAGTACAAAACATGTTCAATTGGACACACGCCATGTAGTATCCGCGTTACATGGTTTCCAGCCGGGCAATCCATGTACAGGGTACATGGTCCAACCCTAACCCGAAGGGACTACACGCCATGTTCAGTTGGACCACACGACGTGTAATCCGGAAACCATGTGCCACTTGTTCCTGGTCAATACACGGTGTCATAAATGACTTAGATAGGATCCAATACACGACCTGATTTGGTGAATCAGTCAATGCATTGAACCTATACTACATGGTTTGTACTTCCGAATACATGCCGTGTATTCTGGTGTTGTATGGCCAGGAGCGTTTAACACCTCCGAATGAGTTCCTCTATTTTATTTTAATCAAAATTAAAAAAAAAATCATTTCTGTATGGTGAACGAGAAACGAGAGGGGAGTAACAGATCTTGAGATTTAGATTTTAAAGAATGATTAACTTGAATTGAAACAATTAATTATTAAATTCATAAATAACCAATGAAAAACTAAATAATTAAAATCAACTATATGACCCCTCTGATACCACTTGTAGGTTCCAGGCGTAGCGGAAGCTCGTTGGCGGGGTTGCCCAACTTTAATTTTAGCATTAACAACGATCAATCTGAGATCCGCCACCATAATAAAACACCGAATCCTCAGAATAGAACAAAGAACGAAAAATAAAGAGGGAGTCCCGAAACCATAAAGACAAGATCATTATATGTTGGTTATAATTAATTTAATTAATTGACAAGAATTACCTTGATTAAATTCTTTATTCGTTTATGTCTTCGGTAACAATCCTATGTGATCCGTCGTTGCGTCATAGAATCCAAGTGTAGGATTCCTCTAGCGGTGATCCACACATGCTCCGCATATCTCTAGATGTCACCAAAGGAATCTACAGGTGCTAGCGCAGAGAAGCCTTTGCTTGCGTTGTCCACCTTAGATCGCCTTGATCCGATGGAAGAAGATCTCTCTCGGTCTTGAGAGAGTTCTTGGAGGAAGGAGTTCTCTCGGCCTTGAGAGAATTTTCCAGAATTGTTGTGTACAAATATTATCTCTGAAAAGTGTTGGGGTTGTGAGGATATTTATAATCAGGTTTGAGGTTATAGAGTTATAACAATAAATAAACGCGTTACGCATTTTATTTATTTCATTAACTCTTATTGAAAACCCCCATGTCAAATTATTAATTCCTTGACATGCACCCACGCTGATTATAATAAATATCATTTAATAAAATGATATTATTTCCTCAAAATCCCGACTGGAAAAACTATACGGAGTGTAATCATTAATACACAGAGTGTACTTGTTTTCCATGAAAACTACATGACGCGTACATTCAATGTACACGACGTGTTTACCTTGTTTTCATTTTTTTATTTCCTCCACCACATTTATTATACCTTGAGTAATTTATATTTATTTCTTAAATAAATGTAACTTCATTACTCACTAATAAATATATATTATTTCACCCACAATATATTCTCTCTAATAACTAGTGTTGAAATAAATGCGATCAGGCATCCTTAAATAATTATTTAACTAAAGCCGGGAATAATCTTTATTTAACTTGTTAAATTAATATTTAACTGAGATACATGGACACACTTAGTGTGTGACCCTCTAGGACTCTTTCTTAGTGGCATTAGGTGGAGCCTGCCTAAAGTCTAGGGTTAGAGTCTAGAAACACGCCAAGTCACCCATAGAGAAAGAAGCTAACACCACAATGACGTGTCACCTCATACAAACGCTTACCGTGTAATATAATCCCTTTGTCAAGATATCTTGAATCAAGTAGGTTGCATGCTAGTGTCATCAACCCATGTGCTCGATTATTCTTTATTTGACTTTCTGGAATTAAACTAGCCCATTCCTTACCATGGCCATGGATTTATTTAGGCTATATAAATTCCATAAAAGGGACCGAGATATCTACTTTCGTTGTGGAACAGAAGGGAAAAATCCTTTATCACATTATCTATTAATGCAATATTACTCATGACGCACCCAATGTATCCTACCTCACTGCAAATAGTGTTTCGTCACAGTTTTCGTCAATATATATAAGTGCGCGAGTTGTAATACCCATTAATAATAATCTTAAAGTCCAAGGACCAATACACACGTCCGCAGATAAGAACATCCAATGACACTATGAAATGTGGATTTCCTACTGGCGGGTCTTGTTCTCATAATATCCTCCTGGATATTATAAAGGGAGCACACCATGATAAGGTGCCTCAAAGTTTTATGATTCCTCACCCCTAATGGCCTGTATTATTTGTGTCCCTCAAATAACATCATCCGACCATAGAAAATATATTCAAGAACAGTGTTATGGCACTTCTAGGTTCTCATCATAGCAGGGATCCGCTATGACCCTTTAATGAAACAACTATCCTTGGGACATTATCACATGTATTTTCATGTATAAGAACAATCAAGATGTGATAAGGTGTTTATTTAATGAATAAATTACAAAGTAGTTGGTTCTAGGCCACTAACTCCAACAGTTTCCTCATCACCTGCTCCCATCTCATCTCCTCATGGATACCTTCTATGATGTATTATCTTCCTCAGGTCATAATTTAGTTTACCAATATGGTGGTGGAAATTATAATAATAAAACTTGTGATTATTTGAGACAAATTTTCAACAATCTTACTTTGAATTCCGAACAAAAAAATTCTAGGAGGAAAATAACAAATAAAGGAGGAAACAACACTAGATTTGGTATGGAAATGAACTCTCAGTTGGCCGAAATAAAAGAATAACTTCAATCTATAATGAACCAAAATGAAAAACCAAGCATAAACAAAGTGGGTTTTTAAATTCAAAATCAAGCTCTTAGAGAGTAGTGTGCTCAATGTGGGATGTTTGGTCACACTGAGAACTTTTTTCCTAACTTATACATGTCTACAAAAACATAGGAAGATACATATTTTATAGGATATGGTCTTAAATTTCAAGATAGGGATGATCCATTTTCAAGAAACTTCAACTTCAGTTATAGAAATCATCCAAAAATTTCATGGAAAGAACAAGGAATGAAAAGGACTAGAGGGGAGATGCTCTTGGGAGGTATCTACTCTCGGGAGTACCCAACCTATTTTTAACCATGAATGTTGATAGAAGATATACCTCAATGGTGATTCTTTGTTGGTGAAGGTCATGTCCTCACCATCTCTCCATTTCATATTCAGCGTGCTTGGGTTTTCTTGGTGTTTTTCTTCATCATTGAACCCCTTCCATCGGCGTCACATTCTTATATTCTTACAGTTGGGGAATATTATTCCATAAAAATCATCTCTTTCTACCCAATTCATCATTTTAGAATCCAATTCTGTTCCAGTCCAATGGAGTTTAGAGGTGGCCTGTGCTTGTGTTGGTGGAGCGAATTGGGTGTTGTCTACTGTAATTGAGTGGTTTTTTTTCTTGCGATTATTGTTCAGTAAAATATCATGTTCATCCCCTAATCATATATTGATTCCTTTACCACTATTAAAGGCCCCATTTTGGTCTAGTACATTATTTTGAGGGGTGGTTTTGGGTTTCTAATGGTGGCGTCTATGACAGATCCAGACTGTACAACTCTAAAGTTTTTCTTTGTTTTTTGTCTTGGATGGTTCCTTGGGGTTTTCCTGATGTTTTCCATTGGTGATGGTTTCATTATGGTTTTTTGGTGTTGGTGTATACATTTATTTCTTTATCTGGTTTTCTATGATCTAGTGATGGCTTCATGGTTCAAGGTGGTGACAACGTTTTGGTGTTGGTGGTTTCTTTGATAATGGTTAGTTCTGATTCTCTAGCTGACATGAGAGTTTTTCAATAACATGTTTTTGGTTTTGAGTCTCAGATTTGGATGCGAGGCTTAAAGAAAGGAGGTCCTAGAAAAGGTCTTGGATCAATTAATCCCCTTATTCTTGCAACTCTTCTATGGATTTTGACTCCATCGATCATTTACTAGTCTTCATGGTGCGGTGGTTTTCAAGGAAGCTCTGGGATGTGCCGTTCGAGTGGTCGATGGGATCAAGAAGGAATGTCCTATATAGGATCCTTCACTTCGGTATTTTGAGGCTTTGATGTCGATGATAGTGGTGACTATGTGAGAATGGTTGGAGGTTTCTGGAATCCTCATTTTTTAATCATGTTTTAATTGATCACAAATTGTTACTCCTGTTTAATCTATCTAATATCATGTATAGATGTTCTTGGTTTCTTTGTGCTTAAAATAAACTCTCTAAAGATCTTGATTCCTATAAATAATGACTGATTATTATAAACTATATTTAACTTTGGTCTATAATGATTTATTTTATGAATTATTAAGTCTAATTCATTCTATGAATATTTTTACTTAAGTCTATATACAGATATTTGGCTGAGTCTGAGAAACCGTGAGTCTGCCACCAGTTCTGGTTTTCTGGAAAAGGACCCAGACACCGTGACCAGACCCTGTGACTCAGACATCGTGACCAGACACCATGACCTAGACACAATGACCAGACACCATGACCCATACACCGTGACCAGACACCGTGACCCAGACACCGTGATTAGACACTATGACCAAACACCTTGACTAGACACCGTGACCAGACACCGTAACTAGTTTCAGATCTGTTGAAAACTGTGGCACCGGTTCCTTGTTAAGACACAATTTGAAGCTTGGAAAAGGAGCAAACACTGTGATCCTAACACCACATCTGTGCTACCAGTTCTTGATCTCTATACAACCATGACATCATAACTGTCTCACCACTAAAAGGCAAAGAAGAAGACATTGTTTTGTAGTGACACCCTTTCCAAGTGACACCGTTTCTAGATAGACTGTGACACTGTTTTTTAACCTGTTATGTTGTTTTTAATTTAATTTCTACCGGTCATATTTGAGTCTTTTAAATGCACTAACATAATTAATATTTCTTTGTAGACATGTCACCTGACAGTATGAGGTATGAGGTGCAGAATACATGCATCATGTTGGCTTCAACACATACACTCTAAGAATAAAAAGAAAAGCATATCCCTAAAACAAAAAAAAGAGGTAGAGAATAAGACGTGCAAAAAATATCCAAAGATAATTGATACCTTCAATAAGATACATATGAAGAACTTACGAATCATTCACGAATCCAAAAGCTGGGATACCATAGATCAGAGTAAATAACATATTTGTAATAAAAAATCCACAAAGAACACAAGCCAAATCTAACTAGAAACCAGAGAACCAGACTTGCGATACTCTATTTCTTTCAAGAGGACTTTATTCTTGCATCTGATTCATCCTATAAGTCCAGAGCTGCATAGAAGAACACTTAGAGCACTTTTAACCTTATCTCATCATCTTTTCTCTTTTGTGTATTGTTTTTAGCTTTTGAGAAGTGTGTGTGTGTCTATATTAAAACACATAATGTCTCCTGCACTAAATTGAAGGATACAAGATATCCTTCCTATCACATCTTTTTTCACTTGTTTACTCCCACGAATAACTGTGGAAGAGGTACCTATGTGACCTGGTAGTTTATACCCATGAAGAACTATAGAAGAGGCCGTGTGACCTGGAGAGTACTATGAAATGTTGTTTACTTCGATCCAGGGTGTGGATAAAGTTTATTAATATAAACTTCTTGGTGGAAAGTGATCACCAAGTGGAGTGGATTAGGTCTTGACTTGAGATTGAACCACATTTTTTTATATTCGTTGTGTTGTTTAATTTAGTTTTCTATGTTTTACTATATAATTTAGAAATATCTATATTTACTTTGATAGTTAATCTTGGACAAAAGTTATAAATTTTTACTTATTAGAATAACTTCAAAAGTAATATCAATAACTGATATTGAGATTACTGAGAATTAATCAATATTCTGAGAAGTTACTTGAATAATAAAACTTTCATAACTATATTACTTTGATAAACCGGAATGTATTTATTTTTTCTGGGGAACCTTTTAAGAAAACTTTTCAAAAAATTTTCTTTTATAGATACTAAATTCACCCCCTCTTGAGTACTCTACTCTGACCAACATTTGGTATCAAAGGAGTTTGTTATTCCTGTTAAGACTCTATTTTTTAAATTATTCAACTGTGATTTTAGTTTCACTTTAAAGATATGTAAATTTATATTAATTCTAAATTTCTAGCTCTTTAAAAGCATTTATTTATTATGGATAATAGACTGGAAGGTGCTGCAACAAACAGACCACCATTCTTTAATGGAACCAATTATTCCCAATGGAAAATTAAAATGAAAATGCATTTAGAAAGTATGGGTTTTAAAATTTGGTCTTAAATTATAGATGAGTATAAGATTACTGCTACTGATAGAATCACTTGGGATGACCTAACCAAGATTGCCTATAATAAAAATTGAAAATCCATGAATTCTTTATATTTCTCTTTAGAATATGAGGAATTTAACAAAATTTCTGCATGTAAAACTACCCATGAAATTTGGGATACTTTGTCTGTTTCACATGAAGGAACTTCTAGTGTGAAAGAAATGAGACTTAATACTTATACTATTAAATATGATAACTTTAAAATGAAACCTGATGAGCCTATTTCTGACATGTATCTCAGGTTTAATGAAATTTTCAACACAATTATTTCTCTTGGAAGAGAAGTTACTACCAAAGAACAAATCATAAGAATTCTCAGATGTCTACTTGATAGAAGGAGAGAAACCTCTGTCTATATTAGAGATTCACGCAACATCAGCAAGTTACCTATAAAAGAACTCATTGGGATACTAATGATGTATGAATAAAAGATTAAAGTCAATAATGAAGAGGAGGATGAACCCAAAAGAAAATCTATTTCATTTAAGACCACAACCACTAAACACAAAGAAAAAGTGAAATTGGAATTCTTTGTAGAAATTTCCAGTAGTGAACAATCATCAACTAACACTGATGAGAAGACAACTCAATTAGACAGAAGGTTTAAGATATTTTACAAGAAGAATAATTTTTTCAGAAAGCCTAACTTCAAAGGAAGATATGATCAAAAAGGAAGCTGGAAGAAAGATTTGAAAAGAAGTGACAAGTTTGATGAGATAGTATGCTATGAATGTAATCTCAAGGGACATATAAAGTCTGTCTGTCCCAAGATCAAGTATAAAAAGAAATATGAGGACAAAGATTGAAAGTATAAAAAGGCAATGAAAGCAATGTGGATTGATTTTGAGGATAGTTTAAGTGACTCAGAATCCTCACATGATGAATAGGCCAACAAATACAATACGTGTTTTTATGAAAAACACATATGAGGTAACAATAGAACCTAATGTACACAATTCTTATTATTTTGGATATGAAATTGATTATAAAAACATGTCTAAATAAGAAATATTTGAGTATTATAATATGCTTGAAGAGACATGTAATGAACTAAAAAATAAATACAAGTCTTTAAAGAAATAGTATTCTCTTACCACAACTGTTAAATATGAATATACTATAGAATAATAGAAAAATGTTCAATTACTCAAAGAAAACAATGAACTAACGCTATATAATGAGAAATTAAAAAAGTACATTGAAATGTTTACTAATGGTAAAGATACTTTGGTAAAAATTATAGGTAAATATGTTTCCCCTAAATATACTACTGGTATTGGCTATCAACCTGGTAAAATAAATTTTGGAAGAACTAATTTTGTTTCTAAATCTAGGATATAAAAATTTACTCCTAGTTCTGGAAAACATTTATCTAGGTCAAATGATGATACAATCTCTACTTTTTCAAGATTTTCTGTACTAAATAGAGTTTATTTTTCAAGTACTTTACATAGTTCTTATAGGAAAACTATGAGGCAGATGTGAGTTCCAAAATCACTAGTCACTAATATTACTGGACCCAAACAAATATGGGTACCAAAGTCTGTTTTTATTTGACTATTTTGTAGGAAAATTACTTAAAGATATCCTATAAAATCTTATGGTACTTGGACAACGAGTGTTCAAGAGACATGACATGATACTATTCATGCTTCAAGAACTTAATAAAAATTGATGGTGGACATGTCACCTTTGGTGACAATGCCAAAGGAAAAATCACTGGCCTTGGACAAATCGGTAACTATAACTTAGTTTTAATTTCCAAAGTACTCTTTGTTGATGGATTTAAATATAATCTATTTAGTATTTGACAACAACGTGATGATGGATTTCATTTTAAATTTGAAAATGATGCTTTAAATGTTTTTAATTATAAAAATGAATTAGTGTTTTATGCATTGAGAAATGAAAATGTATACTCTATTAACTTAGATTATTTAGTTTCTCAAAATTCTTCATGTTTAAGTGTATTTCACAAAGAGTTTTGGCTTTGGCATATAATACTAGGACACTGTAATATTAAATCCCTTAGAAAGATAAATAGAAAAAGCTTAGTCAAAGATCTACCCAAACTTGAGTTTCCAAATGATAAAGTGTGTAATCCTTGTCAAAAGGGAAAATAACACAAAATTTTCTTCAAACCAAAGAAATAAGTGTCAACTTATCGACCTCTCGAATTGGTTCACATAGATTTGTTTGGACCATATAGAGTTTCTAGTTAAAATGGGAAGCATTATGTTTATGTTCTTATAGATGACTTTTCTAGATATACTTGGACTTTATTTTTTGGCTCACAAAAGTGAAGCCTACTCTTATTTCATCAAATAAGCTAAAACTGTAGAAAATATGAGTGGACTTAGAATCAAATACTTAAGAAGTGATCATGGACGTGAGTTTAAAAATCAAGATTTTTAATCCCTTTTCTCACAAAATGTCTATAGTTATAATTTCTCTTCCCTTAGAACACCTCAACAAAATGGAGTTGTAGAAAGAAGAAATAGAATCTTGTAAGAGATTGTAAGAATCTTTCTTAGTGATTATGAATTACCTATTTATTTTTTGGGATAAAGCTGTAAATACAACATGATATATTATTAATAGAGTGTTGATTAGACCCATTCTTAAAAGAACTTAATATGAGTTATGAAAAAATAGAAAACCCAAAGTAAGTTATTTCAAAGTTTTTGGTTGCAAAGTTTATATCCTTAATACTAAGGACAATCTTGAAAAATTTTCATCCAAGAGTGATGAAGGGATACTTCTAGGATATTCAATCTCTAGAAAATCCTATAGAGTGTTTAACAAAAGAACTAAATGCATGGAATAATCTGTCCATGTCAATTTTGATGAGACAGATCCACATGAGCCTAAGACCACTCTAAAGAACCTGGAGGATGATGTGTCATATTTGGACATAAATTCAAAATCCTCTAACCATCCTAAAAAGGAATCTATGAAAACTTACGATTTTTTAAATTCTTCATATTCAAGTCACAATGAACTTGAACCTACTGTTAAAGAACCTGAAATCACTAGTACAACTTTTTCTAGAGTTGTTATAACTCTTAAGAACCATCCTTTAGATACTGTTGTATGATATTTAGATAAATAAACTCAAACTAGAGATTTTATTTGAAATTAGGTTGAACATAAAGTCTTCTTGTCACAAATTAAACCTAAAAACATTAATGATTCTATCAATGATGAATTTTAGCTGATGTCTATGCAAGAAGAACTTAATCAGTTTGAAAGAAACAAAGTTTGGAAACTTGTTGACAGAACCAAAGACACATTTACCGTAGACACTAAGTGGGTGTTTATAAATAAGGTAGATGAAGCAGGTAACATAGTTAGAAACAAGTCTATATTGGTTTCACATGGCTATAGTCAAGAAGAAGGAATTAACTATGAGGAAACCTTTGCACCAGTAACTAGACTTGAAGCCATCATAATTCTTCTTACTTATACTGCAAATCTGAATTTCAAAATATATCAAATGGATGTTAAGAGTGCATTAATAAATGAGTATATAGACAATGATGTATTTTTTGAGAAACCCCTCAGTTTTACAAATCCTCATTTTCCAAATCATGTTTTTAAATTATCAAAATCTTTGTATGGTTTAAAACAAGATCCAAGAGTTTGGTATGATAGATTAAGTACTTTTCTTATTTCCAAAGGTTTTACAAAAGTAATAGATGATACTACCCTTTTTATAAAACGAGTTTCCAATGATATTTTAGTAGTTTAAATTTATGTAGATGATTTTATATTTGGATCTTCAAAAAATTCTTTATTTATTGGATTTTCTAAAATGATGAAAAACGAATTTGAAATGAGTTTAATGGGTTAACTAAAATTATTTCATGGATTTAAAATCTTTAAAAATAATGATGGTATTATTTTAAATCAAAGAAAATATACTAGAGATCTTCTAAAACATTTTGGTGTGGATATCACTAAAAGTAGTGACACTCTAATGAGTACTACTTGTAAGTTGGATCTTGATGAAGATGAAAAATCTGTTGATCAAACCAATTACAGAGGAATGATTCGAAGCTTGCTATACTTAATTTCTAGCCGACCTGAAATTATGTTTAGTGTATGTATGTGTGATCATTTTCAAGAAAACCCTAAGGAATACCATTTAAATGTAGTTAAGATAATTTTCAAATACCTCAAGCATACACCCAATCTAGGAATATTCTATCCCAAAGGAAAATAATTTGAGTTAGTTAGCTATTCTGATGATTATTTTGGTGGTTTTAATTTAGATAAAAAGATCTCCTATAGAACATGTCACTTTTTAGGTAAGTCACTAGTATCATGGAATAGTAAGAAACAAAACTGTGTTTCATTATCTACTCCCAAAGCTGAATATATAGCTGCTGGTAGTTTTTGTGCACAAATTTTGTGGATGAAACACACATTAATAGATTATGGGTATCAATTTAGTAATGTACCTATAAATTGTTACAATACAAGTGCTATTAACATCTCAAAAAATCTTTTTTCACACTCTAGGGAAAAACATATTTATTTAAGACAACACCTTTTGAGAGACCATTATCAAAAAGGTGATATCACTCTATAATTCATTGGAATTGAATATCATATCATTTATATATTCAAAAAACCATTAAATTATGAAAGAATATATTACATCATACATGAATTGGGAATGATAAATCTTAAGTAGTATGTGTACTGTTTTACAACTTATTGTTTCATAGTTTACAGTTTCACAAGTCACTGTCTTAATATTACTATATAACTCTTATAGTTCTATAGTTTACTGTCTTAATGTTGTTGTCTCATGTTTATGGTATCACCGTGAAAACCTGTTACGGTCTCACCATGAAAACCTATTATGGTCTTACCGTGAAAGTCTATTCCAGTCT
The DNA here is from genome assembly GCA_963277665.1 of Viscum album. NCBI lineage: Eukaryota > Viridiplantae > Streptophyta > Magnoliopsida > Santalales > Viscaceae > Viscum > Viscum album. The sequence goes on from OY728163.1 coordinate 317,394,903, forward strand.
CACCGTAAAGACTCTTTTTTCATTTTATTTACATATTATAACCCATATCACTGTGATTGATAATTTTATTCTTTTACTTTCCTATGATTTTGAATTTGTGATGCTCGATATCCTTAAATGATAAAAATGAAAGAGGTTTCACTATTTTATTCACCCGAGCTCTCTTATCTCAAACCATAAGCCCTCCTTCAACCATTCAACTCTCTATCTCTCCCTTTCTTTCATACCTTTGTTGAATGCCCAGGATGAACAACCCATATTCTTGGACTCTTGAGAAGTTTAGATCTCAAAGTAAAATGAAAAGAGCACTAAAGATAGTGCCTAGAGGTCCTTTGAATCCAAACCTTGTCAACATAATAGTGGTACCTGAAAAGAAAATCTGCCCTAAGTGGATGCTATTAAGTAAGTCTCTAGTGTTGAAAGTACTGAAAGATAAGGGATGTCTAGATTGGTTCACAATAGAGACAAGGCCGATTTACCCAATGATAGTTGCTTAGTTTTATCAGTTCATTCAATTCTCATTTGATACAGAAGATGGTTTTATTGTAAGAAGCTAGATCAATGGCCAAATATGTACCTTTTCTTCGAGGTTATGGGCTGCTTGTCTAAGGATACCTCATGAGGGAATTTTTGAGGACTACCAGAGAGGTCATCATCCTCCAAGTGAGATATTGGTTTTAGAAGAAGCCTTGGGAAGCTTGACTAGAAATAAAACAAAGAGAAGAGATATTGCTGTTGAGCTAGATGGTGAAACCAGATTATTTTTTAAGTTTGTTCAGAATCTGATTAGTCCAAGAAAATGACATTTTCTACACTCAAGTATCAGGACGTATTTTTGATAAATCTTATGAATAATGGACACAATATTAAACTATGTAAGTATGTTATACTTCATATGTGTGAGTTGATAAAGACAACCTCAAAATAAACCTCCTTATTCTACTCAAGGTTAATCTCTACTATGCTTCATGCTAAAGGGTTTGTTGGACCAGATGAAGAAGTCATTAAGGACTATGAATTTTGTATCTCAAAGGTTACAACCAAAAGAATGAAAATCAGTTGAAATATCTGTATAAAATAATGGGGGGGGGGGATAATGACATGGATTATGAAAAGTTCAATCCGATTGACCATTCTTCAAGACCTAAGAACATATCTTATCCTAGTTTGGAATTAGATGAAATTGTTGATTATTCTATTGAGGAGGAACAAGAAGAGGTTATTGCACCTACATGGGAAACTGTCCTGGATAAGGAAGACAATGGACCTGTTACTCAAGTCATAGCTGAGAAGGAAGTACCTGTTTCTGAAGAAATTGTTGATTTGGAAGAAGAACCTACTTCTAGAGAAGAGTTTGTTGTTAATGTAAAAGAAAATACTGTTCTGGAAGAGCATCTAGAAGAATATATTTCTCTTGAGAAAGAATCTACTTTTGAGGAACACTTATAGGAACAAGTTGTTCATGAGATTATCCCATATGCTGAGGAAAGAATGGACCAAGCCTTTCAGTTGGATAGAAAAGACATGGGTGAATCTATTTGGGATGAAATCTTGGAAACAGATCAAATAACTAAATCTCTTAGTCCTATGAGAGATGCACTTGTTGAGGGGGAGAATCAACCTAATCTAGAAAGTGTTTAAATTACTAATCTAGTTGATCAAAGCACTATGGATACATGGTATAAATTACCTAGCTACATTAATGTAAATGATTCCCAAGAAGCCTCAGTTAAAGGTATTGATTTGTCTACTGTGTTTCAATTGAAACTCTCTTCTCTTGAAGTTATCTCTGCAAAGGAACCTAAGTCTATATTAGCTCCTGTTCCTAAAACTTCACAAGAACCTTCTACCTTAGTGAGTAAGGATGATTTGAAAGACTTTGGAGATACTTTATTGGCTAGAGTTGAAAAGATCATAAACAATCAACCTGCTCCTATAACAAACCTAAGTGAAAGAGATGATTTCCTATTGTTAGAAAATATCATATTGAAGATTCAGCAAAAAATGATTCATGAAATTCAAGAGGTCAGAATTGAGAACAAATAACTGAGTGATGAAGTGCATTATCTCAGAGCTATGGTTGAAGATATGCAGAGAGCGTTGAAATCAGGACCATATCCTATTTCTCATCCTGTTGAGGATGTTAGTGGTTAGATTCCACAAGAAGTTGTGTCTCTAATTCAACAAAAACTAACTTCCTTAGCTGATAAGGTGGCTGAAAGAAACAAGAAAATAGTTCAAGGAATTCTTGATCTTGTTATTGGTCTCAAAAAATTTATTGATGAGTATAAGGGCTGTCTCCAGAAAGTTCTAAATCAACTGAAGTCCCTTACTTCAGCTGTTACAACCTCTAGTGTATCTAGATAGTCATCTCAACCCTCCTTTGAAAATGATCTTCTCAGAATGGTAGTTAAGAAAGAACTTTAATCAGTTCTAAGTGGGTTTGACGAAGAGTCTCTATCTGTGGTTGTTAAGAATAATGACAGAGTTTTTGATTTGGTAAGAATTCATTCCAAGATTGCCAATGATGCTCAGGAAGAAATTACTAAGAAGGTGGATTTCTACTTCAATAGGATTTTCTATAAGCATGATATGAAAAACCATTTCAAGTACCTTGTAGAGAATCTTAAAATATCTCCTGTCACTCAAGCTTTCAAAAATCAAGTTTAAAATCTAAAATATTTCACTCCTTTGTTGGAAAAATTAATGGAGAACAAAGATGACATTGATAAAGCAATGCAGTATGGTGGTGAGATTATTGCTGACTTCATCAAGTTATTGAGGCCTTATCTTCATGTGTATAGAACTGCTATTGTGGCTCCTGCAACTACAACCTTGTAGCCTGATTTTTCTCCTTCCTCATTCACCACCTTTGCCTCTACCTCTATGTCTATCTCTTAGGCTCTGAGTCAGATCAGACTTGTTATCCTTAACCAACAATTACCTCAGTCTTCCACCAAACCTACCTTGGCCCCTTCTATTTTTGAAGTACTCCCTATTCCTTCTCTGATAGTTGGTTCACTCCCTTCTTCATGTTCTACCTCTGATCCTGTGGCTTCTCCTGATGCTGCTACCGAGGGAAAAGAGAAGACAACCAGTGATGAAGAATAGTGAACACTATCTTTTGATAGGGATATTTTTGTACTTTTGTTGCCTACTGTTTGTAATGACACATCTTTCTCCATCTAATGCACTGTGAACTCTTATTGTATGTTCTCTTATTTACTTTTGTACTATTTTTGATGATCCCAAAATGGGGAGAGACACATATACTAAGGGACACACAACACAATAAGAACATATATCTCACTCATATAATTTGTGATCATCAAAAGGGGGAGATTGTTGGACTCCTCATGTTTTAATCATGTTTTAATGATAAAAAAGTATTACTCTTATTTAATATATCTCATATCATGTATAAATGTGCTTGGTTTCTTTGTGCTTCAAATAAATTATCTCAAGATCTTGATTCCTCTAAATCATGACTGATTATTATAAAATATATTTAACTTTGGTCTATAATGATTTATTTTATGAATGATTAAGTCTAATTAATTATGTGAATATTATTGCTTAAGTCTATATACAAATATTTGGCTAAGTCTGAGAAACCACGAGTCTGCCACTGGTTATGGTTTTCTGAAAAAGGACCCAGACACCATGACCAGACACCGTGACCCAGACACCGTTACCCAGACACCGTGACTAGACACTGTGACTAGACACTGTGACCTAGACACCGTGACCCAGACACTATGACCATACACTGTGACCAGACACCGTGACCCAGACAGCGTAACCAGTTTCAGATCTATTGAAAACTGTGACACCGGTTCCTTATTAAGACACCGTTCGAAGTTTGGAAAAGGACCAAACACCGTGATCCTAACATAACATCTGTGCTACTAGTTCCTGATCTCTATACAACCATGCCATCATAACTGTCTCACCAATCAAATTCAAAGAAGAAGACACCATTTCATGGTGACACAGTTTCCAAGTGACACTGTTTCTAGACAGACTGCAATACCATTCTTTAATCTGTTTTTTCATTTTCAATTTAATTTATAACAGTCATATTTGAGTTTTTTAAATGCACTGACATAATTAATATTTCTTTATATACACATCACCTAACAGTAAGAGGTACAAGGTGTATAATACATGCATCCTGTCAGCTTTAACACATGCACTCCATGAATAAAAAGAAAATCATGGCCCTGAAACAAAAGGGGTGGTAGAGAAGCAGACGTGCGAACAATATCCAAAGAGAACTGATACCTACAACAAGATACATATGAATAACTCAAAAAGAATTCATAAATACAAAATCTGAGATACCATAGATCAAAGTCAAGAACATCTTCACAATAAAAACTCCACGAAGTACACGAGCTAGATATAACTGGAAACCAGAGCACCAGACTTGCGTTACTCTATTTTTCGCAAGAGGACTCAATTATTGCATTTTCTTCTGTTGGATTGATAATATGATAGATATGATACTGATTTTAGTATAAAACTATGATGTATATACTCAATATACAAGAGGGGGGAGGGGTGAATTTTATACTTTAAAAATCGTTAAGGAAATTTTGCATAAACAAAATTCACAACACCTCTAAGTTCTAATAACTTGCTTGATTCTGGAAAAGTGATTCTGGAAATGAAACTTAACAAAAGTTTACAACAACTAAGATTATACCTTAAAGCGTATAGAATCCTATATAATCAGAGTACAAGTTTAAGGAAGTATAATAAAATTATACTTTCCTCAAAAACCAAAATTACAGTGGAAAACAAACATAAAACACTACAAGTAACAAGTAGTAACTCTTTTAACCCAAAGAGAAGGGTATCCAACAACCCTGGATAAAAGTACCTTGATTTATACTTTCAAGAAAGTCTGTCTTACCCAAAACTAGGTAAGCCCTTAATTCAAAGATAAGTATCTGTCTTTCTATCCTCGCAAGTCCTCAATTTGCAAGGAAATCGTCACCTCTGACTTCACAACCCGAAGTCTCTGATTTCAAGGAAATCACACCTCTGCACAAAGAAAATCTGCATGAAGAAAAGTTTGAACAAGATGTTCAAACTTTCTACATGAAGCCTGAGAGTTTATAAGAGTATCTCTCTCTAGAAATCACTTCAACAACATGTAAGAAAAGTTATCAAAGTTGTTGTATTTTTGAGCTCGTTCAAATGAGATCCTATTTATAGGCATGTATTCAATGGTCGGCTCTTTACTCCTACGGTTATATTTTTCCTTGAATTTCGGAGGGACCTATACATGTGTCACTCAAACAACAGTTAGTTAGTTACTGAATGCATGACATATTTTTATAAGAATAAGCAAAAATATGGTTACATAACCAAATTCAATTATTTGGAATGTAAGGAAATAAATGTTCAGAGTCTAACCAAAATAACATTCGGTATCTATAATACAAGGATATTTGGATTCTATTTTCTAAGTAAATTCAGAATTTGAATTCACAAGAATTCAGAGTCTGAATTCAGAGAGTTCAGAGTCAGACCTCATAAGAGTTTGGAGTCTGAATTCAGAGAGTTCGGAGTCAGAACTCATAAGAGTTTGGAGTCTGGATTCAGAGAACTTGGAGTCAGAACACAGAGAGTTCGGAGTCAGAACTCATAAGAGTTCGGAGTCTGAATTCAGAGAGTTCAAAGTTAGAACTCATAAGAGTTCAGAGTTTGAATTCAGAGAACTCAGAGTCAGAACTCAAAATAGTTCGGAGTCTGAATTCAGAGAACTCAGAATCTGAATTTGATCTTGAAAATAGAATGATCTATGTCTAAGTATTATATGATTCTGAGGTTCTAGATATGAAACTGAATTTTATACTTAGACAAAATGAATAACAAAAAACATGGTAAGGATAAATTTCCTTAGGGAAGGAAAATTTTCCTTATAAAAGTAAAACATAGGGTAGAATAAGATTTTCCTTAAGATAAGGTGTTTGTGATTTTCAAAACAAGAAGGAATAGTAAAGTAATAAGGAAACCTTATTGACTCAATAATATCCTCCAAGTATGAAGGAATGAAAAATTCATAAGGAAAACCTTATTGACACAACAATCTTCCCCTTTTTGGAAAGAAAAAACATCCTTACGAAAAATAATATAAGGACTTAGAAAATATTTTTCTATTATTTGAAATAAAACTTATCTCCCTTTACACATGGACAATGATGAATACGAATAACTCCCCCTTAGGATTTGGAACTCTAAGGATCATATTCTAGATTTCTAGAATGATATTTTTCATTATCATGAATATGGAAATCTTCGTAATGAAAAATCCCCCTTAGATAAACTCTCCCTTAGGGATATTTCTTCTTTACTTAGAATTATTTTTTCCTTTCTCCCCCTTTGTTATTTTTAAAAAGAGTTTGAGGGAATGGAAAAGATATTATGGTACCTGAAATATTAATACAAGACATCCAAAATACAAACAACAAAAAGTTTCATTATGTTTAGAAAGAATTTGTACAAGGAAGAAAAGTACAACAAAAGATCATATTTAAGCAAGTTCATCCTTCTTTTTCCTTTGGAATCAGCTTCTTGACTATAGTATTCATCTTTTTGAGCTCCTTATGATCTTCCTCTGCTCTCTTAAGAATCTATTCCTGATCCTCAGCTTTCTTCTCTAAAGCCTCGATTCTTTCTTCTTGAGACTTCAGAGTCTCTGCCTGAGCCTTCAAGACTTATTCCTGCTTGACAAGCTTTTCTTCAATCTCAATCCGAAGATATCTTTATATCTTCAAACTTTGGGCAACAAAATAAAACTTTCCATTCAAATCCTTTACTTATTGAATATGAGTATTCTGCTCAAGAGTTAACTTTTCTTCAAAACTGGTTGTAAGATCCTTGATCCTACCATCTTCAATATCAAAAGCCTCCTTTACACCATCTTGGAACTCATAAAGTTCTATCAAGTCTTCAACTATCTTCTTTGACTATCCAACCATTTTCTTACAAGACATTTTTTGGGATTCGTAGTTAATAAAGAAATTTTTGAATTCAGCCTCAAGCTTTACACACTTATCCATCACCATGGACACTGAATCTGATTTCTGATTTAATGTGTGTTAAAGCATTTGGCATCTGGAGTCTATGCTTGGGAAAATTGGAATGGTGCCAACCAGCTTATTTAATGACTGAACAACGAAATCATGTCCAAGGGACGATGATTCCGAATATGAAACTTTGTTAGGTGAAGGTTCTTTCTCCAACTCAGCAAGTTTCCTCTTTAAAGATCCACCAGATTTCTTCTTCTTTATAACATCTTTGGTAGGTGTATAAATAACCACCTGTTTCCCATTATCAGTTCTCAGAACGACTTCCTCATCCGGATATTCATGTTCACTATTAGACAGCTAAACAATTCTATCTTCATCAATCTTCTCCTTCTCATCTCTTGCCTCAACATCTTCAGGATGAATGAATTCATGATTAGAACTATCTTCCTCAAAGAGATTATTCACATCTTCTTGAGCCTTTTCATATAAACCAGGAGTAGAAAGATTTGAAGATTCATCTTGAGAAGTTTGGATTGACAATTTCTCATATGGTCTTTCCTTCTCATAAAAGTCCTCCACTTGATTAATCAAATATTCTGTATCACCACTGCTTTCAAATTCTTATTCTACTCCTATGAAAACTTCTTTTTCTTCAATAACCTTCTCTTGGGTTTTTTCCGGAGTCATGAACTTCTTCCCCGGAGTCTTAGGTAATGGTTCTACCAAGAAGGATTCTAGTACCAGAATTTGTTCGGAAGATTTTTCAGTATCCATCAGAAGGGATTGAAAAATTTCAGTCTCAGACATCTTCTTCTTTTGTTTCTTTTCTTTAGCTTGATTCTCAAGCCCATCTACTATCTTCTCTTTCAAAGCCTTTGCTTCTGTAGGATCCAAGCCAAACTATGGCTCCCCTACTTTGCTTTTCTCTTTGTCTTCTCTCCACTTTTATACAACCTCATCTAGATAATATTTCCGCTTCTTAGGTTTTGGAGGTGCGGATTGGGCTTCCTTAGCTTTTGGGGTTTTCTCTTCCGCTTATACTTATTTCAACTTTCTCTTCTTTTCAACCTTTCTCGAAGGTTCAAACACTTCTTGTTTCTTAGATTTAGCTTCCTCCTCAGGTAGGTCATAAAAGTTTCTGGAGTCATTAGAAAATTCAATGTTCATTCTTTTCAAAGTATCATCACTAACATACATAACTTTATAGTTCCTAGGATTTGAGCTATAAGGGATCTTAAAATATTCTAGACACTGAACAATCAGCTTTAAAATAATGGCCAGGTACATGATAATCTGAGCCTTTATATTTCCATTATTGATATTCTTGATCATAATCAGAATATTATTAATCAAATTAACCTTTTTCAGGTTCACCAATAAATCTAGGATGTACATGTCACTCTTATTTATAGTATCCTTGTCACCTTTTCTTAGAATGATAAATCATTGCACCCATAGTTCAAGGATTCGATTATTTGTAGAGAGGTGAGAAATCTTTGGAGTCTTGAAATCAGTAAGGCTGAGGCACTCCATAGCTTTCACCTTTACAAAACTTCCTTTAACATATGACAGTTTGTGGGAAAAGAATTCAACTTCTCCTTCATACGACACTCCAATTAAACTAGCTGCCTTAGTGTATGAAAGAGCATAGGTCTTTCCATAGATTTTGAAGGAAAACTTCTCTCTGCCTTCTTCCTTAAAGAAACTGACTGATTCATAAAACTCTATCAGTAGATCTAGATACACTAAGTCTTGATCCCCTGGCTTCGATATGAAAACACTATCCCATCCATTTAGCTTAATGTTCTTTGAAATAATATAATCATACTTGTTGAAGAAGTTCAGATGCACCAACCTTTCTCTATACACCTGCCACAATGAAATTGGCTTGATAGTAGACATATCTTTATGAGATAATTCTTCTATAGACCTTCCGATTTGAGAAAACTCTGAGAAGTTCGGAGTGGGATTAAGTAGAGGGTCAGAACTTCAGTACGCGAGAGATTGAGATCGATGTGGGACAACTATCGGGGGTCCTTTATATAGGTTCTTGATGCGACAATTCATCTTTAAAACTCAATCCAATGATTAAAAATCCTTCTGATCAGATCTGACAGTTGATAGGATAGCCGCAAGGAAATATTGATAAAATCTGATCTTTTGAGGTTTTTAAATAAAAACATTCATATTTAAGGAAACTATAATCTGAAAAAATGAAAATACCAGCAAGTAAATGATGATTAAGAAAACTTAATAAAGGAAATATACCTTTCAGATTACCAGGTAGATTATTCATATTGAAGAAAAATCTTCTTGATGAACTTTAGATTCCGAAATTTTGATTACGAAAAAAAATTTGAAAACAAAAAACTTTATTACAAAAAATTTTGGGTACGAAAAACTTCATTACAAATTTTTTTTTGAGTACGAAAAAATTCATTACGAAAATTTTGAGTACAAAAAACTTCATTATGAAACTTTTGAAAATATTCATTACGAAAACTTAGAAAATATTCATTACGAAAGGTGTGAAAAAAAAAACCGACTACGAAAATTTTCATTACGAAAGATTTGAAAAATCTGACTACGAAAATTTTCATTACGAAAAATTTGAAAAATCTGACTATGAAAATTTTCTTTCATATAACAAAAAATGTACTCCCCCTATGGAAAGGAGTTTATTACTATAAGGAGATTGATTTCAACAGGAAGTTAATAAATACGATTACCTTATGATCATCATTCCTAACTTCTGTTTAATATATTCAAATCTATTGGAGGGTAAAGATTTTTTGAAAATATCAGCAATTTGATCTTGTGTTCTGATAAATTGAAGAATAATATCCCCTTTTTGTGTGTGATCTCTAAGAAAGTGATGCCTAATATCTATGTTATTTGCATGAGAGTGATGTGAATGGTTTTTAATAAGGGCAATGACACTAGTATTATCACACAAAATTTGTGTTTTGGTAAAACTCATACCATAGTCTGTGAGTGTGTGTTGCATCCACAACACTTGAGCACAACAACTTCCAGCTGCTACATATTCAGATTCAGCAGTGGAAAGTGCTACTGAGTGTTGATTCTTGCATGACCAATAAACTAATAAATATCCTAAGAAATGACATGTTCCAGATGTACTTTTTCTATCCATTCTACATCCACCAAAGTCAGTATCTGAAAAACTTTTCAAAAATAAAATCATTTCCAGAAGTATAAAAGAGTCCTAAATCCATGGTTCCCTTTAAGTAGCGAAAAATTCTTTTCACTTCCTTTAAATGAGATTCCTTAGTATTAGATTGATATCTTGCATATAAGCATATTAAAAACATTAAGTCTGGATTACTAGCTGTCAAGTAAAGTAAACTTCCTATCATACCTCTAAAAGATGTTTGATCTACTGGTTTCCCAGCTTCATCAAGATCAAGTGTGTTTGAGGTACCAATGGGAGTACTAATACTCTTAGTGTTGTCATATCCATACTATTTAAGAATATATTTAATATAATTATGTTGGGATATATAGATTCCTTCTGGTTTTTGAGAAATTTTAAAACCAAGGAAAAATGTTAACTCACCCATCATACTCATTTCAAACTCAGATTTCATTAGATCTGCAAAGGAATCAGTTAAAGATTGCTGAGTTGAACCAAATATAATATCATCAACGTAAATTTGAACAATCAAAACATTTTTATTATCTTTCTTTATAAAAAGGGTTGGATCTACATTTCCCTTAATGTAATTATTTTAAAGCAAAAATCTTGTAAGTCTATCATACTAAGCTCGAGGAGCTTGCTTAAGTCCATACAAAGCTTTGGTAAGTTTATAAACATGTTCAGGATGTTTTTTATCTTCAAAACCAGGAGGTTTTTCAACAAAAACTTCCTCTTGAACATAACCATTAAGGAAAGCACATTTCACATCCATTTGAAAAAGTTTGAAATTGAAGAATGCTGTAAAGGAAAGTAAAATATGAATAGATTCAAGTCTAGATACTGAATCATAGGTTTCTTCATAGTCTATTCCTTCTTATTGATTATAGACTTTAGCAACCAATATAGCTTTATTTCTTACTATGATTCCATTTTCATCACACTTATTTCTGAAGACCCATTTTAATCCAATAACAAAAGTTTCTTAGGTCATTCAACCAAGGTCCAGACTTTATTCCTTTCGAATTCATTTAGTTCATCTTACATAGCTTTTATCCAATCATCATCACCTAAAGCTTCATCAGTACTTTTTGGTTCTAATTGGGAAAGAAATGCTAGATATTATACTTCATTACTTAAGGAACTTTTAGTCCTTATGAGTTGATTTACATCACCAATGATACTATCACTGGGATGATTCTTAAGAAACAACTGATTTGGGTTTTGTAAAACCTTTTCATCAACATAGGGTAGAAAATATTCTAGGGTAAATGCTTCAGAAGCATCTTGAAAATTTTCCTTATCAGAAAGATCTTCTAACAAAGGTTGATAATCAGTTTTTGAAAACACATCCGAATATATAGGTTGGGGTTGTTTAAAAACAAAGGGATCAGTTTCATCAAATTTGACATGTAATGTTTCTTCAACAGTACAAGTATTTTTATTAAAAACTCTATAAGCCTTAGAAGTTGTGGAGTAGCCTAAGAAAATTCCTTCATCAGATTTTGGTGTGAATTTGTGTAAGTTATCTTTAGTATTAAAAATGAATACCTTGTAACCAAAAACCTTGAAGTAGGAAAGTCTAGGTTTTCTAACATTCCATAACTCATAAGGAGTTTTATTAAGAAAAGGTCTAATCAAAACAAGATTTATAGTATAACAAGAAGTACTTATAGATTCATCCCAAAAATGTTTGGCTATAGAATATTCACTCAACATGGTTCTTGTTATCTCTTGAAGAATTCTATTTCTTATTTCAACAACACCATTTTTTGAGGAGTTCTAGGTGCTGATAAGTTATGAGTAATGCTTTTTTTACTACAAAAAGTTTCAAAATCAGAATTTTGAAATTCTCCTCCATGATCACTATGAATAGTTATCAAAGGAAGGTTTTTCTCATATTTAACTTGGGCTCTAAAACTTTTGAAATAAGAAAAAGCTTCAGATTTATTTTCTAGAAAATAGACTCACGTAAATCTAGTGTAATCATCAACTAAGACAAATACATAATATTTTCCCCCAATGTTCCAGTTTATATTGGACCAAAAAGATCCATATGCACAAACTGTAATTCATCAATGGTTGAGACTTCACCAACTAATTTAACACTTGATTTATGTTTCTTTCCATATTGAAAAGGATCACAAACTTTTGAGGAATCAAATATAAACTCCGGTAGATCCTTAACTAGTCTTTTCTTAGAGAGTTTACATAGGTTCCTAAGGTCACAATGACCTAAACTTCTATGCCATAACCAAGAATGATCTTCTATTGCACTAAGGAAAGGTAGATCTTGGCTCCTAAGGTCTTCTAAGTTTAGTGTGTAAACATTTTCTTGCCTATTGGCAGAAAGAATAAACTCTTCCTTGGAATTGTGTACTAAACACTTGTCATTCCTAAAATTCACAAGGTAACCTTCATCACATAATTAACTTATGCTAATGTGGTTGTGCTTAAGACCCTTAACAAATAAAGCATTTGAAATCAAAGTTTTTCCAAGAAGAACGATGTTACCTATACCAATAATTTCTCCCTTAGCATTATTTCCGAAAGTTACTTTTCCTACTTTCATCTTGATAATCTTTTCAAAGAAGTTTTTGTTACCAGACATATGCTGGGAACATCCACTATCCATGTACTAAGTATTTCTGTTGGTACCTTCTTTATTTTCCTGAAAATAAGAAAGTTAGACTTTAGGAATCCAAACTTCCTTGGATCCAGAATTGTTAGACAATAAAATTTTGGGTATCCACATTTGTTTAGAAAAATATTCTTTATAAAACCCAAGATATTGAACATTATTCAAAGAATAGTTTTTCTTCCAATGCACACCACTTTGACATTTAGTACAAAAAGTGTCTCAGGATGGAATAAAATAGTTGTTTTTGAAAACAGGTTTTCGGTGAGTATAACCTACTCCAGTAGTATTTCCTTGAGGTTTGACTTGAGAATACATCTTGTCAAAATTTTCCTTACCAGAAGTAAAGTTTTTAAGAAGTTTCTTAAGGGAATATATTTTAGATTTTAGTCTGATGACTAAATTCCTATCCTCGTGAATTATTTCCTTAGAGTTAGATTTTTTCTCAAAAACATTTATTTTTGAAATATCATTCTTAATATCTTTAGAAAGTTTTTGCTTTTCAGAATTTACTTTCTTAAGGTCTTTAGAAAGTTTTTCTAAAAGCTCATCCTTATCTTTAAGATATCTAGAGAGGTATGAAATCTCTTTTGTAATAACTTCTTCTCTAGTATTTTCCTAGTCCAATTTCTTAGAAATTTTACAATTTTTTGCTTCTAAAAACTTGGAAAATCTAGATAATTATTCATAAGAAGGTATTTCTTCATTATCTGAAGATGAAGTATATTCATTAGAAGTAATATATCTAGAATAGTAATTATTATCAAGAGATAAATTTTTTAAAGCCTCGGCAGAGCGTACCTTGGCCATAAGACATGTATTTGGGAAAGAAGTAGTAGCAATGAATCCAATATTTTTCTGTGATGATGATTCATATTCAGAATATTCACTTTCTGAAGAGTATCCACAGCTTGAACTCAAGGTATTTTTTTCTTTAAGATTTTTCTTATGCTTCGAACAATAGAAATTCTTCGTTTTTCTTTCTGAATTCCTTTCCTTATTTTCTTTCTTTTTCAATAGAGGTCAATCAGGTCTGATATGAATTGTTCTTCTACATTTATAACAAGTAACTTCCCCATATTTATTATCTTTTTAGTCTCTCTTTTTGTACTTATTCTGATAGTTCTTTTGATCTACAATCTTTTTCATTCTCTGAGAAATATTAGCTAATTCATTCTCAGAATTTTTTGAATCACTAGATTCTGACTGAATAATAACTTTCTTTGATTTTGATCTGGTTACTCTTTCTGGAGTCTTGGATTTCATATATTTAGAAGTAGTTGTAAAAGAAACTCCTCCATTCCCATTATTCTTTTTAACATTATCATCATCTCTCTTTATTCTAGTCTCATGCTGAAGAAGAGTTCCAAACAGCTCATCTAAGGTAATCTAGGTAACTTTACTGTTCTTATCAATTGCTGTCCTCTTGGACTCCCACTCATTTGGCATGATGTCTATGATCTTATATATAAGGGCCTCATCATCCAAAACTTTTTCTCCCATAGACTACAATCTATTCACGACAGTCATAAACCTTTGCTGAACTTTGCTTATAGGTTCTCCATAAGGAAAGTTAAATCCATGGTATTCAGCTCTCAACATAGATCTTCTTGTCTCTATAACCTTAGAAGTACCAAAATGTGTAACTTCAAGTTTCTTCCAGATACTATTTGAATCTTTACATGAAGATATTTGACTATAGATGTTCCTAGTCATTAAACATAGCAATGTATTTCTGACTCTAAAATTTTCTTGATATTATGATTTCTCCTGATTAGTAAAAGTTCTCAATTCCTTATCAGGAATCTTATAGTCTCCTGTCAGCATTAGGTAGTTATCAACTCCAGTGTTAATAACCAAAGTCTTCATCCTATCTCTCCAATACTCATAATCATTTCCATAAAAAATAGGAGGTCTGGTAGGATTTAGATTGTCGATAGAACCAACATTTAAACCTACCATCTTAAAGAAATTCTTGGCACACAAAATTTTTAGTAATAAAAGTTTGTAAACCAAAGAAAATATCTTAAGCAAGGAAAATAGAACTAGAGTATCTCTAAGAAAAATATGAATCCAAACTTTATGAGTCCGAAAACATGATTCTGAAAAAAATGAAGAAGATGATTTCTCTTCTGAATCTAATTGTGAGATTAATTCAGATTTAACCAAAACTCTGAAGCCAATTGTTAGATTGGTTCAGGGTAAAAGGTCACCTCCTCTGATACCAATTGTTGGATCGATAATCTGATAGATATGATACTGATTTTTGTATCAAACTATGGTGTAGATACTCAATATACAAGAGGGGGGGGGGGGTGAATTGTATACTTTAAAAATACTTAAGGAAATTTTGCATAAAAAAATTCACAACACCTCTAAGTTCTAATAACTTGCTTGATTCCAGAAAAGTGATTCTGGAAATGAAACTTAACCAAAGTTTACAACAACTAAGATTCTACCTTAAATCATATAGAATCCTATATAATCAGATTACAAGTTTAAGGAAGTATAAGAAAATTATACTTTCCTCAACAACCAAAATTATAATAGAAAACAAACATAAAACACTACAAGTAACAAGTAGTAACTCTTTTAACCCAAAGAGAAGGGTATAAAACAACCCTGGATAAAATTCTCTTGATTTATAATTTCAAGAAATTCTGTCTTACCCAAACCCAGGTAAGTCCTCAATCCGTAGATCGATATCTTTTTTTCTATCCCCACAAGCCCCTGTTTTGTAAGGAAATCCGCACCTATGACTTTACAACCTGAAGTCTCTTATTTCAAGGAAATCACAGCTCTACATAAAGAAAATATGCACGAAGCAAAGTTTAAACAAGCCGTTCAAACTTTCTGCATGAAGCTTGAGAGTTTATAAGAGCCCCTCTCTCTAGAAATCACTTCAACAACATGTAAGAAAAGTTGTCAAAGTTGTTGTATTTTTGAGCTCATTCAAATGAGCTCCTATTTATAAGCACAACTTCAATGGTCGGCTCCCTCCTCCAATGGTTATATTTTTCCTTTAATTCCAGAGGGACATGTACACGTGTCACTCAAAAAATGGTTAGTTAGTAACTGAATGCGTGACATCGTTTTATAAGAATAAGAAAAAATATGGTTACATAACCAAATTCAATTATTTAGAATGTAAGAAAATAAATGTTCAGAGTCTAACCAAAAGAACATTAAGTATCTATAATACAAGGATATTAGGATTCTATTTTCTAATGAAATTCTGAATCTGGATTCACAAGAATTCGAAGTCTGAATTCAGAGAGTTTAGAGTCAGATCTCATAAGACTTCGGAGTTTAAATTCATAGAGTTCGGAGTCAGAATTTAGAGAGTTCGGAGTCAGAACTCATAAGAGTTCGGAATCTGGATTCAGTGAACTCAGAGTCAAAACTCAGAGAGTTCAAAGTCATAACTCATAAGAGTTCGGAGTCTGAATTCAGAGAGTTTAGAGTCAGAACTGATAAGAGTTCGGTGTCTGAATTCAGAGAACTCAGAGTCAGAAATCAGAAGAGTTCGGTGTCTGAATTCATAGAACACGGAACCTGAATTCAGATCCTGAAAACAGAATGCTCTATGTCTAAGTATTATATGATTCTGAGGTTTTGGATATGAAACCAAATTTTATACTTAGACAAAATGAATAACGAAAAACATGGTAAGGATAAATTTCCTTGGGGAAGGAAAATTTTCCTTATGAAAGTAAAACACAGGGTAGAATAAGATTTTCCTTAAGATAAGGTGTTTGTGATTTTCAAAACAAGAAGGAATGGTAAATACATAAGGAAACCTTATTGACTCAACAATCTCCCCCAAGTATGAAGGAATGGAAAAGTCATAAGGAAAACCTTATTGACTCAATAGCTTCTTCCTAGAAGTCCATAGCTATATATAATAACACTAAGAGCACTTCTAACCTTATATCATCATCTTTGATCTGTTGTGTATTGTTTTTAGATTTCAAGTAGTGTGTGTGTGTCTGTATTAAAACAAACACTATCTCCTACACTAAACTGAAGGATACAAGATATCTATCCTCTCATATATTTTTAAACTTTTTTATTCCCATGGATAAGTGTGGAAGAGGTCCCTATGTGACCTGGTAGTTTATACCCATGAAGAACTGTGGATGAGGTCGTGTGACATGGACAGTCCTGTGCACTGTTGTTTACCCCGATCCAAGGTGTGGATCAAGTTTATTAATATAAACTACTTGGTGGAAGGTGATCACCAATTAGGGTGGATTAGGTCTCGGCTTGGGACTGAACCACTTGTTTTATATCTTCTATGTTGTTTAATTTAGTTTTCTATGTTTTACTATATAATTCAGAAATCTTTAGATTTACTTTGATAGTTAATCTTGGAAAGAAGTTATAATCATTTCACCTTATTAGAATAGCTTCAAAAGTAATATCAATAACTGATATTGAGATTACTATGAATTAATTAATCTTCTAATAAGTTATTTGAATAGTCAAACTTTCATAACCATATTACTTTGATTAACTATCCTGTATTTATTTTTACTGGGGAACCTTTTAAGAAAACTTTTCAAACAGAAATTTTTATAGATACTCAATTAACCCCCCTCTTGAGTACTCTACTCTAACCAATATAGGTTTTTTCATCTATTATTCAAAGGTTTTCAATGGATTTGCTCTAGTTTGGATCATCATTTCCACTGTTCTTGTTTCTCAGAATTATAGGTGTCAATGATAGCGATTTTGCAACAGGTTGTGTAGATCACAACAGATCTCATGGCTTGATTCATGATTTTTTAGAAAAATTTATTTAATTTTTGAATTTAAATTATGAACTTGGATTCGGGTCATTTTTGGTGTTGAGGCGATGTGGTGGTTCACTGTTTTGTTTTTTTTGAATTTATGATTATCGGTGGCATTAAACGGTTTGTGTTTGCTGGTTATATGTGATTGGTTTTGTTTGTGTGTTTATTTTAGTATATTTTCTAGATTTTTAAGTGTTCATACTCAATCTAAAATTTAATTTATTAAAAATTACCTAAAAATATATTTGGAGGAGGAAAGAACAAGTAATTATAATAAAATAACCACTAGGTTTCTCTCAATGGCTCAATCTACAATTTCAAAACCAAAAAGGGATGAATATTCTAATTTCCAAGGGAGTTTTGAGATATTTTTTTTTCTAATATGGATCAAATGATGATTAGGATGGACTCTAAATAGAAGAAACATAAAACTAAAATTACCAATTTTAAAACTCAATTTAGTCAAATGGATAGAGAGTCAAGTGCTAGGGAAAAAGGGAAGTTTCGAAGTACAACTGAAATGAACCACAGGGATAGTTCTATGGTTGTGATCACTGGGAGTGGTTTAAAAACTCAAGAGGTGGCTAGAGATGACCCTAGGAGTTCCCAAAATGAAAATTTGGATGAACCTGTATATGAAAATATGGGAAACACTGTATTTAGAAATTTAGACAACACTACTAAAAAAACAAGAAAATCAAGCTATGCCACCTAAAAATCAATAAGAAAAAAGCTTTAAATAAAAAATAATAAAGGGAAATAATTTTTTTAATAAATTGGGGAAATTACTTATATTATTAATAATTTTCCCCATCTATCCCTTTCCCTCAATGATTAAAACCCAAAAATAACAAACCTGAATTTCCTCAATTCCTTGAGATTTTCAAAAAGCTACATGTGAATATCCCTTTTATTCAAGATTTAATTAAGATCCCATAATATCTTAAATTTTATAAGAAAATATTTACAAAAATGAAAAAATTTTAAGAGTTCGCTACTTACATCCACACTGAAGAGTGTAACATTTTTCTTCAAAAACAAAATCCCACCAAAGCTTAAATATCTCGAGAGTTTTTTCATTCCCTTCACCTTGGTAAATAGTGTTCAATTAAACTATATTTTTGGCCTTGTTTCTAGAATAAATCCGCCTCCTTTATCACCTTTTCAACTATAATGACCCATAATTTTATCAATGGAATTTCCTTTTGTATAATTACGTCATGTAGTATACAAAACTTATATCACATAGTGAAACCAATAAGTCATTATTCTCTTAAATTAAGAATGATACATTAGTTAGAAACTAAACCAACAATAATTACAAATATTAGAATGGGATAAAAAAATAAAATAAGATAAGTAATATATGAAAATTTGGATATGATCGATCTACCAGAATGACTGTACTCATGAACAAAGATGTATAAATAAAAAAAAATGTTAATAATATAATATTCATTTTGAAGATGAAAGTATATATAAATTTGGGAGAAAATAAAAAATAATAAAGAATGATTGTAATAAAATTTATTTATAGAAATTAAGGAACCTATATGACCATTACAAATCTAACCATTAGAATAGTAACCTAGACTTTTATAAATTAAATTCCCTTTGTGATTTAATTAAATACCATGTTATGTATTATGGTTATAGAAAACATGTGCACTTATTTGGTTTTTTTGGGACATTATATCCTATCAGATTAAAAAGATAATTAAGAATCATAATATTTGACTATAAATTCATTGAAAAGTGATCCTATGATTAATATATATTTAGGGTTATAATAAATCCAATTGATACAAACAAAGAATGTGATGACCACAACCAGTAGGATCGTACCCTATGAAGCCCATTTATTAGAGATTATGAGGGAGATAGAATCTCTGGGATTTTACCTTGACCAAGAACAAGCTAGGATTCAATAAATAAAGTATGATAGGAACCATTTATGAGATATGTCCAAGCTCATCTATATCACAACCCAAACCATGTTCACCCAACCCCTCTAAGAAAATCTCACCGTCAGACACCTTAACCTTAGGGAGTTCACTGAAGTAATAAAGAGCTATGTATCTCAACCCTAACAACATGAACATGTATATTTTATTTTCTAAAAAATATTTTATATATTTATTCCCTATTTATTTTACATTATAAATTATTAATTAATGAGTTTGATAAAAATTAGATTTTGATACGACAAAACTCGAATTGTATTTATTGGGAAATAAAAAAATTCAATTAATACATTAGTTTTTAAGAATTCATGAATTTTAAAAATAAATTATATTTTAATAAAATATTATTATTAAATAATATATATTAAATAAATTTGATAATATAATTTTATAAATTCAAAAATAACTTTTATAAGGGTCAGAAAACCGTTATTATAAAAAAAACATTTTTCAATAAATGGGGATTTTAATTTAAAAATATAAAATCTCATATTTAAAGATTTATTTAGATAAAATAAATATTATTTTTGTATTCATAACATTTAAATTATCCAATTTTTAATTTTTCATAATTTTCTAAGACATTTTAATTTTCGAGTAAAAATTAATTATGATATAAATATACAACATGTATTATGAAATAATAATAACCAAAAAGTGATATAATATATGACATAAAATATATTCAAAACCAAATATATATTTAACCTTTAAAAAAATGTGTTTTTAGGTTATTTGATTAATTTTATAAAGCCTATATGAACCCTCTACAACCTATATTATATTTTAAGGTTTTAAAATCAATTCTTTGTAAACATGACTCAATTTCACATCAACATGGATAATATTTTATTTATTTATGTTATTTGACTTATAAAATAATAAAAAAAATTCTATTTGGTAGAAAATATGGGTAAAAACCATGGTAAGGTTTGTTGGTTTGATTAATTTATTGTATGGAGTCTAAAACTCAAGTTTAGAAAATAATAAAGAACTCCCAACTCTTTTCCTATATAAATGCACCAAATTTCCCATTTATATTCACTAAAAAACCTTTCATAAAATAATTAATCTACCATTACCTCCATATATCCCTCCCAAGGTTCATCCAAGATTTCAATAAGCTCCTTTCAATATTTTGGAAACACCCTCTCAAGGTGAGGGATCTCCATCTCTTCTTTCCATTCAAGCACCTTCTTTGTAATTAGCCTTTTGAATCTCAATTAGTTATATTTTAATTAATTTATAAACATAAACTTAAATTTTAATTGATTTTTTAATAATGATATATCATTTATCCCCTTTTTTATAACCTTTACCAAAGCTTTTTCTATGCCAAAATTTTGTAAGGGATCTTTCTCTCTTCTTTTCCATTCAAGAACCTTCTTTGTAATTAACCTTTTGAATATAAATTGGTTATGTTTTCATGCCATTATAAACATAAATTTAATTTAAAATTGATATTATT
This sequence comes from Viscum album, assembly GCA_963277665.1. NCBI lineage: Eukaryota > Viridiplantae > Streptophyta > Magnoliopsida > Santalales > Viscaceae > Viscum > Viscum album. The sequence goes on from OY728163.1 coordinate 317,415,966, forward strand.
TTTATGATATTTCATTTATTCCCTCTCATTATGACCTTTACATAAACTGTTACCATATCGAAAGTAAGGGATCCTCTTCTTCTCCTCCTTATTCAAGCACCTACTTTGTGTTATGACTTCTATTTTACATTTGTTTATATTGCGGTATATTATCACACATTCATATTGATTTACTTATTATCTAAAATTTATTATATAATCATTTCACTCTCATTACTCGGTCCCATGATTTATTAGGTACCCTCGTTATGCTACTGAAATTATGCTTCGATTTTTTCATTCAAAACTTTTATTCAAGAACCCTTTTGTATTATGCCTTTTAATTCACTATTTTTATGTTTTATTATGTTATTAAATATCAATATTATTTAAATTATGATTTATAAGTGACGAGATACCCCTTTCACTCTCATTAATCCCTCATAGGATTCATTAGGTACCCCCATTATGCTGCCAAAATTATCCTACGATTTTTATATGCCAAATTTTTATTCAAGAACCCTATTTTTTATGCCTTTTAATTAAAAAATTTTCATTTTTTATTATGTTATTACATATCCCTATTACTACCCTTATTATTGATAAGTTATTAATTACCCCCTTAACTCTCATTAAGGCCACCCATGAACCTTTATATGCCCCTTTTATGCTGCTAAAACTGTCTTGTGATTTTCCATGCCAAACATTTATGAAGTGTATACCCATGAAAATTTCCAATAAAGGGTATTAAACTAGTTGTAACTATAATTCATTTATTGGGGACTAACATGTATTTAACCCACACTCCTCAATCACAAGGTTAATATATATTAAAGACATTATTATGTTATATGATCTATGCGGAACACTTATACATGTACATGATATGATTATGATGGGTGCACCTAGATAGTTCTATGAAGCATTGGGTAATTTTTTAATCTCATGATATGACATGAAAGGTGTAAGGGATATTATCCTAATAACACTATTTTATGATGTCTTGGTGGTTAAGCTTGACTTATTCTTATGATTCCATGTTTTAAGCTATTTCCACATACCCATGTTGCCTTTATGCTATCATGTTAAACCATGCCTCATTGTTCATGATTATTATTCTCACCTATTATGTTACATTTTATGCCTCTTGGATCACATTTATTTCTTTAATCTATTCCATGAGTTTTTTATTCCATTATCTAGATTTATAGATAACCCGTTCTTATGTATGTCCCTAGGTTATTTGATACAATTTTAGAAGAGTGGTGTAACTTTAAGAGCATGTTAAGTAAGTTTTCAATAAAGTATTTGGATCCTAGTTTAAAGATGTTATATTATGTACCTAATCTCCCAAATACTTGAGTCCTATCAATATTATAGGTTTTATTAAGTAAAACTTTATGTAATAAATCATGAATTAAAGTGTATTAAAGACAAGGGTTGTCATAGTTGGTATCAAAGGAAAGTATCATTTTTTTGGGATTAGGATTAGAAAAATCTAGTAAAATCCTTAGGGATAATAATGAACATAGTTAAACATAACTAAAATTTTGGTAAATTATAGATTAAGTGGTTTCCAAGAAAATACATACCTATCTGGATACTACAAGTGGATGTGGATCTGACACAGATATACCTAGGGGTAATAACCCCGAAAACACTATATTTCACTAGACTCGATCAGGAACTGGTGCATGATAATGAGCCTTATTACACACCTAGTTTTACACTCCTAAGGGATATTCTTTAGTAAAATCAGAAGCTCATTACAGGCCATTATTAAAAAAAAATATGATTATAAGTTTTTATGTTATGAAATAGATCATGGATAACTTAAATTTAAGTGTAGAAATCCATAAGTTAAGGAATATATGTTATTTTTTGAGTTATCACTTTAATGTTCATAGTTTTCCATTTTATGTCCCCAATATGTAAAATGATATTTTGAGGGTGAAATTTATTTAGGGGGGGATAATGTAATGACCCATAATTTTATCAATGGAATTTCGCTTCATATAATTATGTCATGTAGTATAAAACACATACATCATAGAGAGAAACCAAAAATACATTATTATCATAAATAAATAATGATAAATTAGTTAGAAACTAAACCAATAAGAATGCCAAATATTACAGTGGGATAAAAAATAGAAAATAAGATAAGTAATATATGAAAATATGGATCTGCTCGATTGACCAAAATGACTGCACTCACAAACATAGCTATATAAATAAATCATAATGTTAATAATAAAATATCCATTTTGAAGATGAAAATACATATAACCTTGAGAGAAAATATAAGTGAATGAAGAATGGATGTAATAATAGGTATTTATAGAAATTAAGGAACCTATATGACTTTTACAAATCTAACCATTAGAATAGTAACTTAAAATTTTATAAATGAAATTCCCTTTATGATTTAATTAAATGCCCTATTATGTATTATGGTTATAGAAAAACATGAACTTATTTGGTTTTTGGGACTATTATATCCTATTATATTTAAAATACCATCAAGAATCATAAAAATTGATAATATAGTTGTTTCATAGTGATATTATTATGAGTATATATTAAGGGTTATAACAAATCCAATTGACACAGACAAATAAAGTGATGGTCTCGACTAGTAGGATCATACCCTATGAAACCCATTTATTAGAACTTCAAAGGGAGATATCATATATGTGATTTTACCTTGACCAATCCCAAGACTATATTAAATAACTGAATCACGTTAAAAACTATTTATGAGTTAAGTTCAAGCTCATCAAGATCACGACCCAAACCATGTTCGTTGAGCCACCCTAAGAAAATATCACTGTCACACACCTTACCCTTAGAGAGTTTGCTGGTGTAATAAAGGGATATGTATCTCAAAATTAAAAATATGAATATATATATTTTATTTTATATTAAATAATTATTATATTTATTAATTATTTATTTTACTTTATAAATGATTAAATAACAAGTTTGATAAAAACTAGATTTTAATACAACATAACTTGAAATGTATTTTTTGCGTAATAAGCAATTTAAATTAAGAAATTCATTTTGAATAATTCATGAATTTTAAAAATAAATGATAATTTAATAAAATATTATTATTAAAAATTATTTATTAAGTACAGTTGATAATATAATTTTATGAAGTAAAAAATAATTTTTATAAAGGTTAGAAAACTGTTATTATAAAAAAACAAGTATTTTTCAATAAATGGGGATTTTGATTTAAAAATATAAAATATAAAATTTAAATATTTATTTGGATAAAATAAATATTATTTTTGGATTCATTACATCGAAATTATCCAATTGTAAAATTTTCATAATTTTTCAAGATAGTCGAATTTTTGGGTAAAAATTAAATATGATATATGTATACGATATGTATTATGACATGATAATGACCCAAAAGTGTTATAATATATTACATGAAAGGTATAAAAAACCAAATATATGTTTAATATTTAAAATAATGGGATTTTTAGGTTATTTGATTAATTTTATAAAGCCTTTATGAATCTTCCAAAACCTATATTATATTTTAAGGTTTTAAAATCAATTCTTTGTAAACATGACCGATTTACACATCACCAAGGGTATTATTTTAATGATTTATGTTACTATAATTATAAAATAATTAAAAAAACTTCTCTTTAGTAGAAAAAACATGAAAAAATCATGAGAAGGTTTGTGTTTTTGATTATTTTATCATATAGAGTCCAAAACCCATGTTTACATAATAATAAATAACTCTCATCTCTTTTCCTATATAAACCACCAAATATCCCATTTATTTTCACTATGAATTCTTGAACCACATCCTTAATATGAAATTACATATCTATATACCTCACAAAGTTCCCCCAATCTCATAATAAGCTCCTCCCAATCTTTTGGAAACACCCTCTTAAGGTAAGGGATCTCCCTCTCTTCTTTTTAATTTAAGCACCTTATTTATAATTAGCCTTTTTAATATCAAATTTTTTATGATTTCATGCATTTATAAATATCACTTTAATTTAAAATTTATGTTCTAATAATTATATATCATTTATCCCATCTCTTTATAAACTTTATCTAAGTCATTACTATGTTGAAATTTAGTAAGATATCTTTCTCTCTTCTTTTCCATTCAAGAACCTTCTTTGTAATTAGAATTTTAAATATAAATTAGTTACGATTCAATGAATTTATAAACATAAATTTACTTTAAACTTTATTTTATTTGAATTATATATCATTTATCTCCTCTCATTGTGACCTTTACCAAAGCTGTTACCATTCTAAAAGTAATGGATCCTCTCTTTCTCCTCCTTATTTAAGCACCTCCTTTGTGTTATGAATTTTGTTTTCCATTTTTTCATGTTGGGGTATGTTATATCACATCCCTATTAACACCCTTATTATTTAAAAGTTATTATATACCCATTTAACTCTCTCTATACCCTTCCATAATTCATTAGGTACCCCGTTATGCTGGAGAAATTATCCTGTGATTTTTCCATTCCAAACTCTTATTCAAGAACCCTTTTTGACTTATGAATTTTAATTATCAATTGTTCATGTTGTATTAAATTATTAAATATAAAAATTACCTCCATTATTATTTGAAAGTGATGAGATACCTCGTTCAATCTCGTTAATATCTCCCATAATTCATCAGGTACTCCCGTTATGCTGCCGAAATTATCATGAGTTTTTTACATACCAAACTTCTATTCAAGCACCCTTTTTATCTCATGAATTTTAATTCCCAATTTTTAAGTTTTTAATAAGTTATTAAATATCCCTATTACTTCCCTTATGGCATAAAACTGATGAGATGCCCCTTTCAATCTAATTAATCCCTCACATGAACCTTTATGTTCCCCAGTTATGCTATTGGAATTGTCCAACAAATTTCCATGCCAAAAATTTGTGAAGTGTATACCCATAACCATTTAAACTAAAGGGTATTCACCTATGTATACCTATAATTAATTTATTTAGGACTTCCATGTATTTAACCCACACTCCTCAATCACGGGGTTAATAGATATGAAATACATTCTTATATTATATGATATATGTGGAAGACTTATGCATGCACATGATATGATTATGATGGGTGTGACTAGATAGTTCTCCAATTAATTGGGTAATACTTTAATCTCATGATATTACATAAAGGGTGCATAGGATTTTATCCTAATCACACTATTTTATGATATCTTTGTGGTTAACCTTGACTTATGCTTATGATTCCATGTTTTATGTTGTTCTCACATTCCCATGTAACCTTTATGCTATCATGTTATACCACGCCTCATTGATCATAATTATGATAATCACCTCTTATGTTACATTATTAGGCCTTTTGGATCACATTTATTTCTTTAACCTATTTAATTATTTATTTATTCCCTTATTGGGATTTATATCTCACCCCTTTCTTATGTATCTCCCCAGGTTATCCCGTATAGTTTTAGAAGAGTGGTTTAAATTTAAGATCATGTTAAGGAAGTTTTTAATAAAGTATTTTTATCCCAATTTTTTGATGTTATTTTATATACCTAATATCCCAAGTACAATAGGAATCTTGATCTTTTGGGTTGTATTACGTGAAGATTTATGTAATAAATCATGAATTAAAGTGTATTAAAGATAAGGGTTATCATATCAAGAGTTGGGTTTAGGAGAATTTCAACCTACCACTGTGGTATTACTATTGGATAACCTATCCTTTTCACATCCCATAAGAAAAGTTAATGACATTATAGTAGGAGTTGGTAAGCTATTCTTTCCTACCAAATTACTCATTTTAGAAATAAAGAATGACCAAGAAGTACCTATCATTATTTGTAGGACCTTATTATCCACTAGAAGATCAATTCTAAATGTGGGAAATGGTGGTATGATTTATAAGTTTTGTGAATAAGAAAAAGATTTTTATTTGTTTAATAATGTGAAATAACCAACCTTTGGTGATAACTATTCTAGAGTTGAAATGTTAGAATTTAGGGAATTATTAAACCATCAAGAATACTTTTTAAAAAAATATGTAGTTGAAGATACTCAAGTGGATATTGAGAAATATGTTTCCCAAAAATTTTAAGGTATAAAACAAATATGATAAATATTCTAGATTTAGATAGAAATATTTTTCAAGCTTTGGAGAGTTGTCAAGAAGATGAAATTTTTTGTTCCAGAGATTAAATTTTTTTAGGAGAGCTCAAGGATGATTTTCTTACCTTAAAAAAGTTGAAGAACACTTTGATGCATGCAATAGAGAGATATTTCAACACTCTGATGAATTTTATAAGGGAAAAAAAATTTAAAATCAAATATAGATATTGGGTGCAAAGAGATGTCCACTTTGGAAAATAGTGATGAAAAGTGTGTTTCTGAACATGAAATTGAGTTTTTTTCAAAATTTCACAATCACTTTAAGAAAAATGATGAATAACTTGAACCTCCTAGGCCATATATTCTACCATCCTTTGAATAGAAACCAAAAATTGGGCTTAAAAATTTACCATCACACCTAAAATATTCATATTTAGGTGAGAAAAATTCACCACCGGTCATTATTTCTACTAAAATTGATAAAATACAAGAGAAAAAGCTGTTAGAAATGTTGAAAAATTACAAAAAATCTGTAGGATGTACCATTTAGAATATCAGAGGGATTAGACCTTAATTACGTATTCATAGGTTCCTTATAGAGCTTAATCATAAATTAAGAGTTTAGGGTTAAAGATGGATAAATTTGAACATTAAAGAGGCTGTGATAAAGAAGTTTATCAAGCTACATGATGATGGAATTATATACCCCATTTATAAAAGTGATTGGGTCTATTTGATCTAAGTAGTACCCAAGAAGGGAGGATTCACTATTTTGACCAACAAGAAAAATGAACAAATTCAGGTTTGAAAAGTCACTAATTAGAGGGTTTTTATTAATTATAGAAAGATGAATTTGTAACTAGAAATGATCATTTTCCAATTCCATTCCTAGATCAAATTCTTGAGAGGTATATATTAAAGAATTCTTCAATTTTCTAGATTTCTATTCCAGTTTCAACTATATTTCTATAACACTAGAAGACCAAGAGAAAACCACTTTCACGTGACCCTTTGGGATATTTTCTTACCAGAGAATACCCTTTGGACTATGTGTTGCAACAAATACCTTTTATAGATGCATGATGTGAATCATTTTAGATATGATTGAGAGGATCATTATGTTTTTCATGGATGACTTCTCTATTATTGGGATCACTTTTTAGAGTTTTTTAGAAAATATAGAACTTGTTTTAGAAATATTCATAGAGACTAGTCTTGTTATTAATTGGAAAAAATTCCAATTCAGGGTTACTAAAGGAATTTTTATTTGTTAAGAGTTTTATAGGAGAGGCATAGAGGTTGATAGTACTATGATTGAGGTTATTCAAAATATTCCCCCTCATATGAACATAAAAGGAGTTATAAGATTTCTAGTCCATGTTGATTTTTACTAGATATTCATAAAATATTTTTACCAGTAAGATTATTTTCTCACCATTATAGAAATATACACCTTTCTTATTTAATGATAAATTTATCTAATATTTTTTTTATTTTTAATGGTAAACTCACTTCTTCACCTATTATCACTACACCTGATTTGAAACTTCCATTTTAACTTATGTGTGATGCTAGTGATATGGTTATTGAAGTTGTTTTACAACATAGAAAAGATAAGAAATTTCATTAGGTGTACTATGTTATCCAATTTCTAATGTTCAAAGAAATTACACCACAAATAATAATGAGTTATTATCTATATTTTTTTCTCTAGAAAATTTTAGGAAGTACCTAATAGGTTCAAATGACATAGTTTTCATAGTCAATTCATCCCTTAAGTAATTACTTCATAAAAAAGATAAAAAACCTTGGTTCATTAGATGGATACGTTTTCTGGATGAATTTGATTTTTAAATTAAAGACAAAAAAGGTTCTAAAAATTTGGTGGATGATCATTTGTTCAGGATATCTAATACCCAAAGTGATGATCCTAGGGAGATAAAATCAATCTTTCCTAATGAAAAATTGCTAGCTGTTTCTATCCAAAAATCTATTTGGTAAGAATATTTTTTGAATTTATTGGCTTCTGGATCCATACCTAAAGATTTTACCCATAACCAAAGGATTAAATTCATTAATGAACTTAAGTATTACTTTTGATATAACCAACTCTTTTTTAGAAAGTGTGCTGATGGTATTATTCAAAGTCATGTTCTTGAAGACGAGATGCTATCCATTCTTGAAAGCTATTAATCATAACCTTGGGTTGGCCATCATGGAGGGAAAGGATGGCCCAAAAAGTCTTACAAGATGGATTTTATTGGAATTATTTGTTCAATGATGCTAGTAAATTAGTTATTTCCCATGATAAGTGTCAAAGGTTATATAATGTTGGTAAAAAATAGGAGCTTCCTCAAAAGGAAATATTAGAGGTTGAGATATTCGATGTTTGGGACTTGGATTTTATGGGATAATTTCCATATTTTTATGGGAATGAGTACAACTTTGTGGTTATAGATTATGTTTTAAAGTGGGTTAAATTTGTGGCACTCACCAATATTATAGCTAATAGAGATATCAAATTTATTAAGAAGAACAAATTTTCAAAATTTAGGGTTCCAAATGCTTTTATCAATTACAATGGAACTCACTTTAAAAATTTAATGTTGAAATAATTGATGGAGATTTGTGGTTATAATCCTAGAAGTATAACTTCTTACCATCCTAATCTATTGGATATTATGAAACAAATTTTAGAGAAAACTGTGTCTATTTTTATGAAATACCAGTCTTTAAATCTTGATGAGGCTTTATTAGCTTATAGGATTACATTCAAAACACCCGTAGGAATATCTACATGTAGAATTTTTTTGGGAAATATTATCACTTTCCTATATAACTTCAAAAAAAATATTTTTGGGTAGTGAAGACCCATAATTTTGATTTTTAAACTATTAGTGAGAGGATATTACTTTGATTTGAGTGAAGTTGATGAGATTATGAGATATTCCTATGAAAATTATAGGATTTTCAAGGAAATGACCAAAGTAATTTATGATTATTTCACCCATAACAGGGATTTAAAGAGTGGATAAAAGATTTTTCTTTATGATTAAATACTTAGAGTATTTCATTGGATGATCAAATCCAGGTGGTATAAACCTTTCTCCATCCTTAGAGTAATAGTCAATGGAGATTTTGAGTTATTAGGAAAACTGAATTGGCCTTTCTTGGTGAAGGGACAAAGAGTCAAACATTAATTTGAGGGGAAACCAAATGACATGGCTTATATATATCTTTTTTATGACTAAGAAACCATTTATTATGGTCGAATACTATAAATTTATCACTTTATGGGAGGCAGCCCATGGTTTTTTGTTACTTTCTTGTGATTTTAATAAAAAAAATATGTTTGTTTTTCTACCTTAGTCTCTCTTATTCTATTCTATTCCAGGTAAATTTGACACTGCTGTACAAGTACTTCATGTAAAACAATTTCAAACTATTTGAGAGGAATTCCAATAATTTTCTTTGTAAAGAAGAGATTCTAGTTGGAAAATCCATTATTAAAATTCCATAAAACTTTTCTATGGTTATTTTTTTCTTGAACTTTAATTTATGTAATATCATATTATTATTTTCATTATATAGGTGCTTTAATTTATTGACAAAAGAGATATACTAAAATATTTTAAACCTGACCCAAAAAATAAATTTCACACCAAACCTAACATCTTCCCTTATGTATTTAATGTTGAACAATATCATTGTGTACATATATAAGGCATACATATAAGCTATGGTTATATAACATTCTATATATTTTTCTTATAAAATATAAATATCTTCATCTTATAGTATTATCATGGAAGTCTTTAGATGAATCCTATAAAATAAATATAAAACTTGGTTTTACAGTTAACAACATTGTACCTGTTTTGTTTCAATGATTCCACACACTTAAATATTACATTTATTATTATTCATTTTATCTTGGTTATTTGTTTGTGGAATTTATTATTTGGGATTGTATACCGAGCTTTATGTTTGTATTATTTTTAGATAAATGATTTATTTTTTGGGCCTTTTATTAACCAAGAATTACTCTCATATACATTTATACCATTTAATCCAATATTTTTAACATGATTTGATGACAGAGACCTGCATGATGTTTGTTTTATAAGTTTTCTCATTGAGAAATCAGGTCTGATTTGAGTCAAGGTAGTGATGAACAATCTAGGAATTCCACATGCCCCACCTTAGGCACCATTGTAACCTATTTTTTAGTTGTTTCATATGATCACCACCTATCATATAATCTATGATTTACACACCATTTGAGAGTTTTTATGCTATATTCCCTCAGCTATTGAACCTAGAAGCCTATTCATTTCACTATGATGACTCGAGTGTCCCCTAAAATTTGATCATTAATGTTTAGTTTTTCTCTTGACATTAATTTAGTTCATTGATACACTTCATTGGTTCCATGAAACTATATAGAGAAAATATGGAGACAAGGAGAGGAATTTCTAGATTCTTGGGCTCGATACCTCACCATTTTTACTGGTTTGATCAAAGGACACCCATTCTGGTGGGGACCCTAAACCACATGTTAGGTGGATTTCTTAGATACGTACTGCATAGATGATCCTTAGAGGGTTGAAAATCCATTTCATTGTTGAGTTATCTTAAGTACTTATTTTTCCTTGTTACATGAGTATCTATCTTTATTTTTTTATTATGTTTGTAATATCCATTGAAATAGACCAGTTTAATATTTTTGTGTGTGAGTGAGACCATTTTATATCACAAAAATTATTGTACCCTTAAGGCTTGGTTGACTAGTGCCGCTTGGATCAATGAGAATCTTATGTTGGTTATCTTCTATGGTCTTTGTTTTTTCATATATATTTTTATTATATTGTTTTTTTATTTTACCTTTTTAGAATATATTAAATCATGATGTTCTTGTCATGAATGTAGTTATAATGTGGGTTGAAGCACAAAAATAATTGTTTCTTTATTTCTTATATCTCTGGCAGAGTTAATGTATTCTTACTTATTCTGTTTTATTTTTTTTATAATTTTTTTCATCACAATATTTTTTGATCAATAATAATTTCAAATTTAATAACTATCATAATATATAGCGTAACAACATAGAATTTTCTATATGAAATTGTCTTCCCAATATATATGTTTATAAATAAAACACTTCCACTACATAGATAAACAATTTTATTTCATCAATATAGAAAATTATATATGATGTATAAATATACCTCATAAAATAAAAAATAGTACAATAAGAAAATAAAAAAAAGTAAATAACAAAACTATAATTCGATATTATGATACATCATAATCTTCTAGAATTATCACAGACATGAATAACACTATAAAAGGAAAAAAACTATCAGAAGCATGGTTTTATTTTTTGTAAATGAAATGTAAATAAACTTGATAGAAAATTGAGTGAATGAATAATGATTGAAATGAGATGTATTTATAGGATATGTAAAGATTATATGACCATTGAAAATATGAATGTTGGAATAGTAATATAACCATTAGAATAGTAGTATAACGATAAAAAATATTAGTATGGTCATTGGAAAAGAAAAATAATATTTGGGTATTTTATAAAAATATAAGAACTTTATATCACAAAACTATTAAATAAAAGAGTTGAAAAAATAAAATAAATATTTGACACAAAAAATCATAATTATATTTTTATAAAAACATACATGTTTTATTTTTGTTAAAATTCATTTTTAAGATAAAGTTAAAAATATAAAATTGAAATTTATTTTGATAAAATGTTTTCTATAAAAAAATAATTATTTTTATATAAATAATAATGAAAATTTTAAAAATCAAAATCATTTTTCTAAGATTCAAAAAATCAATCATGTCATACGAATGAGTTTTTCACAATAAATAAGGGTTTTATTTAAAAATTAAATTTCTCATATTTATAAAATTATTTTGATAAAATAGACATCATTTTTTGAATCAACACTTTAAAATTTAATAAGGGTGATGTCAAGAACTGCCCCACTGGGAACCCCTCTTGGGTCTGTGGTGAAGATGAGAGTGATCCCTTGAAACCCACCTCCAATAAGGTCTGAGTTGGCTACTAGAACTGAGGGTATAAAAAATTAAAATTAGATTAATTACCTTAATATATCCCAGTGGTCTCACCCATATTTACCCAAGTTTTTAGGGTTGAAGTAATCACTTGTATTGTTGCTTGGGTTATCGAGTCCTCAGAGACCTAAGAAGAAACCTAAATACACAAACATTCTAAGAGAGATATTTTGATATAAAGTAACCAATTTTTTTTTGTTTTAATATGATTTAAATGAACTCTAAAATACCTAATTGAATTCAATTTATGATAAAGGGTTGATCATAGGTTATTACAAGGGATGAATTGGATGGAATTATTTTTAATGATTTCAATTTCATTTATTCAAGAAGGATTCAATAAATGAAATAAAAATAACTTCATAACTTAATGGTTTACCACTTTTTGATACACATTATAAAAACCAATACACTTGGAGGATCATTTTCATGAGTAGTCCAAGGTAAATGATCTTATTAAAACATGAAAAGTGTGGCGATAAAATTCAATACGGAAGAGGAAGAAAGAAGATAATTTAATGAAAAAACAAATAAAATAAATGATAAAATATTTAAAGAGTGAGAAATAACATCCAATATAGACCCTATATACTACCTTGGATCAACCCATGATAGGTTTATCCTTCCATTTATTCAAATATTTCGATGGAATATGAGAGTAGACTCATGAAGGCATAATTGTAGAAGTAAAAGCAATGAAATAACAAACACTCCAGTATTGTGTGAAGGATTTTTCTCTTTGATGTGTGAATAAATTCACACTATAATGAAATAGTATCAATGTTTTAACAAAAATAATATAAAATGATAAGAATAATAAGTTTTATTAAGAGATTGAGCTGATTCGAGTAACTTACAATTGGAATACAAATGTTATAATGGCAAAGAGAAACCATAAAATTACGATGAAAACAAACAAAAATTTCTTCCAAATCTACCACCAACACTAAATTAAAGAAGAATTTTTGAATCCTTGGGTAAATCCTATAATATTACATGTCTTCCCAATTAATTAGGGTAGGCATAGTTGGGTGGAAATTTAAGGGAGTGTGGAATTTTCAACCCTAAAAAGATGGAATCTAGATTTCATCCACTCAATAGATGCACCAAAATGAGCATCTAGATGGAAGAATTTGAGTTAGACATATAAGAATAAACTTAATACTATTATTCCTCTCACATCTTGTAAAATATCATCCTAATTCCTGGCCCAGAATTTTATCTTAAACTTTGGATGCCTCTAACTCCCTTAAAACCAAAAAATTATATTTGGACATAGTTTAATGAAATGTTCTTCATTATTTATTCTACCTGAGAAGAATTTTTAGCTTCATTGGGATTTTACAATTATCTATAAAATTATTTTATTGGGATGCTATCTAGTTCACTTTGCATAGAATTTTATGGGTTGAATGTCCAAAATGGGGACATTCCAATGTTAAAATACAAGTTATTCAGAAGGATGAAATGTTAAAAATGGAATGGTAAACCTAAAAATGAAATATAAAAATAAAATCATGATCATTAGTTGTTTTATGAGGCATTAAAAAATGTACCATGTAATAGTTCATTTTAATGAATTACAATCAGAATGTGAAATAATGCTCAAATTTTAAAATGAACTAAAAATGGTGTTTATGAATAATGAAGCAAATGAAAATTATATATTATAAAAATGAATATTAGCCTCTTTCAGTGGTTAATCACACCCCTAACTTGAGTTTTTCTAGTCCTGAGAAAAAATTATCTAAAAAAATATGAAAATTTAATTCCCTTTTCCCAAAAACATTTTTACATACAGTACTAACCAAAAGACCTCATACCAAACAACTATGAAATTAATCAAAACAATTTAACAAAAGATAGGTTTATAGGAATATACCAAGCCTAAGACCATTCCTTTTGTTCAAATTCATCACCTCATTTCATCCAATTTACATTAAGCATGATGATGTGTTGTGCATCACAATATATATGGGGGTTTATTTTATTAAAGGGAAAAATATGGAAGCGCTATGTGGAATTATATTTTAATATTAAGATGATTATTAATGTTTTTTTTATTTTTTGTTTTATTTTCAATTTTTCTATAGTAATTAAAATTTCAATAAATCAATCCAACCCCTATAGCAAGACTTTTCAAATGACTATGAGGCACAAAGACCTTAGGTCACCAAGTGAAGCTCATATACTCAAGCATCATCTCTAGTTAACTCAATAAAAAAAATTAAAATTACCACAAATAGAGATAAAATTCCTAAATCTGGGCTAGAAAACTATGGAGTCATGATATCTAAGTACTGAAAGCCACACATTTGGTCAATACATTGTTCTATGCACAATTTTTTTTTTGTTTTTTTATTTAATTTTTTGTTTTTTTAATACTCATATTAAAATTAAAATAATCACTAAACCTATTATATTTATTATGGAACCCTAAGAATTCAAAATAATACCTCACAATCCAAAGGATGTGCATTGTGATTTTTTTGAAGGATGAAAATGTAAAGATTGAAAAATAACATTATAAAACCACACTTTTCAAAATATATGATTATAAACTTAAACTTGGATGAAAATAATAATCAAGGCATAAAAAATTATTTGATATTTAGTTTCATAGTTTTCCATGTGTATTATCATGTTCAAGGTTAAATAAAATTTTCTTTCCATTTATTCACACAAAATTTTCTTTGACGTGATTTTTTTCTTTATTTTTACCCCTAATATAGAATAACACAATTCTCAATGTTTAAAGAAAAGAAAATTTAGAATGGGGTTAAAGAAGAGGATAAGAGTTCCAAAATAAAATTTTAAAATGAGAATCGTGGAATGAATTCACCTGGTAGACGATGTTGAAGTTCACACTGCTCCCATTTAATCCCATGATCTCCATGTTACTGATATAATACCCATCAATGATAAAAGTTTTACTTGTACACCTGGAAGAAATGTAATTTTTCTAAAAATAAATCAATCTCAGTTGCCCCTAGATTTTACACACCAACACAATTATAATACAATGGAAACTCCATGAGGTTACCTTAAGTAAAACCAAACAAATACTAAAGGAAAGGGAAAAAATTACCTATTTATTTTGGAACACTAAACATGGAGTCAAGGTATGGGTAGAATATAGGATGCCTCTCTGAAATAACTTTTTTTTTTAATATCATTAGCTCAACATGGACACTAAATCTATCAATAGTTTTTTGGTTCATAGGTTTGATCAACTGACACCTCTTATGTTTCTTATTTATTGAATGATTCAATGAATGATATTAACCTATAAACATTGACTTTAAAGACATAACCACTTGTGGGACCTGAATCTATAATTCCCCATGGGGGTACATATGATGAATTGTGTAAGGCTATGACCATCTAGACCTTAAGTTTTCTGGGTGTTTGTGAAATTAAGAACTATAAAGGATCATAGATTTTCCCAGTTCGAAGCGTTTTACATTAGGATTCCTATATCGGTAGGATTGAACTCTAGCTTTATTGATCCTTTCATTTTCATAATCCTCCATCCTAAGTTACTCAAGTTTATTAATGTCTAATTTTCTCTTTGTTTTGGACAAATAAATTTCAAAGATCATTTTTTATTGCACAAAAGTCCTTATGTTCAATTTCTACAGGTAAATGGAAAGATTTTCTATAAAACAACCTATATGGTGACATGACTAATATGGTGTTGATTTCAGTACAATATGCCCAAAGGATCTCCAAGAGTTTATTAGACCAATCTTTCCTAGAGGGATTGATGATTTTTAAAGAATTTTCTTAATTTACCTACTTTCCAACTCAGTTTTAACATTGGTTTGAGGATGGTAGGTAGTGTAAACTTTTTGAGAAATACCATAATTAAACATAAGTGACGATTGAAGATGGTGGTAAAAATGGGCTCCATAATCACTGATGATAACCCTATGAATTCCAAATCTAGAAAATATACATTCTTTTAAGAATCAGATCACATATTGATGGTCATTAGACTTGGTGGGAATGACCTCTACCCATTTTGAGACATAATAAATAAATAATAGTATATAGAAATATCCCCTAGAGTTTGGTAAGGATCACATGAAATCAATTCCCTAATAATCAAAGATTTTGACAACTATAATGGGAGTAAGGGGAATTTGATTCCTTTTGGTTATGGATACTAATTGTTAACACTAAGAAGAAATTTGGTAGAATTTATAGAAATACTTATTGAGGTTAGGCTAAAATAAAACCACTTTTTAGGACCTTTTACTTTTGTTTTATTTGTAGAAAAGTGGCCTCTACATACCTATCCATGACTTGATTTAATAATATAATCTTGATTAGATTTAGTAACACATCTCCTAATGAATTGACCAGGAAAAAAATAGAATAGGTATGGATCATAAAAAACATAGTGTTTGTAATCACAAAATAATTTAATCTTATATTAGGTCCCAAATAATTTTGGAATGATACCCATGAACAAGCGGTTTTATATGTCATCATACCATAGTCAATCACTCATAGAATAGAGGTGCCTATCAGGAAATGAATCTAACATAGAAAGGTGATGTAAGTTGTCTTTTAATTATATCATAGAGCAGTGATCAACTAAAAAAATTTCAACACCCTTTTTTATCCTTAATATTTATATCAAACTCTTGAAGAAGAAGTAACCACCTAATCAATATAGCCTTGGCATCTTGTTTTTGGAAAAGGTATTTCATATATGAATGATCTATGAAGAAAATTATGGGGGATCTTAAGAGATAGAACCTAAATTTATCTAAGACAAAGACAATAGAAAGAAATTTTTTCTCAGTGGTGGTGTAGTTGATTTATGCATCATTTAATGATTTACTTGCAAAAGTAATAGAGCATGGAGTTTTATCACAATGTTTTCCTAAGATAGATTCTAAAATGAATTCACTCATATGACACATGAGTTATAATGGAAGTTTCCAAATGATATATTTCATGATAGTTGGAGATATAAGAGATGAATTGAGTGTTAATAATGATTACTCACAACTTTCTATCCATAGAAATAGTGTATATTTAACAAAAAGATCCCAAAGTGGTTAAAAATGGAGCTAAAATTCCTAATGAGTCTTATATAGAAACTAAAATGTCCTAAGAAGGACCTCACTTATTTAATAGTTTTTGGATAGTGAAGGTGACATATGATATCAACCTTATCTTTATTAACTTCAATCCCTAGACCAGAGACCATATGGCCCAGAACTAGTCCTTTTGTTACCATAAAATGTTATTTTTTTACAGTTTAATATGTGATTCTTATCCTAACATCTTGAAAAAAACCTTTAAAAATTTATAATGAATCCCTCAAATGTTTCCTCAAATATATATAATTCACCCATAAATACCTATAAACAACCCCCACCATGTTAGAAAAGATTCCCATCATGAAATATTGGAAGGTACCGGGGGAATTACATAACCCACAGGGAATATTCTTGAAGGAAAAAGTTCCATATGGATGGGTGAAGGCAGTTTTTCCATGTTCTTCTAAGGAGACCTCAATTTGATTGTATACTAAGTTTCCATCTAGAAAAAAATATAACTGATGACCTACCAATAACTCGAGGACTTGATCAATGAAGAGAAAAATGAAATGGTCATTCTTGGTACATGAGTTTAGCTTTCTATAGTCAATGAACACTCTCCATTCATTACTCACCCTTGTAGGGAGATGATCACTATCCTAATTGGTAATCATAGTGATTCTATACTTCTTTAGAACAACTTGAATTGGGATTACCCACTCACTCTCAATAATAGGGTAAATGATACCCGATTTCATCAACTTTAGAAGTTATTTCCATACCACATCCATAATATTGTGATTGAGTGTCCAATGAGGTTGAATACATGATTTAGAGTCCGATTCTAGAATAATCCTATGAGTTCTAATGAGTGGGATAATCCTAGTAATATCAGACAGGGTCTATTAAATTTATTTCTTGTGATTTCCTAGGATATCCAGAAGTATCCTCACTAGATTGACTTCAAGAGAAGAATAACCAAAAATAGGGAAGGTTTGATTGACCCTAATTAATACTTGAGTAATGAAGGTATAAACTTAAATTTGAGACCATATTGGTTTACACTTTCAAAATAAAGATGAGACTTTATATCGAAGTTGGTTTCTTTTTCCAAATTTCTTGATAGAATTGGAACCTTTTGAAGAGATTTTTTGACCACAAAATTGGACATATCAGTGTCAGTAATGGGTATAGACTCAATATCTTTAATTTATCCAATGGTTTCATTGATTAGTGATCCTAAAAAATCATCAAAGGATCCATCTAAAATAGATTCAAGACAAGGATACAAATTACCCTCATGTGAACAAAATAAGTCAATATCATCTTGAATTAAACATCCTTCAACAATTATTTGATGTTCCTCTGGTTCACTTTCACCACTATATATCCAATTCACCTCATTAAATTACTTATCATACCTAATTTGAGAGTTTGAATTGTATATGTTTAAGTTGAGGCACATGTTTCCAAAGGTTATGGTCATGTTCCTATTCCTTACTCAAATAAAATAGTTAATTGTTAAGAGGAAGGGACAACCAAGGATGGTTATAATTTGTTACCTAGTGCCTAGATTAGGATGATTATTGTGTAAAATTAAGTCATAAGGATATATCAACTTTTCAAATTTCATAATAACATCCTTAAAGATCCACTTAGGAACCCTAATACCATGGTTTGCAAGTTGGAGCATGACTGAAGTTGGCTAAGTTTCTTCAAGCCCTAATTAGAAATATAATATATATGGAATGGGGTTAACAATATCTCATAGGTCACAAAGGTATTTGAAAATTTTGTTTTCTCCTAGTTCTAAATTGAAGTATGGAAAACCTGATTCTTTCAACATAGGAGGAATGTTTCCCTGAATTGAGGTACTCACATTAGCATCCAAAAGGACTTGTTTTTTGTGTGATAACTTCCTTTTGAATGTACACATTTCCTTTTGGTATTTGGAGTATGTAGGTATGGTTTTTATTTCATCAAGAAAGGGTATGTTCAACTTAACCAAGGATAAGGGAGAAGGTTGTATGATTATTTGGTGTGATTGTGGTTCCTTCACATTCTCATTGGATTTTTTAGAATCTGAAGGTGTTTCTTCATCATTTTCATGTGATGTTAAAGTTATTAATGATTTTGTAATGTTTTGTTCAATTTTTTCAATGTATTTCCCTATTATTAATATAATAACTACTTTTAGTTGTCTATGAGAGGTTTGTGTATAATTGGATTCTCCCCTTAAGGATGAGGATATAACTGCCTGAGTAGACATGGGTTCCATGCCAATTTTAATAGTTTTAAATTCATGTTTAAGGGGTGAAAATTTAGAATTAATTATTTCCATTTATTTACATAAATTTTCAAGTAATGGGAGAGGGGATATTTGGGTTGGGGTTTGAGTTAGTTCGTTTATCCTAGGTGTATATTTAGGTTGTTGGGTGGGATATTGAATAGGTTGTTAGAATTGGATAGGGAGATGTTGGTATTGGACCAGTTATGGTTGAAACATATTATGGGTTGAACAATTTTGTGGAGGGTAGGGGTTTGATCCCTGTGGTTTACTAGTTTGTTGGGTAGGTTTTTGGTTATCTTTCCAATATAATCCTGGATAGTCATTGTACCTTATATTAAATGTTTTTTGGTACTGTGAATTTTAAAAGTTTAAATTATTGAACTAAATTGGTGATCCTACTAAAATAATATCTTTTATGGAAGGGATTTTTGGGCAGTTTTCAGTCATGTGGTCATGTTTATCACAAATTGTGAAAACAAGCTCAATAATTTGTATTTTTTAGAACTTCCTAAGAGTGATCTCCTCAAACTTCCCAGTGAGTGCATTAAGTTTTTCCTCAAGACATTATTATTCCCTAAGAGCATGAATTCCACTAGATTTGGGTGGTTTCTTATAACAAGGTAATGTTCCCCATGTTTGGTTTTGTTCATATAGAGCTTCCAGATACTCATAAGCATCATTCATGGCTTTGTTTCTAAAGGTTCCATTATACATCATGTCAATGAATTGTTTGTTTCCTAGAAACAACCTTTAATAAAAGATTAAAACTTGTTTTGGAATTGAAAATACAAGGTGAGGTTCCATGTTGAGTGTATCTTTGAAACTTTACCAAGTTTATTAAAATTACTCTCCTTCATTTTCAATTTTTTGGATACTTTTTTTAAGTGAAATAGTTTTGGGAAAGGGGAATTGTTTTTTATAGTATTTTATTTGAAATTATTCCCAAGAGTGAATTGAAGAAGGTATCATATTTTTTAACCAATTATTTTCTCAATCCTTCAGTGAGAAAGGAATGAGACTCATCTTATCCAACTCAAGTTGATGTGGGGGAAACATGGTTTTAACAATGTCATTTAATTCCTTAACATGAAGGTATGGAATTTTTGATTCCATCCCGTGAAATGTTAGGAGGTGGTTTAAGAAAAGAGTTTTTGAAGAAATAGTAGGATTATTCTAGGGAATCGTGTCTAATGAAAGAGGGTTCATTTTCCCAAGTTGTTATTAGGTAGTCATTCATGGTTTTATTGACAAAATTCTCCATTTTTGGGGTTACCTGGTTTAGTTATCCATTTTGGTTCTCACTAGGGTTAATGAGTTGGTTTTATTAAAGACATTCCCTTTTAATGGGATTAATTTTTGAATTTAGAGTATTAGGAAGATTAGGATCTAATGGGAATATTCCCCTAGGTGTTCTTGAATCTCCAACCCCAAGGCTATCCACCCAAACTAGATGGTTTGATTGGCCAGAGGTATAAATGAATAAGTTCTAAGAAAAGTGAAAAAATAAAGGGGAAAAGATAAGATAAATTGTGATGAGAAAAGAGAAATAGGGTAGAATAGAATTAATGTTAATATTACTTACTTGGATCACCATAAACAACGACAAAATTTGGACTCTCCCAAGTTTACCCATGTTTTTAGGGTTAAAGTGGTTTCTTGTAGTGTAACTTGGGTTGTAGAATCCTCAGATACCTAAGAAAAAACCTAATGATACAAACATTATAAGAGGGAGATTTGGATATGAAGTGGAAAAATATGGTTTGTTTTGATATGATTTGAATGAACACTAAAATACCTAAGTGAATTTAATTTATTTGAAAGGGTTGATCCTAGGTTATTACAAGGGATGGATTGGATGAAATTATTTTTTAAGATTTCTATTTTATTAACTTGAGAAGGATTCATTCAATGAAATAAAACTAACCTCAATAGTTAACATCCAATAAATCCCCTTCCTACTCCCTTGTATCGACCCATGAGATGGTTATCCTTCCATTTATGAAATATTTTGATGGAAGAAGAGAGTAGACACATGAGGGTGTAATTGAAGAATTAAAAATAATGAAATAACAAACACTCCACTATTGTGTGAAGGATATATATGTTCACTGTGTGAGTAAATTCACACCTTAATGAAATCGTATCAACATGTTAATAGAAAGAAAATAAAATTATAATAAGAAGAAGTTTTATTAAGTGACTAAATTGATTTGAGTAACTTATAATTGAAATACAAAATTTACAAAGACAAAGCGGCAACATAACATTAAAATGAAAAAAAACCATTTCTTTCCAACCCCACCACCAACACTAGCTTAAATAGTAATTTTTGAAGTTTTGAGTTGATTCCAAAATAGTCTAAGTCTTCCCAATTAATGAGGGTAGGCATAGGTGGATGGAAAGTTATGGGAGTGTGGAATTTTCCACCATTGAAAAAAATCAGAGCCAACTTGCATCCACTCAACTGATGTACCAAAATGAGCTTCTAGATAGATGAATTTGACTGGGATGGATAAGAATAAATTGAATTATATGATGTTCCCTAACATACTGTATAATTTCAGCACAATTTTATTTTTAGTTTTGGATATATGATCGAAATGGTGGGCTGTCATTCTGGGCTATAGAATATGAACCACAATTTCATCTTGAAATTGGGATACTTGGAACTCCATTAAAAACTCCGAATTAGATCTATAAATAGTTTAATGAAATTTTTCTCATGATTTCCTCTATCTCTATAATAAATTTTAGCTTCATTGGGCTTGTATCATGGATGATAAATTTATTTAATTAGGTTTTTGTCTAGTTTACTTCACCCATAATATTTTGGGTTGAATGTCTAAAATGGGGGTCTTCCAATGTGAATATACAAGTGTTTTAGAAGGATGAAATGTTACCAATGGAATGGGAAAACTGAAAATTAAATATAAAAATAAAATAAAGACCATTGGGTTTTTTAAGATGTGTTAAAAAATGTACCATGTAATATAGCATTTTAAGAAGGAATTACAATAATAATGTGAAATAATGTTCAAATTATAAAATGCACTAAAAAAGCGTTTATGAATAATGAATTACATGAAATTATATATTTTAATATTGAATATTATCCTCTTTTAGTGGTTAATCACCCAGTAAAAAATAAATAAAACCACCAATCTATACTAAAAAATAAATAAACCAAGATCCATAATAATCCAAAAATGCATGAGTATATCAGAAAAATATAAATATCCAAAGTAAAATAACAAAAGTAAACTCCTAGGAATCCAATCCAACAACATATTTAAGCTCGGAGCTAGAAACTAACCAGTTAATTCTCCAAAATCACCCTAGAAACCTAAAAAAATATCTTATATATATAGGGGTGACCATAACATGTATACTATGTTGGATTATACTGAATTTTAGTCATTAAAATGTGAAATAAGTATACGAATACATCAATAAATAAACAATAGAACCAACCAACACCTACAATTTTCAACTATCACCCAGCCTCACCAAGGAACACTCACCAAATATCACATCCAATATAATAAAATAGTATCAATGAATATAATCAAAGGAACCCCGTAATCACTTCCCCATTATTTTTTTTCTCTCACACCCTAATTTCAAACATCTCAAGATTTTATCCATTTCATATACTTACAGACCTGATATGGTTTGGGTCTCCACCCTACCCACCATGTCCTATGAAAGGTCTAACATCACATGTTAGAATTAGTAAATGATCACATATCTATATCTATATCAATCACAGCAGGGTATTATGAATATGAAAGAAATCAATATCATTTCATCCTATTTATATGCATTACCCCACCTTGTACCAATATCACCATGTACTATGCCCGAAGGGAGAGTGGGGATGAGGGGGTATATAGCCATCCACCCTCTCCAACCTAGATTTTGGGGGACAACACCAGAAACCCAAAATATTTAAGTTCTATTAAGGTTAACTAAATCAGGTGGGGTTCACAAAGAGATCAAAATAAATACGTTACACACACACATGCACACGTATGCACACATGCGCACAACCACACACATATTGATGGAACCCCAATGGGTTGAGTTGAATTTATTAACAAGAAGTGTTTTGTTGAAAAGTTGTTTTTTTAAAAGAATTTTTATTGAAAATAAAGTTTACTGTCAAGATGCAGTGGTATAGATAATTTGGATTTGTTAACAAGAAATGGGTTATTGACAATAGCTTGATTAAATGTGGTTCATAGTTTTAAAATAGTTAACTCTAGTGGAAGGGTATCCAGAGGATATATGGAAGTGTGAAGGAATTATACAAGGAGACTACAGGTCAAGAGAAGAAACAAAGAAGTTTTGGAGGAATATTGGAGAAAGGAATGTGTAGGACATTCTATAACACATGGCATTTTGCGTTGGAGGTGCCCAAAATGGGTAACTTGAAAAGGAAAATGCCATGGTAATCCCTATGGTGGAGTTCCAGTTCACCTAACCAAAATGATGAAGCCCATATTTTTGAATTTCAATGACAATGGTTTAAAGGATATACCTTGTTGAATACTTGATGTATTATGATGGAAAAAACAACCAAATAAATAGGACTATTCTATATTAGTGGATGTGTTGCATTAAAAATGGCCAGTAGACTTTCAGTACACTATAATGATTGATGTTTTGAATTAGAGTTTTACCCATGAGAAATAGTGAACTAAAAACCATCATGGAGAAAGAATTGGAAGTATAAATTTAACTATGATATTTAAGAAGACCACCATTCCATAGTTACAGGAATTTTGAAATTTCACTAGGTGTTTCAAGTTGAAATTTCATCTATAAGAAACAATGAGACCAAAACTGGAATCATGGTGTTTATGGTGGTAGTTTTTATTATGGAAATCATAAGAATAAATTATAGTTCTATAGAGAATAGAAAAAAAACCAACATACTGTGGATCTATACATTTTAAATGGAACTTTTCTTGGAAATTCACAAGTCATGCCACATGTAATAACCTTGAAATTTATCAATGGAATTTCCCTTATAATTATATAAATGTTTCATATTTAGTAATGTAGTATTATATAAAGCATATTCACTAAATTATAGAACCAATTTTTTTTATTATATTTTATTTAAAATTACATTTAGAGAATAGATATAGCCATAATAATTGGAAGTGTTACAATGGGATAAAAAATAGAAAATAAGAGAACTATAATATGAAAATTTGGATATACTTAATCCCTTAGAATGATCTCACTCATGAAGAACACTATAGAAATGAAATAAAATATTTGTAGTGAAATATTCATTTCATGAATGAAATAATGTATAACCTTGAGAGAAAATACAAGTTAATGAATAATTAATGATATATGAGGTATTTATAGAAGGTCGAGAAACTATATGACCATTACAAATCAGGCTGTTAGAATAATAATCTGATTGTTGGAAAAATAATATGATTGTTAGGTATAGAAAAATAACCTATGAAATTAGAAAATAATATTTAGGTATATTATAAAATGAAAATATATCAAATTTATATCATCTTATAGATAAACATGTGTTTTAAAAAAGATAAAACAAGTGATTATATTTTGGTAAAACACATATGTTTTATTTTAATTTTTATGATAAATATAAAAATTTAATGGAATTTATTTTCATAAAATGGGTTTATAAAATAATAATTTGTTTTATTATAATGATAATATAATTTTAGGTGAACATAAGTAATTTTTCATAGGGTTAGAAAAATAATCATAATATTAAGATTGTTATTTTTCAAATAAATAAGTATTTTTTAAAAAAATTAAAAATTTCACATATATGAAACTATTTTCATAAAATGGATTTAATTTTTGTAATGTAACCATCACATAATAGTAAGGGTTATTTTTTTGATATTTTTCTAAAATTGTTTAATTTTTGGTTAATAGTGAAACATGACAAAATACGATACTAAAATATGAAAAAATACGATAATTTTCTTTATAAGAAACTAAATACATATAGAAATGAGTCATGGATGATTTAGTTGAACATTATTTCAAAATAACATGAACTAATTACTATATATAGTCGCATGATTTAATAATATTGATGATCTTGAGACAACATAATAATCTAATCAATATTATATTTAAAAACACCCCTCTCACCCCCTTATAAATACCAGATATCACCACCCCTTATTCTTATACCTTATAATCCTTTTAGAATGCCCAAAATCTACCCATTTCTCTTCAAAAACTCATTCCAACTTCCAAGGAGTTCTAGTCTTACCAAAATACCATTCCAAGGATCCCTAAGGGGTGGCCTTAGAGGAGACATCCAAGGGACAAGGTAATACTCTCAGCCGAGTTTTTTAATATTTCTTCCTTCTCACCTTGAGAAAAAATTCCATACAACATGTAATAATTAATATAGATCATAAATATACTATAATGTTATTTTTTTAATGTAATAACAATTATCAAACATATTTTCATTTTATTCTAAAATGAAAATAATTGTTTGTATTATAGTGGGTTCACTGCCGCTATGAACAACATACTTCATTTTTCACCATCACCTTCAAGAGTGATTTTAATAAATTTATTATGGTTAATTAAATTAGTATATTATATATTTTTTCATATTCTATAATAGATAAATATTCATATGGTTAAATAAAACCAAGTATGTTCACTATGGTCAGAAAAACAACCTAAGTGAATTAACCGTATAATGATAATAATTATACTCTATGAACCATGTGTATTTTTAATACTATTTGACTTTTAAAACCATTTTAACTGTTTTAATAATATTAAAATTATTTTATCACACTTTTTAAATTATGGAAGCATTTCATAAAAAAATCTATAATTATCCACTAGTGATACGACCTTGGGATGATGACACGAATGACCTTGGGAAATTAGAAATAAAAACAATAGCTCAATTAAATGAATTTAACAAATATAAAAGATTGATAATAAATAAAATATATTTTTAAATGGTTATAAACCATGTATTTAATAAATCTAATTTGATAATTTAGGATGTTAAGTGAAAGTACAGAATGAATCCATACATGAGGTAAGGGAACTCTCTAAACCACCCTCTTTTCTTAGGGTTATGACTTTTTATCTCTACCTCACTTTATATCTCTATTTAATGTTATATAGGCCTTAATTTAATTTCTTAATACATTCTTTGAAATCATACTCGAATAATGGTAAGTTTTCTACCCCTTAATCCTTTCATGAAACACAATATTTTACAGTATTTTTCCCATTTAATCTTTTCATAAAAAAAATTATTTTAGGGATAACCATTCTGGTTTACCTTTTTTTTAAAGGAAAATTTCATATTCATTCATTCTTTAAAATTATTTTACCCATTTCTAATTTTTTTAAAGTTTTATTTATATACCCAATTTTATACCCTCATTAATGTTTTTACTTCAAATAAACTCAATATTTAAGACCTATGATTATTTATTAAAATATCAACATCCAAAATATTTAATTCCTTACTCTTTTTAGAATATTTATGGAATATCATTTGAATATGATTTTAGGAATGATTATATAACCCATTACTTTCCATAGTCATATCTTATTATTATGAATTATATTTTATTCCCTTATGTGGCACACATATTCAAGTATATGTTATGATGGGTTTACCTATATATCACTCCAATGATTGGGTAATGTTTATATCTCATCTGATGATATGTACGAGATCAGGGTGTAAACCTAATCCACAATGGGACTCTTTCCACTATGTTATATTCTCTTGGAAACAATCATTGAATTATGCATATGTCATATTTTATGTTTTTGAAACATTATTCCGATAAAAAGATCTTATGATGGAAAACTATTTATTTCATGCATCCATATAATTATTCATGAGACTAGTCTTTTATGATATCATGTTATTCCATTTTTCTCTTATACCACACTCCATTATCATTATTATTCCCTTATTGTACTTTATAACTCACCCTTTTATTTATATATTCCCCATGATACCCTATGAAATATTAGAATCCTAAATGGATTTATGATATCATTATGGATATTAAAATAAATATTATTTAGTTTAGATTCATTTGGGTGTTTTATATACCTAGTATTATAAAGACACTAGGCCTCTTTATCCTTGTGTTGTGTTTATTGGATATTTATGTTAAAAATAAAATAATAGTATGTGTACGAATCATGGGTCTCTATACCATGGTGTTCTTATGCAAGACGTTTTGGTGGGAGTTTTAGTGATAGTTATGCCAAAAATTAAGATGGTGTAATCAGAAAATGCATGAATGGTTCTTTAATGTTTCATACATCAGGGGTCTTGAATTTAGGCCATTATTCAAGTAATAACCAAAGGGATATTTCATCTATTCTATGGTGAATTAAATATAAATTAAATACATATTGTAAAGAGAGAGAAATGGAGCCACAAAGAAGTTAATTCTTTGATTGCACTTTGATGAAGATCATGGGAAGTTAATGGGAGAGTTATGGGTGGTTTTTTATGGCCCATAATGGTGTAATAGGTAGCCAAATATTATATTATTATATCCTTTTTAATGATAGAGATTTATAGGGAGGGTATAATCCTGAATAGAGAACATAGATCTATATACAATCTTTCAAAAGAAGGAGTAATGTTCTTAGTGAGGGTCTAGAAAAGGAGTGGGAACTTCTTAGATTCTTGAAGATCTGAAATATTAATAGAAGAATGATTTTTTTGGGAATAAAAAAAGGAATTCCAAACTTGATTTGGAAAAAGGAAGGTGTTTTGATAAGGAGTTCACAGATTGTGAATAAACAGCCAAGAGGAGAATGACAGATCATCTACATACATTCAAGGATTCAATCAAATAAATTGATGCTATTAAAGGGACCTACATGTCCATAAACTATGTAAAGGCGATCCTTTCTTGATAAGTGGTCTAGAGGAAGGATGTTTTAGGGAGGGAACTTTAATAATTAGTAACATATAACTAAACTTATAAGGGGAGTGACCCTAGGTATGAGTAACCTAGACTAAACCCTATTGAATCATAATGCACTTTTAGTGATTTGGTTCATTGAAACATTATTGATCACAAGATTCTTATAATAGTCTATTGTTTTAAACCAAGTAAAAACCTACCATTTTCTGTTTACTTTTTGCATGAACACCAAAAGGGGTCAAGAAACTTAAATAGTATTTGATAAATAGGGATGGGCAAGTGAATTTCATTAGATCAAAATTTAAATTCAATAGCATAACAAGTGACCCTCAATATTGAGTGGTCAAGATATTTTAGGATAGTGAGACATAAAAAGAAAAATTATTTAAATTTGTTAATAATTGTATACCCTGATTCAGCCCCACTAAGGGTATATATCACTATAAGACCATTTAGGGACTAAAAAGTGGTATCAAAGGGATAAGTTCATTTTCATTGGATTTGTTATTGCTCTAACTTGATAATAAATTTTTTAAGAAAATGTTATTTACTATAAATACTCACTTATTTGATGGAAATCATTTTATAACTTATAAAAAGGATCTTATATACTTTATATATGATTCAATTGGACTTCATTGAGAGGTTGTTCTATATGGTTTTTTTTTGAGTCGATATGAAGTTATCATTGAGACATATCAAATAAATATTAATATTGATGCCTCAATAAAAAATGGAATTAAAATATGATCTTCAATATGATATGTATAAGGATTTTTTATTGAAGATTCTATAAATACATGTGTATGGACTTGGAATATTAATTTGGTGAAGAAGTTAAGCCATATTAAAAGTTCCTTTGTAAAATGGAAAAAATAAGAACAAGAAGAATTCAACCAAGAGTATGAGTTATTCAATCAAGGTAAATACTAAATCCTATGATATATTTGATTCATACCATGGTTTGGAAATTGAGTTTGAAATTTTAGACTCTATTTCAGAGCTAAAAAGAACAAGTGGTCTTGATGGTGAATAGGCAACAAGATCAAGTTTCTAATTAAGGTGGTGTTCATGATATGGCTAAGAGGAGATCCCAACCATACAATTGAAGTTGGAACAATGGGAAGTCATGCATGAAGTTTATTATAAAATGATTTAAGATTTTTCCTCGGTGAAAAAGATTCAAAAGAAATAAGAAGTGGTATTTAATTTCAATATGAATAAAATGGGAAAAAAGTTGAAGGAACAAAATTACATGATTGAAGATCCATCCCAAGAAATTTTAAATCAGGTGAAAAAAAGAATGATTTCAAATAAAACATTATTCTTGTAAAAATATGGCTTGAAGAGAGAAGATAATTAGTAACGGATAATTCAGAAAATTTTAAATAAATGGATATACAATTGAATATGAGATATAAGAATATCAGAGAACTTGAGGCAAGGATAAACACCTCATATGAGAAGATGAAAATCACTCGAAAGGTAGCCTCAAAATAAAGAAGAAATACAGATCTAAAATCTATTAGAAAAGAGGATTTCTATACTA
The DNA here is from genome assembly GCA_963277665.1 of Viscum album. Classification (NCBI taxonomy): domain Eukaryota; kingdom Viridiplantae; phylum Streptophyta; class Magnoliopsida; order Santalales; family Viscaceae; genus Viscum; species Viscum album. The sequence continues at coordinate 317,446,014 of OY728163.1, forward strand.
AATCTAGAAGGTAAGATACTTAAAAGATGGTGTCACTAACATGATAATTTTTTTGATGAATTGGGCATGTTTTGAGCATGTGTTTCAACTAAATCCCAAAAGTGAAAGAAGAACTCCAACAATGCCAACTCATTATTCAAGTAATGACCAAATGATGTATGATTATCATGGTAGATATTTTATTTATTATAACCTCAGTAACATGTAAATTTATCATATTTATAAGAATACAAGGAAGGGAAAAGATTCCATAAGGAGATACCCCAATACTATAATATACAAAGATAGAGTTTATCCAAGGAAAAAGTCTTGTTAAGCTAGAAAATAGGTTCAATGTTTTAGAGAACAAGAATTAGCCTCATATTTAAGTGTATCAAGAAAAAAGATCATTATACTCAAAAAAATATCTTGGAATGAATGAAATAACATATGGAAACAAAATATAGGAGTTGTACCAACTATGATAAATCTAGAATAATAATAAAAGTAGAATCAATTGAGAAAGAAGATAGAGTCCAAGATGACACTCATGGATATAAAAGAAGAGGAATGCCTAATTGATCTTAAAAAACAACTAAAAGGAAAGAGTTGAATCTTATATGAATATTACTTAAATACAGAATGAATCCTAATGTAAGATACACTATAAATACAACATGATTAATTTTTTTTAAAATGTGATCGATTCCATAATTATGGAAAAGGCCAATCCAAGGAAGTATGAAAATGATCAAATCCATAAAAATAAATGTGTACGTAGATTTACATGAGAGATAAACTTTATCAAGAGGCTTAGTATTCAAAAACTAGTGATTAAAAATATGGAGTTGGTAAGATGATGACATTACTCTCCTAAAATATGTAAAATGGAAAAGGAAAGATGGATGATGAAGGGTTGGTCTATCCCAACCATACCCATTCTTTAGCATAAGGAAGTTTGAGGTACCCCTGTCCCTATATACTTTATTATTACTAACTATTTATGAAGTGGTGTAGAATTACAAATGATATACAATCCATGGGGTGATTTTACTATAAAATAATATGTTATGAAGCTGAAAAAAGATATTATAAATATATAGAAATTGGTTTTAAGATGGCTACATGTTAAGAGAAGCTGGGAAACAAAAACACATGAATTTTTATTCTTATATTTGTTTTCATAATATTTTGTATCATCTATATTAATATACTAGATTACAAAACTATTGATATGAAGGAACTATTCCCCAATAAGTGGTATCCCCAAAATTAAGCAATAACATTTGGTGTTAAGAGATTAAGAATCAAAGGGAGTTTATGATAAAAATTCAAAGGTTGTACATCCTTATCAATTTTTTTTGAAGCCTATGAAGAGATAATTTTTTTTGGAATTTAATTTGTATCATTTTTTCAATTTTCAACAAGTGGTATATAGGGACACTTAAATTTGTATGATCCTCATACAAAATGATTTAATGTTTATACAATAACTATTTTGTGTGAGAGGGATGGATATCACAAGTTTTATTGAGAAGTGGTATGTTTAAAGCTATCATGTAATTATTGGTATTAATGAGTGACATGAACAACCTTGGTGTTATTTTAAAAAAATATTATTTCCTACACCAAGCCCAGGATTAGTAGGCTTAGAATATTTGTTGACATCTCAGGTTCTAAGTGTTAAATTCACTCAATGAGTTTCTTGAGAATGTACAACTATATTTGAAAGGATTTTCTATAATTTTTAATTCCAATTAGAAATTTGAGTTTAAAAATGTTAATTAGATCATCTAGATAATAAACACATGGTTGAAACTAAAGGATAAAGGTTCATTTTCATAGGGGAGATAGTAAAGTGACTAAGAATCAACCCTAATAATCAAAGGTAAAGTTGTAGAACATGAAGAAACCCCTCTTATTTTATAAAGATAAGAAGGGGGAGTGGTAATTAATGGATTTTCCTCCCACAAATTTTAGGGGAGAAAAGTTGGAAGAGAGAACCTTATTCATGGGGGGGGGGGTATCTACTGAAATAGATAAACCCTTTATGAAGGGAGAGATAATTTATTGTTAAATTTAATTGAAAATAATAAGGAAATATTTGAAATGGAAAGGCCATATCATATTTTTTAAAAAATTATGATGAACCAATCCATTTACACACATTATTACATAATTCTTAACATAATTATCCATTAATTACAATCCAATTACTGTGAGGCCTATTATATTTGGAAAACTAGGATTATAATACATCCCAAAAAATTAAAACATGGAATCCTTTTTTTCTCCTTTCCTTAGAGATGTACTAAGTCCATTTGAGATCCTAAAACTATATAGAATAACCTGGGGAATACATAAAAGAAAAGGGTGAGATAGAAATCCTAGTAATAGAATAAAAATGATAAGGAAACATAACATGTGAGTTATATATATAACATTATATCATAAAAGATAAGGCACATGGGTAATCGAATGGAATCATAATATAAAGAACATGGTATCATAATATCCTGGAATCATATGAAATGTGGTGAAAACATATAAGATGACATAAATATGAGTCAAGGAGAACTTACTAGAAAATATAAAATGGAATAAAAAGTCCCATAATGGATTAGGTTTACTCCCTAATCTCATACATGACGTCTAATGAGACTATAACATTACCCAATGAATTAGAGCACTATAAGGGTGCACCCATAATAACATGTTCCTGATATATGTGTGTCACATAAGGGAAGTCAATCATACAACATAACATAATAATTACCCATGTAAAGAAAATGGGTTGCGTAATATTATCATATATCATAATCAAAGTAAATTTCATAATGAAGTAATTTGATAAGTAAACATAAGGCATGCATTAACCCATAAAAGGAAGGTACAACAAGATATGTATATATGTGAGAGGCATATATACAAAAATTTATAATAAATACATAACATAAAAGGTTGTTTTGATTTATAAAAATACTTTTTAAAATATTAAAAACATTATTGAGGAAAAAAACCTTTTCACTTTTAGTAACATCAAAGGATATCATCTTAGATATAAAATGACATTAAAAAGATCAATTTTGAACATTTCTTGAGAAAGATATCATTTTCAATTTCGAAAAAACTTATTTAAAATATAAAACTTTCTAAAACATTAAAGAAAAAAAATTTGTTTTAAAAATATCCTTTGAAACTTAAAAAGGAAGCTTTAAAACATTGAGTTATCTGACATTAGAAGAGTTTCGTTCATGATGAATACATTAAAAAAAATATTCCTTTCATATTTTTGTAAGAAAAGTAAAAATTAACTTGTTTGAAAACAAAAATGAAAGATTCCTTTTAATTTTTTTTAAATTACAATTTAGTGTAAACAATAATTTAAAAAATCATAGTAAAACAGTTTTAGAAAAAATTAATTTGGAAGAAAAATGATTTTCTACTGAACTGAGAAATGAATTCGGATTTTCTTAAAAATATTTTATCAATCATTTTAAGTAAAAATTAGAGAAAAATAAAACTATTTCTTGAAAAATTAATCAATAAACAGATGAGAGTAAAATGAAAAGTTTTTATTATACAATGATCAAATAATTTCCTTTAATGGGAATTCAAGAATAAACAATCCTTATTAAAATGATATTGAAACATAATCCCTTACCGATTTGGTAACTTTTGAATCATAAATTCTCATGAATTAATCAGATTAATTATAAATTAAAATATAATTATGTTAGAATTATTCAAGATATAGTATGTAAAGGGGTAGTGTATACACCATTCAAAATAAATTAGGTTCATAAAATTACATGTGTCTTAAGGAAGGAAGTTTGGGACGAAACCCATAGAAGGTTTGCATCATTGAGGAGAGAGTTAATCAATGGGGTAATTATGTGTAAAATATTTATATCGACATAAATAAAAGTTTAAATAATACATAAATAAATAAAAATTAATTTCACTCATAATATTTACATAATATAATCAACGAAGTAGATGTATAACCCAATGAATGAAAATTGAGTTAAGAAACCCCTTACATCACGCTTCCCTTTAGATGAGCGCTATTTAAAATACTGTATAGTGGTTTTAAACATGTTATTAACTAATAAAAAAATCATATTATTATTTATAATATAATATATTATCCTTTTTATAACATCTAATTACCTATTTGTTAATAATATTTCATTATGACTATTGTTTCAAATGTTAATTACCTTGTTTTCTCCTGTACATTTCATCATGAAAGTCACAGATCTTGAATATAGGTTATAGTTCCATAATATCCAGAATTATATTAATGTTATAAATATCATTTTTTTCATTAGATACATCTTTAGAATCATTATTTAATCTTGAACATGGATAATGAATCACATCGCTTCGTGGAGACTGTAGGTCGTATGTATGCACGAACGACATTAACATTTCCTTAATGGGTAAATGGGTAAGGAATGGGATTGTATATTAATTTTATATAATCAAAATCATGTCATATATATCACATATATTCCTTAAATTTATCATTTTTACCTTCCATTTGAAATGTTAGAAAAAAATGAATCACATCGCATTGCATGGCGGTAGCCCGCTATACACATGAAAGATGTTATCATTTAATCAATCGATGGAAAGGTAAGAAAGTATATGATATTTTTTTTCTAGAATGATAAATATTTCATTAATATAATATATCAACATCAAATTAATCTTTATTACCTTCTATGTAAAGTGTAAGTGAAAATGAATCACATCGTTACGTGAGACGATAGTCTGCCGTATATACGAGTGACATTATCATATTATCTATGGAATGGAAAGTAAGAAGTTATATGTTATATTATAATTATATAAGTATAATTATCATAAATATCATATATAATCATTATATATATAATTATATCTATCTGGGAGAAGTAGTGATGGAAAATGAATTACATTGTTTTGCGAGGTGGCGGTATGCCATACACACGATCAATGGTTTCATTTACCATTTGAGGGAGGATGAGATGGATTTTGTTTATGATATTAAAATATAAAAATCTTATTATATTTAATATATCCTTGTTATTATAGAATAATTGTTTAATAATATTTTAAGAAGGTTAAAGAAGAAATAAAATAAAACACCCAATTTAGGACATTACCTCTTCTTCAAAAAACTTTTTTAGATTTTCACCAAAATACTTTCTAGGTTGGATTTATGATAACAAATGGATTATAGTATGAGTTTATGTAATTAGGGAAGTTATTTAGGAATTTAGTTTCTAAAAAAAATGGTTTTTTGAGGTGTGAGTAGGAGAGGATAGGGGGTGACCTTTTATAAGTTGGGGAGAGGACACACTTGGAATTTTTGAAATAAAAGAATTACACCCACATTTTTCTGATGAAAAAAGGATAAAAAATGAAACATTATCAAAAATTTTAAGATATATGGTCTAAATATGACTATAAAATAGAAATTATACATGTTTTGGGTCATTTTTAACCCTTATTTTTTTAGTTTAACCCAAAGTAAATCCGTCTTTACCTTAACCACGATAAATATTTTTTTTACCATTTTCCCTATTCATTATGGTAAAAAATTAAGATAAAATTATTAGATAATATAAATTATTCTTAATAAAAACGTGTGATCCATTTTTACAAATTAAACTCACAGAATGTTTAGAATTTAAATTGAAATTAAACCTGTTGACGTGTCGAAAACACAGGTTTTCAAGAAATGCATCTTTTAAGGAAAAAATGATCTCATATTAACTATATGAAAATTAATAATTATTATATGAATTTAAATATATATATATATATATACACTCTATAAATTTGATTTAAATTATTCCTCATTAGGGTTTATTTTAATTATTTAAAATGGAAAGACATTATACACTTTAAAACATTTAAAAAAAAGTTGTTTTAAAGCCTAAAAATAAACTTATACTAAAATATATTATAAGGTTGATTTAAATTTAATTATTTGGATTTAATATAACTAAATAATAATTATGTTAATTTTAAATAAAATTAAAATAGTAACGGGTCATAATTTATTATAAATAAATGAAAAATTTATAAAAATCAGTATTTTTCATTAGTCACTGAAAAAATAATATTTTCTAAAAAATAAAAAAATTTCCACCTATGTTAATATTGATATGATGATTTTAAAAATGATGATAGTTTTATAAAATAAAATATATAAAATTGGTAAAAATTAATTTAAATTATGTGTTCAAAGTACGACTAAACTGTCTTTTAGAAAAATACAGTTTTCAAAAAACATTTCTTTTTCTTTCAAATGGTTTTTATTTTATTTATAATAAATAGATAACCATTGAATTTATTTTATACATGTGTAAAAAATAATTTTCATAATTTATTTTTTAATTTTAATATCCTTTAATTTAATGGCTTGGTTATAATGGTCATGTTTTAATAATAATATTTTAATAGAGTATCACGTTTCGTTAAAACCTGATGTTGTATGCACCACAAGCTAACAAAGACATTGAATTTATTTAAAAATAACTATTTTGTAAAGTATATGGGTGTTACATTCTCTTAAATTCTTGGTATTTCATGTCATATATGCTATCCCACATGACATTACTCTTTTAAAATCTTATGTTTTTACATTTTACCACCTTAAATAAATCGCGTCCTTACAATTTAATCTTGATATTAGAAATCAAGGGTTTTAAATTTGAAAATTTATTTTTAGAAAAAACCATATCATAAAAAATTTTAAAAAAATTTATCTTAAAAAAAGGGAAAATAAAATTTTAAATTCATCACATAACCAAGTTTTTATATAGGAGAACATTGATGGAAAGTGAAGATATGGACATGGAAGAAAAGAGTAAATAATTATGGAGAGTGGTAGAGATCATTGATCATTAGAATGTGAATGATCAAGTGAAAGTTAAGGACCTAAAAACCATAAATATTTGATGAGATAATAGATTTTTTGTTCATCATACATAAAGTTAATATGATAAGATTTTTTTTCAAGATCTTTTTCTTAGATTTGAGGGATCCTTTTACTATCTGGACTAAGAACAAAGGAAACACACTTACTTGATAAGTATAATTTTATACATTAACCAATTTCCCCCAATCTCATAATTTTATCCAAATTATGAGTATTCAAGATGATTTTTCATGCCTAAAACACTAAAATAAACTTCTAATAGATCATATATTCCAAAAAAGAGAAACAAGTTATTCTTCCATTTTTTACTAAAACCAAAATAGTTAACACGAGTTTTACCATAAATTAATCTCTAATACCTCAATAGTAACTCCCAAAGTTAAAATTAGTCTATTCCATAAGTATATTTACTTAAAAAACCTTCAGATTACATCTCCAAAATCATAATAGAATTCATCCTAAATAATAATTTATGTTAAACATCAAGGGTGTATATGTACTTCTACCTAATAAAATGTCTCCTGAAATATCATTAATCACCTAAAAAATATTTTACCAGGTTAATATTTATTCATAAAATTATTTTAGTAAAAACAATGTCATACTAACTAGTACATTATGTAGGTCAGTGGTAGGAATTGTACCCTTATCATCCTTCAGTTGTGGGTTTAAGCCCCGTGGCCTTAACATATGCGACAAGTTGTCACCCAGCTTGTGAGTTGTTATTTTTCTAAAAACATGAAGAAAACTTTTGTGATAATCATATTAAAAATTTTCCACAATCCTATAACATTATTAATAATATGATAAACATTTCAAAAAATACATTAGTAAAAAAATAACCCTTTTAACCACTAAGGTTTTCTATAAACCTCATTATTTTCCATAAAATCAACTAATTACCTCAACATCAAGCACATATCCAAGATTATATTTTCCTCATTTATAGATTATAACCTTACCATTAACTCAAATTTCTAGGTCATTAGTTCCATTCAATATATTCATGAAAATACTTAATGAAAAACTTCTACAAAACATTACTTATATATATATATATCACGATTCACATAATTCTTGAATTCTAATACATAAACATTTAAATATCTCCACTTAATTCTTAAAAAATTATCCTCACCATCTTATTCCTTAATACCTTTTTACTTTTATATGTAATTTTTAGTCTATTCATCATCCAAAAAAACCTTTACTCATACAACCTTGTTGATATTATTCTTTATATTTACCCCTATGACATAAATTTTAATAATTAATATACTTTTTACATTTAAAATATTCAACTATTGATGATGCCTTAGGGAAACCATTACTCCAATCCATTTCGTTGACTGGACATTTACTTTTTCCTTAAAAATACTTACTTTGTGCCCTTATTTTAGCACATAAAACATCTTCTTGTTCCTTTGAGACATTCCCTTGAGTGATTCTTCACACATTATTGACATATAAGAAATTAAATCTTCATTAGTCCATATAATCCACCACCTGAACTATCAATGAACTCTATTCGTATCTTTTTTGGTGAGTCAAAGATTTGGTTAAGATGTAGGTTATCAATTTTATATTGTGATAATAGATTTGACATAATGATAATATCCTTCACTCCAGTCATCATCCAATTTGGTTGCACATCAAAATATTTTCTATCACATTCAATGTTAACCTAGTTCATTCTGGTTCTTACCATTTACTAAAACCATAAAGCATAGTGTGAACCAAAATAATCATAGCGGGAAATGAAATAATCATGAAAAATTATTTATAAGATGTCTAAACCATGACACCTTCATTTCAATCTAAGACACCTTAGGTTTGACCTAGGATATCCATGATCAGAATATATTCAAATCCTTCATGATGATTCATAAATATTTTTTTAATTTTCAAAGCATATCACATAGGATTATCAAAATAGGTGTGCATTAAGGCCCATTTTCATGTACCACATAATTCATGAGTCAACCCTAACACACCTTTTTTGGAGTTATTACCCCTTGGTACTTATTTTCCAGATCCATGTCCACTTGTAGTATCTTGACATAGATGTAATTTATTGGAAACCACTCACTTTATACTTCAGAAATATTTCAGGATATTTTGCTATACTTAGTCTTATCCTTAGACTTATCCCGAGGGTTATAACTATTTTTTTCTCATCCTAGTTCTAAAGGTTAACTAAAACTTTTCTCTGATACCAATTATGGTTACCTAATCCTTTTACACATATTATTACCTAATTCTTAACATAACCATATATTAATTATAACCCAAAGATTGCAAGTCCTAGTATCATGGAAAATTAGGATCATAATACATCCTAGGAAACTAAAACATGGAATCCTTATTTTTTTCCTTTCCCTTAATGAGATCCTAAGTCCATTTGAGATCCTAAAACTACATAACATTACCTGGGGAATGCATATAAGAAAGGGGTGATCTAAAAATCCTAGTAAGGGAATACAAATTATAAGGAAACATAATGCATGAGTCATATATATAACAAGATTTCTTAAAAGAGAAGGAACATGAGTAATCATATGGAAGAACAATATAAAAAACATGGTATCATAATATCATGAAATCATAGAAAATTCAACAACAACATATAACATGACATAAAAATGAGTCAAGAATAACTGCCTAGAAAATATCACATGGAAGAAAAAGTCCCATAATGGATTATGTTTACTCCCTAATCCCATACATGACATCTCATGAGACTAATACATTACCCAATGAATTGGATCACTATCTGAGCATACCCATCATAAAATATTCATGATCTATGTGTGACACATAAGGTAATTAAATGATAAATCATAACATAATAATAAACCATGGAAATAAAATGGCTTGCCTAATATTATCTCTTATCTTAATCAAAGTAAATTTTATAGTGAAGTCATTTTAGAAATAAACATAAGGAATTCATTACCCTATTAAATGATGGTATAATAAGCTAGGCATATATATGAGAGACATATATACATAACTTAGAATAAATCCATAACAACACAGGTTGTTGTTGTTGATGAAAATAATTTTGAAAATATTTAAAAAATTATTGAGGAAAAGAAAGTTTTTACTTTGAGTAACATCAAAGGATTTCCTCTTAGATGGAAAATGATTTTGAAAAGATCACTTTGAACATTTCTTGAGGAAAATATCCATTCCATCTTGATAACACTTATTTTATATCTAAAAATTTCTAAAGCCTTAAAGATATTGTTTTTGAAGATAATATTTTAAGATTAATAATGAAGCTTAAGATCATTAATTTTTAATGACAACAGAAGAGTTTTGTTCATACTGAATATGTTAAAAAAATATTCCTTTCATATTTTTATAAAAAAAGTAAAAACATTACCTTATTTGGAAAATTACAGGAATATTCCTTTTAATTTCTTTTAAAAAATATAATTTAGTGTAAAAAATATTTTAAAAAATCATAGTAATTTTTTTAGAAAACATGTATTTGGAAGATAAAAGATTTTTGACCGAAAAGAGAAATGAAGTAATATTTTATTAAAAAAAATTTCCCAAAAATTTTAAGTACCAAAGGGAGGAAAAGTGGTACTATTACTTGAAAAATCCATGTATAAATATATAATAATAAAATGAAAATGGTTTATTAGATGATGTTCAAATAATTTCCTTCAATAGAAATTCATGCATAAGAAATCCCGATTAAAATGAGATTGAACCATAAACCCTTACCACTTTGGAAACTTTTGAATCATAACTTTCCATGAATGAAGTATATTAATTTTAACTTAAAATATCATTATATTATAAGTATTCATGATATATTATATAAAATGTCAGTATATACACAATTCAACATAAATTAGTTAAAAAAAGAACACGTGTCTTAAAGAAGGAAGTTTGGGATGAAACACTTACATGGTTTATATCATTGAGGTGAGAGTTAATCAATTGGGTGATTATGTGTAAAAAATGTATATACACATAAATACAAGTGGAAATAAAAAATAATGTAATCAAAAGTCATTTCACATATAATCTTGGTATAATATAATCAACAAAGTAGACGTATAACCTAATGAATGAAAATTGAGTTAAGAGACCCCTTACCTCACGATTCCCTTTAGTTGAGAACTTTTTAAACTCATATATAGTGGTTTTAAAAATTTTATTAACTTATAAAAAATAATATAATTATTTATAATATCATATATTATCCTTTTATTATATCTTATTACCCATTCGTTAATAATTTTTCATTATCATTATTGTTTCAGGTGTTAATTGCTTTGTTTTCTCCTACATATTTCATTATGAAAGTTACAAATATTGAACATAGGAGAAAATAAAATCATCTCCATAATGATATTAATGTTAAAAATACTATTTTTTCACTATATACATCTTTATAATCATTATTTAATTTTTAACATGGATAATGAATCACATCACTTCGTGGAGATTGTAGGTTGTTTGTATACATGAGTGACATTATCATTTCCATACCGGGTGAATTGGAAATGAATTTTATTGTATATTAATTTTATAAAATAAAAAATTATTTCATATATATCAAATATATTCTTCAAAAATTATCCTTTTTTATCTTCCATGTAAAGAGTCTGTGAAAAAAGAATCACATTGATTCGTGAGGCGGTAGTCCGACGTACACACAGACGACATTATAATTTATTCAATAGATGGTAAGTTAAGAAATTATATGATATATTTATTTTAAATAATTATTAATATTTAATAAATATCATACATAAACATAAAATTAATCCTTATTACTCTCCATGTAATGTTTAAGTGAAAAAACAAATCACATTGCTATGCGAGGCAGTAGTCTGTCGTACACATGAGCGACATTATCATATTCTCTATGAAATTGAAATTTATAAGGTATATGTGATTTTTTAATTACATAAGTATAATTATAATATAAATAACACTTATAATAATTATATACATCATTATATCAAGTTGTTATAATTATTTATAGAAAATGAACTATGTTAGTTTGTGAGGTGGTAATCCGCCATACACACAATCAATGATTCTGTTTCCCATTTAAGGGAGGAGGAGATAGTTGTAGGTCATGAAAATAACATAAAAATATCTAAGTATTTGGAATGTAACTTGGTTATTATATAATCATGGTTTAATAATCTTTTTATGAGGTAGAATAATAAATAAAATAAAACACTCGGTTAAGGATGTTACCTGTTCTTCGAACAATGTCTTTGGGTTTTCACCAAAATATTTTCCAAGTTGGATTTATAATAAAGAAAAGGATTCTAGGATTAGGGTATTGAATTATGGAAGTCATTTTTATAGTTATTTGATGAACCAATAAGTTTATAAGTGTGAATAAGAGAGGAGAGGAGGTGACCTTTTATTAGTGGGGGAGAAGACACACTTGGAATTTTTGAAAAGAAAGAATTCCAACCATGTTTTTCTCATGAAAAAAGGATCCAAAATGGAACATTTTATAACTTTAGAATATATTAGTTATATACATAACCATAAAATAATAGTTTTATAAGTCTTGGTTTATTTTTAATCATTATTTTTTTAGTTTAACCCCTAGTAAACCCGTTTTTACCTTAACTGTGAAAAATGATTTTTTATGTTTTTACTATTAATTATGGTAAAAATTTAAGTTGAAATTATTATATATTATAAATAATTATGATTAAAATATATTTAATATATTTTTTAAAATTTTACTGGCATAAGTGACATAATTTAATTTGAAATTAAACCCACAGACGAGTTGAAAAAACTGTTTTCTAAGAAATGCATTTTTAAGGAAAAAATGATCTCATATTAACTATATGAAAATTAATCATAATTATATTAATTTAAATTAATATATATAAATATATAATCGATAAATTTTATTTAAATCATCACTCATTAGGGGTTATTTTTAATATTTAAAATTGATAGACATTATACTCTTTAAAACAATTTTCAGAAAAAAGATGTTTTAAAGCCTAAAAACAAAATTATACTAAAATATAGTATAAAGATGATTTAAATGTAATTAATTTTATATAATATAAATAAATAGTAATTATTTTAATTTTAAATCAAATTAAAATAACAATGGGACTTAATTTACTATCAAGAAATGAAAATTTTATAAAAATTGGTATTTTTTCACTATTCACGGAAAAATAAAACAATTTAACCCTAAGTTAAAATAAATATCATGATTTAAAAAATTATGATAATTTTATAAAATAAAATTTATAAAAGTGGTAAAAATGAATTTTAAATTATGTGTGCAGAGCATGATTAAATCGTATTTTATAAAAATATAGTTTTTTAGAAAACATTTATTTTTATTTTAAATTGTTATTATTTTATTTCTAATAAATAGATGAACATTAAATTTATTTTATATATGTGTGAAAAATAAGTTTAATTATTTATTTTTTACAGTTAAAACCCTATAATTTAATGGCTAGGTTATAATGGTCATGTTTAAATAATAACATTTTAATAAAGTAGTGAGTTTTGTTTAAAGACAATATTGCATGCCTTTAAAGCTATCAAAGAGATTGAATTTACTTAAAAATAAATATAATGTAAAGTATTGGGGTGTTACATTCTCTTCTAATCTTGGTGTTGTGTGTCATATATGCTATCCAACATGATTTTCCTCTGAAAATATTTTGGTGTTATAAAAAGTCCAAAGGCTGAGATTGCTGGAACCCTAATGGGATGAGTTTTATTTTTTGAAAATAAGTTATTTATTTATAATTGTTTTTTTAAAATAAGGTTTTTTGACATGATGTAGTGTTGGTGAGAAGTTGATTTTTTTGAAAAGAAGTGGATTTTTGACAAAAACTTGAATAAAGGAAGTTCTTGGTGTAAAAAGAATTAACACTAATAGAAGCATACTTGGAAGATATATGAAGTGAGAAGGAATTATAAAAGGAGACTACATGGTCAATAGAAGGACTGAAGAATTTTTGGAGGTATATTATAGAAATTTTTGTCCAAGACACAACATAGTATATAGTGTTTGGTATTGGAGGTTCCCAAAATGGGAAACCTGGAAAGGACTACACCACAATGGTCCCCATGGAGGAGGTCCAGTTTACCTAAGAAATCGGTAAAGCCCAACTATGGGAGTTTCAGTGATAATGGTCAAGATGATCGACATGTTTAATACTTGATGTCTTGTAATGTCCAAAATATCCAAATAAGGAGAACCATACCATATCAGTGGTAGTGTTTGTTGGAACTAAGGATTTTCATTACTAGAAATGGAGTGTTTTTTGTGTTTGTTTTCAATCTACATTGGTGTTGATCAAGAATCTTGCAATAGAAATTTTTTATGGTGAAAATTGATTTCTTGTTGAAGGTGTAATTGTTCCCAGTGTTTTTTAAATCTTTGGGGTCCAAAATATGGAGAATAGAGAAAGTTGTTTTTGGAAAAGGAAGGTTTTCTACCCAAAGGGTAGAAGTTGTGTGCAAGGGTGACAGAGGTTTTAAAACTTGCGCGTAATTGAAGTTTCAGGATAGTCACATCAAAACACTACAAAGGAAAAAAATGTGCACAATATATGTAATTGCGTGAAGGATGAGTTTGCATGATGGGAAGATCTGCGCACAATGTAGAAGGTGCGCAAGGAACTTGCATACTAAAGGTGACACCAAAATGATGAGTTTAGCATAGGAGTAAACTTGAATGCACAATGGAAGGAGTAAAATGAACTTTCACACATGGTAGATCATGTCTATAAATAGGTGGATATCCCCTTAATTTTAATTATCTTTTCCAACAATGATCTGGTGTCTCTACCGTTTGAAAGACTTGCATGCTACAAAGTTCCGTAATGAAAACTTACATGAATAATATTTCTAGTGTCTAAAAAGATCAAGAAAAACTTATGAGTTGGTTTCATGAAAGATACAATTGTATAATAGTTAAACTCGCATGAAATAACCAATAAGTTATGTGTAAGAATATGTGTTTCGTGAAAGTGATTGAGTTGCACATCTAGTGAGATTTGTTTATTTGGTTTGATTGATCATTGCTTTCAAGTGATTCAATTCTAGAATCTGGTGCAATTAGTGTATCATGATAATTAGGGAAAAAATAATTAAATTCCCAAACTTCTTAGGTTACCTTTAAGTCATTAAAGTAAGTAAGACTTCACCTAAGGCAGTGAGCATAGGGGAGTCGACATAAATGTTCTGAGGGAGGAAGTGTGATAACCCTGAAATATTGTAAAGTCAATGTGCCTAGAAAAGAGCGACTATGTCCAATTTTATGTATTCTACAAAAAATAGATATAATTTTTGGATTTAGGTATGAATGACACGCTATTTGTGTATTCTCCTTGGACCAGCCCTTAATAATTAACCAAGTAAAATTGCTATGTTGTCTCTCTGCATGTGATTATTTAATAACTACATGATTTCATTAGACAAATTTTTTATGTCCCTAATAAAGTGGGAACAAGATCCATTGTTTTAAAAGAAAAATTTGACACCCTGATTAACCCCTCCCCACTTAGGGTTCCCCGGGGTCCTATAAGTGGTATTAGAGAATATAGGTTATTTGAGTTAAATCTGTCCACTTTTGTTTCATAGAGAATTGAATAAATGTTAGGGGATTCCCCTCTTTCATATAAGAAACTTGCAGATTTTAAAGAACATGATGTGATCTCATCTGAGATCCCATAAAATGGATGTTATTTTCTTTCCACTGCTTAGGGGATTAAGTCACTGATACGACAGGTCTTCCAATGACTGAAATAGATAGGAAAACATTTGATTCAGATTCCAATGAAAAAAATTCTCTCACTATAGCACTTTCTGGTAAAATATATTTGAAGGTGATAAGTTTAACTATATCTAAGTACTTTTAGGAGAATATGGAAAATATATACAATGTTGATAACAATATAAAGGAGTTAAAACTTGAATTCTTACACTATCAATTTGATGATTTGAAAATGCATCCAGATGAAATTGCATATAGCATCTTTAATCACAATACTGAAGTTGTTAGATCTATTTGAGGACTTGGGGAAGAAATTAAGGATATTGACATTGTGTATAAAATCCTATGAAGGATCCCATATCTATACAATCCAAAAGTGTCATATCTTGAGGAAATATATTTGACTAAGCTGTTTCTTAATGATCTACTATGTAGTTTGGTGACTTATGAAATGATAGTCAAACCAAAAGATGCATCCACTCAAGTAAGAAAGGAAATGGCATTCAAATCCATGTAAAAACCTGAGCTTTTTAGATTTAGTGATGATGAGTAATAATAAATCCTTTATCTTTTTTCTAAGAAATTCAAGAGAGGAAAAGGGATATTTTAAGGAAAGATTCCATTGACATGTTTTTAGTGTAGTAAAGTTGGGAACATTGCCTCTCGATGCCTAAGGAAATTTGATGATGTAGAAATTGAAGTATAAATCATGAAAAATTTGAAAAGGTATAACCTAAAAAATATTATGATAATCAGTTGCATGGTGTTCTTGATCTCAAGTTAGAACTTGAAGGTCATCTTGATGAGCTCAAAAATACAAGAAAGAAAAATAAAAAATCAAGAGATATGATGAAAGAGTCATCAGAGTATGTTTATTGGATTGTATAATAACTTGATCACCTAGAAAGAGAGAAAAAATAACATGGGACAACTCTTATAAGATCAGAATATGTTTTTAAATTTAAACATAGGATTTAAGATCAAGGAAAATTCATCAACTACCTTACATAGATACTGGAGTAAAAGGATAATATAGTTGAAGGAATTGTAGAAGAATTTGATACTCTAAGGAGTAAACTAAAACTCTATCAAAATCAAGGGAAATAAATAATAATTTATATTTTTGAATTTTCTTAGATATATAGCTATTAGAAAGATCTAAAAATGGTTTTGAAGGAGTAGAGAAGTCTTTGAATAATAAAAGGCCCAAAATTATGGTAAAAAGTGGAATTTGTTTTGATGTAAAAACATGAAAGGCTAGAAATTGGATGAGACAAAATAAAGGGAAGCATAAAGTTGGACATATCACAAAGGCACATGATGTCCTAACAAAGAAAGTTGCAAATCAAATTGAAAAGAGAGCTGAAAATTATCCTAATGTATCCAAAGAGGATCTACTGTCAAATACCTTTACAAATAAAGGGGGAATGATGAGGAATTAAAGTGATAATACATTTCCACTTATAAAATGTCAATTCTATGGATTTTTGGTCCATACCATGTCTTACTATGAAGATATAAGGAACTATCTAAATAGAGAAGTTCCTGAATGTCAGAAAAGGAGATTGAGACAATATCCTCCATCATATAGAACAAATAGTTTCTATGGATATTATTTTCATTGTTTAAACTATGGTCATAAAGTGATTCATTACAGGTAGAGGAAAAGTAGGAACAATACCTACAAAACTCAAAGGAATGTCAATACATGTCAACCAAGAAAAGTTACTATTGAAAATCAGTATTATCTTCTAGAAGAAGAGTATTAGTATGATGAACCCATGAATATTGAAAAGATATTTGAAATTCCATCCTTTTCCTCCAATCAATTAGGTATCTCATGGAAGGAAAAGAAGAAAACTAAGAAATAAAATCTTGTAGAAATAACACTCAAAGCTATAAAGAACTATAGAACCTGGATTCTTGAAAGAGAATGTTCATCCCAAATAACATGAAATGGAGTTTTTTTAAAGAATATTAAGAAAAAGGTTGACTGAACAATGATATTTGGCAATGAAAGTGATTTAATGATCAAAGGCAGTGGAAATACAGAACTGACAAATGACAATCTGAAGAAAACTGAAGTTCTCTATGTTGAAGGTTTTCACCACAATCTCTTGAGTGTGAGTCAAATATATAAATCAGGACTGATAATGGAATTTAATAATAATGGGTGAACTATAAAAGGAAATACATGCAATTCTCTCCTGAAAGGATACATAACAGATGTCAATTTATATCAGGTTTACAGTAAAGAGAACATTTTTTACTAAATAGTTGAAGAAGAAAATGACCTGTGGCACCATAGGTTAGGTCATATTAATCAACAGAGCATGGAAAAAATATCTAAGCTTAAGTTATTTGTCTAAATTCTCAATCTGAAGTGTTATTGAGAAAACACATGTGATTCATGAATGAAAGGAAATATGGTTGGGAGTTCATATCGACTGAAGAAAAAAGGGCATCGAATTTGCTTGATCTAATCCATACAAACATATGAGGTCCAATGAATGTAGATATCATAAATGGAGAGAGGCACTTAATTATTTTTTTTGATGATTATATTATAATAGAATGTATAATATCTATGAATAGGAAATGATAAGTGCTTGATTTCTTGAAGATTTATCATTGAAGAGTTGAGAATGAAATTGGACACACAATCAAGATTCTATAACCAGAAAATGGATGATAATACACATCAATTGAATATTAAAATTATCTCAAAAAACATGGGATAAAGCATGAGGTGTCTGTAGTAAGAACCCCTTAACAAAATGGGGTTTTTGAATATGGAAATTGACAGGTTAACACTGTCGATAGAACTATTTTGATTGAGATTTATATTTCTATTCATTAATGGAAAGAGACTATTTAGGTAGTAGTGTACACTCAAAATCATATAGGTATTTTTATAGGAGAAACCATGACACCATATGAGATATGGTATGGAAATAAGTCCTATTTGAAGTATTTTTATGTTTTTGGAAGTAAATGTTTCATCCAAAAACAATAAGGCCATCAAGGAAAGTATGGTGATGTTTTAGATGAGGAAACATTCCTTGGATATTCAATGAAGAGTAAAACTAAAAAATGTTACAATAATCATCTTAAAATGATTTTCGGAAGTAGTTATTTCAAAATCACTATGGATAAACCCATAAATACGTCGAGGAGATCATATGTTCATATTATTAAAGATGAAGAAGAAATAGATAAGGGGCTGATTCACATGAAGAAATCATAGAAGGCTTGGAAAACATTCAAGTCCCACAAAATTATGATGATTTAGAAGAAGAATAAAAATATGAAACCATTACTAAAAACACTTCATCAGAACCTCATAGAATAAATAAAAGAGCAGAAATTGATTAGTCTAACATCATTTGAGATTGGACCGCACCTACATAGACAAGGGGAATAAGGAATAAAACACATTATGCCTTCCTATAAATTATGGAAACAACCTCATTTGAAGAATAAGTGAAGTATGAATCATGGTTTAATGTCATGAATGAAAAAATGAGTCATATTGAAAAGAACTAGACTTAGAATCTGTTAAAATAGTGAGTACCCTAGACCCAACTATTTAATTTAATGAAAATTAATTTTTCTTTGGATTAGAAAATATACATGATCCCTTTGATAAAAATTGAAGGTACCAGGGCCCACAACAGAATCTAGTGGGATGAATATTTTGAAAATTTTCATCATCAGGATGACAGAACTTGTCTTCACCGATGATCTGAGCCCTGATATGGTTATAGGATCTCGCATAAATTAAAGGATCATAGAAATAAAACTATAAACACACATTTATAGATATAAAGGCATGATCGACTGTAAATTTTCAGCACAAATCATTTCTTAAAGGATCTATAGTAGGATCCCTCTAGATCGTCCTTAAATGCTTGAAAAATCCACGAGAGCATTGATCGTTGAATTCCAGGTGCTAGTGCGGTGATCCAATGATATTTTCAATTTCCCAATGATAACCGTGATCCACTACCTTTAATTCTTAAAGGAAAAACATGGATTGACACTTGAGAGGGAGAGACTCTATCTCTAGAGAGAGGTAGGAGTGATAATCTCTCATTCTAAATGAATGAATAGTCCTTTATGAGAGATCCTCTCTCTCTATTTATAGTTGATGATGCATAACACCCGGTAGGGTTCCCCAACCCCTGGAAATTTAATATCCACTAAATAATAATTTTGATGAACTTAACGAAATCGTTAATATTATTAATAGTTAATCACATACATTTAGTATATATAAAATATATTACATGATAAAACTGAGCCATTTAACTTGAATCACCATTCCCTCTTAATGTTAAACGAACATTGAATATTAAAATAATATTCGTTCAATTAATATTTTATCGTATTTACTTAACCTCTAAATATTTTAAATAAATTCAATCCCAATTATTCATAAATTGAATATTAATGAATTTATTTATTCTTTTGGTGATTGATAACTTGGAAACCACTCAGACCCTATGGTGGGGCCCACTATGTCTAGTATACCTATTCAACTAAATTGGTAGGATTATTGAATACACTATTGTGTGTGTCCCTATAGGACCTTATCTCGATTGCAGTGAATAAAATCCACAGACTAAGATCAGATTCTAGCAACCCATCATGGCCCCTAAAGAGACAAGGCTTGTAATAGAAATGAAAACCAACCTATGAACACATTATATGTACTATAGTCTATTTATATTTTGATATCTCACAAATAAGAAAACAAACCTGTGTCATTTCCATTTTACTACTTATTATTTTTTGATGTATCCGAATGGATTTAACTTTCGACTACTTTGGCCAAATATTTTTGAAGGTAGCACTATCCGGGTCAACCATGCCTGAGATATATAAATTTCTTAACATGGAATCGAAAAATCCTTTCTTAAACTTTCAACCAATGTCATACAAAAAATTATGCACCCAACAAAATATACCTCTCCATGATTTCAATATCATGATTTTTTCCTTGCATCAAAGTACACAATCAATTGGAACACACTAGTAATGATCTCAAGTCAGGAGACCAATACACATGTCCATAGATATGAATAACTAATGACACCCAAAGCATGTGGTGTTCCTATTAAAAGGTCTATCTTCATGATCTCACTACTAGATATCACAAAGTGTGAATGGTCTCACACAAATTTACCCAAGATTTTAGGGTTAAGTGGTCACTTATAGTTTAGCTTGGGTTGTCAAATCCTCAGAGACCTAAGAAGTATCCTACAGACATGTACATTCTATGGATTGTTTTTGGATATGAAGTGGAAAACTTGGGTTGATATTATATGGGTTTAAGTGAATGATAATACACTTAAGTGAATTCAATTTAAAATAATGATTTGATCCTAGGTTATCACTTTGGGTGGATTAGATGCATTGTTTTTTCAACTATTTCAATTTCTTATATTTGAGATGGGTTCATTTAAGAAGATCAAAAAACATCATCACTTAATGGTTTAATACCTACACACTTTAATAATAATCACCTATACACTTTAAGGATCAATGTTTTGAGCACTTCAAGGTAAAGGTTCATATTATCACTTGAAGTGTGTGGCCTAAAATTCAACAAGGATGAAAGAGTTTAAAGATTTTCAAACAAAATTATCAATTAAAAGAAGTGATTAGAAATTAATGGGGTGAGAAATAAAATCCAATCCAGCCCCTTTATACTCCCCTGTATCAACCCATAAGTGTTTTATCCCTCCATTTATTCTATGGTTTCAATGGAAGTGGAAAGTAGACTCATGAGGGAGGAATTGGAGAAGTAAAAAAAGACAATTAAATAACGATCACTCCACCATTGTGAGATAATTTCACAAGGTTTGGTGAGAATAAATTCAAACCTTGAACCAACGGTATCAAAGTGATATTAATAAGAAAAAAATAAGAGTATAATAAGAAATTTTATTAAGAAACTAAAGTGAATTGAACAACTTACATGAGAAATAAAAACTCAAGGAAACAAAACCACAGCATAACATTACAACTAAAAAAAGCACCAAAGATCCATAAATAATCAAAAAACACTACCTTAATAGTAATTTTAGGAGCCTTGGGTAGAGACTCCAATAGTTAAAGTTATCCCACTTGAGTATGGTAGGCTTAGGGTGGTGGAAATCTTGTGGAACTTAGACTTTTCCACCCTTGACCCGAAGTGGAAGGAAGCTTGCATCCACCGAACAGATGCATCTAAATGGACTTATAGATGGCCTAATTAGAGTGGGACATAGAATAATAAAATTGATCCCCATATGTATCCTAACCTCCTGTAAAATTTCATCCCAAATGGAATTTTTTTTGCGAGATATTATCTAAATGGTGGGATATTTTTATGGTCCATAGAATCTGGCCCAAAATTTTACTCCAAATTGGGCCACCTGGAACTCCATTAAAACATCTGAATTAGATCTTGTCACTATTGTATGATATGTTATACATGATTTAATATTTCTTTATATAAATTTTTAGAATCATTGGGCTTGTATCTTGGCTGATATAGTCTCTTTATTGGGCTGCTGTCCAGTTTACTTTTCCCAGAATGTTGTTGGTTCAAGGCCAACTTTGATGGTCTTATAATGTGAATATTCTAGTGATAAAAAACATGAATTGTTCCTTATATAATGGGATACTTGAAAATAAAATATAAAAATAAAATCAAGACCATTTTTTATTTTAATATGTGTTTAAATATGTACTATGTAATAGTTCACTTTAACAAATAATTACAATCATAATGTAAAATAATGTTCAAAGTGTAAAATGCACTAAAAATGGTGTTTATGAATAATTAATCTCATGAATATTATAAATTTTAACAATGAATATTAGCCTATTTCAGTGGCTAATCACACCCCCAAATTGAGTTTTTCTAGTCCTGAGCAAAATGTATCTCAAAAATATGAAATTCAAATTATTTTTCCAAAAACATTTTAATACACAATGATCACCAAACACCCTTATACCAAAAAAATATTAAACCCATAAAAATATTTTAATACAAGATAGTTTCATAAGAATATCCCAATCCCAAGCCCATTCCTTTGTTCAAATTCATCGCCATATTTCATCCAATATCAATTAAGCATGAGGATGTGTTTTGTATCACAATATACATCAGGGTTCATCTTAATTCAAGGGGGAAATGATAGAAGATATAGGTGGAATCACATTTCAATATTAATATGAGTATTCAATTTTTTTTAAATTTTTCCATGGTAATTGAAATTGCACTCAATAGAGTCAACCCATGTAGCAAGACTTTGCTAATGACTCCTAGGATCAAATAGCTTAGGGCACCAAGTAGATCCCACATACTTGGGAATCATCTCAAGTTAACTCAATAAAAAAACAAATTCAAATTAACACAAATATATATGAAATTAATAACTCTGGGCCAGAAAACTATGGAGTCACGATCCCCAAGTGCCTAAAGCCACGCATTAGGTTATTTAATTGCTCTACGTGAGAATTTATTTATTTTTTATTTATTTTTTATTGAATACTCATATTAAAACTTAAAAAATCACCAAACCTATGATATTTATTTGGGTGACCACATGAAATAAAACTAATACCCCACTATCCAAAGGACATGTGTTGTGATATTTTTTTATTTGGATGAAAATACAAATGATGAAATTTCACATTATATAGCCACACTTTCCAAAATCTATGCTCATGAAATTATACATGGATTAAAATTTGAACCAGGGCATGCTAAATTATATTATATTTTGTTTCAAAGTGTGCAATGTGTATTATCATGTTCAAGGTTAAATAAATTTTTCCTTCCACACATTTTTTTTCTACACACAAAATTGTTTTTTTATTTCTTTTCACCCCCCAACTTAGAATAAAATTGTCCCTAGTGTTTAAAGAAAATAAAATTTAGAAGGGGGTAGTGTTATAAGAGGGGATTTATAAAAGGAATTTGAAATAATAAACATGGAACAAAGTCACCTGGTGGTTTAATTTGAAGTTTTTGCTGCTCCAATTTAGTCCATTGATATCCATGTCACTTGCAGAGTTCCCTAGTGGAAAAATGAAAAAACAAACAAACAAAATATATATATATATATATATATATATATATATTCCTGTAATAAGAAAAGTAAAATATAAGTATATATACAAAAATTATAGAATAAGGGAGCACTATAAGCTGTAGGTCAGTGGTAAGAGCGCTCCCCTGTCTCCCTTCGGTCTCAGGTTTGAGTCCCCGCGTCTTCACTATGTTTGACAGGGTTTTCCCCACGACCTATGACGTGGCCTTTTAAATTTTTTTAATTATATATATATATATATTATTTTTATTTTAACCTACAAACACCTAAAAATAAAAATAAACTAATGATAAATTATCTTCTTTTTAAATTTCTGGCTAAGGTATTACTCAAGGAACACACCATGTGACACAGATGAATATGGTTCTCCCCTTTCATACCCATCCATACTCATAATAGAAGAATAAGTCAACAATATATGGTATTATCATATTCAGAGTTAAATATTTTTTAAAATATAAAACTAATTTATTAATCCTATTTGAAAAATAAACATGATTCAAAAAGATTGGAAACATGAAAACCACGGGTTGCCTCCCATGCAATGCTTTTTTTTAACATCGTTTGCCTGACATAGACCCCTAATTGTTTAAGTATTTTCCTCATATAAGGTTGGTTCACACAATTATTCATCTAATTTAATTTTTTATAATGGTTCAATGAATGGTTTGACTCTATGACCATTAACTTTAAAGGTTTGACCATTTGTGGGATCTTGAATTTCTACAGCCCCATGGGGGTACACCTTTTACACTATATATGGACCCGACCATCTAGACCTCAACTTTCCCGGGTGTAAATGAAGTTTAGAGCTATACAATAGAATAGTTTTATCCGATATAATGTGTTTAGTTTTAAGGTTTCAAGATTGGTAGGCTTGAGCTCTAGCTTTATTTATCCTTGAATTTTCATAAGCCTCCATCCTAAGTTCCTCAAGTTCATTGATATCTAATTTCCTTTTTTTTTTTCGAGCCAATGAGAGGTCATAATTCATTTTCTTAATTTCCAAAAAAGCCTTCTGTTCAATCTCAATTTGAAATGGCATGCTTTACCATAAAACAACCTATATGGGGACATTCCTAAAATAGTTTTATATGCGATTCTATATGCCCAAAGATCATCTAAGAGTTTTATCTACCAATATTTACTAGATTGATTAACCATTTTCCCAATAATTTGTTTGATTTATCGATTGGCTATCTTAGCTTGACCATTATTCTGTGGGTGGTAAGCAGTGGAAACTTTGTGAGAAATTCCATACTTTTCCATGAGTGCGGAGAATGGACGATTGCAAAAATGAGTTCCACTATCACTAATTATAGCCCTAGGAGTTCTAAATCTTGAGAGGATATTTTCCTTGAGAAATATAATCATAGTTTGATGATCATTGTATTTTGCAGGGATGAACTCAACCAATTTAGATACATAATTGATAGATAAAAGGATGTACAGATATACCCTAGAGTTTGGGAAGGTACCCATGAAATCGATTCCCTAGCAGTCAAAGTTTTCAATCACTAATATGGGAGTGAGTGGAATTTGATTACTTTTTGTGATGGACCCTAATTTTTTACACCTAGGACATCTTTGAAAAAATGTGTATGATTCCCTTGGTAAGGTGGTCAAGAATAGACCAAACTGAAGAACCTTAGTAGAAGTTTTCTTAGAGGAAAAGTGACCTCTATATGCCCCACTATGACAAAATTTAAGGATGGAATCTTGTTCAGATTTTGGGACACACCTCCTAATGACTTGGTCAGGGAAGAACTTATAGAGGTATGGATCATCAAACACATAGTTCCTAACATCAGAAAGTAATTTCCTTCGATCTTGAGTCCCTAAAATTTTTGGAATGACTCCTGTAACTAAGAAGATGGCTATGTAGGCATACCATGGGAAATCACTCACTGAATAGAGGCACTCATTGGGAAATAAATCAGACATAGAAAGGTTATTTTAGTTGTCTTTGAATTACATCATAGATAAATAATCAACTATAACATTTTCAACACACTTTTTATCCTTGATTGTGAGGTCAAATTATTGTAATAGAAGGACCCACCTAATCAGTCTAGCCTTAGCATCTTGTTTTTAGAAAATGTATTTTAGTGGAAAATGGTTAGTGAACACAGTGATGGGGGATCCTATGAGGTAGGACCTAAAATTTTCTAAGGAAAACACAACATGAAGTAACTCCTTCTTAGTGGTGGTGTAGTTTATTTGTGCATCATTTAGGGATTTTCTTGCATAATCAAGGACACATGGAGTTTTCTCACACCATTGACATAATACTACTCCAATAATAAAGTCACTCGCATCACACATGAGTTTGAATGGAAGATTAGAATTTGGATCTTTCATGATAGGTGGAGAGATAAGAGCTGACTTGAGTGTAGAGAATGATCCATCATAGCTTTCTGTCCATAAAAATGGAGCATCTTTTACCAAAAGAGAACAAAGTGGTTGAGAAATAGAGCTATAATTTCTAATGAACCTTTTATATAATCATGCATTTTCTAATAAGGACCTAACTTCCTTAACAGTTTTAGGAGAGGGAAGGTGCAAAATTATGTCGACCTTAGCTTTATCAACTTCAATCCCTCTACCAGATACTAGATGGTTGAGAACAAGTCCTTACTTTACCATGAAATGTCATTTTTTCCCTATTTAGGATGGTATTCTTATCCTCTCATCTTGATAAAACCCTTTCAACTTTTAGAAGGCATCCCTCAAAAGTATCCCCAAAGATGGAGAATTCATCCATGAAGACCTCTAAAAAATACCCTACCATGTCTGAGAAGATTCCCATCATGCACCTCTAGAAGGCACCAAGATCATTACATAACCCAAAGGGCATGCGCTTAAAGGAAAAAGTGCCAAATGGACAAGTGAAGGTTGTTCTTCCTCGATCCTCTAAGGAGACCTCTATTTTATTATACCCTAGGAATCCATCTAGGAAGCAATAGAATTGATGAACTGCCACTCAGTTGAGGACTTGATCAATAAAGGGCAAGGGGAAATGGTATTTCTTGGTACAAGAGTTGAGCTTCCTTTAGTCAATACAGTCTCTCCATCCACTACTGACCCTTGTGGGGAGAAGGTCACCATCCTCATTGGTGATCACAGTAATTCCACCGTTCCTTGGGACAACTTGAATTGGTCTTACCCACTCACTCTCAGCTATGGGGTATATGATACCATCTTTTAACAATTTCAGAAGTTCTTTTATCACCACTTCCATGAGATTATGATTGAGTCACTGATGAGGTTGACGACATGGCTTTGAATCAGATTCGAGAACAATCCTATGAGTCCCGATAAGTGGGATAATCCCAGGAATATTAGAAAGGGTTCATAAAATTGAATTCTTATTCTTTCTTAGGACATCCAGAAGCATCATCTCTTGATTAGCTTCAAGAGTGGAAAAAATGACAACTAGAAAGGATTGATTGTTCCCTAATAAAACATACTTGAGTGATGAAGGTAAGACCTTAAATTCTAGATTAGATTGGTTATTACTTTTCAAGAAAGGATGAGACTTTGTATTGAAATCATTTTCTTTGTTCAGATTTCTTGATGAAATTGGTTCCTTGTGAATAGAATTTTCATCCACTAAATTAGCCAAAGCAGTGTGATGAATGGTTATGGACTCAATGTTATTGATTTCACCCATGGTATCAATGATTAGTGATTCTAGAAAATCATCAATAGAGCTATCTGAAAGAGATTCAATCCAAGGAGACAAATTTCCCTCATGTAAACCAAGAAAATCATTCTCTTGTTGACTTAAACATCCTTCGGAAATTCCTTGATGTTCCTTGAGTTCACTATCAACACTACCAATAAAATTAACCTCATGAATCTCTTCATCATCCCCAATTTGAGAGTTTTCATTGTAGATGTTCAAGTCTAAACTCAAGTTCCTGAAGGTTATGGTCATGTTACCATTTTGGACTCGGATTACTGAGTTGATTGTTGATAAGAAGGGATAACCATGGATGATAGGGGTTTTCTCACTATGACCTAAGCTTGGGTGATTTTCAAGGATAATGAAGTTAGCTGAGTAAATGAAATTTTCAACTTTTACCAAAACATATTTTAAGATCCCCTTTGGAACTTGAACTCTACGATCAGCAAGTTGAAGAGTGAAAGATGTGGGTTGGAGTTCTTGGATCCCTAACTAACAATACATGGCATAAAGAATGAGGTTCACACTGGCTCCCAGATCACAAAGGTCTTTGACAACTTTGTTCTCTCCTATCTCAACATTTATGTATGGGCATCCTGTAT
Source organism: Viscum album (assembly GCA_963277665.1). NCBI lineage: Eukaryota > Viridiplantae > Streptophyta > Magnoliopsida > Santalales > Viscaceae > Viscum > Viscum album. The sequence goes on from OY728163.1 coordinate 317,474,083, forward strand.
CTTTCAACTTTGGAGGAATGGTCCCTTGAATGGTGGTACACACATTAACATCCAAAAGGAATTGTTTTTTTGTGTGAAAATTTTCTTTTAAAATTGATAAAGTCCTTAAGTTACTTTGAGTAGGCTGGAATGGTTTGGATTGCATTGAGAAGTGGACTGTTCAACTTAATCTAAGAGAATATTTCCCTCAATGTTTCATTTAGTTCTGGTTTAGTTTTTCCTATCATGAGTTGAGGGAAGGGAGAAGGTTGTTTGATTTTTTGGTGAGGTTGTAGTTCCTTCACTTTATCATTGGGGTTTTTAGAATCTATGGGTGTTTATTCATCATTTTCATGTGTTTTTGATGCTTTTAATGGTTCTGTAATGGCTTTTTCAAGTTTCTCAATGGATTTCCCACTTCTTAAAAGAGTCACTAATTTGGGTTGTTCATGAGAGGTTTGTGTGTAACTGGATTTTCCCTTTATATTTTAGGATGTTACCACCTGAGTAGGCATGGGTGCCTTTACAGTTTTGATAGTTTGAAGTTCTTTTTTAAGGGATGAGAATTTTGAGTTCATTTTGTCCATTTCTTTACACAACTTCTCAATTATTGGAAGAGGGATAGATTGGGTAGGGTGTTGTGTTGGTTGGTTTATCCCAATAGGATACTTTGGTTATTAGATGGGTTGTTGGTATTGGACAAGTATATGTTGGTATTGTAATGGTTGTGGTTGGAATTGGTTATGGTTTTGGAAATTTTGTGTAGGGTAGGGGTTTGGTCCTTATGGTTTTCTAGGTTGTTGGTTATCTTTCCAGCGGAATCCTGGGTGGTCATTATACCTTGGGTTGAATGTGTTTTGGTATTGGGGATTTTGGAAATTTAGGGCATTGACTTTAACAGGAGGTCCTCATAGAAGAAAATCTTTAATGGAAGGTATGGTTAGGCAGTTGTCTATTTTGTGGTCATGTTTGTCACAAATTGTGAAAATGGGGTCTATAATTTAGATTTCATGGATTTTTCTAAGGTCTATCTCTTCAACCTTCCTAGTGAGTGCGGGGAGTTTATCCCTAAGGCTTTCCTCTTCTCCAAGTGTGTGAATTCCACCAGATTTTTATGGATTCTCATAGAAATGTGATGTTCCCCATGTTTTATTTTGTTCAGCAAGGCTTTCTAGATAATCAAAAGTATCATTTGAGGATTTGTTTTTGAAAGTTCCATTACACATCATGTCGATGAATTGTTTGTTTCCCAGGCCCACACCTTCATAGAAAATTTGAACTTGTTTTGAGATTGAAAATCCTTGGTGAGGTACCATGTTGAGTGTGTCTTTTAACCTTTACCATGTTTCACAAAATGAATCCCCTTATTTTTCAAAAAGTTTTGGATTCTCTTTTTAAGTGAAATTATTTTGGGATTGGGGAATTATTTTTTGTAAAATTCACTTTGAAATTGGTACTAGGAGTAGATTAACGATGGTATCAAATTTTTTTATCCAATTTGTATCACAATACTTTAATGAAAAAGGAAATAACATCATCTTAGATGATTCTAGTTGGTGTGGGGGACACATGGTTTCTACAATGTCATTGAACTTCTTAACGTGAAGGTAGGGCATCTCAGACTCCATTCCATGGAATGTGGGAAGGTGGTTTAGGACATGGGGTTTAAATATGTATTTAGAATCTCCTAGGGAATTTTTTCTAATGCATGAGGGGGAATTGGTCTAGGTAGGTGTGAGGTAGTCATTCATGGTTTGATCGTCTGTATTCCCCAAGTTTGGGGCTGCCTCATTTGGATTTCCATTTTGGTTCCCACCCGGGTTTATGAGTTGGTTTCTTTGAAGACCTTCCATTGAAATGGGATCAATTTTTTTATTCTGGAGTATTAGGAATATTAGGATCTAATGGAAATAGTTCCCTTTGTGTACTTGGGTCCCCAACCCCGATACTATCCACCTTAACAAGACGGTTTGATTGGTCACGAGTGTAGGCGGACATGTGCCAAAAGAAAAAAAAATGAGAAAGGGAAAAGATAATTGAATTTGTTTGAGAATATAAGAAATGGGATAGAATATAATGGGTGTTTATATGACTTACTTGGATCCCCAAAAATGATGCCAAAATTAGGTCTCACCCAAATTTACCCAAGATTTTAGTGTTAAGCGATCGCTTGTAGTTTAGCTTGGGTTATCGAATCCTCAGAGACCTAAGAAGTATCCTAGAGACACGTATATTCTATGGATTGTTTTTGGATATGAAGTAGAAAAATTGGGTTGATTTTAGATGGGTTTAAGTGAAATCTAAGATAATTAAGTGAATTCAATTTAAAATAACGAGTTGATCCTAGGTTATCACTTGGGGTGGATTAGATGCATTTCTTTTTCAACTATTTCAATTTCTTATATTTGAGAAGGGTTTATTTAAGAAGATCAAAAACATCATCACTTACTGGTTTAATACCTACACACTTTAATTATAATCACCTATACACTTGAAGGATCAAAGTTTTGTGCACTTCAAGGTAAAGGTTTGTATTAGCACTTGAAGTGTGTGACCTTAAATTCAATAAGGATGAAGAAGTTTAAAGATCTTCAAAAAAATTCTCAATTAAAAGAAGTGATTAGAAATTCATGGAGTGAGAAATAACATCAAATCTAGACCCTTTCTAATCCCTTGCATCAACCCATAAGTGGGTTTTACATCCATTTATTATATGGTTTCAATGGAAGCAGAAAGTAGACTCATGAGGGAGGAATTGGAGAAGTAAAAAATATACAATGAAATAACGATCGCTCCATCATTGTGTGATAATTTCACAAATTTTGGTGTGAATAAATTCACACCTTGAACCAAAGTTATTAAAGTGATATTAAGAAGAAAATAATAAGAGTATAAAAAGAAATTTTATTAAGAAATTAAGGTGAATTATAAAACTTACATGAGAAAGAAAAACTCAAGGCAACAAAATCACAACATAACATTACAATTTAACAAAGCACCAAATATCCATAAATCTTACAACAACACTACATTAAATAAGCATTTTATGAGACTTGGGTTGAGCCTCCAATTGTTAAAGTCATCCCACTTGAGTATGGTAGGCTTAGGGTAGTGAAAAGCTTGTGAAACTTAGGCTTTTCCACCCTTGACCTGAAGTGGAAGGAAGCTTGCATCCACTGAACAGACATGTCAAAATGACCTTCTAGATGGATGAATTAGAGTGGGACATAGAATAAGAAAATGTATCTACGGATTCATCCTAACCTCTTGTAAAATTTCAACCCAAATGGAATTTTTTTTTGTGAGATATTATCTAAATGGTGGGATGTTTTTATGGGCCCCAAAATCTGGCCCAAAATTGCATCTCTAGATTGGGCTGCCTGGAACTCCATTAAAACATCTAAATTATCTCTTTTCACTATTATATGAAATGTTCTCCATGATTTCCTATATCTTTAGATAAATTTTTAGAATCATTGGGCTTGTATATTGGCTTCTACATTCTCTTTATTGGGCTGCTGTCCAGTTTACTTTTCCCAGAACGTTGTTGGTTCAAGGAATACTTTGGTGGTCTTCTAATGTGAATCTTCTTGTGATAAAAAAACTAGAATTGTTCCTTATATAATGGGATACCTGCAAATAAAATATAAAAATAAAATCAAGGCCATTTTTTATTTTAGGATGTGTTTAAATATGTACCAAGTAATAGTATACTTTAACAAATAATTACAATCATAATGTGAAATAATGTTCAATGTGTAAAATGCACTAAAATAGTATTTATGAATAATTAATCTCATGAATATTATAAATATTAAAAATTAATATTAGCCTATTTCAGTGGATAATCAGTGAACTTCATGAGAATAAGTCTCAATGCTTATGAGCCCCTAACACTTGATAGTCAAACATCTATTATGTCCAGTTAGTAAGATGTAACTAGAGCATATGACATATTTAAGATTAATATCATGGTATATCAAGGTTCTTGTTATATCCTGGGATATTATATAACCCTTTGATATGATAATTAATATAGTACATTACCATTAAATAGTGGACATAGAAAAGTCTATAATATAATGATAAGAAGACATCTTGTACAACTAACAGTTAAATTAGTTTCAATTAATTTAATTTAAACACTAAAATTAAATTTATTAATTTTGATTAATTTTAAAAATTTTGGTCCCCGAAACACTACTCTGACATGTTGCGACACTTATCTAGGCCAGGAAGTTCTGTCCAGACCCTTTCGTGTTGGGAAGACCTACCCAAGCCAATTCCGAGGAATTTCGGGTCCTACAAAGTGGTATAATGGTACCCTAGAGTGATCAGACACTGGATCCACCCAATCTAGACGGGGTAGGGGTAGACCAACTAGGACACATGAGTAGGGCAGGTCGAAGGTGTACTGTGAATATATGGTGGATCAGATAGGGACCTCATCAGGCAGTGACTACAGGTGCTGTGTGGGACAACCAGTACAACGATGAGCAGACCGACATGGTAGGCAGACAACTAGTGTGCACAACGGGTCGGTGTATATGGTTTGAACAGAGGAGGATCCGATGAGGAGGGACAACTAACACTCAGGACTAGAAGATGTAGGTGTGGGTAGAGCCCAATCAGGATGCCGCAGTGGAGGCTGCTGCGGCTGGCGGCGATGTGGACAGGAGGCGCGACAACCCGAGGTTGCTCAGTTTCTCAAATGAGGTCTCCAGAGAGAGAGAGGGGGTGGATTATCCCTAGTCAGGTGGTGTGGTACTAGATCTGAGGGAGGGTATCCCTCGATAGTGGGATCCAACGGCTCTATCAGCATATAGAATTCTCCCGGTGGCGCATCCCCTTGCTGCTGAAGGAGGCAGAAAAAGACATTGAATGTGGACCGCTTGATTGAGGAGGTCGGACAGGGAGGTCCATATGCCACGAGGGATTTTAGGAGGCCAGTGAATGGACAGATTGACTGTAGGTAGTGCTTATAGCATGCGGTGCCTGGTCGCCAGATGATGGAGGTCGACAGGGTGCCGACACCAGTGGGATGCAGAGTTCTGAGGTGATCCAGGTTGGGGCCGGCTCGAGGTGGGGAGGCCAGCAGTGGCCTATAGAATTCTATGGCCAATAGGGGAGGGGCATCCCATTTTAACCTCTCCTAAAAGAAATGTTTTTTATTTCACTTTTAAAATTCAAGCCACACTTATTTTTAAAAACAATGTTATGGAATGTTGACTCCGAAATCCCACCCCACTTGTCCTTGTGTGTATTTTCCACACATTTTTTCAGAGGCTCATTTATAGAATTTTAAATTAAATAATAATAGTAATTATAATTGAAATTATAATAATAATAATAATAATAATAATAATTTATTATAAACATAAAATTAAAAAATTATAATTCAAATTATAATAATTATAAAATTATGTTTTTTACATAAGTGATTTTATTTCCAATGAAGGAAGCCGGCTAAAACTTGGCCAGATCTTGATCGAAAAAATCAATTGAAAATTTTAATATACAATAAAAAACAAAAACATGATCCTTATCTAAAATTTTAAATGGTCATAACTTGGATGTTCAATATCCGATCAGCGTGCGGTCTGAACCATTGGGACCAATTTTATCTGATGTACATTACACCCTGAGTTCCGATCACCTGTGCCTGAGTATTTTTGTATTTAGGATGAAGATGATGAAAGATGTGATGTGGAACCTACCAAGATGAGGTGGTAATCCAATACATGATATGGACCCCACAAAGATGAGGCAATACTTTAGGAGAGAAGCACACATACATGACCAGGTGAGCTGCATCAAGAGTCTAACTACGAATCAGGTATGATGCCCCTAGGTTATTTTAGGTTCTCAATATCAGTCAGGTAGTAATTTACATCTATGAATTTATTATTCCATTAAAACCTTCCATAAAATAATAGATTACATTCATAGAGATAAAAACACTAAAACCCCTTAAAGTTATATTAGGCCATTACCACCTTCCATCATTCAAGTTTGAACAAAATTCAGTGTTTGGGGTGCGAGTCATTCCATAGCCGAGGGTGTCACTTATTACTGGAGAGTTCATATGATATTAGTGGGTTAACTTAACTAAAGTGGTAATAAGTATTATACGAATATAACTTTATATAATTTTAGAGGAAATCATGTTATGATTTTAGAAGTTGAGACTTCACTCAACAGATCAAGGAGCCGTGAGTTAATGCAGTTGGCTAGCTTAATGCCTACCTTGAACCCTCCTAGTAGTGGAGTAGCCATAGATTTTAGAATATGAGAGGAGGTTCAAGGATACTTTCCACTAGAATAATCAAGTTACAAATTATTCAGATTCTAGTATAGAGGGTTCTAGGAATTCGACAATATAGTGAGAGAAATTTAATGATTAAATTAATCGGTATTGTATAATTCAATAATCAACCTAAAAGTAATAATATGATAAAGTTCATTTTTATAGAAAAATTGAAAGAAATACCATAGTAAAAAATTAGATAAATATTGGAAAAAATTAATGTACAAACTAGCACAAATTTCCAAGTGTAGTACAAGATCTTGTTCACATTACTACAGTATATGAAAATCAAGGTGTTGGTGTCCCTACCTATTTATCCATATCACAAAGGGAGGGTGTAAAACTGCTTACATGAGACTCATATATAAATCATATGATGGTTATTTCATAATGATATCATCAATGTCTGATGTTAGTTGTGGCCACTACATTAGTAAATGGATGATAAGAACATGTAGTCTCATCTCCAAGAAGTTTATGAGGAGAAAGTGAAGCAACATATGAATGTGATGATCACACTGGATTTGTGTAAACATGAAAGATAGACTATGATCTTTCATGGCATCCCATTATTATATATTTTCACCTAATTACTCTATTTTTATTTAAGGATAAAAATAAATTGTATAGAATAAGCACGTCATTACCTTTTGGTAATGTTTTCTAATTAATAAGAATATTAAAGAAAGTACCATCATTAGTTCTTATGGCCAATAAATTGGAAGACAAAGTGAAAAAGGAAATGGAATGTTACACATATTCCACCTTAATAATTTCCTTCAAATATTGGATGGTTATTTAATAAGAGGTTATTTTCATTTCATAACTTAAAATGAATTTATGAAAGTTTAAAATGCAATGAACTGAATTGAATAAGAAAGAACCCTCTTCTTCTTCAGTGCATATTCATCAAATAAATTATTGTTTCTGACATAATTCTTGGGTATTAAATACAATATGAATTTAAAATATGTGTATTGAAATAAAGTAAAAAAGTAAGTATAGAAACATTGTAAGAAGTAAGGCGTCTTCTCCATGTATATGAGAAAGGGTGATTCCTAATTCAGCGGTGAAAAACACGTAACTTGTAATTTCCATGTGAATGATTCTAGTTGAAAAAGTTGTTGAGCATAACCAAAACATTTATCTCCCGTGCCTTTTATAAATAATGATATATTATTCTAGGTTTCGGAATGAATTTTTTTTGTGGTGTCTCATACTCATCAAATAGTTTAGTGATACACGGATCATATAAAATAAGTAATGAATATAAAATGTATGACATATTTACCCAATTGTGGAAATAGAATTATTTTTCAACATAAACTAAAGGTGGATGTCAAGAATATACCCAGTATGGTATTTAGGATCATCATAGCTAAAGACCTTTATTATTATCAATGTCTTTATTTTGTACAAAGAAACCTTTCGAAATAAAGGCATGCCATATGGCTTTTGGAATTATTTCATCAAGCGAGCATGAACTATTCCATGGGAAAACAAGTGGTAAGATAATTCATAAGATTCCTTTAAGTTATTAAGGAATTTGATAATGAAGTATAATCATGGTTAGAATATATGAGTTTCTTCAGATCGGCATGTCGAATAATATCTTGATCAATTATTCATCGATCATGATAATGTAGTTTGGAGTAATTCCTAAATGCACGTTACCTTATGTACATCACGACATTGATTATAATAAGGTGGATCGACATCGAGTATTACATTTTAACATTAATCATCAAAATGTAGCATGAAGCAATTCCTAACCACACATTTTATACATAAAATTAATGGTGTAAGTAGTATCAATGTTACAACCTTCGGTAACTTTCATCCTATTTCAGGGCGTGATTTCCAAATAATGGTGAAAATCCATAACTTATATTCCAAATAAATATGACAAATGGATATCATACGATTTAAGTATGATATAAATACATTATGTTATAGGACATGTGTTTAGATGAAAAGAGTTTTTTAGGATATAAACAAACATGCATCAAGTTACACACATTGTACATTCAAGTAATTATCCTAACGATTTCTTAGGATATTATATAAATCCCTAAGATAGAAAAGTGGTAGTCAAGTGATAGACTTACTTTATAAAAAAAATGGAGAACATATCTACTAGAGATAGTGGGAGAAAGATTTACATGGGTCTATTCGATGATCTAGATGCACAAATGGTTTTCATAGAAAAAAGTTCCACAAGTACATGTGGAAGAGGAATGCTCCAGAAACACAAACTGCATAGGAAGGTTAAAAACCATGGTGAAGGTTTTGAGTTCACTGCAGCCAGTGATATATTATTCATTGAGAATAAAAATTCCAACAAGTAAGCAGTATATGGAAATTAGTTATGATAGAAAATATTAATTAAAATTCAACAATGGATTCCATGTATCAAATTTTAAAGGGGCTTATTATTATGAATACCATGGTGAGTATTCAAGTGATATGATATATGGATGGTACAAGTGTGGTACCAATATGTCTTGATTGGTAATACCAAGTTGTTATGGCTAAATCCATTATAATTTTACTTGTCATAACCAACTTCTAAGATCATTAAATTGGACATTGGATGTCAAGATCAACTTTTGTGGAATGTTTCTATATGATGAAACCAGAAAGGGATTATGACATCATTGTATGCCAATGAGGGTTACAAGTTACTGAAATCTAGTTCAGGAAGTAAGAAACAAGATCTTAGAGCATTCATTTGGAATGAATCTTTTCCATGTGTCTACCAAAGGATAGTGGGGCACCATAGTTTTCTAAGAGAAATACGTTCATCGACATATAGAAAACAAATATTAGTCTTACATTTAGTTAAGACCAAGTTGAAATTAATTATCCAGTGGTTGAATTAAAGTAAAAACCTAAGTTATAGGGAACAAGATCTACTGAGGAAGCTATAATGGTTGCTTGGACCTAGTCAATCATACATATACTGACATGGTATTAAAACAAATAAAAGTTTCAACAATTCAAGTTAAGAATTATTCCCAATTTCACATGGCATAATCTTTCATGTTTACATGCTTGAAACATGGAAGGAGATTAAAGATGTGAGTTGAGTTCCATACACTTCAGCAATGGATCAATCACGTATTCCATGATATGTACAAGAATTGATTTTTCTAAGATATAATTTATAGTAGGAAAATATCAATTATATCTAGGATCACTGTAAGTGAAGCAGTTAGAACTATAATATTTCACTTTAGAAAGTACACATGATATATAATTGGTATATGGAGAAGAAGGATACTAGTTATTGTGGGACACAAACTAGTATTCCTTAGATAAATTTAATCTAGTATCATAGTTAGGCTAAATTTATTGAGAAAAAAAGCTAATTTGAGCTGTTGGTAGAAATACCTATAAATACCAAGTACATTGAAGCTTCTAAGACTGCTAAGATGTAGTTATTAAATGAAATGATTTTTTCCATTTCTTAGAATCACACCTAGTAAGTAAAGTATTATCATAATGTCAATTATTATATTCTTAATTGCCAATATGTCAAGTTATGATAGTAGACAAAATGAATATAATCAGGGATACCATCTCTTTAGAAGTTATACTCAAGAAGATAAGGTTGCATATAGTAGAATTTACATGTGGTGGAAATATGGTAGACCCAATAGCTAAATATGTTACTTAGTAGAAACACGATCTTAACCATGTGAGTAGCTAAAAAGTTTGGTTAACAGGTTGTCTTTATAGAAAGTGGGAGTGTTGAAATAGTGGGTTCCCTAGACCCAACTATGCAGTACATTTGATTACCATATCGTGTATACAATTAGCTATACATGATGTATTCTTACCATTGTAGTGTAGAATTCTCTACAACCCCTATTTAATGGTAACATCCTAGATTAATTGTTGTATCAAAAGGTTATAGAAGATCTTAGGATATAGTGAGAACCTCTAGATACCATGACATTAATCTTTAATATGTCCTATGGTCTATTTACATCTTATTGACTTGACATAATAAGTTTTTGACTTTTAGTTGTCGGGGGATCATAAGCATTGAGACTTATTTTCATGAAGTTCACACTTAGTGATCTCTAGTAGTGAGATCATGAGGACAGAACCGCTAAAAGGAAAACCACATGTTTTGGGTGTCATTGGTTGTTCCTATCTACAGACATGTGTATTGGTCTCCTGACATAAGATCATTATTATTGTGTTCCATTTGATTTAATACTTTGATAAAAGTAAAAACCATGATATTGAAATCATAGTGAGGTATCTTGTGTTGGGTGAATCATTGGTGGTATGACATTGGTTGAATCATCAAGAAAGGATTTTTCACTTCTATGTTAAGGAAGTTATATATCTCAGGCCTAGTTAATAAGGATGGGGATACCTTTATATGTCTTTGTACAAAGTAGTCGAAAGGTAAATCCATTCAGGTACATCTAAAAATAATAAAGTAGTAAAATGGTGATGACATAAGTATGCGTCCTAATTTATGAGATATCAAAAGACAAAGAGACTATAGTACACAGAATGTGTTCATAGGTTAGTTTTCATTGCTACGAAAGTCCTTATCTCTTTCGGGTCCTTGATGGGTTTATAGACTCCACTCTTGGTTTGTGGATTTTATTCACTTCTATCTAGATAAGGGACTAGAGGGTCACGCACAATAGCATATTCAAGAATCCACCCTATTCAGTTGAATATGTATATTGGACATGGTGGGCCCCACCACAGGTTTTGAGTGTTTCTAATTTATAGATCACTAAAAGAATTAAAAAATTCATTATTATTCAAGTTATGATTAATTTGGATTTAATTTATTTAAATTATTTAAAAGTTAAGAAAATACGTTAAAATATTAATCAAAGGAATATTATTTTAATATTCAAGGTTCATTTAATATTAAGTGGGAATGATGAGTCAAGTTAAAGGGATTGGTTTTATAAAGTAATATATTTTATATATACTAAAATTATGTGATAAATTGTTAATATTATTTAAAATTCATTTTAGTTTGTCATAATTATTATTTAGTGGATGTTAATTTTTGGGGGCTGGGAAACCCTACTGGGCTGCATCATCCACTATAAATAGAGAGAGAGAGAGTCTCTCTCATAAAGGACTATTCATTCATTTAGAATGATAGATTCTATCTCTTATCTCTTTATAGAGAGAGAGAGTATCTCCCTATCAAGTGTCGATCCAAGTTTCTCCTTCAATCATAGAAGGAACTAGATCATGGTGATCATCGGTATGTCAAAGATATCATCGAATCACCACAGTAGCACCCATAATTTAATGATCGGAACTCCCAATGATTTTTGAAGAATGTGTGGATGATCTACAGGGATCCTAATATGTATCCTTCAAGTAATGATCCTTGATGATGAGTTATAGTCAACTGAGCCTTCATATCTATAAAAGTATGTTTAAAATTTTATTTTTGTGATCTTTTAATTTATGAAAGATCCTCAGACTATACCGGGGATCAGATTATTAGTGGTAACAAGTTCTGTCATCATGACGATGAAAAATTTCAAAATCGCCACCTCACCAGCTTCCACTACAGGCCTCAGTACCTTTAGAATCTTGTTAAGAGACCTAAAAATCATAATTTTATTGGAAAAAGTGTATTTTTAAAAATAAATTCAATGATAATGAAAATTTTATCAGAAAAAAGTCACTCTTGGTGTGTAAAAGATATTCACAGATCAAAGGCGTTGATGTTAAAGAAAATTTTTCTATAGTGGCTAGGTTGGAGTCGACCAAGATCTTTCTTGACATGGAAATTTAAAGAGGGTACAAAGTTTATCACATGGATGTCAAAACGAAATTTTTAAATAGTGTTCATGAATAAAAAGTCTACATTGAACTACCAGTGGAATTTATGATTGAAGATTATTAGATGAAGGTTTATGGATTAAAGAATGATCTCTATGATCTGAAGTAGGCACCATGAGTGTGGTATTCTCGACTAGATGCTTATCTAAAGAAGCTGTAATTTAAAAGAGGAAGTTTTGAATATAAACTCTATGTGAATAATTCTTAAAAAGATCAATTTATGGTGATTTTGTATGTTGATGATATTATTTTTGGTACAATCACAATGGAATAATTTTTTAATAACATAAAATAAAAATTTGAATGTCCATGATTGGTGAAATCACATACTTCTTAGGGATGTAGGTGATTAAAAATAAGGATTACACCTTTTTTTATTAGGGAAAATATGAAAGATAGATTCTGAAGAAATTCAATATGAATGACTCCAAAACAATGTCAAATCAAATTATAGTTGGGGAAAAACTTTGAATGCATGAGGATAGGACATCTATGGATCCCACCATGTATATGAGAATCAACAGAATCTTATTATACTTGACTGCAACATAGACAAATATCGTCTTTGAAACATTCTTAGTGGTATTCTATCAATGTAATATAAATGAAGATCATTTGAAAGCGAGTTAGAGAATCATGATTTATATTAAAAGTACTCTCAATTTTGGATTATACTTTGTAGCAGGAAGGGATAAGGAATTATCAATATTTTTTTTGATAATTACTGGACTGTAGATATGGTGGATATAAATTCTACTAGTGTTGGTGCATTTTACATTGGAAACAAATGTTTGAGATGATTGAGAAAGAAACAAGAAATAAATTCTCTTAGTATGGCTGGAGTAGAGTATATCTCTACTACAAAGGATTTTAATCAAATATTATGGATGAAGAAACAACTGACTGATAATGGGGATGAGGTGAAATAGCCAATTGTGATTCACTATGACAACAAGATCATGGCCAATCTTATGAAGAATCTAGTTCAAAACTCTCATACCAATCATATTGAGATCAGATATCACTTTATAAAAGAAAAATTTGAACACAATGTGATTTAAATTGAGCATTTTGGAAATGATAACCAAGTGGATGGCATTCTAACTAAGTTGTTGGCATCACATATATTCACAATACATTAGTTAAACCTCTATGTTCATCCACCTCCCAGTGCATGAGGTGGTTATGGTTTTTACCCTCTCCCCTTTTGAGTTAACTATTTTAATCTATTTGTGGATGTGATGCGGGTTTATAGTGGAGATAAAATCCTTGAGGAGTTTTTTTGAGCACTAAAAGTACAAATACATATTTTTTCGGTTTATTATTAATGGGGGATATAATTGAAATTCAAAAAGTGTTTGTTAGGAAGGATTGGTTGTTGGATTGGTCGGTGCTCTATGGTGGTATAAACTTCTCTTTTTTCCTATGGCGATATGAACTTATATTTTTTCACTCTTGTTTTATACACTGATATTTTCTCACATAGACTTAGAGTGATGGATGAGTAATTTCATTCCTTTTAGGTTTTGATCAAGGAGGGTGTTTTATTTAATTTAGCTATAAATTTCCAATAAACCCAAAGGGGGAGATTGTTAGAACCAAAGATTTTCATTACTGGAAATGAAGTGATTTTTGTGTTTATTGTCAATCCACACTAGGGATGATCAAGGAGTTAGCAAGAAAAGTGTTTTTATAGTGTAGATGGATTTAGTGTTGAAGGTGGTGGTGCTTCCTAATGTTTTCCAAATATTTGGGGTCCAAAATTTAGATAATGGAGAAAGTTGTTTTTGGAAAAGTATTTTTTCTGAATAAAGGATAAACATTATGTGCAAGGGTGAAGGAGGGTTGATAACTTTTATGAAAGTGTAGTTTTGGGATCATCACATCAAAATATGGTACAGAAAAAAAACACATGCAAGATTTGTAATTGTGTGAAAGATGGGTTTGCACGATAGAAAGATTTGCACGCTAAAGGTGATTTCAAAATGAGGAGTTTAACACCAGAGGAAACTTTTATGAACAATGGAAGGTAAATAAAGAACTTTTGAGTAGGTATAGTGATGTCTATAAATAGGTGGCTACCCTCTTAATCTGAAGTATCTCTTCTAACAAAGATCTAGTTCCTATACCGCATGAAATAATTGCACGCCTTAGAGTTTTATAATGAAAAATTGCATGATTTTTTTTTATTATGTATAAAAAGATCAATTGAAAATTTTAATTTAGTTTCAAAAAAGATATAAGTTACAAAAAAGTTAAACTTGTGTGACAAATAAAAAATTCATGTAAGAATAGGTTCTGCGCGTAAGTGCTTGAGTTTCTTATCTAGCGGGTTTTGTTTATCTGGTTTGACTGATCAGTGCTTTCAAGTGCATTAATTTAGGATTATAGTGAAATTATTGTCTCATTCTAATCAGGAAAAAAGTATTAAATTCACAAACTATTTAATTGACATTCAGGTCGTTAAACTAAGTAAGATTTCACCCAAGGTAGTGAGAAAGGGGGAGTCGACAGAAGTGTTCTGAGGGAGCAATGTGCTATCCCTAAAATCTTGTAAAGGAAGTGTTCCTGGAACATAGTGACTATGTCTAAACTTCTTGTATTCCACAAAAAATATTAAATATTAGTGGATTTAGGTATTATTGACACAATTTCAACATAATCTCCTTGGACTAGCCATTAGTGGTGAACCAAGTAATTTTTTTTTGTGTTGTCTCTCTAAATGTGATTGTTTAATTAATAAACAATTCAATTATATTGGTTTTAAAAATTACTACCAATATGGGAACAAGATCCATTATTTTAAATGAAAAAGTTGACAGCCTGGTTTACCCCTCCCCTCTCATGGTGCTCTGGGGTCCTATAATATTGTATTCAAAATGGCCAGTGGTTTATCAGAACACGGTAACACATGGAGTTTTGAATTTGAGTTTCAACTATGAGAAATGATGAAAAAATAGATGTGGATCAATAAATGGTGGAATAAATTGAATCAATACACTAAATAATACCTCCACACTATGATGATCTTAATTTGGGTGTTTCCCTAGGCATTTTGAGTCAAAGTTCCACCTGTAAGAAATGGTGATCCCAAAACGGATGTGTTGGTGCCTGTGGTAGTAATTTTTTAATTTAAATTAGAATCATAAATTATAGTTATATATATAAAGGAAAATGGACAACATTCCATGGATCTAGGAATTTTGAAGGGAAATTTTCCAGGAAATACACAGGACACACCATGGTTTCCAGAAGTAAACTATTTTGGTGGGATTTTTGGCAGGAGATGCACCAAAATTGAAGATGATGAGATTATATTATGAATGAATGCTTATTTAATGATTCATACATCATGGTCCCGAAATCTAGACCATGATTTATGAACTAATTTAGGGTACATTGAAATTATTCAATGTTAGATTAAATCTAAATTAAATCCATGCTATTGGAAGAAAGAAATGGATCCATGGAGTAGTTATTTCTTTGAATGCATGTTTATAGAGATCATGGTCAATTGATGAGAGATTTATTGGTGGTTTTGATATCCCATAATGGAATGACATGTGTAAAATTTATTGGAATATGATATCCTTGTTAAAAAGGGAGATTGATATAGAGAAGATAATCTTGGACAGAGCACACAAAGCCATATCCAAGTTTTCAGATGAAGAATGAAGAGAGTTATAGGTGAGAGGATACAAAAATAGTGGGATATGGTTCCATTCTTGAGAATATAAATTCCAAAAATAATAAGGAAGTTTTTGGGAATAAAAAAAGTCATTCTAGAATAGATTTGGAAAGATAAATGTGTTTCAATAATGAGTAGTTCACATATTATAAAGAAGTAGTTAAGAGGATATCCACAGAGCATTTAAATAAATTCAAGGATGAAATTAAAGAAAGTAATGTTATTTAAGGGACCTACATGTATAAAAAATATGTAAAGGTTATACTTTCTAGAGTAGTGATCTAGAGGAATGAAGTTCAAGGGAGTGACCCTTGGGAAGAAGTGATCCATCCTTAAACATGTAAGGGGAGTAACCCCTGGAAGGAGTAATCTATCCTAAACCCAATTAAATATTAGTACATATTTAGTGATTTTTTGCATTGAAACATTGTTGATCACATGATCCGTAGACTATCCTATAGTGGTGAACCAAGTCAAAAAAATCTATGACTTATTTACTTTATGCATGCACACTAAAATAGTCTAAGAAATGCAAAGAATATCTGATAAAAAGGGACAGTCAAGTGAATTACATCATTTCAGCATTTAATTTTAAGAACATAATAAGTGACCCTCAAGGATGAGAGGTTAAAATCCATTGAGGTAGCGAGGAACAAAAATAATGTGTTTAAATTAGTTAAGCATTTCATACCCCGATTCACCACCTCTCAGGGTATATCTCACTTTAAGACCATTTAGGGACCAACATATATACATATCCACACACAAGACTATCTTGGTAGATTCACACCAATAAAACACAATAAAAACCTATAACCATTACCAAACTACCATCTTTAATCACCACCACTTCTTCTAACTATAACACTACAAACCCACCCACTTTCCCATACATGAAAACCTCAAACAACATTCCAAAGTTCCTATTTAGTCATGCCATTACATCATTTCTAGATTTATTGTTTACCAAAAAATGTATGTTCATTAGGACATTCAAACCATTATAGAAATTACCCATGTTAATTTCATCAATTTAATATTTATTTTATTAAAATATCAGTTACATCACTTCATTAATTTAATTAAAATCCACACCCATTAACAAATTTATCATTATAATTAATGTTTTTGATACTACTAGAAAACTAAAAAACAAAACCCTCAATAGATCAAAACACCATCATTCCATAATAATGTACACATTAAATATTTAAAACTGAAGCAAGGAAACAAATTCCCTATAACACAACCCACACTAAAGTACCAATTAACATAAATAAACTACTACAAAAACAATACATAATGCCTCCCCTGCTAACCAATGTAGCCTCACATCCCAATACATACCAACCAACATAGATCGACTGCCCAAACCTGCCAACCAATGCATCTAAAACCAACCATAATAATCACCTGATATTATCCCACACATTAACCACAGAATCACATCCTCAAAAAACTGATTCAATCAACACACCATAATATATTTCAATATCCAACACTTTCCATCTCAAGGTGGGTCGTCAAATCAATTCATTTATTCAACACATTTGGTACAAAGACTTCCAAATCCCTAGCCTTAGTCCAACAAAACAAAGAATGTTAGGGATTACCATAAAATTACTTTAATGGATTCATGCCAATGGAAGAGTTGAATCTATTGTTACAAGAAAACTCAACTAAGTGAAAGTTCCTCATCCATGATCCAATGAAATCCATAATGCATGCCTACATCATATCCTCCAATGTTTGGATGGTCCACTCTATCTTCCCATATATATGAGGATAGAGAGTACTAATAAGGTTAAACTATAATCCAAAAATTATTCAAAAATACTCTCCAAACTCATGAGATAAAATTATAATCCTGATAAAAAATGATGGTCCTTGGTACCCCATGAAACCGCACTACCTCATCCACATGATGTCTCATAAAATTTTCCACGACACTTGAATACCTAATCACCAATAAGTGATTAGAATTCATCAACCAATACCTAAACACCCAAATAATATCACATACTCTTTGGGCTCACAAAAAACTAGTGAATAAATCCATCTATATTTCCTCCCAATTCCAATTGGGAACACTTAATGGATGCAATAAATTTTCCAAAAAATGATTGTCAACCATCATATTTTGGAAGACCAAACACCATGATACTAACCTTAATACTATCCATTTCATCATGGGCCACCAAAGACAACCCCTTAATTAATTTTATATCTTATATACACCAGGATACACCACCATTGATGAAATATATAACTCTCATAGAATCTTCTCACACATCACTAGTAGGACAAAAAATTTTCCTCAAAATAACATCAAATTCCAATAATCCTCTGAACACTCCTCCAAATGATTACCGTGAAGGACATAATTCCTCATCACCTATACCTATGAGTCTTACCACCAATAAATCCTCCACCCATTATACCATGGGCGATTCAACTGTTAACTAAAACATGAAATCCCCACCACTAGCCTCCTATGTGTTAATATGAATCACTATATACTCCTATATCACCCTATAAGTATCTATATACTTCTATATAACATATACTTGTGAATTTTTACTCAAAAAATTAGAAAATAAATTCTCCTTACTCAGGGTATAGAAGAATTAAAATTCATAATCTTAGAGAAACTCCATCTACTGCTATTATCATAGATGTAGTTCTTACTGAGATGAAATAAATACCCTAGGATCTTATGATTTATAAAGTCCACAATGTTATTTCCACTGAGGAAATGTTTCCACATATTTAGAGGAAAAACCTTTTCTTCTAACTTGAGATCATGGGTGATATATTTAAACTCACAAGGACATAATTTTATGGACCCATATGAGATTATTTCCCTCTAATACATAAACAAATTAGATTGATATGGGAAAATTTTTAGAATACCTAAAAAATACCTTTACCCACTATAATATAGAGAAATGGAGCACAGATCAACCCCCCCTTTATGTACTTGAAAGCTAACTAACACTGATTGGTTTATAAGAAATCCTATTATAACCTGGTCATAGATGTCGATGGGTCAGTGACTGGAGAGAAGTCAGGAACCATTGATAATAGTCCTAAACACCAAGGAAAGTATGATCCTTTGCAATGTTATTGTGTGTTTCCCAAGAAAAAACTACCATTGTCACGACCCGTCCTCGGGGCCCGTGCCGTGACTACCCCAAGCCCGCCTTCCATAGGCCAGGGGCTGGCGACTAGCACCAAGGCATAAATCCCAAAAAAAGGGAAGGCATTGCCTTTGAAAAGTAAACAAGCACCACAGAGTAAGCAAGCAGAAAAGTAAACACTAAGTAAAAACCGTACAAGCTGTGCTGAAAGTAAAAGGGGCCGGAAATACAAGTCCAACTGTAAAGTACAACTGAAAGGAAAAACAACAACTGAAAAGAAAAGCCGCAGCGTCGAGCCGTCCTCTGGAAGTCCCACCTGAAGGGTGGGTACAGATAGCCTCCACAGCTCCTTGGTCCAGCCGCTCGCTCCGAGTGCGTCCCGCCCAGTGGTCCACCTCCAGGTACCATCCTGCTCCGCACGCCTCCACCTCGATCAGCGCTGTCCGTCGTCTGCAACCAACACAACGAAGTGCGGGCATAGCCCGTGCAGGGGTGAGTATAAGCTACTCAGTAGGGACCCCGAGACCCCCCGAAGGTCTCCTGAAATCCACAAAGTATAATCCACAAAGGAAAGATACAATCATGAAGTAACAACCGACACTGCTTAGGTATATGCCCATACATATACCTAAGTCATCAATTCCCGTTCGGCTCCAACGTCCGAGCCCAAGAACAACCCAGTCCACACAGGAAAGCAAATGTAAACCCACACAGGATAGCACAAAAAAATCCATAAAGGGGAGAAAATAGTAAATCCACACAGGATAGCTCAACACAATCCACAAAGAAGAGTAAACAATAAATCCACACAGGATAGCTCAACACAATCCACAAAGGAAAGTAACACATGATTCAGCTCACACAGGTATACTTCTTCGGATGACGATAAAGATGATCACTGATCCATCTAAGTCGTCGGACCCACAAAGGATCGATAGGTAACTAACCCCCGCAAAGACCCACACAGGATCGTGCCCACACAGGACCTGTAGGCGCTGGCTCACACAGAACCGCTGAGCGCTGACCCACACAGAATCGGACCCACACAGGATCGGGCCCACACAGGACCTGTAGCACTGATCCACGTAGGATCGCTGAGTGCTGTAGTCGTCGCAGTCCACTGAGGATCTCTGCACAGTCGTCGTCGCAGTCCACTGAGGATCTCTGCACAGTCGTCGCTGCAATCCACTGAGGATCTCTGCACAGTCGTCGCTGTCGAAGTAGCAGTCGCAGCCAGCACTAGGGTTCCCGCACACAACAAGCTCGTTCAGGAGGGTCCACTCCACGAGCCGAGAGGCTGATACATCAACTGTCACAAAGTCCGAAGTTGATGTATCCAAAAGTTCCGTATCGACAACAGGAACTCAACGTCACAGACGGCGCATCAATCGGACGCCCGGTCTGAGAGTTATTGGCTTTTTTGTCCCAGGGGCCCGGTTGGTTTTTAAGGAAAAACCAACCCAACCGTACTCCACCTGCATCCAAACCTCAGGCGGAGTGAGCCAAAAGATCCGTCTCACTTAGAGGAATTCAACAAAGCTGACGACACGTCAATCGGACGTCCGTAGCTCAAGATATGAGTGTTTCCGCTCCGAGGGCCCGATTGGTTTTGTGTACGAACCAACCCGGACGAACCCAACGTATTCCGAAACCTTGAGTGCGATATACCGAAACGACCGTCTCGATCCAAGGATCGCGTTTCCGCAGACGGCACGTCGTTCGGAGGCCCGTAGCTCAAGTTACGGGCAAAAGACTGAAAATGGTCCGAAGACGGGGGGTCCGGGCCCGGGCCGACCCGGCCCGACACCCCCTGGGTCGGCTGAACCGGGTCGACCCGACCCGGTCCGGTCCGGCCTGGCTCGGTTCGGCTGAGCGGTCGAACGGCCGTGCGCCGTGGGGCGCTGCCCCCGCGGTCTGGAGGTGCCGCAGCCCCCCGCGTGGGGCCGCGCTGGATCAAAGGACGCAGATTTTCCGCGTCCGAGTGCGCCGGACCCGCACGGCCGCGGGTGCCGCCGCCGCGGCTTCAGCCGCGCCGGCGACCCGCACCGCCGGCGGATTCCACGGGCCACCGTAGTCACTCCGGTGGTCCGATTTCATTCCCGTCTGCACCGCTGCTCCTCCCGGGACTCGTTCTTCACTGCTGAACCATCAAATTTCCGTTGCGGCACGTTCCCTCGTCGCCCGTCAAATCCGCACAACAACGAAGAACGGCAGAGGGTTTTCGGGCCATGTTCGTTTGGCCCGCACCCTCCGTGTTAGAGATAAAAAACGGGAGAAATAATCCAACACATGAAACAACAATTTTAATTAACTAAAATTGTTCATTTGAATCCGGTTCTTTAATTTAAGGAAATGTTCACGGGAATAAGGGCATTTCCAAAAAAATCCCTACCTTGTCAAGTCGTCGTATGCGGGTTCTTTGCGGAAATTGATCGCCGCGGAAGGAGGCGATCGTCGTGTCGCGGAAGGCGTCGCGTCGTCGCGGAAGGGCGTCGCGTCGTCGCGGAATCCGGCATTGCGTCGACGAACTCAACGGACCAAGAAACAACAGATTTAATTATAAATAATTAAATCTGTGTTTTGGTAAAAAACACAAAGGAGATTAAAAAGAAAATCTGAGACTCTTACCTCAACGGATGATTGAAGGTTTTTGTTGCGGATTAAAGAACGTCGCCAAAGAACGTCGCGGGAGAGGAAACGTCAGTGTCGCAGCACACGTCATCACGTCGTCGATTTCCGCGGGTTCAGCGTTCTTCGTCGGAGGCCGACGTTCTTCGCGTTCTTCGCGTTCTTCACGTTCTTCACGTTCTTCACGAAGAAAGGTGAAGGCACAAGAACCTCTGACAAAAACCTTTCAACGAGTAATCCTCCAAATATGGTGTTGGTCTTATTTTATTATTACGCCAACAAACGAAAAAGAGGTAAGTAACGAC
The DNA here is from genome assembly GCA_963277665.1 of Viscum album. Classification (NCBI taxonomy): domain Eukaryota; kingdom Viridiplantae; phylum Streptophyta; class Magnoliopsida; order Santalales; family Viscaceae; genus Viscum; species Viscum album. Next base: position 317,495,974 of record OY728163.1, read on the forward strand.
CCATTAATTCGTAGAATTAATTCAACGAAAGAAATCACCCATTTAATTCACGAATAAAACCGCCCAATTAAATGGTTTGTTAAGAATTTAAGAAAACGCGTCAGTTGACTTTCATAATGATGGGTTTTCGCGGGTGCGTTACTTAGCGGAAAAGAAATGGCGGGGCTCGTGCGGGCCCCACCTCGCAAATATCCGACCAAGAGGGTAGGATATTTCTGGATAGCAGCCTATCCATTTCAACTCAGTTTAAGTGGATTTCAAGTGGCTTCAAGCGGCTCAAGTGAAATAAAATAAAGTTTGTCGAACAATTTATTTTATTTCTTAACTTTAAGCCCAAAAATTAAAAACCACACCCGAGCAAAGGCAACACCGGAAGAGGCGTTTCTAAGCAAATATCGGCGCTGCGATTTCATCGGTGCCATCAGAATTTGATTCCGGGCACCGGTCCAAAAGTTAGAAAAACCCGCTCGTCCGTTCAATGAACGTACCCGAGCCAAACTTCAAAAAAAATGATTTCGGGCACACCGGGCCTCGGAATCAGGTGCCGTCAGAAACTGCGTTCTTGTAAAATTCCAAATAAAATTAAGAAAAAAATTTCCTTGAAATTTACGGGTCTTTACATTACTCCCACCTCAGGGCTTTACGTCCCCGTAAAGATACATCATAAACTAGGGAAACAAATGTGGGTACTGAGCACGCATCTGAGCCTCCCGCTCCGATGTGCTCTCCTGGAGGTTCCTGTGCTGCCATCTGATGCGCACAAGAGGAATTGATCGCCCACGTAGGACCCGCTCCTGTCGATCCTCTATCTCCACCGGGACCTCCGTAAAAGTCACCCCATCATCCACGTCTAGCTCCCCATAATCAATGATGTGCGTCAGGTCGTGCACGTATCTCCTCAGCTGAGATACGTGGAAGACGTCGTGCACTCGGTGCAACTGAGGTGGTAGAGCCAGGAGATAAGCCACCTCTCCAACCCTGCTGAGGACCTGGAAGGTTCCGATGAAGTGTGGAGACAACTTTCCGCCTCGGCCAAATCTCCGCAAACCACGTCGAGGTGAGACCCGCAAGAAGACGTGGTCGCCATCCTCGAACTCTAGTGGCCTCCGCCTCCTGTCATCATATGACTTCTGCCGGCTCTGAGCTGTCCTCATCCGCTCCTGGATGACCTGGACCTTCTCTGTCGTGGCCCGGATCATCTCTGGTCCCACAAGTGCTGACTCCCCAGGGTCTGTCCAGCACAAAGGAGATCTGCAAGGCTTGTCGTACAACGCCTCGTTTGGTGCCATACCGATGGTGGAGTGGTACCTGTTGTTGTACGCGAACTCCACCAAGGGTAGGTGGTCCTCCCAGCTGCGACTAAAGTCGAGGACACATGCGCGGAGCATGTCCTCGAGAGTCTGAATGGTCCTCTCCGTCTGACCATCCGTCTGAGGGTGAAAGGCGGTGCTCAGACGTAGCCGCGTCCCGAACGCTTCCTCCAACCCCTTCCAAAGCTGGGAAGTAAAACGAGCGTCTCGATCGGAGACGATAGTCGATGGCACACCGTGAAGCCTTACAATCTCCTGAACGTAGAGACACCCCAAGCTCTCCACTGAGCCCTACTCTCGGATGGGTAAGAAATGTGCCCACTTGGTGAGTCGGTCAACAATCACCCAAATGGAGTCGTGAACTCTGGAAGTGCGTGGAAGTCCAGTCACGAAGTCCATAGATATCCCGTCCCACTTCTACTCCGGGACCTCCAAGGGCTGTACCAACCCTGCTGGTACCTGATGCTCCGCCTTCACCTGCTGGCAGGTGAGGCACTGTGAAATGAACTCTGCCACAGCCTTCTTCATGCCCGGCCACCAGTGCTGTCGTCTGAGGTCCTGGTACATCTTCGCCACACCAGGATGTACCGCCAAAGGAGAAGTGTGAAACTCTCTCAGCACCTCCTCTCGTAAAGCGACTGGCACGAAGGTACGTCCTCTGAAAAGGACATCGTGCTCTGCTCCAAGGGAGAAACCATCAGGTGCCTGTCCCGAGGATATCTGTGCACGCCGCGTCTCACAGTCAGCATACTCACGCTGTGCCTCTCTGACCCGCTGCAGTAGTGGAGGGGTGACTGTGAGAGACTGAAGGAAGGCTGCTCCATCTCTATCCACGAAGGATATCTGCAAGGCGGCTAGCTGCTCTGTCGCCTCCTCAAGTAGCTGAATGCCCGTCCTCCTGCTGAGGGCATCGACTACTACGTTCCCCTTCCCAGGAGTATAGACTATCTCAATGTCATAGTCCTGGAGGAAATCGAGCCATCGCCGCTGTCTCAGGTTCAGGTCCTTCTGAGAGAAGATGTACCTGAGACTCTGGTGGTCAGAAAAGACTGTAAAGCGCTCGCCCATCAGATAGTGCCGCCATGTCCTCAGAGCGAAGACCACTGCTGCTAACTCCAGGTCATGGGTAGCGTAGTTCTGCTCATGCGGCCTCAACTGACGTGATCCATAGGCAATCGCGGCCCGCTCCTGCATCAGGACACACCCGAGTCTGGTCCCTGATGCATCGCAGTAGACTACGTATCCAACTCCCTCCTCAGACAACCTCAAGATTGGTGCGCTGGTCAATCTCTGTCTCATCTCCTGGAAGCTTTGCTGACATCTTTCTAACCACACGAAGGGTTTCCCCTTCTTCGTCAACGCTGAGAGTGGCGCCGAAACTCTGGAGAAGTCCGACAAAAATCTCCGATAGTATCCGGCTAGACCCAAGAAACTCCGCACCTCCGTCACGCTCCTGGGTGGCTCCCAAGCTAGCACTGCCTCGATCTTCGCGGGATCCACTGCAACTACCGCCTCAGAAATGACGTGCCCCAAGAAGTGTACCTCACGTAACCAGAACTGGCACTTTGAGAGCTTTCCATAAAGCTGGTGCTCTCGGAGTGTGTCCAGTACAACCCGCAAGTGGTAGGCGTGCTCCTCCTCCGTGGTCGAGTACACCAAAATGTCATCGATGAAGACCAAGAAAAATCGATCGAGGGATGGCTGGAATATCCTGTTCATGAGGCTCATGAACACTTCTAGAGCATTGGTTACGCCGAAGGGCATAACCAAGAACTCATAGTGGCCATACCGACACCTGAAGGCCTTCTTCTTCACGTCCTCGTCTCGAACTCTGAGCTGATGATAGCCTGATCTGAGGTTTATCTTCGAGAACCACCGTGCTCCCTTGAGCTGATCGAAGAGTTCATCAATCCTCGGTAGCGGATACTTGTTCCTCACTGTCACCTGGTTTAGGCGACGATAATCGACACACAGTCGCAAGCTCCCTTCCTCCTTCTTGGCGAACAAAATCGGGGAAGCCCAGGGTGAAACGCTGGGTCGGATGAACCCCTTGCCCTGCAAGTCCTCTAACTGTACCCGTAGCTCTCGAAGCTCAGCGGGGGCCATCCGATACGCTGGAGTGGATATCAAGGCTATCTCGGGGTACAGGTCAATATAAAAGTCTACCTCTCTGCGAGGAGGTAGTCCTGGAACGTCGTCGGGGAAGACGTCCGCATACTGATCCACCACTGCAGGAAAACTAGGACTCTGCACGTCAACTGCTCCAAGGATGAGGCTAGCCAAATGATGAGTGGTGGGCTGCCCTCTCCCCTGTGTGAGTCCATCCTGTGCTGCAAAGGCTCCCTTCTCGCCGGTGAAGGTGAACCTGCTCCCGTCGGTGCGCACACATCGCACCTTGCGCCTAAAACAGTCAATCTGAGCATTGAATGTAGATAACCAATCCATGTCCAAGATGACATCGTAAGGCCTCAACGCTGCTACAAGAAGATCTCAGCTGAAGCTCTCGCCTCCTAGAGTAAGCTCACACTTCCGGCACCAGTGCGTAATCGTCGAGTCTGCTCCCGTAGGAGTCTCTAGCCGTAAGGATTGAGCCAACGGCTCTGTCGGAATCTCCGAGCTCCGAACAAGGGCAGCGACTATGAAAGAGTGACTCGCTCCTGTGTCTATAAGAGCTGCAACAAGGGTGGAATAGACACAGATCGTACCTCGAATCATCTCTGGCGCGCCGTGGTCGTAGGCCTCCGCTTCCTGGAGCTGTGCCTGTCTCTGCCCGCCAGCTCCCTGTGGTCGGGGCGGACCTCCTGGTGGTGGTGGTGGCAGAGCCTCAAAGCGTCGCCCACCACCTGCTGCTCGGCTAGCTCCTCTGCCTCGTCCGCCTCCTCCCTGTGGACCGCCACGGTCGACCCTCTGCCTCTGCCTGGGTGGTCCCTCCACCGTCTGCTGCTCCTCGGTACGGCGGGTCGGGCAGTCACGAGCCATGTGGCCCTGCCCACCGCACGCGTAGCACTGCCTGCCTCTCGGAAGACTGGCTCCGCGCTGTGTGCCCCGCACTGCTGAGCCAGTGTCCCGAGGTCGTCTGCCAGAAGGTCTGGTCGGCCGGGAACCCTGAGTCATCCGTCGGCTACCTGCTGCTAAAGACTCCGCTACCTGCCGCCCTGCAGTAGGTCTCGCTGTGGACTCTGCCAGAAAGCTCTCGATCAGAAGGGCTCGTTCTAGCACTCCTGCCTGGGTCGGGATGCTGAGGGAGATCAGCGATGCCCTGATCTCGTGTCTCAATCCCTCCTCGAAGGTCCGGGCCCAGAAGAAGGGGTCCCGTACCATGCCGGTCGAGTAGCGAGAAAGATCGGTGAACCTCGCCACGTACTGGGCGACCGTCAAGCTGCCCTGTCGCAGTTGAAGAAGCTCCTGGATGCGCACCGCACGGAGGGTGGCCGGGAAGAACTCTGAGCGGAAGAGGCTCTTGAAGTCCGTCCAGATGAGGGAGGCCTCATCGTGCACCTGGAGCATCAAGCTCCACCATCGTCCTGCTACTGCGTGCAGTAGGCTCGCCGCGAGGATCACCATGAGGTCTGCTGGTGTCCTCACTAGCCTGAAAACTCGAACGACCGCCTCCAGCCAGTCCTCGGCTGCCTGGGGGTCCGTCTCCCCACAAAACCTGGGCGATCGCTAGCGCTGGAAGTCGTGCAGAGATCCGAGGCGACGTGCATCATCAGCAGTCAACACTGGAATCATCGGGGGCTCGGCGGGTAAAGGTACCGCCGGTGCCTCTACTGTCGATGGGCCCTGTACCGAGGCCTCGTCGCTCGGCGGGCTGTCGTCGCGCTCTACTCTCGGAACCCTAGCTGGCTGCCATCGTGGGGACATCCTGAAAAGTAAACAAGTGCACCACGGTCAGAACAATATACCTGGTGAGCTGACATAAGTAATCACAAAGAAAACTTGAAACACACATGCAATCAATGTTTTCGTGTATTAAGTCGGAAATCAGAAGTCAGGGTCCTGGTGTACGGATACGACGGCCGCCGCACCAACACTGGACTCTCTAGACTGATAACCACACCCAATACGCTAAACACTATTGCTTCACATAGAAGAAAGATCAGAGTCTCCGGTAGAACCGACCACCTTTATTACCAATTTGTCACGACTCGTCCTCGGGGCCCGTGCCGTGACTACCTCAAGCCCGCCTTCCATAGGCCAGGGGCTGGCGACTAGCACCAAGGCGTAAATCCCAAAAAAAAGGGAAGGCATTGCCTTTGAAATGTAAACAAGCACCACAGAGTAAGCAAGCGGAAAAGTAAACACTAAGTAAAAACCGTACAAGCTGTGCTGAAAGTAAAAGGGGCCGGAAATACAAGTACAACTGTAAAGTACAACTGAAAGGAAAAACAACAACTGAAAAGAAAAGCCGCAGCGTCGAGCCGTCCTCTGGAAGTCCCACCTGAAGGGTCGGTACAGATAGCCTCCACGGCTCCTCGGTCCAGCCGTCCGCTCCGAGTGCGTCCCGCCCAGTGGTCCACCTCCAGGTACCGTCCTGCTCCGCACGCCTCCACCTCGATCAGCGCTGTCCGTCATCTGCAACCAACACAACGAAGTGCGGGCATAGCCCGTGTAGGGGTGAGTATAAACTACTCAGTAGGGACCCCGAGACCCCTGAAGTTCTCCCAAAATCCAAAAAGGAAAGATACAATCATGAAGTAACAACCGACACTGCTTAGGTATATGCCCATACATATACCTAAGTCATAAATTCCCGTTCGGCTCCAACGTTCGAGCCCAAGAACAACCCAGTCCACACAGGAAAGAAAACTTAAACCCACACAGGATAGCACAACACAATCCATAAAGTAGAGTAAACAGTAAATCCACACAGGATAGCTCAACACAATCCACAAAGGAGAGTAAACAGTAAATCCACACAGGATAGCTCAACACAATCCACAAAGGAAAGTAACACAGGATTCAGCTCACACATGTATACTTATTCGGATGACGATAAAGATGATCACTGATCCATCTAATTCGTCGGACCCACAAAGGATCGATAGGTAACTAACCCCCGCAAAGACCCACACAGGATCGGGCCCACACAGGACCTGTAGGCGCTGGCTCACACAGAACCGCTGAGCGCTGACCCACACAGGATCAGACCCACACAGGATCGGGCCCACACAGAACCTGTAGCACTGATCCACGTAGGATCGCTGAGTGCTGTAGTCATCGTAGTCCACTGAGGATCTCTGCATAGTCGTCGCCGCAGTCCACTAAGGATCTCTGCACAGTCGTCGCTGCAATCCACTGAGGATCTCTGCACAGTCGTCGCTGTCGAAGTAGCAGTCGCAGCCAACACTAGGGTTCCCGCACACAGCAAGCTCGTTCGGGAGGGTCCGCTCCACGAGCCGAGAGGCTGATACATCAACTGTCACAAAGTCCGAAGTTGATGTATCCAAAAGTTCCGTATCGACAACAGGAACTCAACGTCGCAGACGGCGCGTCAATCGGACGCCCAGTCTGAGAGTTATTGGCTTTTTCGTCCCAGGGGCCCGGTTGGTTTTTAAGGCAAAACCAACCCGACCGTACTCCACCTGCGTCCAAACCTCGGGAGGAGTGAGCCAAAAGATCCATCTCACTTAGAGGAATTCAACAAAGCTGACGACACGTCAATCAGACGTCCGTAGCTCAAGATATGAGTGTTTCCGCTTCGAGGGCCCGGTTGGTTTCGTGTACGAACAAACCCGGACGAACCCAAAGTATTCCTAAACCTTGAGTGCAATATACCGAAACGATCGTCTCGATCCAAGGATCGCGTTGCCGCTGACGGCGCGTCGTTCGGAGGCCTGTAGCTCAAGTTACGGGCAAAAGACTGAAAATGGTCCGAAGACGGGGGGTCCGGGCCCGGGCCGACCCGGGCCGACCCCCCCCCCCCCCCTTGTGTCGGCCGAACCGGGTCGACCCGACCGGTCGGACCGGCCTGGCTCGGTTCGGCCGAGCGGTCGAACGGCCGTGCGCCGCGGGGCGCTGCCCCCGCGGTCTGGAGGTGCCGCGGTCCCCCGCATGGGGCCGCGCTGGATCAAAGGACGCGGCTTTGCCGCGTCCGAGTGCGTCAGACCCACACGGCCGCGGGTCCGCGGGCACCGATGCCGCGACTTCAGCCGCACCGGCGACCCGCACCGCCGGCGGCTTCCGCGGGCCACCGTAGTCGCTCCGGTGGTCCGATTTCGTTCCGGTCTGCGCCGCTGCTCCTCCCGGGACTCGTTCTTCACTGCAGAACCATCAAATTTCCGTTGAGGCACGTTCCCTCGTCGCCCGTCAAATACGCACAACAACGAAGAGCGGCGGAGGGTTTTCGGGCCGTGTTCGTTTGGCCCGCACCCTCCGCGTTAGAGATAATAAACGGGAGAAATAATCCAACACATGAAACAACAATTTTAATTAACTAAAATTGTTCATTTGAATCCGGTTCTTTAATTTAAGGAAACGTTCACGGGAATAAGGGCATTTCCAAAAAAATCCCTACCTCGTCAAGTCGTCGTCCACGGGTTCTTCGCGGAAATTGATCGCCGCGGAAGGAGGCGATCGTCGTGTCGCGGAAGGCATCGCGTCATCGCGGAAGGGCGTCGCGTCGTCGTGGAATCCGGCGTTGCATCGACGAACTCAACGGACCAAGAAACAACATATTTAATTATAAATAATTAAATCTGTGTTTTGGTAAAAATCACAAAGGAGATTCAAAAGAAAATCCGAGACTCTTACCTCAACGGATGATCGAAGGTTTTTGTTGCGGATTAAAGAACGTCGCCGAAGAACGTCGCGGGAGAGGAAACGTCGGCGTCGCGGCACACGGCGTCGCGTCGTCGATTTCCGCGGGTTCGGCGTTCTTCGTCGGAGGCCGGCGTTCTTCGCGTTCTTCGCGTTCTTCACGTTCTTCACATTCTTCGCGAAGAAAGGTGAAGGCACAAGAACCTCTGACAAAAACCTTTCAACGGCTAATCCTCCAAATGTTGTGTTGGTCTTATTTTATTATCACGCCAACAAATGAAAAAGAGGTAAGTAACGACCCATTAATTCATAGAATTAATTCAACAAAAGAAACCGCCCATTTAATTCACGAATAAAACCGCCCAATAAAATGGTGCGTTAAGAATTTAAGAAAACGCGTCAGTTGACTTTCATAATGACGAGTTTTCACGGGTGCGTTACTTAGCGGAAAAGAAATAGCGGGGCTCGTGCGGGCCCCACCTCGCAAATATCCTACCAAGAGGGTAGGATATTTCTGGATAGCAGCCTATCCGTTTCAACTCAGTTTAAGTGGCTTCAAGCGGCTCAAGTGAAATAAAATAAAGTTTTTCGAACAATTTATTTTATTTCTTAACTTTAAGACCAAAATTTAAAAACCACACCCGAGCAAACGCAACTCCGGAAGAGGCGTTTCTAAGAAAATATCGGCGATGCGATTTCATCGGTGCCATCAGAATTCGATTCCGGGCACCAGTTCAAAAGTTAGAAACACCCGCTCGTCCGTTCACTGAACGTACCCGAGCCAAACTTCGAAAAAAATGATTTTGGGCACACCGGGCCTCAGAATCAGGTGCCGTCAGAAACTGCGTTCTTGTAAAATTCCAAAGAAAATTAAGAAAAAAATTTCCTTTAAATTTACGGGTCTTTACAACCATAACCTTCTAAATATCCACTACCAATCCCTACCGAGACACCACATACCCAAAAAAATTCACCTCCCGCACCTAGATCTCACACTTGGAAATATTCTCATAAAGCTAATGATGTCAAAGAACTTGTAAAATAGTCCTCAATTTTTCAACATGATCCTTATAAAATATCAAATTTATAGGAATGTATTCATTGAAAACAAACCCAAAGTATTACAAGAACTCATATAACATGGAGTTTATGAGTCCCATGAACACGAATAGGGTGTTCGTGACACTGAATGACATGATTGAAAACTTAAATTACCCATATTTACACCGATAGTATTTGAGATATCTTCCTCTTTCACATTATTTTGGTGATCTCTAAACTATAAATAAACCTTTAAAAATTAGTTGGAACCCTTAAACTAGTTGAATATATTATCTATCCTCGGGATTGGGTAACCGTTCTTGAACACCACTTGATTCAATATCTAGTATTCTATAAACAACCTCGAACCACCATCTGTCTTCTTTGGAAATAACACTAGAGGACCCCAAGATGAAACACTAGGTCAGATAAAACCATTCTATATCAAATCATTAATCTATATTATTAACTCCTATAACTTCAAAGGTTAGATCCAATAAAGATCCAAAAAAATTGGAGAGGAACTAGGCTATTAATCTATCCCGAACTCGATGTCACTATGAGGAGGTAAATCCACAACATTCTTATGAAAAAAACCATGTACATTCTTTATGTCTCTATAAAACTCCACTATATGTGCCTCTCCTAAATTGGTGGAAAAAACTGCTAGATGAGACAATAATGGTACCAAATATCTATAACCCATTTGATACTCCCACTCGCCAATGAACACTATATGATGAACCTTATCATCATGAAACTCAAATTTCCTATGGAAGTAATAAATAATTTTGTGTATAGAGTATAAACAATCAAGAAAATAATAACATCACACAAATGTATATGAAGTAGAAAGAAATACCTAGATTATTGATGCTACCCTATCATCATCTCACAACCCCAACACACTTAAAGTAGACTCATTCAAACTCCAACTTGTGTGGTCAACACTAGGGGCACTAGAGGGGTATTTATCTTGACTCCTAAGGAATAAAACTAGGTGGGTGAAATAAAGGACTGTGACTCTCCGAAATCAAACACATCATAATCCAAGGTAGAGGATAAACTAATGGCACCTCAGATGATCTTTGGCCCCTATAGTGATGGAGCCTCTATAGTATAAAACTCTACATATCTATCTCCTTTTCCTCATCACTGATGACCACCTAATCAACTGCACTCAATACTATATCCTTTAGGGTTATGGATATCATAGGGATATCCTATACCATCTTTATCTACTATCAGTTGAACAAAGTCCCACTAATTATACTATTGATACAGTCTCTATAGAAACTAACACTATTGAAGATGATAATGGATCTAGACTCCCATTCCATGTTGATTCCCAAGAATATCCAAACAATGAGATTTAAAATAACCATAGCCTCTATAGGAGAATTACACTTTCAAAAAGATCTCCATAGGGGCACAAAAACCTCCAGCCCTCATGAAATCAAAGGAAGGAAATTGCTGAGGCTAAATCCTAGCCCACTAGAACTTCGACTGTCTAGATACCTGATATCTTAAACTAATATCTATACTACTAAAGGAACTATAATAGATCGCCTCTTAAGATTACCTTGGATGATCATGAATCCTCTCAGTGGCCTTATAACTTTTATGCTCCTTTAAGCATGAAGGTAATGAAAAGGGGGTGACTGCATATCGAATCCCAAGACACAATGATTCATCTAAGTACAGATCCCTATATTTTTTTTATTAAGAAACAAATCACAGTCGAAGTGAAGGAGGTCTTGAAATTTGATCCTAATAACTAGAACACTTAGGCTCCCCTTATAAAAGGAGGTAAAATCCTACCTATTTACTTCCATCATCATTGATGACTAGAAATATGCTAAGAAATTTCAATGGATATCATCTTAAGAAACATCCTCCTCCTCATAATCCCCAAGAAATAAGATCCACCACTATCACACTACTCCCCACATCTAAATAAAATCCATCAGAATTAAATACTCCTACCTAACATGAATTAAGACAAAAAATTCTCCATCTACTCTAACTAGTGTTCTATATCAATATTAGATACTCTCCATTCATACCTAGCCATACCTTGATACTAGAACTCACACAATGTCTTCCTGCATGGATCATACTCCTTGATCAGGTTAACTGTAACACCCCGAGATTTTATGAAAAATATTATTTATAATTTCATTAATGTCTTGTGTTGTATGATACACCAAGATTACCTTGCGCTATACGCAACACCGTATTAGCTTGCAGTATACACAACACTATTCTTGGATCGTGTTACACACAATTTTGATAATAGTTATTCTACGCAACATTGAGTATATATATATATATATATTCAATGTATTAATGAAATATGGTTGGATTATGTTATACGAAACAATGAAGGATTCTTGCACAACACGCAACCCTGACTTGGCTTGCATTACACGCAATCACGACCTTCCTCGATAGCGTGTGTTGTACGCAATACTGGGTTTTACTAAACAACGATATATTATTATAATATTATTATGAATTAGCCGTTATGAATAGTATTAACTAAATTTTGAATTTTTTAACATTATTATTCATCTTAAAAATTTTCTAGAACATGGTATAAGAACAAAATAATTTTTTCGGGTAAAATAAGTATTTTTCAAAAAATGCAGTTTTGCCGCCTTTTGATGGCGCACCCACTTTAAATCTAGTTTTTGACATGTTTATAAGTTCAATTTGAAAATATAAAATTATTATTTGGAATAAAGAAATAAAAATTTACTTTGGATAAATTTTTCATATTATTCTCGTAAGTTTCATATTTTGATGAACAGTAAAAACACGCTATATTTTAATTAAAAACAACTTTTTTCATCACAACAATTTATATGGTTAAATTATAATATAGAATGGTTTTAAAGTATAAATAGAATATATTTTTACCATTTAATATAATTTATGTCATTATAATTGATTTTACATTAAATTCATAGGTTAAATCAATTCAATCTTTTGCAATGTTTTAAAGAAAAACCCATTTTCTTTCGACAACGGGATTAATTTTAATTTAATTTATGCAACCTTTTTGTATTGAATTTGGAAAAATGGATTCCATATTTGGAATCAGTGGGTCCAAATTATGTTAATAAGCTACTTTTCATTTTTGGGAATTATGAATAGTAACTACGGTAAATTTTATTTACCATAGTTAAAGGTAAATCGGGTAATTAAGGGTAAATATAATATTATAAAATTACCCTAACACATGACAAAATTCTATTGGATGGATAAAAGTATACCCATATAACCTAAGTGTCGTATTAGATTCATTTTATGGACTTTTGACCATGAAAATAATTTAATTATTATTAAAACCAAAGAAAGTGACAACATGTCACTCTCTTAAATACTATAAGTATAATAATTTTAAGTTAGTGAGAAACTTCATGAAACTTCGAAAATTAGTAGTATACAGAAAGATAAAAACATTATCTACATCATGAGAATTTATTTAGAATTTTTTGGGATTAAATAATTATCATTAATTTTGACACAATAGTGATGCAGAAATTATTTATCTAGTGAAAAATCAAGAATATAGTTTTTATTAAACTAATAGTGACCCTAAAAGGCACAAAAACCTGACCAAAACTTATCGGTCATGTAAATTTAAACTATAATCATCCAATGGTAGAATATTTTACCATTTGGAGTCTTATACAAGAAATTATGACACTTATATTATTTTATTTTAAATGATGCCAAAGTTGTCACCTTCATAATTTAATAAATATAACAATTTAAATATTGTGATTTTAAGACGATAAATTAGATTAAAAGTATTATTTTGAAATTTAATAGATTTATTTTCATCATAGAATTTTATTTTTAATTTTTATGCAACATATAAGTATATTAAATAATTATACAAAAATGTTGTAGTAATTATTTTATTAAGAGATAAACCAAATAAATGGTTTTAAGAATAATAAAATAAATATTATATGAACTATTTAATGTGATCCACTACTTTTATAGATACATATGACATTTTATGAATCTATTAAAGCTTTTAGTTTGAACATATCTTCTGTATATATTTTATTTAAATTCAAATAAATGAATAGTGTCAAAATTGACACTATTGTTATTTTATAAAAATAACATATTATAAAATTGTTTAAAAATCACAAAAATATTTAAAAATTATAAATTTAAATTTATATGGTCTATAATGTTATAAATTAAACAATTATGGAAAATTCACAACAAATAAGTAATTATGTTTTATAATTTTATATTTAGAATTTTATTACCACAAATAAACTTAAATAGATTAAATAAGGATAAATCAAAATGATAAGGTTTAAAATAAGATCCAAACATGTCTAAATTTCATTGGTTGATGAGATTAAAACCCTATCTCATCTAATATTATAATATGAGTCGTTTTTGGAGGTTTTTAAGTGGGGTTAGATTTATTATAAATTAATATTTTTAAGATTTCCAAAGGTGCCCCTCTCCTCCCTTATAAAAGGGCACCTCCTCCCTCTTTTCCTCACACCACTTTGAGCCTTCAAGCTCGGAAAAACCCTGAAAAATTATCTTCTCCACTTCCCTATCAACATACTAGAGGTTCTGGTCTTCTTCAAAGACCAATTTTAGTACCCTAAAAGGAGATCTCAAAGAGGCACTTCAAAGAAGAGGTAATGTCTGTTACCGATTGTTTCAACTTTATTTCTTCTTCCACTTCTTCTTCTTAGGTTGTTTCATTATGAATTAATAAAATAAGTATCACTAATATACTTATATGTTATTATAAGTATGAAACAACCCTATTTCACCATCTATCCATCCTATGGAAAACAAAATCACCGCGCGTGCGTACGTACAGAATACCGTCTCCACGCCGTGGTGTAATCTGTTTTTCCACCAACACCTTATATGGATGGGTATAATGGTGTAAAGAATAACTATAGATAGTTATTATAACATCATACTGATTCTGATATATTGTATCATCCACTCCACTCCAATTCAATAATTATGGAAACGATATCATCGCTCGTGCGTACGTACGGACTACCGTCTCCACGATGCGATGAGATTCATTCTCCATGTTAACCATTTAAGAATGATTATAAAGTATATATAAGAAATAATAATGAAATATATGACATTATAAATATACTGGATTTATGTATATATGTATTCCATCTACTTAATTCCATTCAACTCAATAAGGAAACGAAAACAGCGTTCATGCGTACGTACGACCTACCGTCTCCATGAACGGTGTATTTCTTTCCATTTATCGATCTATTATATATATGTATATTCTGAATATATATCATATATAAATCATGTTTTATATTCTATAATTATGTAATCGTGATCTAAGTAATCATATGAATAATTAAAAGTCAAAACACGGACGACAAATGAAACGATTTTACCCAAAACACTCTTTAACATGTAATTTACAAAAGAGCGGGTAATATAAAGTCATAAGTGAACCATATATGATATAATAAGAATGAATATGATTCTGTAGTAAGTCCATGACATTATTTAAATCATTATACAGGAGGTTTGGATACATACGAAGCATATCGGACATAAGGTAAGGGATAATTTTGCAAATCTCAATTTTATCCGAGATTGCTTATTCGTAAGTATTTACTGGGGTTATTTCTATCATCCATGTCCATGTTTTATAAAAGTATTTTCATGAATGTTTAAAGTCATTTTTACCCATTCTTGACTTTTACTAAATGGTATTTAAGGAATCTTTCTTTTGTTACGAGGTACTTTTTGACTTTTCCGGCAAAAGTACGAGAAGAATGTTTTTTTAAATTATACGGCACGAATGGATTTTTACGGTTTTATAAAGTCTTATTTTCATGAAGCTTCCTAAAAAATATTTCATGAATATTTTCAAAAAAATCTCTTTATTTTAAAATTATATGACGTTTTTTGAAAATAAATTGATTTTGAAGAAGAAAAGATATTTTCCTCAAGAATTCATTTCAAGTGTTTTATCAAAACCATTTTCCATCTAAGATGAAATTATTTCATATGTGTATGTTTCAAGTATAATGTCTCTATGATTACATGGTTTCACTTTCCTAATTATGAAACGATATCCATTTCTTTTATATAGATTATGTGATGATGGGATTATGTTTATGAAACCCATTTTATTCGTTGGGTTATTATGAATGATGTATGCTTATTTTGTGGCACAAGTAAGAATGATTTCATTATGAGATGGGTGGGGCCTATATCTCCCTCCAATTCATTGGGTAAAGATTTTATATCTCATGAGATAGACATGGATGGAACGGTAAGTTAATACGGTTTAGTGTTACATGACTGAAATGAGGAGTGAACTCGATTCAGAATGGGACTTTGTCCACTAAGATGGTCTTGGCAGCAATGCCTTGGCTACTATGGAAATCATTACATGTGATTAATGAATGCCACAATTACATGTTTTATTCCCATGCTATTTTATCATGTTTTATGTTCCATTATAATCTATGCCTTATGTACTTCCATGTTTTATGTTGTTGCTCAATATTTTAACGTTTAAACATTATGTTCATGTTTTTAAGTTCCAATGTATATGGTATGTTTTATTTTATCCATGCTTACCCTTACTGAGCATTTGAGCTCACCCTTTTTATGTTTTATTTTCTCCCAGGATCAAAATAATGGTTTTTGGTCAGGAAACAAAAAGTGGAAGATCTTTATGGGAGATGTTGAAGATCTTTCACCATGATTAGAAGATTACGTTCCAAGTTTCCAAAGACACTAAACTATTACGGTCCTTGTGTGTCTGTTTTTGTTATGTATTAAGTATTCCGAAAAAGTAATGTAATGTCCATGTACGTCAAGCTTAGGGTCTCTACAGTTGTTATCAGAGGAAAGGTTTAGTCAACCTTTGGAAACTAGGATGCGGAAACATTAGTGAGATCCCTAGAGATATTTCTAAGGTATGTCTAGGGATGTACCTAAGGATAGGAATACGTATAGGATATAGTCATAGAACTACGGTAACGATCTTAGAATTTAACCTAAGATGTTAGAGATTGAGGGTGCTCCCCCTTTACTATGTTTTTTCCCTAGCATGATTTTTTCCTCTCACACTATTTTTTTTGGGTTTTAGAAAATGGCTGGAAACAGGAAGATTTATGATAATGGAGGATATGACGGACAATGGAATGATTTTATTCATGAGAAACCAAATGAAACGGGATCTAGAAGTCCAAACATCGTTATTATGCCTAATCAGAAATCTCATAATATGATCAATAAAGTAAAATTTGGTAAGTTTCCTGACTCGGCTAATAAGAGAAAGATGGAGTTTCATGATGATCATAGAGGAAAGAAAGTTCAATTTCCCCTATGTAAATCATGTGGGAAGAGGCATCAAGGAGAATGTTTCAAAGGAACTGGAAGATGCTTTGGGTGTGGAAAAGAAGGACACAAAGCCAGTAAGTGCAAAGGAAAAGGTTCAGTTAACACCAGGGATGAGGATAATGGTATTGCTACAACATCAACAATGGTTAAATGTTTTAAATGTGGAATGTACGGGCATTATGAAAACCAATTACCTAAGGGAAAGTCTCATGAAGAGAATCAGTATGGTCATATGGGTAGTATTTATGTTGATGATGACGAAGAGACTACAAATGATATGTGAGATGAAAGAATTGTTGAAGCTCGGTCAATGGTTTAAGAATGTAGTGTAATTATTACATGTTTATCATGTGTAATGTTGTATAAGTAATCTCATGATACTATGAAATAAAGAGACATCTAAGGATTGTTACACTGTTGTCTTTCCTTGAGTTTTGAAAGTGTATGATTATTGGTACCAGTATCCATGAAAGGTTATTCAGATATTTTTGGAATGTAGATGATATGCACATAATTAAGGAATAAGAAGATAATGAGATGTTTGATTATATTCATGAGCTCATGATTGATATAAGGACTAAGTGATATCATGGTTTGAGTATATAGAATTTTGAGGATTTTGGTATGTGGAAAGTGTTAACTTTTAACTGCATTCATGTTTTTACTAAGGTTCAATGGGTATTCATTTTTCAAGAGAATACATGCTTAAGGACTTGGAACGTTTGTAATGTGACCAACAAGACATATCTTATGATATATGGGGATCAACGATGGTATTAACATGCTTCTTATATGAAATCTCTGGTAATAGTTTTCACTATAATATGACAATAGACTGCAATATTATGGATAAGCCTAAAGATTGGAATGGATTATGTTGGACATAAGTTAGTATTGTTTAAGGATAGAACCTTTTTTCGATATTATTGATGGGATGATATAGTAATGTAGTTTTAGAAAAAGGATAACCTGCAGGATGGGCGACAACCCATCGCGTCGGACAAGGCTGTGAGAATCGAACCCACAACCGGAGTGAGACTGGCCTTTATCGCCTACCACTGGCCTACATGAAGTCCCTGGTTAGTAGAAACTAGTTTTATTTTATTAAGCGGTATGATATATGAAGTATAAGTTCATTTTTGGAACCATATACGATTAATCTAACCATAAGATGGACTTATAACTTTTGATAACCTTTTGTTTGAAAGAGATGGAATGACCCATCATTCTATCACATGATCTGCTAACACATCACAAATAACAAATTCAACTTCATTTCTTTAAGGGATGAAGTGGAAATTGTTCAATTCAAGAACAACAGTGAGATTGTACCAAAATCATGTAAGTATTTCTTTTAATTCATCAACTTTAGGGAAATGATCTTGAAAACCAAAAATGTTGTCCTAGTTCCCTTATATCCGATGAATCAGATGGTACCTTAGATCATCACAAATCTATAGCTTTGCGATTGTTGGCTTTTTTATAGCCATGTTCTCTACCACTCTCCATCAGAACTTGATGGTTAGATTTTTCTTCCATATCCATATGTTCACCTATGTTCTCCTACGTGGAAACTCAGTGATGAGTTAATTTGGGTAACCGTTACATTTCATACTTTAGTTTTTAAAGCCATTTTTTGGTAATCCTTTTTACGATGTGGGTTTCTATTAAACAAACTTTCGAGTAGTAAACCATTTATAACCCCGATGAATTTTGAGGGCGAAATTCATTTTAAGGGGGGTAGAATGTAATACCCCGAGATTTTATGAAAAATATTATTTTTAATTTCATTAATGTCTTGTGTTGTATGCTACACTAAGATTACCTTGCGCTATACACAACACTGTATTAGCTTGCAGTATACGTAACACTATTCTTGGATCGTGTTACACACAATTTTGATAATAGTTATTCTACGCAAAATTCAGTATATATATATATTAAATGTATAAATGAAATATGGTTGGATTATGTTATAAGAAACAACAAAGGATTCTTGCACAACACGCAACCCTGACTTGGCTTGCATTACACGCAATCGCGACCTTTCTCGATAGCGTGTGTTGTACGCAATACCGGGTTTTACTAAACAACGATATATTATTATAATATTATTATGAACTAGCCGTTTTGAATAGTATTAACTAAATTTTTAATTTTATAACATTATTATTCATCTTACACATTTTCTAGAACATGGTATAAGAACAAAATAAATTTTTTGGGTAATATAAGTATTTTTCAAAAAATGCAGTTTTGCCGCCTTTTGATGGCGCACCCACTTTAAATATATTTTTTGACATGTTTATAAGTTCAATTTGACAAAATAAAATTCTTCTTTGGAATCAAGAAATAAATATTTACTTTGGATAAATTTTTCATATTATTCTGGTAAGTTTCATATTTTGATGAATAGTAAAAACACGCTATATTTTAATTAAAAACAAATTTTTTCATCGCAATAATTTATATGGTTAAATTATAATATTGAATGGTTTTAAAGTATAAATATAATAAATTTTTACCATTTAATATAATTTATGTCATTATAATTTATTTTACATTAAATTCGTAGGTTAAATCAATTCAATCTTTTGCAATGTTTTAAAGAAAAACCCGTTTTCTTTCGACAACAGGATTAATTTTAATTTAATTTCTGAAAACTTTGTGTATTGAATTTGGAAAAATGGATTCCATATTTGGAATCAGTGGGTCCAAATTATGTTAATAATCTACTTTTCATTTTTGGGAATTATGAATAGTAACTACGGTAAATTTTATTTACCATAGTTAAAGGTAAATCGGGTAATTAAGGGTAAATATAATATTATAAAATTACCCTAACACATGCCAAAATTCTATTGGATGGCTAAACATAGACCCATATAACCTAAGGGTCAGATTAGATTCATTTTATGGACTTTTGACCTTGAAAATAATTTAATTATTATTAAAACCAAAGAAAGTGACAACATGTCACTCTCTTAAATACTATAAGTATAATAATTTTAAGTTAGTGATAAACTTCATGAAACTTCGAAAATTAATAGTCTAAAGAAATCTAAAAAAATTATCTACATCATGAGAATTTATTTAGAATTTTTTGGGATTAAATAATTATCATTAATTGTGACACAATAGTGATGCAGAAATTATTTATCTAGTGAAAAATCAAGAATATAGTTTTTATTAAACTAATAGTGACCATAAAAGGCACAAAAACCTAACCAATACTTATTGGTCCTGTAAATGTAAACTATAATCATCCAATGGTCGAATATTTGACCATTTGGTGTCTTATAAAAGCAATTATGACACTTATATTATTTTATTTTAAATGATGCCAAAGTTGTCACCTTCATAATTTAATAAATATAAAAATTTAACTATTCTTATTTTAAGATGATAAATTAGAGTAAAAGTATTATTTTTAAAGTTAATAGATTTATCTTCATCATAGGATTTTCTTTTTAATTTTTATGCAACATATAAGTATATTAAATAATTATACAAAAATGTTGTAGTAATTATTTTATTAAGAGATAAACCAAATAAATGGTTTTAAAAATAATAAAATAAATATTATATTAACTATTTAATGTGATCCACTAATTTTATAGATACATATGACCTTTTATGAATCTATTAAATCATTTAGTTCGAACATATCTTCTGTATATATTTTATTTAAATTCAAATAAATGAATAGTGTCAAAATTGACACTATTGTTATTTTATAAAAATAACATATTATAAAATTTTTTAAAAATCACAAAAATATTTAAAAATTATAAACTTAAATTTATATGGTCTATAATGTTATAAAGTAAACAATTATCGAAAATTCACAACAAATAAGTAATTATTTGTTATAATTTTAAATTTTGAAATTTATTACCACAAATAAACTTAAATAGATTAAATAAGGATAAATCAAAATGATAAGGTCTAAAATAAGATCCAAACATGTATAAATTTGATTGGTTGATGAGATTACAACCCTATATCATCTAAGCTTAGAATATGAGTCGTGTTTGGAGGTTTTTAAGTGGGGTTATATTTATTATAAATTAATATTTTTAAAATTTCCAAAGGTGCCCCTCTCCTCCCTTATTAAAGGGCACCTCCTCCCTCTCTTCCTCACACCACTTTGAGCCTTCAAGCTCGGCCAAACCCTGCAAAATTATATTCTCCACTTCTCTAGAAACATACTAGAGGTTCTGGTCTTCTTCAAAGACCAAGTTTAGTTCCCTAAAAGGAGATCTCAAAGTGGCGCTTCAAAGAAGAGGTAATGTCCGTTACCGATTCTTTCAACTTTATTTCTTCTTCCACTTCTTCTTATTAGGTTTTTTCATTATGAAGTAATAAAATCAGTATCAATAATATAATGATATGTTATTATAAGTATGAAACAACCCTATTTCACCATCTATCCATCCTACGGAAAACAAAATCACCGCGCGTGCGTACGTACGGAATACCGTCTCCACGCCGTGGTGTAATCTGTTTTTCCACCAACACATTACATGGATGGGTATAATGGTGTAAAGAATAACTATAGATAGTTATTATAACATCATACTGATTCTGATATATTGTATCATCCACTCCAATTCAATTCAATAATTATGGAAACGATATCATTGCTCGTGCGTACGTACGAACTACCGTCTCCACGACGCGATGAGATTCATTCTCCATGTTAACCATTTAAGAATGATTATAAAGTATATATAAGAAATAATAATGAAATATATGACATTATAAATCTACTGGATTTATGTATATATGTATTCCCTCTACTTAATTCCATTCAACTCAATAAGGAAACGAAAACAGCGTTCATGCGTACGTACGACCTACCGTCTCCATGAACGGTGTATTTCTTTCCATTTATCGATCTATTATATATATGTATATTCTGAATATATATCATATATAAATCATGTTTTATATTCTAGAATTATGTAATCGTGATCTAAGTAATCATATGAATAATTAAAAGTCAAAACACGGACGACAAATGAAACGATTTTACCCAAAACACTCTTTAACATGTAATTTACAAAAGAACGAGTAATATAAAGTCATAAGTGAACCATATATGATATCATAAGAATGAATATGATTCTTTAGTAAGTCAATAATATTATTTAAATCATTATACAGGAGGTTCGGATACATACGAAGCATATCGGACATATGGTAAGGGATAATTTTGCAAATCTCAATTTTATCCAAGATTGCTTATTCGTAAGTATTTACTGGGGTTATTTCTATCATCCATGTCCATGTTTTATAAAAGTATTTTCATGAATGTTTAAAGTCCTTTTTACCCATTCTTGACTTTTACTACATGGTATGTAAGGAATCTTTCTTTTGTTACGAGGTACTTTTTGACTTTTTCGGCAAAAGTACGAGAAGAATGTTTTTTTAACTTATATGGACCAAATGGATTTTTACAGTTTTATAAAGCCTTATTTTCATGAAACTTCCTACAAAATATTTCATGACTATTTTCAACAAAATCTCTTTCTTTTAAAATTAGATGACGTTTTGTGAAACTAAATTGATTTTGAAGAAGAAAGGATATTTTCCTCAAGAATTCATTTCAAGTGTTTTATCAAAACCATTTTCCATCTAAGATGAAATTATTTCATATGTGTATGTTTCAAGTATAATGTCTATATGATTACATGGTTTCACTTTCATAATTATGAAATTATATCCATTTCTTTCATATGGATTATGTGATGATGGGATTATGTTTATGAAACCCATTTTATTCGTTGGGTTATTATGAATGATGTATGCTTATTTTGTGGCACAAGTAAGAATGATTTCATTATGAGATGGGTGGGACCTATATCTCCCTCCAATGAATTGGGTAAAGATTTTATATCTCATGAGATAGACATGGCTGGAATGGTAAGTTAATCCGGTTCAGTGTTACAGGACTGAAACGAGGAGTGAACTCAATTCATAATGGGACTTTGTCCACTAAGATGGTCTTGGCAGCAATGCCTTGGCTACTATGGAAATCATTACATGTTCTTAATTGATGCCACAATTACATGTTTTATTACCATGCTATTTTATCATGGTTTATGTTCCATTATGATCTATGCCTTATGTACTTCCATGTTTTATGTCGTTGCTGAAGATTTTAATGTTTAAACATTATGTTCATGTTTTTAAGTTCCAATGTATATGGTATGTTTTATTTTATCCATGCTTACCCTTACTGAGCATTTGAGCTCACCCTTTTTATGTTTTATTTTACCCCAGGATCAAAAGAAAGGTTTTAGGTCAGGGAACAAAAAGTGGAAGATCTTTATGGGAGATGTTGAAGATCTTTCACCATGATTAGAAGATTACGTTCCAAGTTTCCAAAGATACTAAACTATTACAGTCCTTGTGTGTCTGTTTTTGTTATGTATTAATTATTCCGCAAAAGTAATGTAATGTCCATGTACGTCAAGCTTAGGGTCTCTACATTAACCATCCTATGATCAACTAGGTCAACCCGTTGAACCTCACCCACTTGGTCCACACACAGATGATGTCCATCCAATATATTTGGAAACATGGAACTAAAATCCTAATCATAGTATCAAGGAATTTATTCAATAATTTTCATTTTAATTGGATTCAATTAGTTTCCCAAATCATTAAAAATTCAAAAAAAAAAAACCAAAAACAAGCATGATGCATTTACCTTTCCTAAGTATCTACCCTAAAAGCAATACCATTTCACTTGATTGTTTGTTAAATTCATGGTCTTTACATCCAATCATGGGAGACTTAAAATCCCATGTCCTATCCAGTCTCTCTAGACTATGTTAGGCACTAATATCAACTAGTACTATTTACCAACCAGCCCATGTAGTAATTACCAGTGCCTAACTCCATTCTCCACCCTAGCTCTTAACCGAAATATCTAATACCACTCTATGATGACTTTCCCCCACTGAGAACCCCTCCTGGGCCTATAATGAAGATGAGAGTGATTCCCAAGGCCTGCATTTAATAGGCCCCAGGTTGATGACTAGGACCAAG
The DNA here is from genome assembly GCA_963277665.1 of Viscum album. Classification (NCBI taxonomy): domain Eukaryota; kingdom Viridiplantae; phylum Streptophyta; class Magnoliopsida; order Santalales; family Viscaceae; genus Viscum; species Viscum album. The sequence goes on from OY728163.1 coordinate 317,519,547, forward strand.
GGTATTAGACATGAAAATTGGAGGGATTACCCTCATATATCCTAGGAAAACATAAATAAAACCACTAATCAACACTGTAATATAAATAAACCAAAATATATAATAATCCAACAATGCATTAGCATTTTATAAAATAAAAATCTCTAAAGTAAAATAAAAAAATTAAACACCTTGGAAACAACACCAACCATAGATATAAGAGCCAAGCTAAACTATTCTACACGATCTCTAAACTATCCTTAGAAACTTGAAGAAATTTTTTATATATATAGGACTGACCATAACATGTATACTCAGTAGTATCAGACTCAATACCTCTCATGTAAATGTGGAAGAAGCATACTAATTATTTAGTGTATAAAAAATAGAACCAAACAACACCTACAGAGGACAAGTATCCCTCAACCTCACTAATACACACTTACCAAATATAAATTCAAATATAATAAAATAGTATCAAGGAATATAATCAATGGTTTCCTAGAACCACATCCTCACTGATTTTCCTCTCTCATTCCCCAATATCAAATGCTATGAGCTTCAATAACATCTATATAAGTATAGATATGATGTGAGTGGGGTATCAAACCTACCAACCCCACCCTATGTAAGGTCCAAATTCTTATGTTTGAATTAGTAAACGATCGCATATCTATAGTCATATCCATCATATCAAGGTATCATGAACATGAAGGGCATGAACCTCATTTCCTCCTTCCATTAACTACATCCACTAGGTACCCATATAACCATGTACTATACCTTAAGGGATATAAAGGAATATGGGGTAACCATATTTCCTCCCTCACAATCCTAGATATAATAAAAAACACCCGAAACCCAAAACATTTTTGTTTCATTAAGGTTATCTGAATCTGGTAAGGTACTTAAATAAATCACAAGAAATAAATTATATATATATATATAACCATACAGAATCCCAACGTACAGGTTTAAGTCAATACAAAACCATTATATCCTATAAATATTACCACACTACAATTGACACACACCACCAATAATAAAAACTATAACACCATATGATAACCCACTTTACTATATAATAAAACCTCAATAAACATTCAAAAGTCACCATTTATTCATTCCATTACATTATTTATATATTTCATATTTACTAACCAATATACATTCATTGGGAAATTAAAACCATTCAAGCCATTAACCATGTCAATTATATCAATTTACACTTTATTTAATTAACATTTTAGTTAGAGCCCTTTTCTCATTTAATTCCATCCCACACCCATTACCATGTTTATCATTACCATTATTTTTATTCTATTATCAATAAAATACAAAAAAACCCACAATAACCATCTAAGACATAATCTCAAAATAATCTCTTCATTCCCTCTTATTAACCATAGTAAGGAAACTACATCCCCAATACACAACCTATGCTAACATCACAACCAACTCAACCAAACACTGTAAAACCATCTCATAATGTATCCCCTAATAACCAACATATCCCCACTTCCCAACACATACCAAAAAATATATCCCCACTAACCAACATCTTCTAAATAAAGCATCCAAAAAAGACATAAAAATCACCTTATGACATACCTCAAACTATCCACACTATTACAAACATAACAAAAAGCAATTAAATCAAAACACCACAATATATTTTTTGTATCTAAAACTTTACATTTAAAGTTGGGTCATAAAATCAATTTGTTTCTTTAACATAATCAGTTCATTACCATATTTAACTTTTTAACCATTTGTGAAGGGTATTTCCATCATTCAATCACAACATTGTTCCATAAATCATAGCAGTACCAATAATTTTCTGAAATATAAGCAACATTCCTCAATTCCAAATTAATACCATGAAAATAGATAAAGACATGTAGAACACCCCCCTTCCCATCAATTTCACTAAATATAGCTCATTATATTTATGAGTCCAATCTATACTTCTCACCCAAAGAAAACAAGGGAATGCTAATTCCAAAATTTACACAAAATAAAGGAGAGTTCTCCAATCTCTTACCTCAAATGAATCTTTCTAAATCACTACATAAATACAATGAAAAGAATAGATGATACCAAGACCTATATCACACTAAGGATAACTTCAAAAACCTAGAACACATCTATAACCATAAAAACCTAACATAATAGTTACCCCAAAAAATACTCCCACATCCACAACATTCCTTAGGAAAAATGAAAGAAAAAAAAAAAATGAAAAACACACCTAATATTGAGGGACTATAAATCTCATGAAGCTAAGGATTAAGAGTTGTTAAAGGGGCCCCAAGAGTCTCTAAAAAATTTACCTATGGTCACCAATAATTAATGATATTTTGAAAACAAATTGGGAAAAATTAAATGTATTTTTAATTTATATCTTTTTAGAAAAATACACAGCTGATTCATGACAAGACATGATTATTCCTTGACAAGGTTGAATCAAACTTCTCCTGAGATTCATGCTGTGAATCCTCCCATATCTTCCACATTCAAATATCATTAAACTTTCTAATTTTATACAATCAAAGATGAGTTTATCCACAACCTAAATTATCATTTCCAAATGTTACTATATGTCTAACCATTCAATATTAGCCTATAGTGTCTATCCCATGAAAAATATGGCTATTATATGAAGCTTATCCATAGAATAACCACACCACTTCCTAGAACATGTCATGTCATAAAATCATCACTCTTGCTGTGTCCAAGAAATTGAAAAGTGTGACTCATTAAGGTTAATTATAACTTCATAATGTTAAACACTTTATAAAATCCACCTTTTAACCAATTTTATAATGACACACTCCACCATTATATAACCAATAATAGAAGAACTACACATCAACCACTGCCCACCCACTCGCACTACGACCTAAACAACCATGTTGTGACCGCCTAATCCCAACTAATTTTTTTGATTCAAAAACACTATTCTCCATCTAAAATCCTTAAAAAATTTCCAACATCCAAATGTCATTAAGTAATGGGTTTGAAAGGTTTGGATCATTATATGTGAAGTTCTGGTATTTTTAATAAATAGTAAAAAAAATACTGTATAAGTACTGTATTTTATAATAGTGTATATGAACAAAAGTTTGAGGGTTATAGAATTTAGATAAATATTTTAATGTACTATTTACTATTAAATCACAAGACCCTTATTATCTAATCATAAGTTTGATAAATATTTTAAGAAATAATATTTTATTCTAATAATTTATTCTAAAACACCTCCCTCCTCTACTTATAAATACCACCTTTTTTGTCCATAAATTCAAAATTTTCATGATAAACCAAAAGATCTATATATAAAATAACTGAGTAACCAATAATTAGTGTCTTTATTGGTATATTTCATGGATTTATTTGGACATTTCACCTCATACACTGACTTTTTAGTTTTCTAGGGCAACATTACCTGATTGATGTTGCGAAGAACACCTCTATGAGATATTATCACTCGCACAAGATGCTACCCAAGATAATCATCATTACTCATGATATTAATTCATATTAATTTTCTGAAAATATGAAATTAGATACCTATGCATAGATTCTATATAAATAGGTGCTCCAATTCTAATTCATTGTGAACAACAGACTTTATTTTGAAACCGTCCGATCCTCCTAATAGGAAACTGGCGAACTTCATGAACATAGACCACTACATACATTATTTTTCTTGGTATAAAAATGAATAATGATATAGTATTATTATTTTAAGTAATAAGAAGAATCCTATCCCACTTATATTGGGTAATTTTATGATTTCAACAATGGAATCCAATTTATAAAACTGGGTTGCTTTTTGTTTGAGTAAGGAAAAATACCACACTTCACCATCCAATTTATCCTCACTTATAATTTCTCACGTAGAAAAATATCTAATAAAACAGCTATCCTAAATCTCATTTACTTGTTTTAAGGTCCTTGTATTATAAAAAAACCATTCCTATAATCCTATAGTGAAATCCCAAGAACACGCCTCAAGGAGGGAAGTAAGTTACCTATTCTAAGATCTTTTAATTTATCCATTCATTATTTTCTTACTTAATATTATAAATTTAATAAAATAATTTCCCATCATTAAATTAATAATATAATCATAATTAAATATTCATTATATCATCATATAATTCATAAAATTTTATTTTATAGTTATTTATAACATTCGTTTCATCATGAAAAGTTTTAACTGACTGCATGGATGATGTTATAACTCATCCATTAAATACCTACATAAATGGTTTTAAAAATATATTTAATGAATAAATACAATATTTATGATATTATTATTATTTTTTAAAGTTAAAATGGGAATTATATCAATTATATTAATAATAAATGATCATGTTCATTTTAACCATATAAGACGAGTGCATCCAGACACATTTCATAATTTGAAACTATTTTGGACCATATATCAAACTATTAATTTTTTTATACTATAGTGACAAAGAATAAAAAAATCTACACTTTTATATATCATTTAACTATTTTAAAACACCCTTGACCATTATTAATTTACTAAAGTAGTTTTGGAGCAGTTTACTAAACAACCCCAAGTGGCCGACAAAAGCAGCACCAATATAATAAATGAATGAAATATAATAATAAATTAACATTAATATATAAAATAAAAATAAATAAGTAATTTTATAATTAAATTAACATATGTAATTTAATTATTCATGGGGATATAATAGCATTGAAATGAGTCAGTACTCGAGGTAAGGGAACCCCCTTACTTTTCTTTTCCTTTGCTTCATTCTCTCTTTCTCTTTACCCCTTTATTTTTTCCACTCATTTTATTTTTATTTCATTTATATATACTCAATTTACATATAATATTTAATTTAACATTTCATTTCTATGATATTCATGTTTTAAAGGTTCCCTTTCTAGTCAATTTTATTTTAAATCAAACCTAAAAAATGGAACTTCTCTATTTACTTATTCCTTTCACATAACTATCTTATAAATATTATTATTTATAAAAACATCCTTATTTAGACTAAAATTATTATTTTTTATCTCTAGTTTTGAGTAAATCACTAATCTATTATTTCTATTTAAATCACTTTACCCATTTAGTAAAAAATCATTTTTGGGGTTTAATTCAATAACTATCCCTTTAACTCTTTCTTATGATTTTACTTTTACTTTGGGATCTAATATCATGATACATGATTATTTATCCATACATGAAAGTTTAATATTCATTAATCTCTCATTTTATTATGATAACTTATGATTATTTATTTTATTATTCATTATGATATGATTATGTAACCCATTTTCTTCTCATAGGTTTCTCAATGTTATGATTTTTTATTATTTACTTTAATGTGGAAAACATATGAATGTATATTTCATGATATTAAGGGTGGAACCATAATTATACAACCACCAATTTATTAGTTAACTCTTATATCTAATGATATATCATATATGGTTCATGAGAAGTTAGCTCAGAATAATGTTTTTATAGTGAGGCTCAACTTATGTTTATGATGCCATGTTTTATGTTTGTGACACATAATTATGATGTAATTTACTTAATGAGATGTTTATATGTGATTACCTATGATCTTAATCTTTCATGAAACCATGATATTCCTTTTGACTCTTATGTATTATTTCGCCATCATGTTTTACTCTGATTATTCCCTTACCAGGATTCATAGATCACCCTTTTCTTTTATGTATGACCCCAAGGTATCATATTTAGTAATATTAGTATAATTATATTTAGGAGAAAATTATAGTTATCAAAATAAAGTTGATGTAGTTTTTTTAGAAATACGTATTGTGTATCTAATATCTCAAATACACTAGGTCTCTAGATTTATGGGTTTGTTTCATGGTTAATTATGTTAAAATTGACGTAATATTATTTTTATGAGATGTGGTTCATCATATTTGGTATCATAGAATGGTATAGTTATTTTTGGGTATTATATTAAAGAACCTAATCATAAATACACCATGAATAACCTATATTGAAACATAGAAAAAAATAAGTTAAGATATATAATCCATTTATGATTTATTCTTTCTAAGTTAATATTTTTACTTTTATATTCTTATTAATTTAAATATTCTCATCACTAAATTCCCTTTATTTTAGTAAATATATGTAAATAAAATTAATCATTCCAAAAAATTTTTTTATGGATAATGTAATGATTTCACAAATGAGATTCTTAATATGACAAGATGGGGATTCAAGAACATCAAGGTGGTACTTGTATAATCAACCAAGTTATGAATAAAAACTTGAACTATGTGTAGAAACATCCATATAACAATATGGAACAATTTGTGGTTGAGTCATTTATGTGAAAAATACCTCCATATTTTAGTGGATTTTCTAATCCCCTCATCATAGAGCAATAGATTAACTCTACTGAGAAGATATTTTCTATCCTCTAATGCTTTGAGAAGGATAAGGTTTTACTAGAAATATATTGTATATAGAGAGAATCAGATTAGTGGTGGTCATTGATCTAAATATATAACCAAAATAAGTTATAAAATTAATAGAGTTTAACAAAATAAAGAATTTTTTTAATAAATACTTTCCTAGAACTCGCTATATTAAAATGGATAAGGAGTTCATGGATTCAATCAAAAGGAAGATGAATCAATTAGGTCTTATGAGGAAATATTTATAGGGATTTAAATGCACACCTTTACCTTTTTCATTTATCCTAAAATCAATGTGGACCATTTATTTATAGTCTTAAATCTAAGTCTTCAAAATGATATAGTGAATTGAGACTTTTATAACAATGAAGAAATAATTTGATGTTCTTTTAAAGTAAATTGAGATATTGGTGATTCTAAATGTTCTTATGGATATGGGGATAAAAAAGGATAATGAGGTTTAATTAAGGAGTATTAATGGATAAATATCATATAAGGAAGAAGATTCAACTATCCAAATTTTAAAAGTACAGGAAGAAACACCCTGAGAACTGCCTTAGGGGAGTGAGAATACGTTTTAAGTGTTGAAAAGAAGGGAATTAAGCTAATAGATATTGAAGGGAGATGAAGAATCCAACAAATATAATGGTAGAAAGGAAGCTTGTAATCAATACTCCACCTATAGTCCAATGTTTCAACTATAAGGAACATAGACACTATGAATGTCAATGAACTAATCCACATTTCTATGAGGATAATCGATGAAAAACATCAATAAATTTAGAGTAGAAAGGATAATTTTATGCTACTGAAATATTTCTTAGTAGATATTAACTATTAATAAAATAAGTGGAAGTGCTTAAGAAACATTGAAACCAAGAACACTATGTATTCAAAATAAAAATCTTATATAACTTAAATAAATAATGCATACCTTTCACTATCGAATGTTTCTAATAATAACCTCTTTCTTTGTTTGATGGATATCACTAAGGAATCACAAAATGGTTCATACCTCCATAGCGTATACATGGGATGCATCGAATCACCCAAATGATTTTGGTCAGGACCTTCATATACTTCTTGACATGGTAGTATCTAAAAAAGAAAATAAGGTAGAAATAATGATCTTTAGGAGGGGAGAGTTTATGCTATATGTTGATCAAGAATCACACACACAATACCCATAGTCGATATTCCTTTATATAGTTGACAAGGATGCTCCTTAAGCAATGTATCTAAATCATACAATTACTTATACATTTTAATAACATAAGAGTAATATATTATGTTACATCACATGTAACTCTCACCCATAAATCTTCCATGCCTTATTAATGATAATAGATGTGAATAAAATTTTAAACATTTAATCTTTAACATTCAGATAGCTTAAATGATTCATAGAAGTGATGAGAATATCGAAATATTCAATACTTTCTATTATAACTGGATCATATCAAACAATACAATATACCATTTTAGGCTACATATGAGTTTTATATGTTATAAAATAAAACATGTCTATAGACTTAATTTAATCATTTTTCTATATAGTGTATCATAATCCTTGTTATAAAAAATTGTAAGATATGATATCTATATATTTAGAGAATTTTTTTTTCAATCTCCCATTTTCACTGAATCCTAATAAACTCCTTTTCCATTTCATCTTATACCATATCATATATGATAAATTCTGAAATAGTATTCAAAACCCCCAATCCAAAATACTTTTGGATAAACTCTAAAACCTTTTTTAGAGCATATCTCAAAGTCAAAATCAACCCCCTTTGGTAAAAAAATAGTGTGATGAAACGAGAATTTGTAGTGTTGATAATGAATATGAATAACTATATCCATAAATGAAAAAATAGTGGCCTATAAAAAAATTATTGCTACTCAATCTATAAATGGATCTAGCGCGATCTCCATCAAACACATGTCCTCTATACATGTGTCTACCATCCAAATCACATGCTATCATGAATTTTCATACGTTACCTTTGTCTAATACATAAAGTTACCATGGGATAATGTGTAGGTTTATGCGATACCACCTCCTTAAATATTCTTGATTCTCCGAGTATAAACTGACTAGTTTGATGAATACAACACATGTCATTCATATAGTAAATGCGTATATCACATGCCCCTCATCCAACTAAAAAATAACCTCACATAAACCTTATAATAATGAACATACATTTCATAAGTCCATCTCAATATAGGTCCCATATGTTATATGCATCATATGAGAGGAAAAATTCCATCCTAGTTAATATTTAACTAATGACATGATCAATAACATTCCCAAACACCCCTGATTATATAATACCCAAGGATTTCATAATAATGATATCAAAGTATGAAGGTTCTCATTATAGGTATCTCAAAATCCTCAATTAATAGGGACTCTAAATATGAACAATTTACCCATAATATGGAAAAAAAAGTGTATGAAACTCAATGTGGTATTATTTATTGGTTATCTAATGCACTAAACACTTTTAAACATCATGAGAATATTTTGTATCCTATTACAAGAATTATACTCATGCTAAAGTTTATATTTCATCATAACATATAATAATCCATGATTAATATTAGTTAGGTATAACTCAATGTTTTACTTTTTGAGGCCAATTATCATTACACTTCATGAATTCATATATATATATATACACATATAAATTCAATGTGAATGAAGGATAAAGTGTACAATGCCTTTAATAAAATATATTTTATATTATTAAAACTATTCTACGGATAATTAAAAAAACCCTACATAAGTTCTTGTCTATCATATAATATATGGAATGATTCCAGATCATCCATATGTTTGATACACTTTTCAGGGTTTTGGTAACTCATTATATTTATATATAGTTCTTTCCACATCCTTCTATTTCCATTTGATAAAAATATCCCACTAAATTTCTTAGTTGTTACATTTATGAATTAAACAAGTTTGGATAATGTTGAGACTTATGAATCATATTCCTTAATGTTGAACTCCTTAAACATTTTCAAACCTTTTAATTTCATAACATCCAATTTTATGATGTTAAAAATTTTTGTTGTCTACTTATAGCTTTTCTAAGTGCATCATTATCATTCTTGAAACCTTTTCAATTAGTATTTTCTTGAAATATTTGTATAACTAGTGTTTCTCTTTACAATATATCATATCCTAAATATTTTAGGATATACATTGAAGTCAATTTTGTTATGGTAACTAATATAGATTTTACATAGTTTCCTTAATATCATATAAACCTTTTAGGATATCAAGTGAAGTCCACTTTGAACATTTACTAGAATAATATTTTATTTGTTAACCCTTAACTTTTATAAATCCAAACATACCACCACTAACATCTTATAAAATATATTCCTATTAGAATATCATGATAAGAAGCATAAAATCCATTATGTTTAGGAAATAAAAGATATTTACTTCTAGCATAAATTATTATACAAATTAACTAATATTTCCATATTATTTATGGGATTATATGTGTTTAGAGTACTTATTGAATAGAATAATTTAATATAACACTATTGACTGTGGAATTTTATTCCTCTATATTTTTTTATAAACACTTTATCCCAGATAAAACAATTTTATCCTTACCTCCATTATCAAGTATTTTATAAAATTTGGTGAAGTTCCCAATTAGGATCCAAGTATCACTGAGAGGGGGAGGGGGTGAATCAGTGATATATTTTTCTTTTTATGTTTCCTTCTAATTGAAACAACCTTCGCCTCCTGTTAAAGAGTGCTGAACACATACAACCACAGAAACACAAGTTTTACAAGGTTCACTACTCAACAAGAGTATCTACGTCCTTGGTATGGTATGAAAATGATCCAGTTCCACACAATCCACTAGAAAACAATCCTTTGATGTGGAATACAATGAGTATCATATAACCTTACAATCGTGCAACACTTGGAAAACAATCCGCAAGCGTGTGTGCACCTTCTTAGAAAAAATAGGGAATTACTATATTTCAGTGCTTCTTTACAATTGAATAGTTGTATTCTATGAAGTAAAGATCTTCACTTTCCTACCCAGAAGATGGTAAGAACTCCCATATGCACAACTGAATATGTGCGAAGACCCCAAATTTTTCGCGCAGACTTTAGGTTATCTTGCGCACAATTCAAAAGCCTTGCGTAAAAAATTCTGATTTTGGCACGGAAAACTTATTTCATGCAACTTCTTATTTTGCACAACTATTCACCTTTTTTGTCCAACTTTTTCTCTTTTTCGCGCAGCTGTCCTCTTTTCGCGCAAACTTCTTTCTTTTCGAGCAACTCAATTAGCATATAATTTTACGTGCACCAGAGATGAGGATTTCTTCTAAGTGTCGAGCATTAATAAATGAGAGGCGTTCACCTCATATTTATAGGCATTTTTGAGCCTACGCGAAAACCACTAATCCGTACGTAAAACCCTCTTCATACGCGTAAAAAATCTTTTACGCAACTTCACATTTCGCACAATGCTATAATATTTCGCGCACCTCATTCCTTTGCTAATTTTCAAACTTCTGATCTCAAAACACTTTTTGCGCAAAAAACTTCATTCCTCTATTTCACACAACCCACATATATTTTGCATAGCCTTTTTATTTTGCGCTCATCCCGCATATATTTCACGCAACCTTTTTATTTTGCGCGCATCCCGCATATATTTTCGCACAACCTGCATATATTTCGCGAAACATTTAATTCCTTGCACGCAAAAAATATAATCGATCTTCAATATTGTATTCTCCATCCATTTCCAAAAACACATCTTCATCTCCTAATTTTCAGGCCCTAAAATTTGGAAAACATTGGAAAACAACGCCACCTTAAACTGTGCTTTTATGCTGCCCCCAGATTGTCCATTTCTTTGTCATTTATCTCTTCACTTCTTCCCATAACTATTCTTCAGATTTTATCACAAATTCCACTATCGTGATATGTATACTTTGATAGATCAAATTTAGCATCGTCAGAATTACAATTGTAATTACATAAACTTCTCTATCTTCTAGCAGCATCACTCCTTCCAATCAAAACTCTATATGACTGGCATCCTCATTTCTCCCCCTTTACATCATAAGGATTGCATCACAAGTTCTCCTAACTTATGATATTTGATAAATACATATCAGCAAAGCATCATATGGTTTTCAAGTCCTTTAAAAAGTGTATTGATTTGGCTTCTTTGACAACAAAAGACAACACTCTATAACATCAACATTTTCTTAATTCCTTATCCGTCCTACTTGGTCCCAAAAATTGGAAGAATATAAAACCATGTATATCAAAAAAATACATCACATTTATTAAACAAAAATTGTTTATAAGATCTTATCAATAGATAAATGAGATTAATAATACACATCTTTTAAAGAAAATCATCTGACCTCAATGTTTTTCTTACATCCAAGTTATTAATGTAATAACTCCTTTTCTCTATTACTTGAAGAAAAACTTTGAGCTCCCATATTGAAATCCTTATTCCTTTATGAACCTCTGTATATTTACAAAACTTTTAAACATATAGTTGATATAACATAACATTAATAATAAAATAATTAGATTGTATACATTAATACTAATTAGATTGTATAACATTAATACCCAAGGTGGACTCTAAAAATTGTTTCTTGAAACCCTTTAGGTGTTCCATATAGTTCTTATCTAATGACAGTCTTTCCAAAATTAAATCATTTTCCTTTCTTCCTTTTCTTCAGCTTAGCCAGTGGTGTGGAATCTCCATGATATATTTTATTCTATTTCTTGATAAAATTTTTACCATTTTCCTCCTGCATCATTATGATGGAACTTGATCCTTGACCACCCACATCCTACTCATCTATCCTCAAAATATTGAGGGAATCCGGTGAAATTTTATTTAACGCATTAATATTAAAATTCATAAAAAATGTTTGGAACCTTTCCAATAGTGCTTAAAAAAATGAATACCATGGACTATCTAATAGGTGAACCTAGTCTCTCCAAATAATTGATATTCATGATCCTGTTGAGTACAAGAGTTGATATTGAAGTTACTTCTACCATTTTTTATTGGAAGGGAGCCTTTGATACCTCATAACTCTCACGAATATCTTGTTCTTGAAAGATTATTTTTTGGGTTTTTATCAAATTACAAGCATCCATGCACTCATGTTTCTTTTGAAACTTTGATTCCATGGTTACTAGCATAAGTGTAGATAATTCTAGTGAATCTTTTAGATGCTTATCATATGCATACAACTCTATTTGTTGAATGGATTCACCTATCATATTATTAGGAAGTGGATCTTCAAACACATAGAATTTTACATCTTTCTTGAGAATTATTCTTAGGTTCCAGTACCAGTCAAGGAAGTCAATAATATTATTTTTTTTATCAAAAATTGATATCAAGGTCTTGCTTGATGATGATGATGATTACATTATCTATACATTTTTTATCATATGTGTATCATATTTTATAACCTTTTGATAAAATTTTTATTAAATGGGATCTTACTAAAATGAATATACCTTTAGAAATATATCATATCTATTAGTGGCCCAAGATCCATATTTCACTATGTAATGATTCCACTATAGTATTTCTCTCACCACTTAGATATTTAGGTATGGAATTATCCTAATAATATAATATATGAATCTTTGATAGTTAATTAGACAACTCTTTTCCCAATCTAGCAAATGGATAAAACTAACTCTCTTTCTTCGACATCCTAACTCAAAGGGTTTCCCCGCTAAGTGTAACCCAAATCTCACAACCGAATTTGATTGCCTAAAATTTAGGAATAACCATTTCTACCATTCCTTACACATGATAATATATGCCCACTCCAATATAACATGAATCTACCCTGACGAATAATCAATAAATTGACATATGATAATTTGGAAGGAATCTTACACATAGTATTTGAGGGGTTTTATTTTAAAGCCACTCCAATCCAATATGAATCATATTCATATTATATTTATAACTATTACATCACATGAAATCATTATTATCTAATATTTTATTCCATTATGTATTCATGATTATAACACTTTAGTTTTGGAACACCTATTACATCCCCAAAATTAATATTTTTTCCACCATATCAATGTGTAACTCTTTACACAACCCATAGTTTGTGTTACTCACTCAAAAATAGAATAAATATATATATATATAAATATATAAATAAAATATATGCATAATGTATATGAAATTTTCATACAAAGGTTAGGATTATATGTGATTAATAATCTTTACATGAGTAATCCAAAGCCATAAAGTACCAACCCCAACCATTATAGTAAAAGGAATAAGACTCTAGGCTAGTGGTATGTATAAATTATATTCAACAACTGAATTGAAGCTAATAAATTTTATTAAAAACTAAGGTCAAGGTAGATGGAAACTAAATCTTATTTTTTAATACCTAGTATGACATGAAAATATTATAAAAATAAATTTATTTCATAAATTAAATCATACACAATATTCTCATTTTATAAAAAAAATATAAACATGAATATTCAATAGGTGTTAAAAAATAAACATTTTATTTATTTTCCAAATATGATATATATATATATATATATTTGTGAACAATTCATAAATAAAAAATTATAATCATTTTATAATTAAATATGGACATTCCATTATATGATAAATATAAATTCTTTATATTTATCCCTAGTATTAACTCAATTATATTTTTTTTATTATAAGACATTTAAAATATAAATTTTCTTGAAATATAAACATTTTATATTTAAATTTCCATTATGTAAAATTTTTAAATAATATAAATTTCATATATTAATATTATTTAAATCATTGATCAAATCGTTCATAACACTTTTTATGTGATTTAAATAATTTCTAAATAAGACCCTTTTAATTTTAACTATTCAAATTAAACATTATGAACAATTAATAATTATTAAATATAAACTCTTTACATTTTTCCATATTTTATATTGTATAAACCTTTTATATTTTAAAATTATAATTTTTATATAAACAATTTATATCCAAATTATATGTCATGCCGTATAATTTTTCAAAGGTTATTTTAATATTAACTCTTGATATTATGGAATATTTATTTATGAATGATTTATAAACATTTAATTAATCAATCATAAACTCTTTATAATTAATTAATTTATAAACACTTTATAAACAAATAAATAACCCCAATATACATTTTATCAATATTTATAAACTATTTATAAATAATAAAATTCAATTCATAATTGAAAATAAAGAAAAAAAGTTATTGAGGAATTGTATGTAAAGATATATATATAATTTATAACCCATAAATTAATGGGCAATCAGTCACATGACTGATAGTTCTATAACAACTCAGTTTTCCTCATTAGGTACAAATCCTTTAATTTTTAGTTCAAACCTTCCTTTTTGTTTAAATTAATGTTTTTATGAGTTTAAAGAGGGGTTTTAGAGTTTCCATGGCCTTTTCAAAGCCCAAATCACCTATTTTTAGAGAAATATATAGAAGCACACGATTAGGAGTAACCATGGACCTCAACCGTGCAACCCCATAAGAGGTGAAGCATAGTTTGTAAATTATGAATGGTAGGTATCACGGTCGTGTGTGGATTTCTAGAGAAATTTTAGAGGGTACCCACATGGGCTACACACAATTTGAAAAACCATGCACCAAGCCACATGGGTAGTGCCATTTAGGTAGTGAACCTGCACAATTTTTCTAAATTGTGAGGTCTAACTAGTCGAGGGGTGTTTCCCTTGGACAATGCCGATGAATTGTGGGATCACCATTTAGAAAACCATGCATTCAAACCATGTGACCTTAAATTTTTTTGAAATTTTTGAAATGACCCTATCTCTATTTAGCTTACCTCCTCCTTTTATCTTTATGCCCACAAAAATAACCTTCTTTTTTTGGTTGGAATCTTTCCACCCTCTCATAAGATTTTTGATAGCTTATTTGTTCAAGATTGGAATTGGCCACTGTTTTTTTTGAATTGGATATATATTAGTAATCTCTATAATCCTCTTAATTCCTTCTATTTTTTATATCACTATCTGGCATACTAAAGCCATGTGATATATTTTGACTGATTTTTCAGGTGTTCATTTATTTCATCAATTTCTCCCATTCTATACTGAATGAGAAGATGATATAAAATGAGGAGAGTACTACCTATATAAGGTAGGTGGTATATACCTTTTCCATTTAAGTATCAGTGTTTTATAACTTGTGTTGAAGTGATCCACTCTAGGATTTCTGGGAATTTCTCCTTAAATTAATATACCCTTAATTTGGATGTTTAATCCATGATTTAAACATGTTATTAAACCCATACGCAAGGTTGTAGGTTGTTAACCTCAACCCAAACCACCCTCGAGGGGTTTTTTTAATTAAACATGTTTACACCAGCCATATGATGAGTTAATATTTCCTTTTATTAATGATATTTATATATAAATAAAATTAATTGTTAAAGGCTTAGTACCTTGTTTAGCACCTTGTCATTTTATAAATGAATGGAGTAATGAGATGGAATAAATGGGATTTGTGGAATGAAATGGACAATCCCTTAGCTTAATCTTAAATAGGTAATTTCTCAATTAAGAGACATAGACATTAACATGGCCCACATTATTATCACTTTTATGTGAATGGATTAAATAATTGAATGTGATGAATTTAATTGACAAAATATCATGGGTACTAACATGGTACATTAATTACTTCTGTAATATGTTGAATAGAATTGACTAAAGGAATGGAAACTAACATGTCCTCCATCCTTATCACGTGTAAATTAAATGGCTAATGAAATTATTATGATATATTCAATCAATAAAGGGAATGGAAACTAACATGTACCCTTGAATTATTATATTAATCACATTGGTAATGTGTGATATGGTATAAAATCTACAAACCAATTACATATTATACTTATTTGAATCCTTAAACTATTACCTTGGATACGACTTGTTGTACCAATTTAGACATGCTCCTTGGGTTACACCCAAGCCTTTACCAAGTTTTCTATGGATGTGCTATGTGGACTCAAAGTGGATGTCTTGGTCATTAGCCCTAGGTCCTGACCCTCATAGGTACGATACATGATTTTTAAACATATGATGTACTAGATTGACAATTGAAATTCTAGAAAAGTCCATAGCTGATTTCTTGATCTATTATACAAATATTAATCATTTATAAAGTATTTTTTAAATCATTTTCTTATAGATTGGATCACATCACTTATTTTACTTCTTTATTCCTGTTATATCTGCACACTGTTGCAACTCATATTCATAGACTGGATTTTTTATAGACACATTTTTTTGTGGTCTACTAAGTATATCTCACACCCTTTTCTAGGATTCCAATTGGTACCTGGGAAGAATTAATGATTATAGGTAGGGACAAAGGGATGGTTAAAGTTTTGGATGTCTAATTTCTTATGCTAGGATAGAGTACAGGAGCATAGGACTGAGCTTATGCTAACGATGGTATTATAGATAGGTTTTGATCTTTTTTTAATAATTTATAGCTTGTTTAATATACCTATTTTCCTATCCCTAGGTACCTTCACATTTTTTATATCATCATAACATGATCAAAATCATTTTATATATGACATTGGATATGGTTTCTACATGTTTCTTCACAATATTTGGATTATTTACTTATTATGATATTGGTTATTTATTATGCATCTACTATTGATTACTATTACAATTCTACTATTCTACACTCAGGTCATGAGTTTATAGTCTCCCCACCATCCTCTTACAGACTCTTGCTGTTAGTTGACAACCTCTGTAATCTAGGAAGGCATGCCTGGGGCCATGTAGCCATTGATTTAGCTACTGTTATTGGGTGATCCAAGATGGGATGTCAAAAAGTGGTATCATAGAATTTCTTTTCATTTTGGCTTACTCTTTAGATTATTTGGTGGGAGACTAGGAATGTGTTGGGATTTGGTAATGAGCTTATGCCTGGGAGTAGCTAAACCATGTATAAAAATAAAAATAAAAACTACCTGGGAAGGGAATTGCTGATCTAGATTATGACTATTATAGTTGTATTGATTTATATATTGGGTGATGCACATGACTTATGGAACCATTATTATAAATTCCAGTTACCTGTCACCCTAGGACCAATATAGAAAGGAAGTGTTGTTTCATACATCATTATTGGAACATGAGGATTCACCTGTCATGCGTATGCCATGCCATATTTATACTACTACAAGCATTTCCTAATGTATATTATTAGTTCCTGTTTCCCTTGGAATTTGGGGATGACCTCCTGGGTGGGAGATTCAAACATTCTGATCGGTTTCTAGCGGGTTTGTTCGTAGAACCGGAAACATCCAATGATTCCACATCCATTTGGACCTACTTTCCAAAGGTAGGGGCTCATTAGCTTGTGGACTGATGAGGCTTAGGAATTTTCATTGGTCGAGAGGATGGGAGGTCGGACTCATCACACCTTTTTGAGGGGAATTATTGTCTATTCCGGGACTCTCTTTATAGATTTAAGTTATGTTCGTGAATCCTTATTACATTACCAAGTATAAAATGAGATTTTCCTTCAGTTTTGACAATCAATGATTAAATATGTAAGAAATTTAGAGAATATTTTATATGTATTCGAGGTTCTTCATCAATAGAGAATCATCTATATCTATTTAGAGATTCTTGGTCAATGGTAACCTTCAAAACATTCATATAAAAGTATCTTGGTTATTATGATGACCATGCTGGTTTTAAAGCCACTCAGTGGGGCACTTGAAGTTTATTGTCATTCAGAAGGACAATGAATTATTTCAGAGTTGGGATCGAACCCATAGATGGGCTACCTACATATCCTTTGTTTTGGAAAAGGAATCAGAACCCACGTAGTTCGAGTAAGGGTATGATGTTTATGATTGATGGCTCAAAGCAGGATGTCACAATTACTTTTACACTCTAAGCTCACATGAGTCATGCTCGGTGTGAGAAAAAAGAGGTATTGGTAAAAAAATAGACAATTGTGCCATGGAAGATGCAATCATAAGAAATGGTTTGGGGCTTATGTATGTATGACTGCCCATAGGATTTACTTTAGGGAGAAAATCCAGGAACATGGTCCATAAAGGTATATGTGCTTCATGGAGATTTGAATACTCTAAATTGGGACTTATTCCTGAAGAGGAAACCCAAATTAGGAGAGTATTGATAATTGGGTTTTACTCCTAAGAAGGAATCCCAAATCAAACATAAATTAGGACTGGTTAAAGAGAATTTAAGGGACTTGGGGCTTATTCCTTAAAAGGAAGCCCAAGATTATGACTGGGACTTATTCCTGAAAAGGAATCCCAGGTTAAGGATTAAGGTTTGGGGCTTACTCCTGAGGAGGATGCCAATATTTGAGATTGGGGCTTATTCCTAAGAAGGATGCCCAAATTAAGGGACTTGGGGCTTACTCCTAAGAAGGATGCCCAAATTAAGGGACTTGGGGCTTACTCCTAAGAAGGATTCCCAAAAATTAGAGGACTTGGGGCTTACTCCTAAGAAGGATGCCCAAAATTATGACTGGGACTTATTCCTGAAAAGGAGACCCAGGTTAAGGATTCTATCATCTTAAAGGATGAGGTTGAATGAATAAATTACCCATATTTAGTGACATAAGGGTATTTAAATCACCAGGTTTTGAGAGATATTTCACTGAATTCCTTTCGGACAAAGAAGTCAAATCAAGAAATCATGCCATAAATGGGTTTGAAGAGTGTCTTGAAGACTGAATCTTAAAAAATAAAGGTGTAATGGCTTAAGAGGGGTGAAATTGGCAAGAAAGGCACCCAAAAAGAAAGGGGCGTGCAAGTCTTGGAAGGTGCGCAGGTATTACGGTGGCGCGCAAGTATTGGTCGCGCAGGTACACCTGCGCGACATATGTTGTACTTGCGCGATGGTCAACCAGCATTGAAATACTTGAGCGACTCTTTTTTAAAGCCTTTAGAATTCTCTTGAGGTTCTTCCAAAAAAGGGACACGCAAGTTCTATTGAAGGAAATAAAGAGGCGCGCAAGTTTGGTCACTTCCCTTAAGGGATGACCACTCAAGTGCGCAAGTGTTGATGAGTTTCAACACTTAGGCCTTCCTCCTTCTCTTTAGATCTTCCGTTCTAGGTAAGAAATTACCTTAGAAGTGTTCCGGAAGCTTTGCTAAGAGACTTGGGCATCAGGAGCTTCAATCCGAGTTTCTAGAAAAAGATCCTCTCTAATGGGGGGCCCACATGGTCTATTTATAGGCAGGAGAAGACCCCGGGCGGTTACCGGGCGGTTATCACTTAGGTCACGCAAGTCACCTGCGTGACCAAGTGCGTCGCGCAAGTGGACTTGCGTGACAGTGATATAACTTGTGCGGTGCAGTTTCTTTTGATCCTTTGTTCATGCCTTTGTCGATTTTTGATATTTTCTTCAAAGGTTGAATCACTTTGAGCTCAGATATTCCCCTTTTCCTATTTTTTAGATTCTGTGACGAAAGGAGCGTCAACAAAAGTCCCCCCTCAGAGTTGGATCCGGAGAGAAATGAGGATTTGACTCTGAGGAAATCGAATCCATACAAAGGAAAAGGGGGCGTGCAAGTCTTCAGGGCACAGAGGGTGGCGCGCAAGTGCGCATCGCGCAGGGATACGGCCCTCGATCGTGCAGGGTCCGGCGCGCAGGCTCCCGACCGCGTCTATAAATAGAGGGCCTCACTTCCGTACAAGCATCCGGATTTCCGGACTTCATACCTTCGAGCTCTCGCCGCACAGGTCACCTTAGACGCGTAGGTTATTCTGTTTTCCAGAGTTTTCCTTGATGTCGCACTACTGTAAAGTCATTTGTACTTGCGCGGTTTATACTTGTGCGTTAAAAACTAGCGCGACACACGAATACTTGTGCGCCATTTTTTAGACTTGTGCGCCTTAATGACTTAGCCATTTTTTCCATTTAAGAGTTAGTTTATTCATCTTTTGTGGAGATTCAGTGGTTCCCAAGGGAATTGGAATGACTGATGAACTGGCTAGCAAGCGGATTGATGACATGATGAACATTATTGGCCTTGATTACTATGATATCTGCAACAGCACTCTCCCAGATTTGGCTAAGTACTTGAAGAAATATCATCTTAATTTCCCACAGAGCATCTACCTGCCTCTATATGGTCATGGTCACCTGTAAGGAGTCAATGTTCCAGATGCAAAGAACTATACACCTGAAATGCAGCTGCGCTATTACTCCTTCATTTCGGTTATGCTGTGCATTAAGAGCAACAACAATGGTGTGAACTTTCAAATTCTTCTTCCATGTCATTTCCTTGCAGATATGAAAATGGCAAACCCATGGGCTGAAATGTTTTCCACTACCGATTGGTGGAGAGAAGACAAACATGGTATTAGAGAAATATCTGAAAAGAGTACTCTCTCCAAATGGCTCTTTACTTCCAATGCTCCATTCTCAAATCCATGTATCCATCTTCCAAGTCTCTTGGACAGAAACAGAGTCACTGTTTGATCAGCAGAAAATTTTCTCAAACCGCACTCAAGAACATCCTTTTACAATTGTTCCAAGAAGAGCTGGTATCACTGCATCTCTTATTGTATCCAGTTGAATGAATGAATTCCAGGTGGTTGCTGATGAATCTCAGGATGCCGTAAATCAAATGAAGTGTTATGTTGAAAGCCTCTTGTAATTCTTGAAAAAGAGAAGAGACTCCAGTCTGTGGATGTCCTTCTAACTCTTGTGTATCAATGAAAAACACTTTCATCTTCAATCATTTGTACCTGCATTCTTTCACTACCTGCTTCAAATTTACTTAAGCCAATGGGCCTAGTAAGCATAGTTTTATTTTTACTAGGATTATTAAAAATAACCCTACAAACTTTGAACCTTTTAATTGCTCAATATTACCTAAATCATACAAAAAATGTATATTTAGTGAGATGGAACTTGACTTTTATTCAGAGTTCCTTTGTCTTTTGTGGGCAGTTTAAAGTCATGCATGCCGGACATAAAGGGGATAATGTTTAAGGTCGAAATAGCTTTGACCAAAATGGATTAAAATCGATTCAATTCCTTGACAATTTATCTGAAAACACATTACCATACTCAAGTATGAGGGAAAATATGTAAGCTATGACTTAAGAATTTTTTGAATCTGAGGAATGATATGAAAAAGAGCTAAAAGGCATTAGAAGAAGTAGTTTCCAAGAATGAAGTTACTATTATTTGACAAAAACCCATTAGGGGGTCGAATTATGCAGGGCCACCTAAGGGCATTGGCTGCATGGTCAAATAAATAACATCTTTCGGCTGACAAGTCTGTTATGTGGACTGTTTATGCAAGGCCACCTATGGGCACGTGCTGCATAGTCAAGAAAAAGAACTCCCAGAAATTTACTTTCCTAGTGCTAAAAGCCAGTGAAAGTTTATGGAGATTCAAATTTTCTAAAGTATAGAGTTTGTTGTATGGAAAGAGGTACTTGAATATGGAGAAGATATTTCCGAACAAGAATATCGGAGAATTGAATGAATATCACTCCTACGAAGGTCTAACCCAAACATAGGGAAGAAGAATAAACCATAGACTTGAATACTTTCAGATCATGAAAAAGGACATGGGAAAAATATGTTAAGGATGGATATTTTTTTTGCAGATCCATATATACCGTCATTTAAGACAAATAAGGACAAAAGAGGCATTCTTCCCAAGAATGAAGTTACTATTATTTGACAAAAACCCGTTAGGGGGTTGAAATATGTAGGTCCACCTAAGGGCATTGGCTGCATGGTCAAATAAATAGTATCTTTCGGCTGACAAGTCTGTTATGTGGACTGTTTATGCAAGGCCACCTATGGGCACGTACTACATAGTCAGGAAAAAGAATTCTCAGAAGTTTGACATTTTTGTGACTAAAAGTCATGAAAAGGGTTATGAAGATATGAAAATATTTAAGGTTAGGATTATAACATATAAAGATGGGTATTGTCCAATGTATATAGAGATACATAGGTCAATGATAACCATAATCATGTTGTGGCTGGGTCCTGAATTGAAATTTTGGACTTCACTACGTATCTCTTAAGAATGAGAATCAAGCCATACGTATTTCTTGAAATGTAGTTTAACGTCGTACAGGACGAAAGTATGAGAGATCTTAGTTTATGGTCATAGAGTTCGGACCATTATAATGAATACACAGTGTGTGTTTTTTATGAGGACTTTTCAGCCAAGGGACTGAAAGTGAAATTTGGTGTTAGGCCCAAAAGACTTGGGGCTGGATTCGAGGGATACTCGAACATTCCTACGTATCCCATAAGGATGGGAATCAAGCCAACGTAGTTCTAGAACTACCCTTTGTACAAATTTGGTTAATACATGTGAAGGGTGAAAGGGGACTTTAGTGCAATGATGGTTTAACCTGAGATAAAAAGTTTAGGCATTACCATGTATGCACGTAGTCTTTTGAAATGAAACATGATTGAAAAATCAATGTCAATAATAGTTCTCTCTCAAATGAGGAAATCAAAGAGTATTGTAGTTTATTGTCGTACCGGACAAAAGTGTTGCATATTTTAATGTCATATAACAAGGATGAAAGTTAATCAATGTAAAGATATTGATTCTAGGGGCGGTTTCACGAATCAACATCATATGAGATGGTGGTGAACCGATGTGAAGAGATTGTTTTTGGGCTTGAACCCTGGGAGGTTGCCTACATACCCAGCTTGGAGGGCAAGGATCAAAGTCCGTGTAGTTCAATTAAAGAATAAATTAATGATCAAGTTGTTCTTGGGGACAACGATCTAATAAAAAAAAATGTTGTTGGGACTTATACATGGCTAGCGGCCCAAAGAGAGTGTTACAGTTGAGGTTTTCTCTAAGATCACGTGAGTCATACTCGGTGTGAGAAACAAGAGGTAACAATAACTTTAACGATGCATAGTTTAATGTCATGTAGGACATATAAAGGGACTATGCAGTTTAAAGTCTTGCAGTTAGGACTATTGGTGCTGCACAGTTTAGTGTCATGTAGCAGGGAAAAAATACATTTTAATGTCATGTAGGACATATTAAGAATTTTCTGTACAGTTTAGCGTCATGTAGTTAGGACGATGGGGACAATAGAGTTTAACATCATGTTGGACGAAAGGGGGACTGCGCAGTTTAATGTCATGCAATAAGGACAAAATAACACACCATTTACGTCATGTTGGACGCATTGGAGATTTTTTTTCCACAGTTTAACGTCATGTTGGACAAAAGGGTGAATAGTTTAAGGTCATATGCATGGACCGTGGATGGTGCAGTTTAATGTCATGATGGACGGTGGTGTAGTTTAAGGTCATACAGGACCTTTGATGATTATGTAGTTTAACATCTTTCCGGACGTAAGGTAATTTTATACAGTTTAGCGTCATGTAGTTAGGACGTCACAGTTTAACGTCTTGCTGGACGTAAGGGACTTTTATACAGTTTAGCGTCATGTAGTTATGACGTCACTGTTTAACGTCTTGTTGGACGTAAGGGACTTGCAAATAGTTTAGGGTCATATGCATGGACCGTTGATGATGCAGTTTAAGGTCATACTGGACCATTTAGGGAACTTTTTCACAGTTTAACGTCGTGTGGGACGAAGTTGTAGTTTAAGGTCATACAGGACCATTGCTGTATAGTTTAACATCATATAGCAAGGACGAACTGATACTGCACAGTTTAGTGTCATGTTGTTGGGACATACTGGTGCTGCACAGTTTAGTGTCATGTTGCAGGGACATACTGGTGTTGCACAGTTTAGTGTCATGTTGCGGGGACATACTGGTGCTGCACAGTTTAGTGTCATGTTGCGGGGACATACTGGTGCTGCACAGTTTAGTGTCATGTTGCAGGGACATTAGGTGAATACTTTGTATTTTATACAAAATATTTCTTCAAAAATCTGGCATTAGTTGGAGTAGTAATGAGTTCTCCATCCATCGAGATTAATGAATAAGCTCCATTGGAGTAGACCCTATGTATTGAATAAGGTCCTTCCCATTTTGGCTCAATCTTGGGAGGTTTCTTTCCTGGTATCATTGGTGTTCTGAGAACTAATACCAATTCTACCTAAATGAATGAACGAAGACGAAATTTTTTGTTAAAAGCTCGTGCTATTCGATTCTGATAGATTTCCAAGTGGTGCAAAGTGCACAATCTTTTCTCATCTAACTGTTCCAATTCATTCAATCGCTTTTGGGATTTCTCATCTGTAGATAACTGATCACAAATGTCTACTCTGAGTGAGGGAAATTGAACTTCAATTGGAAAGACTGATTCTGTTCCATATACCAACGAATATGGAGTTGACCGCGTTGCATTGCGGGTGGTAGTCCGATAAGCCCATAAAGCATGAAAGAGTTTATCAGGCCATGACCTCTTATCTTTATCCACCATCTTTTGCAGTATATTTGAAAGAGTCTTATTAAAGGATTCTATTTGGCCATTGGCTGCCGCATGATACCGAGATGAATGATTGGATTTAATGTTGTATTCTTGATACAATTTCTTCACCTCAGAAGAACAGAAGTTGGTGTCGTTGTCCGTCAAAATGGTATGAGGGACACCAAATCTAGTAATGATGTTAGACTTGATGAAGCTAACAATGCATTTAGAACTGAATTCTTTGAGGGGTACTACCTCTGCCCATTTGGAAAAGAAATCAGTAGCAGTAAGAATGTACTTAAACTGCTTGGTCGTAGCTGAAGGGTAAGGTCCCACCACATCCATTCCCCATGTGGCAAATGGCCATGATTATTTAGCTGTATGAAGCAACTCTGGAGGTTGATGAATGAAGTTGGCATGTACTTGACATGAATGACACTTCTTTGTGAAATCAACACAATCTTGTATCATTGAAGGCCAAAAGTATCCAAGCCTTCGAATTTGATCAGACAATCTATGTCCAGACTGGTGGGCACCACAGACTCCTGCATGCACTTCTTTCATGACAGCCATTGTCTCTTCACCATCAATGCATCTGAAGAGAACTCCATCAAAACCACATTTGTAGAGAATTTTCTCTAGGTGTTTTGGGCTATCATAAAGAGTAAAATTGACCACACGTCGCCGAATTTGTTCTTTCTCGGCTCTATCAGGTGGAAGTGTTCCATTTTGAAGGTATTCCCTTATAGGTGACATCCATCCTGTAGTATGACCATATGGTTCAGGAATGGGACTAATTTCATTAATTTCCTCTCTTTTGGCTTGAACATAAGGTGAAATTGCACGACGGTGGGCAATACTGATGGTTGTCTCGTCCCGATTTGGATCTACTAGAGTTGTGGCTATATTATCCAGTGCAACATCTTGAGAATTTTGTGATCTTGGGACATAAGAAAATGTCGGTTCTGAAGGGAATTCCGCCATTAACTCTCTGACGTAATCATAAAAAGGGATTAATTCTTCTTTTCTGATGGCATAATCCCCATTGACTTGTTTGATTACTAAGTCTGAATCACCTTTCAATTTTAAGTGATTCACTTGTGATTGAAGAGATAACTCCAAGCCTGTAATAAGAGCTTGGTATTCGGCTTCATTATTAGTACCACCTTCCCACAATAAAAAGAAATAAGGTAACAATGCCTTATCTGGAGAAATGAGTACAATTCCTAAACCAACTTTGTTTAATTTAGGATTTTCCATTTTCTTCCCTATTGGACTTCTGGAAGAACCATCAAAATACATTTCCCATGTTTGAGGATTCTCTTGAATAGAGAAAACTTCCTCATCAGGAAGTTCAATATCTGAAGACATGTCTTCCATGGAAGGATGTTCAGCTAGGAAATCAGCCAGAGCTTGGCCCTTTATTGCCTTTTGAGACACATACTGAATGTCGAACTACTGCAAGATAACTGACCACCTTTCTAGACGTCCTGTAAGCATTGGATGACTAAGGATGAATTTGAGAGGATTATTGCGAGATACCAATTGAACCTCGTGATGTTGCAGGTAGTGTCTCAGTTTCTGAACTGCAAAGATTAATGCTAGGCATCACTTCTCAATACTTGAATATCGGGTTTCTGCTTCAAGCATAGTTCTACTGAGATAGTAGAGGCTATTTTCATTCCTAGCATCATTCTTTTGAGCGAGAAAGACACCCAATGATCGCTCTAGAGCAGTCACATAGAGGATAAGTGGTCTACCTTCAACAAGTAGCATGAGTACTGGTGGACTCAAGAGGTATTTCTTGAGAACATCAAATGATTCTTGACATTCTTCAGTCCACTGGTAAGTGACTCCTTTTTTCAATAATTTGGTAAAGGGTAAACTTTTGCCTGCCAAATTGGCGATGAAACGCCGAATATAGGCTAAGTGTCCTTGAAGTCATCTTAATTCTTTCAAATTCTGAGGAGGTGACATACCAAGGATTGATTTGGTCTTCTCAGGATCGACTTCAATACCACGATGGCGTACAACAAAGCCGAGGAATTTTCCTGAGGTTACCCCAAAATCACATTTTAAGGGGTTCATCTTCAAATTATGTTGTCAAAGTTTGTGGAATATGACTTCCAAATCAGCCAAGTGATTAGAACGTTGTTTGGATTTAACCACCAAATCATCCACATAGCATTCAACAAACTTCCCTAAGAAAGGTTTGAATATACGATGCATGGCGCGTTGATATGTTGCACCTGCATTCTTTAAACCAAAGGGCATCACCCGGTAACAAAACACACCTTGAGGAGCTATGAAAGCTGTAGATTCCTCATCTTCTGGGGCCATTCAGATCTAATTATATCCGGAATATCCATCCATGAAGGAAAGTACTTCATAGCCAGCGGTCGCATCAATTAAGAGTTCTGTAATCAGAACTGGGAAATCATATTTAGGAAAATACCGATTAAGATCTCTGAAATCGATGCAAACCCTAATTTGTCCATTCTTTTTCTTTACAGGGACAATATTATCCAACCACTTGGGATACTGAACTTCTCTGATGAAGTTAGCTTTGATCAGTTTATCCACTTCAGCTTCAATTTTGGAAGCATAAGTTGGGTGTGTTCTTCTCGCGGCTTGCTTAAATCCTCGATGTTCTTTTGGTAAACCCAAATGATGAGTAGCAACATCAGGATCAAGACCAGGAATTTCTGTATAGTTCCAAGCAAAAATATATTTATTTTTCTTTAGAAAAGAAATATACATCTCTTGCTCTTCAAGGGTCATGGCCACACTAATTAAAGTGGGGAGTGGATCTTTCTCTGTACCCAGATTTATTTCTCTGAGTTCATCCACAGTGGTAGAGATACCCTCTTCAAATGCTGGAGGAGCATCTCTAAGACCTTCCTCTTCCTCTTCATTATGTGCTATTTCTTCCGTTTCTACTTGCATAGTAGATGACAAAACGAAATTCTCATGATCATAAGAGATGTCAAAATTTTCTCATTTTGAAGAAGAAGCTTCCATTTCCGACCCTATTGATGATAAAGGGACTTCTTTTGGAAATAAAGAGGAGATGAAGGATTGAGAATCAACATCATTATTCACCTCTAGTGTTGCTATAACTTCTTCTGGCCTGATTGGCGAAGTATAGACTTGTTGGACTTCAGCAGATGAAATGAAAACGTCACCACTTATGCTTTCATCACTGTTTGGTAGGTTACCAATTTCTCCCATGTTGTCTGGATCAATTGCCGTAATTGACATTATGGATCTTTCCATAAGAGTATTTTGATTTGGGCCTATTTTGTCAATTTGACTGATAGGTAACACATAATATGTACTCACATGTGTAAATGGATTTATTGGAATTTTCTCCAAACCATATGGAGCATTAATTTTGGTAATTTCCTTCATTGTAGATTTTTCTCTTCCCTTCATGTGATAATATTCTGCCTCAATATATTGAGACTCATGTGTCTTGAATGAGGCCTTATCACCATACAATGTTCCAACTTGACCATTGAAATAGTATTTGAGACATTGATGGTATGCTGAAGGAATAGCTGCATGCTGATGTAGCTAGGGTCTTCCAAGCAAGACGTTGAAAGCTGAGTCTTGATCAACAATCATGAAATCCGAATTGGATACAAGATCTCTAAACTGGGTTCTGAGTGTAACTTTTCCCAGTGGTTCTTGTTCATTTTTATCATATCCTTGTAACATCATGGTAGAAGGAGATAAATCAGATTCCGTGTGGCCCAATCGACGAAGTGTATGAATGGGCATGAGGTTGACTCCTGAGCCATTGTCAATGAAAGCTCTTCGGATATCTACACCATTGACTTTTCCAGATAAGTAGAGAGGTTTTATGTGCCCATGCACAACATCATCTTCATCTTTATCAGTAAAAGATATCACTGCGTGGCATTCTGCAGGATTATTTTCTATGTGATAGACTTCAGCTGCAGCAATTTCAGCTTCAAACTCCTGAGGACTTGACAAAGCTTCGATGAGTGCTTCCCGAATATCTTTTGACAGATTCAAAGCATCCAAAATTGATAACTTGGCTGGTACTTGGGCCAAGTGTTTCAATATGTCATACTTTTGATCTAAAGGTCTGCGTTTCCCAACAGGAATATGTGGTTTAGCAGGTACCTTGTAAGCAGATGCTTTGGAAGCTGATGCATCTTGTATTGGGATAGAAGTTGGAAATATCCTTGGTTTTGGAAGATTAGACCGATTAGATCCATTTACTTGCTGAGATAAAGAATATGGAACCTTTAATCGGTCTTCCAAAATAACTGTGCCAAAACTGAGTTGGCCATTGGCAGAAGAACTTGCTTGTTCTTTTTGAGCTCGCTAAAGGGCTCTATCACGAGTTTCTGCTGCATACACAGTGCTAGCAGGGGTAGAATTGGAGTAGTGGCTTCGGAAAGATCCACGTCTTCCCCTGTATCCTGAACCTCTAGAACTTCCTCGGATTCCCTTATTTGATACAGGGAATTCAGGCTCATCAAGACTGGAATATGGATCTGTTAATTGAATCATATTAACAGAACCGAAGATTAACTCTTCGTCTGATAAAGACCCTGCCTGACTAGCCTGTTTAGGCTGTGCCATTTGATGGGGCGGTGCCCGTTGTTTTGAAGTAGATGGAATAAAGTCTACCAGAGTTAAAGACAATTTAGGCTTTGACACATACTCATCTTCTTCTGATTCTTTTTTCTTCTTTGAATCAAGCCTTTTCTTTGAGGATTTTCCCTCTGATGAAGAGGGTTTTACTGCAATATTCATGGAAGAAGACACAATTGGTTTCTTTAATTGTGTTCGCAAAATGGCATGAGTCCGATTGACTGTCTTTCTGACCATCCAATCATCATACTTTTGTGCATTTCTGCTTTTGACTTCTTGCCATTCACCTTCCTCCTCTGGAACTGTAGCAGTAACACATGCTACCTGAGTCGAAGAACCTTTCAACTTGACTTGTCCCAAGTCGACCATATTTTGCAGGAGGTCTTTGAAGACAAAACACTCCTGGATGGGATGCCCTAACATTTGATGAAAGGGACAATAATTGGGACAGTCTTCATCTCCTTCCTTGTTTGGCATCTTGAGCACTGGTAATTGAACCAAATTATTTTCCAGAGCTGAAATGAAGTAACCTGGAACTTTCTCATTTCAGAAGGAGTATGTTTTACTCTTCATATCCTCAAATTGTTTTCGTCGTTGATCTCTTTGATCATTTGGATGAAACGGCCTTTGTTGTTGGCGTTCAGGAGGTGGAGCCCTTCGAGAAGATGTAGGTTTTGAAGTAGAAATAGGTACAGGTGCTTGTTTAAGCATAACTGTAGCACTTTCTGCTTTACCCATTCTCCTTCCTGAAGCTGATGGAATTACACAAGATTTAACCTTAGCCTGTATAAGGGAATCTTCAATCTGCTGAGCGATTGAAGTAAGGTCTTGAAACCCTCCTGTGTATTTCACAGGGATCAATGGCGTGTGTAATTCGTCACGAAAATTTGCCACATAGATTGGCAACAGCTCTTCCTGAGGGAGTGCTAAACTAAGGGAATACGTTAATCCCTTCCAGCGAGCAATGAAATCAGAGAATCTTTCATTCTCCCTTTTCTTGCAGTTTGTAAGATCGAAAAATGTCGTTTTTGGCAAAGTTGAGCTGAACTGAAGAAGGAATTTTTGGCGAAGATCCTCCCATCCGATGATTGACAGGGATTGCAAGCTTGTATACCAGACAAAAGCTGGTCCTTGCAAGGTCCGCACGAAGCATCTGAGTTTCACTGCTTCTTGCTGCTCTGGAGTTCCCATCATAGGATCACAACAAGACACGTAATGCGTCAAATGTTTTTCAGGGTTGCCTGATCCATTGAAAGTAGGGAAAACAGGGTTTCCAAAACTATATGGAGGAGAAATTGAATCTACCCATTCAGGGTAAACTTTCTTTTCTGGTTGAACTTGCGCCCTTTTCCATTCCATAGTTTCTAACCGAGCTGTTAATGACTCAATAGTAGTTATTAACTTTTGAGAAACATCCGGTTGAATCTGGTCTTGAGTAGGTGCAATGAATGGAGCTTGGACAGACGTGGTGGTTAGTGCTACAACTGATGGTAGCACTGCCAACCATTGTTGCGCTTGACCCACGGGATTAGACCTCTGAGGGTGTACTGATAAAGGAGGATATTCTTGATCCATCTTAGTAACTGCAACAAATTCCTTCGGCTGTCGGACTTCAGCATTCTTAAGAAGAAGACTACTCTGAAGTAGTTCTGCATTCATTCTTCTTAATTCTTTCATTTCTTCCTCCTGTTGTGAAAACCTTTTCTCTAATGAGAGCGATTGACCTTCTCCAGAGTAAGGATATGTAACCTGATTCTTCCCCCTCCCTTTGTTGGATACTTTTTGGAGAGAAGGAAGTGGATTACCTAAGTTCTGAGTAATCCTTTGACTTCGTGTACGCACACCTTCTTCATTTGTATTGGTGCGTACATTTTCTTGAGTAGGACGCTCTTCATCTGAGTCCCCTGAGTGAGTCTCCTCTGGTGGATTAGAAACAACGGAATTGATGACATTGATTGATGCATAATGCATCGCATCCCTTCTATCAACATTTCGGTGATATTGTCTTCTTTCATATCTTTGATGAGACATTGCCTTTTGTTGATTCAATACTTTAGGAACTTCTTGACGAGCTATAATTTGGAGGGAATCTCCTGATAATTTGGCTCTTCGTTCCTCTTGGGGTTTCTTCCCTAATTGAGTAAAGACCGATATTCTATGAGAAGGGGATTGATGATTTGAAAGAGTCCCCAGTCTCATGAACTGGGGATGTTCCTACTGATTCCTCTCAACTCCTCGAATCCAATTTGTTGACTCTGAGGGTTGGGTTAAAGGAGTCCCCAGTTTGACAAGATGGGGTGGCTCTTGACATGCTACGTCTGAGATATTCTTAAAAGATCTCTTGATCTTGCGAATCTTAGTTCGGAAATTAGCTGGATGCATTAGCCTGTATCCACTTTTATCACCTGGTTCAACAGACCGTCGGATGATTTCCGAGACTTCTGTCATTTGATGATTTGTTTGCTCCATACGAGAGGCTTGTGCAATATTCTCGCCTGCTTGATGTAGGAGCAATTCAACAACTTGTTCTCTATATGCTTGATTTTGAGAGGAACTAGTTGAAGCCTGTTCTTGAACAAGCTTTTGATTATGAACAAAGCCCATTGACTGTGGCCGACCATGGGAAATAACATTGCATGAGACCATTTTCGGCGGGCTTTGCTGACTGGAAAGCACTGTGAAATGTAGTGCTCCGTGAACACCCCATCCTCTGATATGAACATCAGATGGAGCATTGGAAATTAACTGATGCAATTTTCTTAGTGTGCCAAGGCATGAACGTTGAAGGGTTCTCTGTTGCTTTTCAGCCTTCGGATACCGAGATACTGATAGAGATGCCAAATCAATCTGACGTTGTAGCCCTTCTATTATCTCAAGATGATGTTCATATTCATCATAAGATAATACCTTCTTCTTTAATTGACAAAGAGTTTTCCATATGTTGAGACGAATATCATGGATTCCATCATCCATCAACATCTTTGGAATGTCGTACTGGGAGTCAGCCAAAGGCCAAAACATGACTGGTAACTCACCTTTTTCCGGTTTCTTCCTCATGTTCAGCATTTCCTCTTTATCATTAAATGAAGATTCTTCTACCTGTTTTGACCAGAGTTGGTGTTTCCTTGTTGCTTCATCAGATTCAACAAGATTGGTAAAGACATCATTGATCAAACTAGAAGATGCATGACTTAGGGGTGGTTCGGAGAATGACCTACACCCTGGGCTATCTTCTGATTGAGAAAGTATTTCACTTGCTAGCGATAAAGCATCAGACATGACTGGTTTCACATTTGCAAGTTCCTCAAGATAAGAGGGCTTTCTCGGCACTACATTGTCCACTGGAGTATTTTCCAGGCAATGTGAATCACTACTGCGGAGAGGACTTTCACAGAAAAGTTCATCATCATGGGGAGGACCACCATAATGGGTTACAGCAAAAGATGAGATCTATTTCTCCTTGGTCTTCTGACCACACAGAGGGTTCTTGTGGCTCTCATCTGAAGATGAAACTTCAAGATTGACCGAATTGTCACGAAGCAAGCCTTCATGAGAAAGTGTCTGTTGAAGACTTTTGGAATTAATGTTCCCGTTATTGGGAACTGAGGGAGTAGAATCTTGAATTCCAACAGATAAATGTCTGAGGGCTTCAAGAACTCTAGCATCGAGCAAAGCCTTGTTGCAGATTGGCCTTTGATCTCCTGACTGTGCTGGGCGGATCTTTTTCTTAGATGCCTTCTTACTCGCTTTGGAAACCACTTGTTGACGAAAGTGGTTACTCTGAGTAGGTGTATGTGCCTGATCAGGAAAGATGGTCAGGTTAGGCTGACGATCTCCACTCAAATCAGGTGTATGTGCCTGACTTGGTTGTCCGTATGATATGGGGGAGTATGCCCCATAACCCTCTTGGACTGGAACAGATGTGTGTGTCTGTTTCGGAGTGAATCGTTGATGTGTCACTCCACTACTAGGGATATATTTATGTGTCTGTCTCTGAGATGATGCTGAAGCTGTTATGATATCCTGGCAAGCATCCAGAATATGAGCAGGAATTTTCTTATGCTCTTTCACCATTGACAAAATACGTTTGGTGACTTCAGCCGCCGGAACGGGGATATACGTCCATTCCGAGTTTGGAGTAGGTGTATGTGCCTGCACCTGTCCTCCTTTTCCTGTCATTTAATCCTGGAATTACTCAAGTGTGGGGGCAGAGAGTTGAGTCTGCCTCCTGTTTGTCGTCGGAGCTTTCCGACTGACTTCTCCGTGCGCTAACAAGCGAGACTGTTGGTAGGCTTGATTAGTACTAGCAGGTGTATGTGCCTGCTGATTACACTTCGCCAAAGGTGGTTGACGAGATCCATCATATGTAGTCAGACGAGCCTGCTGACTAACTGGTGATGTATAAGTAGGTGTATGTTCCTGCCTATAGTACTCCGCCGGAATTGCCTGGCGGGATTGGTGTGATGCTGCCAGACGAGTCTGCTGGACAGCGGAATTAAAATGGACAGGTGTGTGTGCCTGTTCGTTATTTTCCACCAAGTTAGGTTGGTGGATTTCTCCGGAGATGACAGGGATGAAAACCTTCCCATTGTCAACCGGATTCCATCTCTGGCGGTTCGTCTTGCCTGCTCGGGTTCGAGGAACCTGAGCTGAATGCCTGGAGTCGGTACCCTCATCATGTTGAGGGCGCACTACCACACGAGTCTGGCGGCGATTGTTGATGGGATCCCTCAGGAAGGACTCCTATCTTTTTGAATTAAGGCCCTGTGGGACCTGCTCATTCACTTCCTCAGAGTAAGGGAGTGAATTGAAATTGCGTTCTGGGGATAACGACCCAAAACGGTTGGAGACGGTAGTCAGCACCGCCTGCTTCTTAATCACTGGTCATCGTTGTCCGGACGACCTGTGTGAGTTATTTACTTGGAGGGCCTGTCGGGCAGCCTCCAGAGTTGGGATGGTACCGTGTTGAAGGTACTCCTTAACCAGCGCATTTGATACCCAGCGTTGAAGACTCTAAGTAGGTGATGTCATCCTCAGAGCGGATGACGATCCAGTAGGAATAGCAGTAGTGGTATTTGCAGCAGCAGTATTCACAGATGTGAATTTGAGAGCAGCCATTATGAAAAAACAGAAAATCTTGGAAAAGAGTGCCTGTTTGATATAACAGATGTAATCAAGATAAACTCAGCTACTTCATCCTTTGGATGAGCACATATGTCAATGATTGTTTTTGTTAGCCCTCTTATTGAGTTTTAAATAGGGGCTTAACAAATAGGTAAAACATCATTTTAACTTGGTTAAGGATTCACGTCGGGTTCACCATTTTTTGTTTCCCTCGGAATTCGGGGATGACCTCCTGGGTGGGAGATTCAAACGTTCCGATTGGTTTCTAGCGGGTTTGTTCGTAGAACCGGAAACATCCAATGATTCCACATCCATTTGGACCTACTTTCCAAAGGTAGGCGCTCATTAGCTTGTGGACTGATGAGGCTTAGGAATTTGCATTGGTCGAGAGGATGGGAGGTCGGACTCATCACACCTTTTTGAGGGGAATTATTGTCTATTCCGGGACTCTCTTTATAGATTTAAGTTATGTTCGTGAATCCTTATTACATTACCAAGTATAAAATGAGCTTTTCTTTCAGTTTTGACAATCAATGATTAAATATGTAAGAAATTTAGAGAATCTTTTATATGTATTCGAGGTTCTTCATCAATAGAGAATCATCTATATCTATTTAGAGATTCTTGGTCAATGGTGACCTTCAAAACATTCATATAAAAGTCTCTTGATCATTATGATGACCAGGCTGGTTTTAAAGCCACTCAGTGGGGCACTTGAAGTTTATTGTCATTCAGAAGGACAATGAATTATTCCAGAGTTGGGATCGAACCCATAGATGGGCTACCTACGTATCCTTTGTTTTGGAAAAGGAATCAGAACCCATGTAGTTCGAGTAAGGGTATGATGTTTATGATTGATGGCTCAAAGCAGGATGTCACAATTACTTTTACACTCTAAGCTCATGTGAGTCATGCTCGGTGTGAGAAACAAGAGGTATTGGTAAAAAAATAGACAAATGTGCCATGAAAGATGCAATCATAAGAAATGGTTTGGGGCTTATGTATGTATGACTGCCCATAGGATTTACTTTAGGGAGAAAATCCAGGAATAGGGTCCATAAAGGTATATGTACTTCATGGAGATTTGAATACTCTAACTTGGGACTTATTCCTGAAGAGGAAACCCAAATTAGGAGAGGATTGATAACTGGGTTTTACTCCTGATAAGGAATCCCAAATCAAACGTAAATTAGGACTGGTTAAAGAGAATTTAAGGGACTTGGGGATTATTCCTTAAAAGGAATCCCAAGATTATGACTGGGACTTATTCCTGAAAAGGAAGCCCAGGTTAAGGATTAAGGTTTGGGGATTACTCCTGAGGAGGATGCCCATATTTGAGATTAGGGATTATTCCTAAGAAGGATGCCCAAATTAAGGGACTTGGGGCTTACTCCTAAGAAGGATTCCCAAATTAAGGGACTTGGGGCTTACTCCTAAGAAGGATGCCCAAAAATTGGAGGACTTGGGGCTTACTCCTAAGAAGGATGCCCAAAATTATGACTGGGACTTATTCCTGAAAAGGAGACCCAGGTTAAGGATTCTCTCATCTTAAAGGATGAGGTTGAATGAATGAATTCTCCATATTTAGTGACATAAGGATATTTAAATCACTAGGTTTTGAGAGATATTTCACTGAATTCCTTTCAGAAAAAGAATTCAAATCAAGAAATCCTGCCATAAATGGCTTTGAAGAGTGTCTTGAAGACTGAATCTTAAAAAGGAAAGGTGTAATATCTTAAGAGGGGTGAAATGGGCAAGAAATGCACCCAAAAAGTAAGGGGCGCGCAAGTCTTGGAAGGCGCACAGGTATTGCGGCGGTGCGCAAGTATTGGTCGTGTAGGTACACCTGCGCGACATATGTTGTACTTGCGCGATGGTCAACCATCATTGAAATACTTGAGCGAATCTTTTTTAAAGCCTTTAGAATTATCTGGAGGTTCTTCCAAAAAATGGACGCACAAGTTCTATTGAAGGAAATAAAGCGGCGCGCATGTTTGGTCACTTCCCTTAAGGGCTGACCACTCAAGCGTGCAAGTGTTGATGAGTTTCAACACTTAGGCCTTCCTCCTTCTATTCATATCTTCCGTTCTAGGTAAGAAATTACCTTAGAAGTGTTCCGGAAGCTTTTAGAAGAGACTTGGGCATCGGGAGCTTCAATCCGAGTTTCTGGAAAAAGATCCTCTCTAATGGGGGGCCCACAGGGTCTATTTATAGGCAGGAGAAGACCCCGGGCGGTTACCGGGCGGTTATCACTTAGGTCGCGCAATTCACCTGCGCGACCAAGTGCGTCGCGCAAGTGGACTTGCGTGACAGTGATATAACTTGCGCGGTGCAGTTTCTTTTGATCCTTTGTTCATGCCTTTGTCGATTTTTGATATTTTCTTCAAAGGTTGAATCACTTTGAGCTCAGATATTCTCCTTTTCCGATTTTTTAGATTCTGTGACGAAAGGAGTGTCAACAGTGCCTTTATTACTATCCCCATGGAATGTTTCTAACATTTCATGTAGGTAATGGATAAATAATAGGTTATTAAAGTTTCTAAATAAACCTAAGCAATTTTTTACCATGTAGTTTGATGGTGAGACCTTAATTAACAAATTGTTACATGTTTGAGCTATGTGACTATGATTACATGAGTTGAAATATTAGTTGAATGAAATTATGTGGATTTAAATTTAAATTTATAAGGATGGTAATTCTATAAATTAAGAATGGTGATCTATCTAATCAAGCTATGATTGTGTACTTTTTTCATTTTTATGCTAAATATAAAATTATGGTCGCAGTTACATGACATTCCAATTGAAACTTATAAAGCATTGTACTTTGTAAATTGAGAATGGTAACTCATATAACTAGACCATCATATACCTAAATGAGTGTAGAATGTTGATTCTTAATAATTAAATGACATGATTTCCATAAAATGTGGATTCCAATTAAAACTTAATGGGTGTTTTCCTCTAGAATTTGTAATTGATGCTTCATATGCTGAAACCCATTATGTAAAGTAGAGGAATTTATTTTGAACTAACCTTAGTAGTGGGTAGTAGGGAGGTCCTCGTATGAACATTATGATCTTATATTCCACCCATACCTAGTCATAGGAGTGGGTATAATAATGTGACTCTTATATTGGAAGGAATATACTTGTCGTATTATTATGTCTATTATTCAAATCATTATTGAATCTATTATGGGGGATTGTTATTAGAATTTTTAGAGCTATGATACCATGAATTCTTTGAGTTGTGTGCTAGGAGGGTGGTGATGACTATGCTCTATATGTGGTGGAACCTGATCCACTCGTATTACATACGGTAGTTCCACTTGTGGTACCTCCGATTTTACTCAACAAGGGTAAACACGACCAATTTTGAGAGGGATTCTTATGGGTCATGAAGACTATACAACAAGCCTTGTGAGCTGCACCTACTATAGTAGAGTTAACACTTGAGTTTCAGCAGAAACATCCGCACACATTTTTGGGGTATAGTGGTCGATAAGCTACAAAGTCATGGATGGAAGCCATGCTAGCTATTTTAGACCATTTAGATATTCCTCCTAAGAGGAGGTTCAAGATTGTAGATTATATGATACATGATTTAACCAATATATGGTGGGATTTTTTGTCCTAATATGACCAACATTGATCTATGACCTGGAGTGATTTATAAATAACCTTATATGATTATTTATTTCTAGAGATGTTGAGGGCTAATAGAGTAAGAGAGTTTATACACCTGAAGCAGGGCGTTTTATTATTTACGGATTACTCCACTCATTTCATGGAGCTCCAGTATTTTTCCATGATCTTTATAGGCAATAATTTATCTAGGGATATGCAATGAGAGGATGGTCTTAGGCATGCCATCCAATCATAGGTGACCATGTTTCATTTAACTGCTATCACCAAGATAGTGAACTGGGCCCTGATCAGTGAGTGTAACCTGAGAGTGGCTATGGGTGTGAGCCAGGGTAGTTCAAATCCTAGACCTTGATCTACTTTTACCAGCTTCAAGAAGCATTGATTAGAGTTTTCTTCCAATGTCAATAGTAGTCACCCATGTAACCATGTGATCTATCATTAGTATGGTAAGAAGGGTCATATGAAGCCACAATGTGATAGAGATCCATTGAGTTAAGAGCCTCCGATAGGATGGGCCATCTTTACAGGTTTTGTCAGACCTTTACCCTTATGTATAGTGGAATAGGATCCACAACAGATCCATTTTCAGGAGTAGGATCAGTAGCTCCACGTCCATCGGGGAGCTGGAACACTACTAGTTGTGCGGGCTGGGGAGGTGGTCATAGACAGGGGATCCAAACACAAGATTTATAGCTCTAATAGAGTGGTCCTACTCTGGGTTGTTGGGATGCATCTCAGGGTTATAGATCAGTCCAGATATATGTAGTATAGCCTATCCCGGACAAGTAGAGTGAAAATCCATCTACAGTTACATGTTTGACACATGATTTGATAAACCGTTCCACCAAACCATTTGATCTGGGATTTCATGGACAATTCCCACCATATAGTTGGCACCCAATTTAGAAAACCATGTATCTCATTAAAAGTTAGAAAAACCACTTTTCCTCTATGGGATATTAATCCCCAGCCTTTTCTTTTCCATCTCCCTCATGCATGCATGGACAACCACCCCTTACTTCCTCCTTGTTTCTTCCTCTATTCTAGAATAATTTGGGGGTGTTATTCAGTTATTCATGGTGATATTCCTCCTATTCCTTCCTTGTTTTCTCTTTCTACATGGTTTATTCTAATTTTGGATGACCCATTTTTGGGTTTTGGTTCTGATTCCACTGAATCATGGTGGAATTGGATGGTATTGATGGGGTTTTCATATAGCCTAGTGAGAGGATGTCCTGATATGAAGTCTATACATCATCACACATAATTTTGATAAGGTATGTCACTATAGTGATATTTAAATGATTTTTGGATTTAATTAAATTAATTTAAGGTTTTCCTTAGTTCTAGTTGATAGGTATTTTTCTTGGGATAGAGTCATTAGTGTATTTTGGACCTTCCACGTGCAGTTGTTCACAGTATTAGTACAACTAGGTCACTCCTTATGC
The DNA here is from genome assembly GCA_963277665.1 of Viscum album. Taxonomy (NCBI): domain Eukaryota; kingdom Viridiplantae; phylum Streptophyta; class Magnoliopsida; order Santalales; family Viscaceae; genus Viscum; species Viscum album. The sequence continues at coordinate 317,559,323 of OY728163.1, forward strand.
AATTAAATGTTTATTCAAATTTTAATTAAATGGTTAAATTAATTAAAATTGTTTAATATGAATTGCAATTAATTAATTAATTAATTATAATTTAATTTTAATTAATTAATTTTTACATTATGAATTGAGTTAGGGACTTGTGGGAGAATGCTGGTTGGACTTGGATGGGCTTAGTCAGAGCTTCTAGGTGGGGAATTAAAAAGGGAATTGTTTCTTGATCATGGTAGGTGGTCTCTTGTACATACCCCTATGATATTATGATTTATTTTTTGACATGTGTTATGTGTCATCTCACCACTGAGGGATATAAAACTATTTAATTTTAATAAATTATTTAATTAAAAATTTAATACCTATAACTGAATTTCACAAAGTGATAAGGTCCATGATGGACTCTTGTGAATGAGCTTGATTTTCAAATCCATTGATGGCTGAGACCATGATTATAATTGGATTTATTTTGATATATGAACCCCATGAGTGACATAAATTAAATAAATGAAATAAATGAGTTTTGGAAACCCTTGTGATAGGTTCCCTTAGTTAAATCTAGGTAGAGGTGAGTGATAATTTGAGATGAATATCCTAGAGATCATCCAAGTGAGAACCATGATATGCCTTAAATAATTTGGGCTAGTTGAGATAACAATGGGTTTCATGTTCACCCCCCATTAAGATATTATTACCTTGGTGGGTATACCTCGAAGAGACCGATTTATAGGTTAAATGTTTTGACTGGACTAGGGATGAATTAGGGATGAATATGGTCCTTTTTCCATATCTTGAGAGAAATTATAATGATGCTTTCATTATAAGGACCATGGGGCTGTATGCCAACCATGATAAGGACGAGAGACTTGATACCCTTGAGTGAAGGGTGTTGACCTAGGATACATAATTGAGATAAGGGAACCCATGAAGGGTGTCTTAGATATTATTTTACCCAGTGGACATTGATGGGTTCCTTGAGGATATATTAACCCTTGAGAGGGTGTAAGTGGTTATGAGTATTGAAGACTATGGGTACCACCTTAGATTCTGAGTCGATGATGAGACTATTTATTACTATATTTCCTAGAATCACCCCTAGGAATCATAAATGACTATTGATGATTTACTTATTTTCTATAATTACCTCCCATGGATCATCTTGGAGCCTAATTACTATAGAATTCCTAGGATAATCTTCTAGGGTTTTTAAAAGATTCTTGATTAATATGGAATGCTCAGGATTAATTCGTAGGGTTTAGTGATGACACAAAATAACTATGGAACTCCTAAAATTATCTCTGGTTTCAATGATAACTCCTGATGACTATTGAATGCCCAATATCACCTCTTTAGGTTCGAAGATGACACAATATGACTATTGATCACATAGTATTACCTCATAGGGATTTGATTATAGCCATATAATATGTGTATTCCTTGGGATACTCCCTAGTATATGATGTTTTCACCTATTACTATATGGTTTTTGAGACCCGTATTTGTAGGCATGATTATCTAACATTCTTATAGATACTCCAGCACTAGATGAGCCGATTTGGGTCAATCCCAACTTCCATGGTAGAACTTTAGAATCGATAGTGGTTTTTTATTTATTCTTCCATACTACTATCTTTATTTTCATAGAATATCACATGTGTAAAATTAATTTATGAGTTATTATGGGAACATGTTAGTGGTTTCCTACTGAGTTTTACTCACACCCTACTTAAGTGACCATGAAATTTGGATACCTAAGAAGATATCAATGTTTATACATTCACATTTGGAAAAAGCCATAGAGTTTCTTGATCAAGCTAGATAACTTGGACAAGATTGGTGTTTGGGGTGAGGTGAGGCTCAGGGATGTATTAGATACTGTTGTACATTTATTTTATTTTTGTTTTCATTTTTTATATGTGATTGTATTAGTGTGATATCAATCTTGATTTATAACTATATACTTTTTCATTCATTATGTCTACTACTTACACGTACCCTGATGATTATTGTGTTGGATGATGTTTGGTTTATTTATATATTATTTTACACTCTTATATGAGGGTACTATCTCCCCATAGTACTACCCATGATGCCCACTGCTAGTTGGAAACCTATGGGATATGAGGATGGGTGCCTAAGGTCATGTGGTTACCCGGTCTGGTTACTGTTTATAGTGAACCAGTGCAAGGAAATTACAATATTTTTTTATCTATCACTTATACAAGGGTAGATCATGAAAAAATGGTGAAATATACACTTTTTATTCATTCAAGAATAAGTAATTACCTACTTAGTTCTAATTCTATGAATTATTTTATATCATGAAAGTTTATTATAATTATTCAAACAACACCTCAAGATATAGAAGTCAAATTATTGGTGAAAAAACTAAGTGGTGAAATAATTTAATCTAAAGTATTTAACTCTTCCCTAATTAATTTTTTTTGGGAATAATCTCCTAGAAAATCTTGTCATACTCCTTTTTGTAGAATGGATTCTATACTAGGCACAAACTAGTTGTCTATATATAGAGTCAATATCAACTTCTCAGAGAGGGGAATCAATTTTTATATCCCAAACTATCGTTTGATTCTATACAAGTACAATGAGAATGAAAAATATATTCTATAAGATCCTTATCAAGAATGGATATTATTTTCTTATGAGAAATTATATCTTGCTCATATGAATGAGGAAAAGGAAAGTATTACCCTTGAGTATATTCCCATTGTGAAATAATATGTTGATGTACTCCTTAAATAGTTTATTGGTCTTCCATTTAATCAAGAGACTGAGTTTTTAGTCAAAATTATACCCAAATATCTACCCATATCCAAGAGCCCCTAGAAAATGGCCCCATTGAACTAGAAGAACTGAAGAATAACCTATAAATATAATATATATAAGGGATTCATATACCCATGGTTTTCATTATGGATTGAACCAGTATTCATTGTGAAGAAAAATATTGGTTAATCCATATCTACCTTGATTATCATGATATAAAAAAGATCATGATAAAGAATATATATCTCCTATCATAGATTTATGACTTTATAAATCAACTACAGGGGATCATTACTTCTCAAAGGTGGATATTTGATTTGGATATCATGAATTAAAGGTGAAGAAAGTATATATTCCTAAGACTTAATTTCATATAACATTTTGACACTATGAGTTCCTAGTGATGCCATTCAGACTCACAGATGATAAATAAATATTCATAGACATGATTAATAGAGACTTTCAAGATTACCTAAACCAATTTTTGGTGGTATTTAAAGATGATATTCTCTCATAATCAAAAATAAAGGAGGAATATAAGGAGCATTTGAGTACTATGATGAAGAATTTTTGAAAGGATAAATAATATAAAAACTATACTAAATGTGAATTATAGATGGAGAAATTACATTATTGGGGAATCATAAGCAAATAGAAATATGTGGATCCTTTAAAGAAAAAGGTAATAAAAGAATGACCCAGGATAATTTCTGTAATGGAGATCCATAGTTTCCTTAGATTAGATAGGTATTATTGAAGGGTTATGAGGGTATTATCATGATTTTCAAACCCACTGACAAATTTAACATAGAAAGGTGTATTTTTTTGGATGGATGAATGTGAACAAACCTTCAAGTATTTGAATAAGAGGTTAATCACTACTCCTTTACTCACACTACCCTCAAGTAGGGAAGGATTTTTGTTATAAAATGATTTATCAAAGAAGGTATTAGGTTATGTACTCGTGAAAAATGATAAAGTGATAGCCTATGCCTTAAGATAGTTAACATTTCATGATAATAATTACTCGGTACATGATCAGGAGTTGAATGTAGTAATCTTTCCATTGAAAATTTGAAATAATCATCTCTTTGGATAGAAGTGTGGTATATATACTAATAATAATATTTTAAAGTATATATTCAAATAAAAGGAGATCAACATGTTCCAATAGATATAGTTAAAGCTGATCAAGGACTATGAATGATCAATATATTACCATCATGGAAAGGTGAATAGAGTTGAAGTTGCTATGAGTATAAAGGATACAAAAACCTTATCCATTACAAGGATTAAAAAATATTAAATATTTATAAACATGAATAGAATAGATAGTGGATTAATAAAGGGAGGGAAACCATCCTACCTTTCTTACTTTCTCTACATTCTATTCTGAAGAAGATTAAATATTCTAAAAGAGATGATGTAAAGATATAAAAGTGGGTTAAAGAAATAATGAGAGGAAATTATTAGACTTCAACATTCATAAAGAAATATTTGTGAGATTTGGGATATTATTATGTATAGGATTATAGGAAAAGATAAAGAATGATATATTAGATGAGGCAGATAGATCAACATTCTCTATCCATCCTAGGAGAATAATAATGTATAGGGATATATGAGAGAAATTTTGGTTAGAAAATATAAATAAATATATTTCTCAATATATATTAAACTTCTTGGTATGAGAAAAATTGATGGTGAAAAAAATGTCCTTGGGAATGATAAAACCATTACCCATACCAATATAGATATGTGAGAGAATCACAATATATTTTTACAAAAGTCTTTTAAAAAAATACAATGGAAATAATTATATATGGGTTGTACTATATTATCTTACAAAGTATTATCATTTCATCACTATTCAAGAAGATTTATAACTCAATCGACTTGTAACTATATACATCAGATAAATAGTGAGGCTATATGAAACACCACTATCAATTATATTTGATTGAGATCTAAGGATCAACTCTAATTTTAAGAGGAGTATTCAATATTCCATAAACATAGAGATGAAATTTAGTATGTCATACCATCCTTAGATAGATGTTAAAACTAAAATAACCATTCAAACTCTAGAAAAAATTCTAATATATTTCTCTATATACTTCAAAAAAGGTTGGAATCAATATATTCCCTTGATCGAGTTCTCATAAAAAATAATTTCTTCTCAAGAATTTAGATAGATATATATAAATACCTTTATAAGAAGAAGTGTTTTAGGATGAGTCATGTGAAAACCATTTTCTAGATAGATTATAAGAACTAATATAACTAGATATTCTAGAAGTCATATTTTCAAATCTTTGATGGTGATGGGGGATTAGTATAAATAAACTATGGAATTCTTGAAGTTGGAAGACTGGAAGTTAGAAATTTGAAGTAGATAATAAAAACTTAACCCTAAGAAGTTAAAAGGTGAAGTGTGTAGGTGCAAAGAAATTTCATAAGAGTAACTCTGTGGATATATATGAGTTTTTTCTAAAGGACATGAAATAATTTTGTTATAAATTTTGTGGAAAAGATAATAAGTAAGAGTATTCATATTTTTATGTAAGATTAAAATCATATATTTTATGGAAGCACAAATTGTACATTAGAACCAGAAGTTAAGGCAGTGGATTTCTTTGACTGAGTGAAGGTATCCCCACAAAAATTAGATCAATGTGGACACCCTAACCCTAGATAAGGAAGATGGCATAACTGGTTATACCAGATGAGATCTATTATATTTTGTATGGTGAAATAATGATTAAAACTGTGAGATTGTGATGAATGTGAATTGTAATCCTCTTCCATATATTAAATAAAAATACTTAAAACCTTTCACTTGGGGATTATAAATAAGTCTAAATCATATAAAATCATTATTTTGTTCTTTTGATTTTATTTCTTTTAATCATTGTATTTCTTTCTTATTTTAGTTGATTTATGGTGTTCATTGAAGTGAGATAAAATATGTGCAGTTTTTTTATAAATTCATGTAAATTGTTATCATGGTTTAATTTTGGTTATTTGTTTCCACATTGTAAGTTCTATAGGATATCTTCCAGGTGTTTAGAAGTTTCATCATACCCCATATGTGGTATATAGGATTCAGCTATAGGGATTTGGATGATTAGAACTTGGATAAGGTGTTTTATAGCACACTTTAGTAGTATCATTATAACCTAAACTTTTTAGTTGAATTCTAGTAATCGATTCCTGACCCCTCTTATGGGTCTTGAAATTTAGTGGGATTACATTAGATCTATAAAAAAATAATATTAGTTTAGGGTAAGGATAAAGTGGATAAATTTGACAGGAAGGATTTATAATTCTGGAAGATATAGATAAATTATTGTATACTATAGAAGGATCTTGATTTTCCATTAATTGATACCAATATAGAAGTTATTAAGTAGGAATAAATGGAATAAATGGAATAGATTGATAAGAAAGTACTCATGGTGATTTGGATGTCACTAGCCAAGAACATAACTTATAAATTTTATTCATCTTGAGGATATTAGAAGGAAAGACGGTGGATAATAATGTCAATTACTTAATCATCATTAAAAGTCAATTTTGATCGATGGAGGATAGTTTTAGAGATATGGAGTGGAAACAATTGTTACTTTAAACACTCCCAAAATCAAGGGATATGATGGTTACCATGGTGAGTAACGTAAGTGGTAAGATTGAATTAGTGTGCATAAGAATTATGGATTTGATTATGAATGAGGAGATTTAGTAGAAAGAGATCCATAAATCTATTATAAATATATATATTGTGGCAGTTAGGATAAATTATGTAACAAAAAAGTGTTTTATAAAAGGAAAATGAAAAATAAGGTAAAACTATATTAGCTTGGTGGAATGTGGTCCTAAATGTTGGAATTTTGGGAAGAAAGGTAATATGAAGAAATATTGTATCTATAATGACCCACCTTGGGTTACTTTATAGTTCCTAGGATAAGGTCACCACATAACCACAAGCATGCCTCCTTGTATTCCATAGGCTATCGAATAGGGGCGAGGGCCTAATCCATATAGTGGGGCTACTATTCCCTCAAATTAGAGTTATATAACAACAATGAAATAACTTAAACAATATCCATCACAATATGAGTACTCATAAATAAAACACCACAATGCTATAAAAAAATGTAATGTTGTCATACAATATATGTAAAGACCCGTAAATTTCAAGGAATTTTTTTTCTTAATTGTATTTGGAATTTTACAAGAATGCAGTTTCTGACGGCACCTGATTCCGAGGCCCGGTGTGCCCGGAATCATTTTTTGAAGTTTGGCTCGGGTACGTTCACTGAACGAACAATCGGGGTTTTCTAACTTTTGAACCGGTGCTCGGAATCGAATTCCGAGGGCACCGATGGAATCGCAGTGCCGGTATTTTCTTAGAAACGACTCTTCTGGAGTTGCGTTTTCTCGGGTGTGGTTTTTAAATTTTTGGGGTTAAGTTAAGAAATAAAATAAAGTGTGCGACAACTTTATTTTTATTTCACTTGAAAGCCACTTAAAGCTGCTTAAGCTGAGTTGAAGCGGATAGGGTGCAAATCAAAATATCCTACCCTCTTGGTAGGATATTTGTGAGGTGGGGCCCGCATGAGCCCCACCGTTTCCTTTCCACTAAGTAACGCACCCGCGAAAACCCCTATTAAACGAAAGTCAACTGACGCATTTTCTAAATTCTTAACGCCCCTATTAATTGGGCAGTTTTTTTCGCTAAAATTAATTCTATGAATTAATGGGTCGTTACTTAGTTTGTTTTACTTTTTGTTGGCATGTTAATAAAATAAGACCAACAATCCTTTCTTCTCGGATGTGTTGTGTTGAGAGGATTTGGAGATTCTGTGCCTTTATCCTCCTTCGCGAAGAACGCGAAGAACGCGAAGAACGCGAAGAATGTGAAGAACGTGAAGAACGCCGTCACCCTCAGAGATCGACGACGCCGACGATTCTCTTTCCGCGACGCTTCTTCCGCGACGTTCTTCCCTGCAACAATCTTCGATCACCAACTGCTTGAGGTAGGAGATTTCAAATCTCTTAATTCTTTGTGGATTATTACAACAAAATAAATTTAATTGTTATAATTAAATCTGTATGTTCTTGATCCTCAGAGTTCGTCGACGAAACACTGTATACCGCGACGACGCGACTCCCTTCCTCGACGCGACGATCCTCTTCTTCCACGACGATCAATTCCGCGTAGAACACTCGTTCGACGACTTCAACGATGTAGGGGTTTTGATTCTTTAAATCTTTGTGATTTGTATTTACCGGTTATTTAATGATTGACTGAGAGACTTTTAAAACCGCTAACGCGGTGGGTGCGGACTAACACACAGGTCCTAACCCACCGCCTTTTTTTTTCATTTTGTTCTTGGTGTGAGGAATGGCGGACGACGGAAAACGGGGCCGCAAGGGTGATTTGAGGGCCTTGCAGTGAAGATCGGGTCCCGGGAGGACGACTGGCAAAGACCGCACGCAAAACGGACCACCGGAGCACGTCTGGTAGTCCGCGGAAACTCACGCCGGCACACCGCCGGAAAAACCTGCCGCGGCTTCAGCCGCGGCGGCGAGGCGGTTCCGCGGCCGCGCGGAACCGGGAGGCGGGACACGGCTTAAGCCGCGTCCGGGTACTACGGAGCGGCCCCCACGTGGGGGCCGCGGTTCCCTCGCTCGACCGCGCGGCCGAGCCGGGCCGAGCCGACCCGCCGGGCCGGGTCGCGCCCAGGCCGGGCCGGGCCGCCCTGTCCTGGCCGGGTCGCGCCCAACCGGGTCGGACCCGGACCCGGGTCGGGTCGACCCCGGTTCGGGCCGACCCGGGGGGGGGGGGGGCAGACCCCCTGTTTCCGGACTTTTTTTGTCTTTTGCTCATAACCTGAGCTACAGGCCTCCGAACGAGGCGCCACCAGTGGTGATGCGATCCTTAGATCGAGACGGTCATCTTGGTTTATCACACTCAAGGTTCCGGAATACTTTGGGTTCGGCCAGGTTGGTTCGTACACGACATGGAAACATCCTCGACCCTATACTTGAATAAATAGGTCATGACCATAATACCAACCCATCCCTGAAAAATCTTAGTATGTCACATTACACCAAACTATACCCATAGGATATGGGGAAGTAAAAGAACATTGAACCATACCTATATAATCTGGGGATGATATAATCACATCAACCCATTCCCAGAGACTTTTGGGAGGTCTATCAAGAACATGAAATAACATAGGGACCACTTCCCATCACATAACTCCCCAAATTATCCTAGGGAACTAGTCTCTCAAGATCTTTCCCCTAACCAAAAAAATCTTACCCTTATTTTTAGGAAATTCACTTCCCCCTATACTTGACATGATATCTTCCCATAGATACTAACTCACACTCATAGTCCACTAATGACATCACTCCTAAATATTCTTTTGACCAAGACCAAAAGTTCTAGTCCAATTGTATCACTCCTAGTCCTAATACCTAAGGATTTTCCTAAGATAACATGCACTAATCCCATTGGAATCTTAATGCCAAGTCATGAAAATTCTCCATGAACAAGATTAGGGTATTATCACACATCTCGTAAGGGATATATCTCAACCTGTCACTCAAAGGACACTACTTTCACGACACTCAACTAGTCCCAATGGACTCATCCTGATCACAACATAAACTAAGTACTCAGACTAACCTCAAATGGGAGCCTATCATCCGACGTGAGAAGAATGATAATCTCACCCAACATCACTAGGACTAAGCCTATCATACCCATCCAACTAGCCCTAGGGAAACGATCCTAGATTACCCATATCTTGTGTTACACCCCGAGACCACCCAAGTTATCTATTTAGTTCCAAAACCACTCTATCCCATTGGAGACACGGTCTCCCAATGATTATAGATTTATGTAAGTTATAAACAGTACTAATCTCAAGCATAATAGGAAAAAATCCATACTATCTTTTCTTCCCAAGGCATCCCTAGTCCCTAAACATATACCTAGTCCCCTGAAACATGCATGAATCATGAAATCATGCATAAAAACTTATATATATTTATATTAAAGGAACCACCTTCATTTATTAAGTAGTTACCATCCTCACCAAGATCCATCGATCCATATCCAAGCCCATCCATGCCACATCTAAGCCCATACCACCACCTGAGCAGCCATCTCATGTCATATTCCATAAAAAATTTATTATAAAAATTTATAATTAATTATCTAATTTAAATAAAAGTGGAATATTCATAAAAAACTCACTAGGAACAACTATTACACAAACAGTAAGACAAAATACACATAAAAGGTCTACATTATACCCCCAAAACCACCCCAAGATAACCGCTATCACACAACACCCGATCACCCATAAATTTCATTTGATTTTTACCAAAAACCATAAAGAAAATAGGGAAGTACCTTACCTAAATTTTTATTGCTTCAGATGGTCCATGATCAACCTCCCAAAACATTCACTAGCCACTAAACATGAAATCCCCATCAGACATAGATGATTTCACCACACACCAATGAAATCACTACCAAATCCTAGAAAAAATTAGGTTAGTATTAGGGATATCAAACTAAAACCAAATCATTTGAAAATAGAGTAAGGAACAGACCTAGATTCACCACCTAATTTAACCTAAAACCACCCTGGATCAGGGGGAAATAAGAGAGGGGGAGGTTACGGGCGAATGACCCTCCCTGCATGCATGTCCGACCTAAAACGAGGTGGGGGGGGGGGGGGGGGTTAACACCCCCATTTTTTTTAAAAAATGTAAACACCACATTCACAACATGAACTGTCATTTCACACCATAAACTACCCTAGTCGGGGACCCCTCACACTATTTCCCAATATTTCATGGAAGTAACCATAATTTAATAGCATAAACCCTATAATGATACTATTTATTGTAGACCCAACCTCCTGTACTTCCTATGGTACTTTATGAAACCCTTGGGGAATCCACAAAACCCCAAACTATAATTTAAAAAAACTATTTTTTGGATTTTCAAATGTTCAGATTCCTAATTTTCACCCTGATTCTCAGAATGAACCATTAACCAAATGGGAAAAAATTCAATTTTTTTCTCAAAATACTGACTTAAAAATCTATAGGTCGTTAAAAACTCCCCCACCATAATGATTTACATACTCAAGAATCCATTTTAGTCCTCAAAACACATATCCTAACCTATACTTCTCATCAACTCCTAGAGAACTCATCTTTTACCATATCCAAACAACAACATGCTTCTGATACACAACACAAGAGTACACAATTGACCAGAAGCCAGGATACCCACTCGTTACCAACATGAACACCTAGATGATTCTCACCGTACCCATATATCCCAACAAACCATAGTTTCTTCAACCGATTCATCCCTAGGATTATGTTTCTCTCCACCATAATGATACACTCATAATGAACTATTCCAAATATGGTACCCACAATATAGGAACTGCCTATCAAAATTGCACCTCCAACACTCCACCAACCCACTAACTGCATCCCACACTATGATCCTAACATGATTACCCTATCACTATGTCCGAACTCAAGAAATTACACTATTCAGACATCCTCTAGTTTACTTCTCCCAAATATTCTTTGTCACACCCTTTGAAAGATTCTCAAAAGTACTCCTGCCTCCCACTCGACATTTTCACCAATGACCCCCACACATAAGGTCCCTCTCATTCCCTTAAGCCACGACACCAACATTTCCTTTTTTTCCAAGATTTTTTTTCTAAAAAATATTCTTTAGTATATCTCATCACATGATTAACCTCTTGAACAATGCAATGAAACTGGTTCACCCCTCAAACCATGTCACAAATCCCTGGTTCACCCATTGAACCATGTGGAAAAGCTGGTTTACCCCTAAAACCATGTTACAAGGAAAAGTTTCAACCACTGAAACATGTGAAAAAACATGTTTCATCCCCTAAATCATGTTAAGAATCATGGATCACCCCATTAATTTCCCTCAGATCACACTGAAATTCTCACAATGGATTCCAAACCTAGCTTCTGGTGTAATTCCTTACTTGGATCTCCACCAACCACACTATCCATTGTGATCTCACTCTAGGAACTGACATACCTATGATCTGAATCACTCTCGGATCATAAAAACCACTTGAGTCTAGATTATAATGCACCAACTCCAACCACCACCTTATTTGAACATCAAATCTAATACTACACAAGGATTCAGATATCAATGGATATTAACTCACACCATTACCTTAGTGTCACATCAAATGTCCACTGACCTATCTTACTATATTCATGACCCTCATTAAATAAGGTTTGTTCACACATTAAAAATAAAATATTCCCCCACCATAAGGAAATTTTTATCTCTATTCCGAAGAACCCAAACTCCCATTCTCTATAGCTAAAACTCCATCCATTACCACATGGAATGACTGAATGTGTCTTTCCTGCTCATAACCAAGTGGAAACCCCAAAATCAACAGACTATGATGCTCCCTAACATATGGATTCCCTTAAAGTAATCCTTGATCACTAAACCAAATAAATCTTATCAACACCACCCTCAAAATTCATGTTAATACACGACAATGAATAACTTTGACCAACTAAACCACAATACCTTTATCCTTTACTGATGTCACCTCCTCACATAGAGGGAATTTTATCGAAAAGCTAGTTTTCTATCCCAATGAGTGTCTCACTGAACATACTAGAAACCTCACTTAGATATTGAAACTAAACAAAAACCACCATAATGATACCACCATTATACCACTCAGGTTCCTCTATAAACTAAAAAATTATCAACAAACCTATAAATAACTCGTTCATCGATCTGCAACTCAACTAGGTACTGTGCATACCCAACACATACCTTCCCTCACAAACTAAGACTTTTTCCGAGTAGTCATCACCAAAACACACTCTTTTCTTCAAAGTAGAATGATCCCAAGAACTCTCTCATAGGTTCTCATCTGATATCAAACCTAATATCAACCAAACCCAATGTCTATATGATCCTGTGCAACTCGATCACACAACTAACTCATGCTACCATGATTCATATCCCAACCAACTTAGGATCACGTGTTGAACCTGCTGACCATTTCCCACATGCATGTCAGACATATCTAATAACCAAATGTATCTCACTCATGCCAAGCCTAACCACATGATCACCTACCACACAAATGTTGTTCCAAACTACAAGCATCTACCCATGATCCAACCACGCTACATGAAAGAGCGTCCATAAACCACTGGGATAGGCATCCGAATATTCATTCCCTTGAAACCAAACTTGATACCAAGTATTTAGAATTTTCCATTAGTTTTTCTACAAGCCCTTGGGATTTTTGAAAAACCACAGAGTCCTGTTAAGTAGAGTTCCATGAAGAATATATATGGGAAAATTCTATATAAGTTTTTGTTGAAACTTTAAATAACCAAAACCCATCATCACGGTAACCCATGTCTATCCTAAAATAATTATTAAGGCATTACATGATGGTATTGAACTCATCAGTGTTCCACCACTAAGGAATCCAATGCCTACACTGACTCACCAAGGGTCCCAATGTATCCTTGATGAAGGGATTGCATTCATGCCACTAGATAATTTCTTACACCAGGATCCACATAACTAACATCAGAGAAATGGACATGGTCTAGTAGAGTAAAATTTCACCAATAAGTTATATGTAAAAAACCTTATAAGTTGTTTTTGACAGTTTAAACAACCAAAACCTCATCAGAAAATATAATCACATACAAGTAGGAAATTTTATTGTGATTCCTATGTGCCTAATCACGATTTAGATAAATAAGACTCTTTATGATGGTCCATGATCTAAAAACTATAAATATAATCTCCAGTAACCCATCATATTCAAAAAATCATCTCAGTCGTAACAACACAAACCATAAACATCAATCATAAACCCTTGATAACCAAGAATTACCATCATAAAGGTGTTCATGAATCCCTAGTCCAATGTCCATCACATTCTATAAAACATTACTAGACTACTTATATACTATATCCTTAAGTAAAAAAATAAAAAATTCTTTGATACCACTTTAATATTCCACCTCAGTCCACTTGATGATTCCTGGGTCATGGTATCCACATACTCTCATAAATGTCTCCCCATATGCTAGAGGTTGTCTAATAGCAGTGAGAAACTAATCCATATTGTAGGGATACTATGAAATTAAATTATATTTTTAAAAAAATGGATAAATAACAAAAAAATATCCATCACAATTAGAGTATGCATAAATAAATAACTACAATGGTATAATAAAATGTAATGTTTTAATACATAACATTAAATATAATTACCAATAGGCCGATCCCAAATACAAAATAAAAAAAAGATACAATTCATGCACACTATCCCTACTACCATCATTGAGCCTCACACACCTTGACTTCAAATAATCTTGAGCAGTATCATCCTGATCCACTATACAACCTGTGATGAACCTAAAAGTAAATATAAAATATACATATGTATTGAGGTTCTCGTTCAGGGTCCAAGAAATACATCTCAATAGGGTATCCAAAGGTGGTCCTAGTATACACCATCATATACATTTTTAAATTAAATAAAATAAACATGACACACAAGTACCTTATAAGCCATGTTCTAACTAGAACACCATGAATCCGTAAGAATCATATCACTGTGTGCTAACTAGGCCAATGCAACATCCAACCATACCTACTTTGAAACCATACTAGAATCCCTATTATTATATCATTAGTCTAGTGACATAATACCAATTCTCCTCCCATACCCAAATAATTAGGGTAGGATGGTGTCCATAGCTCAACCCAATACCCACAAAAAGTAGGCACATTAACTCATCTATAAATTAACCCACTTCCTGATCACTCAAGTCAAGGTCCATCATTCTTATATCACATAATTCCACGACCCATCCCCTCATGAGTATTCCTTATCCTAAGCCTTCATAAGGAAAGTTCCAATTCATGAAAAAACCCAATCCACACATGGAAAGTTCCTTGACCTAATACCTAAAGAAACATGTGATGATCATCACACCAAACCATCCTTACAGACTCTAGGGAGGTCATATCACACTGAACAATTACATAAAGCTTTGGGGAGCTATAAGCACATCAACCCATCCATAAAGACTTTACAGAGGTTATAAGAACGAAGAACCATCCCCAAAGACTCTAGGGAGGTCACAAGCCCATAGACTTTGGGGAGGTCCATCAAGAAAATGTAAACACAAAAGGACCATATCCCATCTCACAGCTCTCTAGCTGATCATAGGGAAGTAGTCACTCAAGACCTATACCCTTTCAAACAACTCTATCCATGCATGTTAGGGCCATCAATGGGCCCTATAGACCTATAATGACCTCTGGTCATCAATACTAGATCCCACACATCACCCACCAGTGATTTCACTACCTAAAGGCCCCTCTAACCCAGACCTAAAGGTATGGTCCACCCTCATCATTCCTGGATATGATTCCTAGGGACTATCCCAACACACCATTATCTAAGCCCCTTTGCATCTCATTTACAAATCTTTTACATTTCCCCTGACCCACACTAGGATCCCATCACACTTCTCATAAGGGAGATCCCTTGTGACATCCTCAACTTGGATCAATTTGAAAAGTAACTAGTATGGGTCTCCACATGGACTTTGGTATGCCTTCTTTTATGAAAGAGGCTAACAATTAACGTAGTGGGCCCATCAGGTTATCATTAGGAGACTATGAACTAGTTATCCAAGTGATCAATAAAAAATTAAATAACATGAGTTAGATACAATGTGTAAATAAATATATCAACCAAGGAAATTGATGATAAAATAATTCAACATAAAATGAAATAAAAAATTAATGTGTGTTACATTCAATATCTGATCCCCCACAGACAGATCATAATTAAGCTATACTAAAAGAAAAAAAACTATACTTAGTCCAAAATCTCAAAGACAAATGGTTATGGGTATGGCTTGATCCCATTTTCCATACTCCATCCAAGGAATTATATCCTCATACATCGAGCCTTTCTTAGTCATGGGACCAAGTAGCATCTAATCAAGTGCCCAAGTTCCATAGAATCCCAAGAAGGGCGTGAGTAAAAATTAGTAGACCATGACCCACAAAGTATCTAAATATAATATATTTACCCAAGTTTTATATACGTAAATATTGAACCTTTCTATATTAATATTTATTATACATCATTATGATCTATGAAAGTATAGAATAGGTTTAGTGTCTTTGGAAACTTAGATACATAAATAATTGGTTCATAAACATCTATATCATCTCCCACTAATTTGATCATACCTAGTACCCTTATTAGGGATAATAAACTTAAAACCTTTTTTTATACTCTGGGGAATAGAAAACATAAGAAATGGTGATCTCAGATTCTTAATAAGGGTAAACATGATATATATTAGTCAATGATCATATATAAGAATAACAATGAGAATAATAGAATGAAAAAATACATGAAACAATAGAAAATGATACCCAATAATTCATAGATCAAAATCATGAGTCAGGGCATAAATCTTGGCTATTTATAAGACATGAATCATAATATAATCAAAATTCTTGATGCATGAGAACATATCATAAGCATATGGCCATATCATAAAATAGTGGAATAATTTTTTGTATAATCATAATAATATAAATCTTATGTCAATTATACACACCAAGATATTCATCACATGTTATCTTAGGCTCACCACTCATGTACCTGCTTCAGGCTTGGGATAATCCCCCATATACCCTCTTTTGGGATTGGGAAAACCTCTAGTGTACCCTACTTTGGGCCTGGGATAACCTATAATGTACCATATTTTGGGATTTGTATAAACTCCCTTGTAACCTATTTTGGGATTGGGATAACCTCTCATGTACCCTCTTTTGGGCTTGGGATAGCTTCCCATATACCCTATTTTGGGATTGGGATGACCACCCATGTGCCCTCTTTTGGGATTATGATCACCTCCAATGTACCTTATTTTGGGCTTATAAAAAATTAATCTTTAACTAATGAATTTGAGGGCTATAACAGATCCGTGCATCACATAATCATAATATATTCATAAGTATGACATAAGATCATGAAAACATTTATGATTCTATCATAACATAACCTATGGAAAAGAAAATGAGTTTTATAAATATTTTATCATCATAACCGTAAACCATATAGATAAATAATAAGGATGGTGTAATAGAATAATATACATAGTAAAACATAATTAATATCAAATGATGTTTTCATATATGAAAAATTACTTTTAAAGATCATAGGAACATTTATTGAGGAAAATACCATCGACATTTTGAAACTACATATTTAAAATTTAAAAATTTACAAAATATTATGAATTTTTTTTGAGAATAACCATGGAAACTTGAAAATTAATATTCAAATAATTGATTGGTCATTAATATGGTAAATTATGTTCATACCATGTATACTTGAACAAATATTTCATTCACATTTTTGTTAAAAATTCAAAAGTACATTGTTAGGAAAATGATAAGAAGATTCCTTTTAAATTTTTTATAGAAAGTATGAAATGAGTAAAAATGTATTAAAAAAACTATAGGATAAGATTAAAAACATTCTTGAATTTTTTTTAAGAAAATATAGACATGAAATAAAAATATTCCTGACCAAATAAAAAAATAAAGTCAGTTTTCATTAAAAAAAATTTCTTTATCTTGAGTAAATAAAGAGAGTAAAATGAAAATAAAATATTTAATCTCAAAAAATAACTAGATGAGAATAAAATAAATAATATTTGGGAGATAAATACCATATAATTTCATCATAAAAAATTTAAGAATAAATAATCTTGGAAACAATTTGACTGTAACGTAGAACCATTATCACTTCAGTACATTTTGAATCTCAAGTCCATTGAAATAGTAATTCAAATTGATCTTTAAATTTCATGAACATAAGGATATTATGTATATAACATGTCAATTGGTAAATATTTACACCTCATAAAATTAGATAGGTTCATAACCTCAAACATGTATCAATGAAACAATATTGAGTTGAAGAACCCTTACCTTATGTCTAACTTGATTCATAAGCACTATAAACTACTGTATAATAAATTTAAATTTATTATAATTCTATAATAAAACAATATAAATACTTATATTATAATATATGATCCACTTAAAACATTTAAACACTCGTTTATTAACAATTATTTATTGAAAATATCATTTCTATGGGTTAACTGTTTCATTTTTCATGAATGTTTTATTTTGGAAGTTCCAGTTCTTGAACTTGATCATGGTTATATCATATACAAAATATTAATAATTTCATAAGAATCATATTTAATCATTATAAAAACTTTTATAATCATTCATATAAAGCGGTGACAAAAAACAAATTACATCACTTAATGGAGATGATATTTCATACGTACACACAAGTGTTGTTTCCACTTTTTAATGGATGGAAAAAAAGAAAGGTAAATAATAATTAAACTTTATAGAATCATAAAAATATTATAAATATAATATATATTTATTAAATCCATTATTATAAATATAAATATGAGGAGGTGATGGAAAATGAATCATATAGCTCTGTGGAGGTGGTAGTCCACACTTATGCACGAATGATACTTTCATTTCACATTTGATTGAAAAAAGAGATGAATAAGGTTATTAAGTTCACATAATAAAATATAAATATATGGTTGATAATTATTTAATTATATTTAAATGGTGTGGACATAATTGAATGAGGTAGAATAAGAAGTAAAATGAAAATTCTCAGTTAAGATGATTACCACCTATTTCAATAATCTCATTTGGATCTCTCCATAAAGACCACTGAGATGGTAAATTGAAGAGGAAAAACCTCTAGTACTTGGACAAGGATGTTTAAAATATTTTTTTTCATGTATTAGTGAAGCTATGTTGCTCAATGGGGTGTGAAAAATAGAGAGGTGCTGTCCTTTTATAGTGAATGAAAGAACACACTTGGAATTACTTAAAATATTTAAATATAATAAATGTTATTTCATGAAAAAATTGAACAAGGTGTCCAAATTTTCAAATATAAGGTTGGGTAAGATTGAAATAAATTCAACCAATAAATTTATTATAGGTCTATTTGGGTTTTTAAACATTATATTTTGGTTTAATATCTTCATTAACCAATTGTAACCTTAACCACGACAACAACATTTTCAATAGTAAAGGGTTATACATTTAAACATACGGTAAAAATTGGCTCTAAAATGATCATGGGATGAACATTTTGACAATATCCCATTCCTATTTTAAACTTTCAATATTTTTATGATTTTAAATCATTTAATAATATATTATTTAACATAAAATACCATTAAAGTCATTTTAAGAACCATTCACATATTTTGACTTTAAATACATGAATACATGTATGTAATTTTAATATAAAATATTTAAAAATACTTTATACAATATAATTAACCATAAAATAATGCGACACCATAATTCATACAAAAAATATAACTTCTTATGTTTTTAAAATTATTTAGTTTAATTTTTCTACCGCTGGCAAAAACACTATGTCAATGTTGTGTAATAATTTAAGGTAATTATTCCATCACTAAAAATTTAAAATTAATTAATATAAGAAAAAAATAATTAATATTTTAATTAAACATTTATAACCTAACATAAAATCCATTTATCCCTGTGAAAAAAATACTAGAGGTATTAAGGCTAGGAGAGTGACATTTTAAATTTATTCTTTACTTGAAATAATATTAAGGTCATTCTCAAAGAAAAATGGAAAAAGTTTTCATATCATAGAATGTTATAAGGGGAGGGTTAAACTAAACTAATACAATAAAATTAATTCATGTGTTATATATATTTTTAAATCCTTGTCACATTATTTTTAACATTAATTACCCAATTTACCCTTATCATGGTGAAAAATATTTACCACAATTACTATTTATAATGACCAAAAATAAAGTTTTAATATTAATTTTTTTAATTATTATTATAAATATGGAATCCATTTTTTTAAATTCAGTCCCTATAAGTTTCATAAATTAAATTTAAAATAAACTAAAAAAATGTAACAAAAACCAACTTTTTCGAAAAATGCATTTTAAGTATAAAAATGTTTTTATACGAAAATTATGCTTGATTTCAATTCAAATAACATTAATTGGATTATATTTAAATAAAAAGGAACTAATTAAATATTAAAATATATTCAAAACAAAATGTGACTTTTTAAATACTTGTATGGAAAATACAATTTTCTATAAAATCGCTAGTTTTTACTATTCATTGAAAAATAAATATTTTAAGAAAATTTCAAAAATTTCACCTTAAGATAATTTTTTTATGATGACTTAAAAAATTATATAAGTTTTATAAAATATAATTTCTAAATTTTTTATAAAATATAATATCCTCCAAAAAATGCATTTAAAACCATTTTTGATGAAAATATATTTTTAAAATATAAAATAGATTTACTGAAAATTGACTACTCATTAAATAAAAATTAATCAATAAATTTGTATTAAGTAATTCCATTATTAATATATTCAATATTTTTTTTACTCATAATATTATCTTCAAATTCAATGGCTTGGTTATAATTATCACATATAATTAGTAATATTTTTATAGTATATTGTAATTAACTTAATGGTTGGTGTGCGTGTTAAGAAAGTTATCAAACTTATTATTATTTTAAATAATATTTTTGGGGCATTACATTCTCCCCCATTAAATAAATTTAATACTCATAGTTTTATATTTGACATCAAAAGTTCAATATTTTAAAATACATTTATTAAGAACTCACATCCTTCAAAGTGTAATAAAAATTCCATTGAAATTGGGGAATGGGAAACATAATGGTTACATGAAATAAAAAAAATAGGTTTCTAGAAAAGGAGAACATTGTAAAGAATTTAAAATAGTGACATAGAGGAGATCCAAGTACCAATAGAGAGTGATAGATAATATGCTCATGAGAAAGTTAATGACTACAAAATAAAAAATTTGTGATTGGGGGGGGGCATAAATTCCTCAAAAATTAAGATAAAAGAATATTTTTTTATTTCAATAACCTTTTAATAATGTTTAAGTATTATTTTACTATCAATTTAGAGAATATGAGAAAATATATTTACTTTATTTATTTCAATTTCATAATCACAGTTTCATTCTTTGGATTTGCTTCAATCAATTTATACTTCAAATCTTACTCCAAGAAAGGAATATTCAAGATGATTTAATTCGTGTATAAAGTACTAAAATAAACTGATAACATACCAAAATCTCTATAAATGGATAAAAATATATTCAACCTATCTATATTCAGTTGATGAAACTAATAATGGTTAGTATATGATAGGATAACTATTATGAATAAACTGTCACATAAAATATTAATCTCAAATATTTCAATAATAATACCCAAAGTTTACTTAATTATTTACTTAAATAGTTAAATTACAAAACTCTTCAAATAAATATTAACCCGCATTAAAAAAAAAAAAGAATCCCAAAATTTTGAATATCAACTTTAATTTCATCCCAAATCAACATAAAGTATATCTTAATGAAACATACCAAACATATGAATACCTTGATCATATATTATCCTAAAACATGCTAATAACCTAAGTCACCACAAAACATTAATTAAATTATATATGGTTCCCAAAATTAACTCTATCCTTATTCCTCAAATAAAATCACATACTATTGAATAAATTCCATAAATAAAAAATGCAATAAAATTCATTAAAGATAACATAAATCACTTTTTCATTAAATAACTAATAATTTTAAAGGCCAATAATATAATCCAATTTACTTTATCAATATCAATCATATATTTATCCTAAATAAAAATTATTATATCAACATTAGAAAAATGTTAGGGGTTATCTATCCCTCAATCATTTGTTTTTCAAAAATATCCCATTACCACTAAATAAATTTTTAAGTTTTTTGGTACCATTCAAAATATGATTTCAAATACTTAAAGAAAAACTACTACATAAAAATCCTTAGATGTTTCATGATTCAAATAAATTTGATATCATTGATAAAACACTTCTATAAAATAATTATTGAATCCACTTACACAAACAATTAAATCATTCCACTTCAACAATTGGAATAATACATTCCCTTATTTGGTCTAGGAGTTAAACTATAAATTAGGGAATTGACTTGGACAATTCCCACATTACCCACATATAAGAAATTAAACCACAAATGGTACCTTAGGATGTACATTATTTCCCTCTATTTAAGTCTTCAATTTTTCTATACAACTATTTGCTTTATTCCCTTCTTTTCTACACATAAAAAATATTCCTATTAATTTGATTCATTACCATGAGTGATTATTCCCACATTATAAATATATAGGAAGTCAAATCTTTGTTTCCCTATGGTCTTCAAGAAGTTATATTTTTCACTTTTTTTGGTGTGTTTGGATACTGAACCATGTTAAGATTTCTAAAAATGTAATGAGATACTTGATTAGGAAAAATCACAAGGTTTTATATTATAACAACCATTTAATATAGTTTATCATGATAACAATCATTTCATTGTATATAAAATTTAGTATTAACAAGGTTCCTTCGGGTTCCATCCATTGAATAAAACCAAAAAGTATAGTGTTAGAAATAGTAATCATAGTGAGAAACCATAAAAATAATAAAAATAATTCATATAATGTTTAAACAATGACACCTTATTTTCAATATATTATACCTTAGGTTCAACCTAGGTCATCCAAGATCATCATATATTCAAATCCATCATAATGGTTCAAAAATAAAATGTGAATTAACCTATGCATATTTCCCAAGTGTGTGTATCTAGGTGTGCAGACTTAGGCCCACTCATCATGCATAGGTGATGACCGAGTTAATACCCAATCCACCCCTTTCAGATCTGTTACCCCTAGGTTCATCTATGCTCTAGTCACATCCACTTGATAGTATCCTGAAAGGGATGTATTATCTAGGAAACTACACTCTTTTATTTACCATAACATAATATGTTCTCCTATACTTAGGCATATCTTAAGGGTTATCCCTAAATTTTACCCTTTCTAGATTCTAAAAATAACTAAACATTTCTCTAATACCTTTTATAGTGACCTACAATTTACATGCATAAATATTAAAACATTTTAGATGAATATTTATTACACACCATTATGATCCATGAAAGAAACATAGAGGTGTAGTGTCTTTGGGAACTTGGATACATAAATAACTAGTTCATAAAAATCTAAATAATCTACAACTAAGTCCTTTACGTCAAGAACCCTTCTTAAGGTTAACATACTCGAAACATTTATTTATATATCGGGGAATAGATAACCTAAGAAAGGGTGATATTAGATGGTTATTAAGGGTAAACATGGGATATATCAATCAATGATGGTTTTTAAGAATAAAATAAGCATAAGGGTATGATAACACAAGAATAAGAATAGAAAATATTATACAAAAATTCATAGATCATAATCATGAGTCATGGAGTAAAGATTGGTAGTTCATAAGATATAAATCATAATAGAATCAAAATTCAAGATCCATGGGAACATATCATAAGCATGTGATAATGTCATAAAAGGGTGTCATAAAGTGAAACGTAATACTAATCATAGAAATATTATGTCAAGGACACCAACCAAGACATTAATCACACGTTAGGATAGGGATAAACACCCATGTACCTGCCTTGGGCTTAGGATAACATCATTTTAAACCAATTTTAGGCTTGGGAAAACCTACTGCGTACCCTATTTTTGTCTTGGGATGACCTCTTATATACCCTCTTTTGATATTGGGACAACCACCCATTTACCCTATTTTTTGTATTGGGATAACCTCCTATGTACCCTCTTTTTATCTTGGGATAACCTCTCATGCACCCTATTTTTTTCCTGGGATAACCACTCATGTACGCTCTTTTGGGCTTGGGATAACCTTCTATGTTCCCCCTTTTGGGGTAAAAAGACATTAATCTTTACCTAATTCATTGGATGGGTATAAAGAACCCACCAATCATATAATCATAAACCATTCATAATTATGTTCCAAGATCATGAAAACATTTATGTTTTCATCATCACTCAACACATGGAAAAAACATGTTTCTTGGTATCATATAATCATATCCCCAATGAAGTATAAGTATCATTAAATTTTTTTATCATTGATAAAAAATTCCTTTTAAATATCATTGGAGCATTTATTAAGTAAAATACCCTTTAAATTTTGAAATAACTTATTTAAAATCTATTTTTTAAAAAATATTAAGGACAATTTTTCTTTGAAATAAACCATGGAAAATTCAAAATGAAGATTCAAATCATCGAGTAGCCATGATGATAGGAAATTATGTTAATTTCGTGTATGTTAAAATATATATTCCTTTCACACTTCATTTGGAAAATGAAAATAATATTCCTTTTATAAAATTTTATAGAAAGTTTACCATAGATGAAAATAATTTTAAATGATTATAGGAGAATATTAACAATACCACTTAAAACATTTTAATGAAAATCTGGACATATAAGAAAAATATTCTCATATGAATGGTAAAACAATGTCGATTTTCCATAAAAACATTATTGCCATCATTTGTATACCTAAGAGAGTAAAATGAAAGAAAAAATGAAATCACTAGAAATATCCATAGGATAATATATTACATAATATTTTGTAGAGAAATATCATATAATTTTATCATTGTAAATTTATGAATAAACAATCCTAGTAAAAATGAGATTGTAATGTAAATATCTTACCTCTTGGGTAACTTTTAAATCATAATCACCATGAAATAATAAATTAAAACTAAACTTTAAATATCCTCAAAATATGTAAATTCATGATATAACATATAAAAGGGGAAATATTTATACCTTATAAAATAATATAGGTACATAACCACAAATATTCCTCAACAAAACAACATTGAGATGAAGAAACATTACCATATGTACAACTTGATATTTAAGAACTCTAGCCTCATTTATAATAAATTTAATTTTGTTAAAAATTTATAACAGAGTTATATAAATAATTATAATGTCATATAATATCTAATTATAACATTTTAATACCTCTTTATCAATAATTATTTATTAATATCATCATTTCTAAGTGTTAACTATTTTTTTCATGAATGATTCATTTTAGAAGTTCCCATCCTTGAACTTTGATCTTGGTTCCATCATCTACACCATATTAATCATGTCATAAGTATAATATTTAATAATTATGTAAAATTTGACAATCATTCATAGAAATAGATGATGAAAAATAAATTACATTATTTTGTGGAGATGGTAGTTTATACGTATGCCCGAGTGATGTTTCTACTTTTCAATAGATAAAAAAAGAAAAGTAAATAATAATTCATATTTATAGAAATGTAATGATATCATAAATATAATATATATTTATTAAATAAGTCATTATAAATAGATATGTGAATCAGTTATGGAAAATTAATTGTATCACTTCGTGGAGGTGGTAGCCCACACATACGTATGAGTGATACTCTCATTCCTTATTTGATCGAAAAAGGATATTAATACATTTATTAAATTAAAAAAATAACATATCAGTATATATATAACAATACTATTATTTATAAAATTTTATTTAAATATTTATTTCATAATATTAAACATAATACAACCCAAAATATTCATAAATCTAGTGTCTTTGAGAATTAGGTACATTACATAACAACTTAAAACAAGAATAAATCTTCTTTATTTAAAACCTTTTTAACATGTTTATAATATTCCTCCGTACTTAAAACTACATTGGATAACTTGGGGATATACATAAGAAAAAGTTGAGATATAAATACTAGTATGGGAATAAATATGGAATAACATGAAGAAAGTAATACATGTTAGCCAATATGCATATCAATGGGGAATAAAAGGATTGAAAATCATAAACATGAACAATGAGGCATGATATAACATGATAACATAAAGGCAACATGAGAAATGTCAAAACAACATAAAACACTACATCATAAACATAGGTCAAGGACAACTATCAAGACATCATTATAGTCAAAGTCCCTTGATATATTAGTTTCACTCCCTAATACCTTGTATGACATCTTATGAGACTAAAACATTACCCAATGTATTAGAGTGCTATATTATTATGGGAACATCCATCACTTTCACTTCATTCTCATGATTAAGTGTGCCATATAGATCATACAACGTGGATTAATTCATCATCATATTTTACTACATAATCAAGGATTATAGAATAAATACATGTAAGTACCAATCAAGAAGTATAAATTCATAATGGTGAAAACCCTTGATAGGAAATGTGTATGGGTCTTCACTACATAGTTGTTTGTCCTGTAAAATCATGGTAAAAGTTTCGACAACATATCATGGGAGTATAAATATTCATGGGAGGGATTTATTAGAGTGAAATAGGTCTCTAATAATTTATACATGAAATGGAAAGTAAGGGTGATATCCAAGAACATATCTTAACATTATGAAATTAAGATAAAATACATAAGATAAAGAAAATACTCGAATAAAGAGGAGAAGGAGAGGATCCATTACCTTGAGATTGTGACTCCAAATGCTTATGAGGATCTTATTGAGAGATTGGGGGAACCTTGGGAGGAATATAGAGAGGGAAGGGAAGATTAAGAAAGTGATCCAAGTATTTTGAGTGAATATAAATGGGAGTTTGAGTTGGTTTATATAGAAAATGAGTGGTGAATTCTTTATCATTTCTCAAACATAGGTTTTGGACTCTATATAATAAACTAACCCAAACAATAAATCTTCCCATGGGTTTTCCCATGGATCCTTTAAAATTTTATTGGTTTTCATTATTTTATAATTCCAAGGTAATAACTTAATAAAATAATATCATTTATAATATAGAAGTGACTTATACTTTTAAAGAAATGATTTTAAAACCTTAAAATATATTAATGGTTTTGAAGGATTCATAAAGTCTTTAAAAAATTAATAAAATAAAAATAAAATGGAATTATTTTAAAATAAAAAATATATTTGTACATGCATATACTTTATTGTAATTATTACATCACTTTTGGGTCATTATGATGTCATAATACACACCTTATCTTTTTACAGTATTTAAGTTTTACCCAAAAATTCAAATTTATCAGAAAATTATGAAAAAATAACTGTTGGATAATTTAGAAATTTTTATTCCAAAAAAAGATATTTATTTTATCCAAATAATTTTATAAATATTTGAATTTTTACTTTTAAATTAATAGTTGACATTTATTTAGAAATGCTGGGTTTTTTTGACAATAATAGTTTTTAAACCCTTATAAAATTTATAGTTGACTTCATAAAAATGATTTGAACAATTATATTTAATAAAAATTATTTAATAGTAATATTTTATTAAAATATTATTTATATCAAAAATACATTAATTCATCAAAATAAACATTTTAATTAAAATTGAATTAAAAATATAATTTGTGTTTTACTGTACCAAAATTAAAATCATTTATAATGTAACAATGAAAATATATTCATTATTATCTAAAATATAATTATTTATATTATTAAGGTCTTGATATATATCCTTTTATTAAATCAGAAAATTTCCTAAGGATAAGGTGCGCGATGGTGAGACTTTAGTGTGGGTGGTTTGACATACATAGTTTGAGTCGTGATCTCAATGAGCATGGAATTCTTCTATAAATAGTTTCACTCATGATTAATTTGTTAGATATCAGTTTGGGATTGGTCAAGGGAAAATATTAGTGATGCTATCTCCCTCGGAAGCACTGATAAATGGTCTTAATAGGGTATGATCCTTTAGGTTTAGGCCATAACTTCCTTTGTATATGTCAATCTGATTTATTAAAACCCTAAATTTATATTAATCATATGATCACTGTTCAATAAATTTATTATCCTTGGTAATGATACTTAATGATATTTTAATTCTGATAGTATATAAGAAAACCAAATAAGTTCATGTGTTTTCTATATCCACAATACATAACATGGAATTAAATTAAGTTACAAGGGGAATTTTATTTATAAATTTTTGGGTTGTTACAATATACCCCCTTTATAAAATTTTCCCTCAAAAGTTTCTTTTCCCAGACTAAAATAGATGAGAGTAATTTTTTTCACCACTTCCTCCAATCCCACATCACTTCTTGAAACTTATGGTTTCTACACAACACTTTAACAAGTAACATTATCTTATTTCATAGAAATTTGTCTCTATGATATAAGATATTCAATGGCTACTCCTCATATGAGTGATCATTCTAAAATGGTACCAGCTGTGGATTGAGTACATGTGAGGGGTCTAGTATGAACTTTCTCAAGAGAGATACATGGAATATACCATGTACTTGAGATTGGTTAGGTGAGAGTACTAGTTTATAATCCACTACTCCAATGTGATCAGGGGTCTCAAAGGGACCGATGTATCTTGGAATAAGATTTCACTTATTCCCAAATCTCATGACTATTCCATGGATATATTCAGTGGAATAACATGTTTCTAAAATCAAACTCTAGATATCGTCGATGTTTGTCATCATAGATATTTTTTTAACTCTAAGCAGCCTTGATTTGATGCTAAATGGTCTTGACCTTTTTCACCATTTCCTATACCATTTCAGGACCTAGCAGTTTGTGTCCCCCAACTTCATATCAATATGCATGTTTTCTACACCTCTTCACATAAAGGGCTTCATAGGGGTCCATTTGGATGCTTGAGTGAAAACTGTTATTGTATGAGAACTCGACTCAAGGAATATGTCGATCTGATTCTCCTTTTAAGTAAATTAATTTTTCTCTCAACATATCCTCTATTTTTTAGACAGTCTTCTCAGATTGGATATGAGTTTGTGATCCATATATATTTCACACTTCTCCCCAATGAGATAATTTCACCATATTTTTAAAGATAAGATCACTAAAACCAACTCCAGATCATTCATGGAGTAATTATATTCCTGAACTTCCAACTAACTTGAAACATGGGCTATCACTTTATTATTTTTCATTGACTCATAGTCTAATACCCTCTTCAAAGCATCACCAAATACCTCAAAAATTTCCCCACCTATGGGTAGTGTGAGTCAAGGTGCAGTGATAATACTCCTTTTTATATAATTTAATCTCTCTTCACATTCATCATTCCAAGAAAATATGGATCCCTTTCAATTTATCTGGGTTAGAGGGTTTTATAATCATGAGAAATTTCTCACAAATCAACGATATTACCCATCTAATCCAATGAAACTACGAATATCTATCAAATATATTGGACTCATACATCATTATATTGATTATGTATATGAAGGGTCCATAGATATCTCATTTTTTTGGATAATATTACCCAATAATGAAACATCCTTTAACCAGAACTCAAATTTTCTATACTTGGAAAAAATATTCTCCTTTCATAAGGTCTTTAGCATAGTGTTCAGTTAATCCTCATGACCATCATTGATTTTGAAGTATATTAGAATATAATATATAAAGACCACCAAAAATTTGTTGAGGTAATCCCTAAAGCCTCTATTCATCAATTCCATGAAGATATTTAGAGCCTTAGTGAGTACAGATGGCATTATAATTTACTTATAGTGCCCATACCTTATACGAAAAGCAGTCTTGGGGATATCCTCATTCTTCACCCTAACTTGGTAATATCCCAAACATAGATCTACCTTGAATAAGTATTGTGATCCACATAGTTGATCAAACAAATCATTAATTCATGGTAGATGATACTTGTTCTTTATCGTGATCCTGTTGAGCTCATGATAATCAATGCAAAGGCACATTGACCCTTCCTTCTTCTTGATGAATAGAACTGGTGTACCCCAAGGTGAATCACTTGAGAATACGACCCTTTATCTAGATTCTTATATATTTTTTCTTAAACTCTTCAAGTTCTATAAAATCCATTTTATATGGAGTCTTGGATAATATAAACGCCCCAAGTATACACTATATTGAAAATCCAACCTCTCAGATAGGAGGAAGAACATGAAATTACTCAGGAAACACATCAGGATATTTCCTCATAATGGACATGTCTTCAAGGATGATATTTTCCTTAGAATTAATCATTTGAGATAGAAAAAATTTCTTATAAGGAAATAATATCCATGAATGATTTGTTGGTGCTAAATAAGATTTATCATCCTCCATGCACTTGTATATAATTGAATGACAATTCAGAGTGTGATTTCATTCTTGTGGAAATTTACATTGGATATATATCGGTAATGACAATACATACCCATAATTTTTTCAAATTACACCAAAGGGAGTATCACAAGGTTCATTGGGAAGTTCAGACCAAAAATTTTGATAGGGTAGGAGTAATATACCTAGGCTGAAATAATTCCCCATTTCCCGTTTTCACTTAAAAATCTACTTCTATGATTTTTGGCGGTGTTTGAGTAGTTCTACTAAAATTTATTGATATGAAGCAATGTATATAACCAGAATGAAAAAGTAAATTTTCTATTCTTGAATGAATAACTAGCATACGTGTTATCACTTCATTTTCAGGATCCAACTCAGTGGTTGTGATAGAATAATCTCACCCTTTTCAATGTGTCATGATTCCTTAAAGATTAAATAATGAAAAATGCAATGAGGTTTGACTAGATCTTTCATTTCATCTATTTCATTAGTGGGTTTCTCCTGTCATCAACCGCTAGCTAGGTGTCCTTCATTCCTACACCTAAAGCATTTCCTCATCCCACGTAGGCAATTTCCGAGGAGCTTCTTTCCACGCCTTTGACAAGTGAGATGTTGAAATTTTATAGAACCATTATATCTATCCATTGGACCACCAGAATTAAAATTCACTTTACACTTCTTATCCACATGATACCCCTGAGATTCTCTGATCTCTATTTTTACTTTGAGGGCACATCAAAAAATTTCCTAATAGCTATCAAAGTCTTGGATCAATAGGGATTTTCATATATTAGGTTTTAGCCCATAAAATAAGTGGTCAACCTTGAATTCAAGGGAAATGAAAAATCCAAAGGTTTATCATGAGAGTCTTATGAATTTTTCCATATACGCACTGATAGATTTTTTATCTTTTATCTCGAGGCCAATGAAATCCCTTTCATTTTAATATAGAGAGTGTGAGTAAAATATTTATTGAAATTTTTTTTATAGAATTCCTTCCACACCTAATGATTCAATCTCTTTCTCTAGATTCATATTATTGATTAATTTAGAAAACTGACCAGTTTCTATTTCCATATGATAAACAATCAGTATAACTATCTATTTCTCAAAACATTTAAGGATGGATAATATCTTCTCAATGAAGTTGATCTATTGTTTCATGATTAAGGGATAAAATGGTCCATTGAAAGTCGGTGGTCTTTTTCACGTTAAGGTATTGATTATAGCTTTATTTTTCTTAGGGGGATTTGGGATCTACTCCTAATCAAGGTTGATATTATGAACTAGAGTCATCTAAGAGAGTATCATCACAAATTTCACAATTCCTGCCCCCATTGGGTTGGGAATTTCATTAGGACAATTATCAAATTGCACACCACATTGGTTGTTTACCCAATTCCTAATATTTACAGAAATTGGCTCGAATAAAGGGAAAATTAGGGATGATTATTTTTAATTTATTAAACACATAAATGATAATTTGATGAAATTAAAGGGATAACTTATAAATTACATGTATTTCATTAAATTATGAATTTATAGGCTTCAATCTATATTATCTATGATTTATTTCCTAACATATATTCTTATGTGTATTTTTCTGTTCCCTTAATAATAGATCATAATGAGATTATGGATTTACCATAGAATATCCCCCGGGAGTGTCAAACTAAGTGTTAAGTAAGTACTATTATAGTGCACTAGTTCCTGGTTGAGTCTAGCTCAACATAGTGTTTTTTGGTTTTTCCCCTATTTAAATATGTTCCAAATCCACATCCACTTAGTATCCATAAATGGATGCATTTTATTGATAAAAAACTTACTCTATACTTACCAAAAATATGGGATTTTTTCTTATAATTATTTATATCCCTAAGGATTTCACTAGAGTTTTCTAACCCTAATCCCAAAAATAAATAAACTTTTCCTTTGATACCAACTATAATAGCCTTACTCTTTATTAAATTCTATTTCATGACGTATTGCATAAGATTACACAAAACACAACCTAGAAGGTCTAGAAGTCTAGCGTATTTGGGAATTTGGTACAATACATAACAACTTTAAATAAGGAATACATTATCTTTATTGAAAACCTCCTTAACATGTTCATAATATTTCTTCGAACTTAAAACTATATGGGATAACCTGGGGACATACATAAGAAATGAGTGAGATATAAATCCCATTAAGTGAATAAACATGGTATAAAATGAAGTAATTAATACATGTTAGACACTATTAATATCAATGGGACATAAAAGGAGTGATAATCACAAACAAGAACAATGAGGCACGATATAACATGATATCATAAAGGCAACATTAAAAATGTGGCAAGAACTTAAAACACCACATCATAAACATAAGACATGACTAAATTCCAAGACATAATGATGGAAAAAGTCATGTGATGGATTATGATCACTCCCTAATCCCATTCATGAAATCTCATGAGACTAAAACATTACCCAATTCATAGGAGTTCTATATAATTCCAAGATCACCTGTCACATTCATTTCATTCTCATGCTTATATGTGCCACATAAATCAAACAACATAAATTCATTCATCATAATATTTTATTCCATGATCAAGGAGTGTATAATTTATAAATTTAAGTCCCAATAAATAAGTATAAGTTAATAAATGTGAACACCTTTTATAAGGCCCCAGCCTTAAAACTTACTTAATCTTGAGTTATTACAAGATTACACATTGAGGATCTTTTCAGGTTTAGAGTTTTAGAGAATTAGATCATGAAACTTGCATTACATTCCACATTTAAACAAAGTGGTTACATAAAAGATAGTATCCATTCTTCCCATCAACGGAAACATATTGAAAATAAAACATGGAATCTTTCTTAACACATCCTTGACTCTATCGTCTTATCATGTACCTTTCCCTTGACCTGAAAAAAACATTTCAAAAACTTGGGATGAGCATAAAAAGCTCAGTAAGGGATATAAAAATATGGAAAGGAAACATGAGTTCATATATACACAAGAATGAAATCATAATTTACCCATAAAACATAGGCACTTTAACCTACCTCATCAAATCATGAATAAATCATAGTAATCATATGACATAAAGGTAACTTGAGGCATTCATAACATTCTTACGTAGGGAGTAACCCTCTTGGTTACGTTTGGAATACCCATCATAGTATATTCCCTAAATCTCTTCGGAGAAACCTTAACGTTTCACTCCTTCGCGTTACCCAATGCATTGGAGAGCTATATCGGGCTCACCAGCCCTTAGTTTATCACGGAACCACCCGTTCTTCATAACAATGCCCAAGAACCATAACATAATCGTATCACATAAACATGAATAAAGGAAACATAACATTTCCACATTTCAATCACAATATAACATTTTAGGATATTGAGATAATGAATCCATTCAAAAAGAAACCATTTCCAAAACCATTTAAAACATTTAATAAAGAGATTTTTGAATCAAAGTGTCCCATACCACCTTGAAGCTTTTAACATTTTAAACCATTAATATCCATATAAATAAATCCTTAAAACCATTTTGAAAACATGGATATTAATAAGAACAAATAATTAAAACATTTAAAACGATATTTTGGTTAAAGGGGTTTTACCAAAATTAGAGACACTTGAATACAATAATCGAGGAATAACATTTAGTCAGAACTTTATAATATCATGAGAATAAATTGATTCATGATATAATACTCCAAAGGATAGTATATACACCATATAAGAGTGAATTGGTGCATAACAACAATGAACCCTCAATAGTAATGTCAAATGTGATGAAATACCTTATAAAGAAGGTATCCTTAAATTAAGGACAAATCAATCTCAAAAATATGTGTGACAAATATAAATACACCCAATATAAGAGGATATTAAGTGTAAAATAATAAAAGGTCATTCACACATATTCAATGGATGACATATTCAATGACTACATGTTGAACCCAAAGAAATCGAAATTGGGTTAAAAAGTTCCCTTGACAGCCTAACAGCATCACATCAAAAAGAGTTGATGAGAGATAAAAAGAGTATCTCATCATTTGGACATAAAATTTACATCAATAAGGATATATGAGAACATATCACAACATAACAACATGTAAATTAAAAGACCCAACAAAAGAAGTCTTTTAAAAAGAGGAGGGTGAAAGGTTCCCTTACCGACTTGGGTATCTTTCAAAACATACACCCCATGAAAGAAGGACAATAAATCATTGATTTAAATACTCATAAAGGAAAGTATATTACACAAATAGTATAATAATGGCAGTACATACACCACTCAAGGGAAATTGTGGCAAATGTAGCATAAATCTCACGGGAATAAAAGTGAGATGAAAAATCCCTTACGAAAACTCGGCAGCCTAACGGCGCCACATAAAACATCCGAATATGGATTGATGAGATCAAATAGGGTATCTCATCATATTACAATAAAATGTACCGCAAGAGGAATATAGAAGAACATCCTCCAACGTTACAAAGAGGATCTTAAAAGAAGTGACATAAAGGAGAGTACTTAAAAAGAAAGAGAGAGGTTTGATCTCTTACGAAAGTTCGGCAGCCTAACTGCGCCACTCAAAACTTCCAAAATGGATTTATGAGAGAGAATAGGGTATCTCATCACATGAACATAAACATTACAGTAGGAGTAATATAAAATAACATCCCAATAACAATAAATATGAGCTTTAAAAGGAATGACATAAAAGAGTGTACTTAAAAAGAAAGAGAGGAGTAGGATCCCATACCTCGGGTCCGACTTGACTCGATCGTTCCTTAATCTCCTGAATAATAAACTTGAGTTAATTTATAATTCCTTAAGAACCCTTTTTCAAGTTCATTATTACTTTTATACCACTTATTACCATGTCACAAACATTATGTAATCATTCAAGTTAATAATATTTGTTTTGCCGATATTTGGTTCTTAAGTCGAAAGTGGTCTTCTTTCAATTACATGTTGTTCATGTGGCCAAATGTTTATTATATCCTGAATTGTATTCATTATGTAGATATCATATATTTCATATATATCCAGTACATGCATGCATTTATAACATTACATAATCATTTAGAGGTAAGAAATGAAATGCACCGTTCATGGAGACGGTAAGCCGTACGTACGCATGAACGCTACTTTCATATCTATTTCGTATTTTATAGAATGGAATAATAATGATATAAAGGTATATTATAATTCCAGTATAATATCATATATAATATCATATTTCCATCCTTTATACATCCCACATATGGTATTTAACGAATCAAATCACTTTGAGGGGGCGGTAGTCCGCACTTCCTTAAATGAAGATATCGCGTATACCCATAATGGAAGACATAAAGGTAAGACAAAAATGAAAAAAACAGAAGCATAAATAAAACATAAACATATTATATATCATATATAAAAAATAGTGACATCATAATGGCCACCTTTGAAGGTGTTAAATGAGTATTGAACAATCATCGTTTCGGGAGGCAGAATTTCACCATCCACGGAAACCGTATGTTCTTTAACCATTTGATGTGGTTGTGTGAGAGTGTAGCTCGAATAAATCTTATAACAACATCCTAGTATATTGAAGATACTGTTGTTGTTACAAAAGAAATAAATAAAAAGAGTTTAGGGGGTTGGAGAAGCAAAATAAAACAAATGAACATGAGAGAATGAATTACCTTTAAAAGTGTAACTCCTTTTGATTTGAGCCTAAAGGCTTCCTTTGAAAGGATTCTGCCCAAAGGGAGTCCTCTAGGATTAGGAGAGGGATGTGTAGAGAGTAAATGGGCAGGGTTTGGCCGAGCCAAAGGCTTGAGAAGTGTGTGAAAAGAGGTAGAGGTGGAGGCCTTTTATAAGAGGAGAGGAGGGGTACTTTTGGAAAGTAAGAAATATTACATTATTTGAAAATGTGTTTCGGTTTCAAAAGGTACCAAATTGATAAATTTCGTGGATACGGTGATAAGGCTTCGAAATACACTCATCCAATTGTATTTGTCCATGTGTAGTTCATAGATTTTACATTATCTTTCTATTTTATTTAAATCTTCAAATAATGATGTCATCGCTGCATCATTATTATGTCATATATAATTAAATTTATTTAATGTCTAAAAATTATAAAAAAAATACTATGATATAGGAAATCTTT
Organism: Viscum album; assembly: GCA_963277665.1. Classification (NCBI taxonomy): domain Eukaryota; kingdom Viridiplantae; phylum Streptophyta; class Magnoliopsida; order Santalales; family Viscaceae; genus Viscum; species Viscum album. The sequence continues at coordinate 317,595,597 of OY728163.1, forward strand.
TTATCTTTCCAATTAATATTTATAATCAAAATTTGGACTTGTATAACCCCACTTAAAAAATTGTTTTTGTAAAACATATTATGTTTGTGTCATTTTCACTTTAACATTAAATAAAAAGTAATTTATGTAATTTCCCAACAAAAGTTGATCCATGGGGTCCCCAAGTTGACCCATGGCATGTCATGGTCGGCCATGACACAACCAATGAGGTTGGGACATGTGTCTAGGTCATTTCATTTCATTAAAGTATTATTTATACCTTAAACTACCCTAATTACCACTAATCGCGATTAAAAACTTAATAAGTTACTATTCACCAAAAAATTATTTTAATCTCATTGAACCACATTTTAATTCTTAATGACAACCATGTGTGTCGGATTTTTGAAAATCAAAACACAATGATGGCAAAATTTCATTTAAACGGAAAATCAGTTTTTATAAGTACCACTTAGTGGTTTCACTATTAATCAAAAATTGAAGTTTTTCAGAAAAATCCCAAAAATTCACCCTAAGCTATATTTGATATTCTGAATTAAAAAATGAAGTCTTTTTTTAAAAAATTCAAATCATATAAGTCACATTAATTAATTTAATAATTAATTCCCGCTGCCAGAGCAAATAGCGTGTTTTTACAAAACAATAAGTATCAAAAGATTGACACCAGTTTAAGTCTAATTTCAAAGTGAAATTGATTCCAATGACCACCATTGGATAAAATGGTAAAAATATTTTCTAATTTAACTTTAAAACAAATTCAAAATATTATCTAATCATATAAATAAATTAGATTAAAAAGAGGTTTTGAATTAAAACACAACATTCTACACTATTCATTAAAAAAAATGAACTTTATCAGAAAGATACCAAAAATTTACACAAAGTAAATTTTTGATGTCCCGATTCTTAATAAGAGTTTTATTTGGTCCAAAAGAATGTTTAAGAGTGAACAAAACTATATTTAATGACGGTTCTCCATTAAAAGGTGATAAGTGAACCTTTAGTGAAAACTAGGGCATATACGCCAAAAATTGAATTCTTTCTGTATTTTAAGCCTTTATCTTTTATTGTATAAATGTAAAAATATTTAAGTACATATATAATCATATTTTAGTTATTTCTATCCATTCCCGCCAATACAACGGCTACATGTTAACTACCATTTAAAATAATATTATTTTATTATTAGAGTGCAACGTAAGATTCCCAAGAAACTCGTTGTTGCGTGTTGGGTACGCCATTGAGCATAGCGTCCCCTTTAAAGTCATATTAATATTTTATTCACAAATATGGATAAATATGAAAATTTCTATTCTTTATTTACCTGGGGTGTTACACCTTTGATATAAAATGGGTATAGATATTCACTACACAATTGTTTAGCATGGAAAATCGCGGTGAACTTTTTAGTTGCATAACGAGGGAGTATAAATGTTAATGGGAGGGATTTATGAGAGTGAAAGGGGTATCTAACCATTTAGACATAAAATTGACATTAAGGGTGATATGTAATAATATACCCCAGCAGTTGGAAATGAAGATACAAGAAAAAAATATACAGAAGATACTTGAATAAAGGGAAGAAGGACATGCTCCCTTACATTGAGAGCGTGACTATAAATGCTTCGGAGGATCATATTAATAGATTGGGGGAACCTTGGGAGGACCTTAGAGAGGTTAGTTAATACTAAGGACGTTCTACATGGATTTTTAGTGAAGATCAATGGGATATTGTATGGGTTTATATTGGAAATAAGTGGAGGATTCTTTATCATTTCTCAAACAACTGTTTTGGACTCTATATAATAAAATAACAAAACCCAAAAAACTTACCATGGGATTTCCCTTTTTTTCTACCAAAGGGGATTATTTTTCATTATTTTATAAGTCCATGGGAAGAACTTAATAAAATAATACCCTTAATGATGTGGAAGTAAGTCATAATCTTAAACAAATGATTTGAAAATCTTAAAATATATTAATGGTTTTAGAGGGTTCATTAAGGGTTTATAAAATTAATCAAATAAACCAAAAATAAAATTATTTTAAAGGAAAAAATATATTTTGTCATTGATACCATTTATATTATTTATTTCATCACTTTTGGGTCTTTATGATGTCATAATACACACTATATATTTATATTGTATTTAATTTTTACCTAACAATTCAAATGTTTCAGAAAATTATGAAAAATAAACAATTGGTTAATTTTGATGTTATAATTCCAAAAAAATATTTATTTTATCCAAATAATTTTATAAGTATTAGAATTATAACCTTTAAAATAATAATTAAAATTTATTGAGAAATGACGGGTTTTTGACAATAACAGTTTTCTAGCCCTTATAAAAATTACATTTGACTTCATAAAAATTATATGATCATTTATATTTAATAAAAATGATTTAGTAATGATATTTTATTAAAATATTTTTTATTTAAAAATTAAATTAATTCATAAAAATAAATTTCTTAATTGAAATTGAATTAAAAATATAATTTATGTTTTATTGTACCAAAATCAAAAATCATTTATAAAGTAATAATGAAAATATATTCATTATTATATATAGTATTCATATTCATATTATTATTCTCTTGATAAATATCCATTTATTAAACCAGAAAATTCCCTAAGGGTAAGGTGCGCGATGGTGAGACTTTGATAAGGTGGTTCGACGTACATGGTTGGGGCCATGATCATGATGATCTTGAACTTACCCCATAAATGGTTTCGATCATGCTTAAGTTGTTGGATATCATCTTGGGATTGGTTAAGGGAAAATCCCGGTGATTCTATCTTCCTTGGAATCACCAATAAATGGGATTCATAGGTTATGATTATACTGGATAAGGCCATCAATTCCTTTGTCTATGTCAATTGGATTTGTTAAAACCCTATATTTATACTAATCATCTGATCACTGTTCGATGGCTATATTCTCAACGCTAATGATACTTAATGGTATTTTAAATCTTATAGTATATAATAAATCCAAAAAGTGCATGGGTTTTCTATATCCACAATATAAAATAAGACATTAAATTAAATCATAAGGGGACTTTTATTTATAAACATTTGAGTCCTTAAAATATATTAAATACTAACTTTATTATATTTATATGGTTAGGATATAATCGAAAGATGTAGAATAAGAAGTAAAATGAAAACTATTGGTTAAGATTATTACCTCCTATTTGAAAAACCTCCTTGGGATCTCTCCTTAAGGACCCTATGGATGGTCTTTTAAATAGACTAAAAACCCTAAAACTTGTATAATTATTTTGAGAAGATGTTTTTAATGGTTTGATAGAGTTAATTGGCTCAAGGTGGTGTGAATAATAGAGGATATATGATTCCCTTTTATAGTGAAGTAAATGACACACTTGTAATTACTTAATATATATATATATATACACACACATAATAAATTCTATTTCATGTGAAAGTAGAACTAAGTGGTAACATATTTAAGCTAAGATAGATTAATATTGAAATAAATTTAACCAATAAATTTTTACAGGTTTTTATGGAATTTTAAATGAACATAAACCTGTTTTGTACCTATGAAAAAATATTAGAGTTATTAAAACAAAGAGAGTGACATTTTGGATTTATTCTTTACTCAAAATAAAATTAAAGTCATTATCAAAAATATTTGGCACCACATTTTAATATCTTATAATATTATATGAAAGTAGTCAAAATAAAATCATAAAATATAAATAAGGTAGGTTTCATATAGATTTTTAAATCCTTATCGCATTATTTTTAACCTTAATTACCCGATTTACCTTTACAAAGGTGATAAATATTTACCACAGTTTCTATTCATAAAATCTAAAAATAAAGTTGAAATATTTACCAAATTAAAAAAATTAAAATTTTAAATATTTATTCCATTTTATTAAATTCAATCCTTATAAGTGGAAAAAATTACTTTTAAAATGAACCTGTAAAATGCACTGAGAAAAGGTTTTCCATAAAAATTCATTTTTATGTATAAAAATATTTTTATTCCAAAATTAAGAATCATATAGATTCAAATGGAATTAATTGGATTATATTTAAATAAAAAGGAACTAATTAAATTTTAAAATAAATTAAAAAATGGGTCTTTTTAAATACTTGAATGAAAAGGCATTTTTCTATAAAATGAGTATTTTTTAATTCACTAGAAAATTAGTATGTTTAGAATATTTTAAATATTTTACATTAAGATAATTTTTATATACAGATTTTATAAATGATTTCATATTTAGGAAATAAAATTTCTAAAATTAGTATAAATTATAATATCTGCTAATAAAATAAAATAAAAATATTTTTTAAGAAAACATATTTTTGAACCATAAAATGTCTTTAGTGAAAATTTAGTTCTTATTTTATATCCATTAATAAATATATTTGTATTGAGTTGGAAAATTATACATATATTTTATAATTTAGTACACCTATTCATACCCTCTAATTCAATGACAAGGTTATAACTGTTGTATTTAATTAATAATATTTTAATATTATATCATAATTCACTTAAAGCTTGATATTACGTGTTAAGAAAGCTATCAAACTTTTTATTATTTTAAATTAAAATTTTAGGGTGTTACATTATATCCCATTAAATATTTTGTGTATTCAGAATTTTATCTTGATCTTTAGAGTCCCAATATTTCAAAATACCTTTTCCAAAAAACCAAATCATCCAGAGGGATAGTAAAATTTCCCCTAGAAAAGGAAAGTATGAAACATAAAGATACCTCGAATAACGAATAATCGGGATCATAAACTAGAATAAAATTTATGGGATGTAAAATTATAGACACAGAGGAGAAAAAATGTTCCAAATATTAATATATAGTAGTAGAGAACATGGCCATGATAAAGTTAATGACCAATAAATCATAAATTAGTGAGGGGTTAAAAGACCATCAATTCATCAGAAATAAAGCTAAAAGAATAATATTATTATTTCAAGAAATTTTTATTAAATTTGAGGGATTATTTACTATCAAGATAATAGACCATAGAAAATATAATACTTTGATTTCATTACATTTATTATAAAAAATTTCACTCTTTGGTTATGATTCAATCAATTTCCACTTCATCTCTTACTCCAAGAAATTGATATTAAAGGTGAATTTTTCATTCTTGAAGAACCAAACTAAAATTCAAATAAATCATAAGATATATAAAAGGATTAAAATATATTCCTTCCATATCTATTAAATAACAAAAACAAAAAGAGGTTAGTATATCATCAGTTAACTAATATGAATAAACTATCATTTGACGTATTATTATCAAAGATTTCAACAATAATACCCAAATATTCACTTAATTCTTTCTAGAAATAGCTAAATTTAAAAACTCCTCATATAATTCTTAACCAATATTCGAAATCGAAAAAATATACAAAAAAAGAATCAAGTGTTTCTAATATAAACATAAATTTAATCCCCAAAAAACAAGAAGTAGCTCTTAAATTCACATACCAAACTCATGAATACTTTAATGATATATTATCTTGAAACATTCTAATAACCTAAGTTATTATAAAATCTCAATGAAAATATATATGGTTATAAAAATTAACTCTATAATTTTTCCTAAAATAAAATAACATACTATTAAATATATTACATAAATATAAAAATTAAATAGACTTCATAAAAGATAACATAAATCACTTTTTTCAGAAAATCTCTAACCATTTTCAAGGTTACCAATGCTGTCCAATTTTATTTATCAACATCAATTATCTATTTATCCCAATTAAACATTATTATCTCAACATATAGAACATATTAAGGGTTATATACCCCTTAATCACATGTTTTCCAAAAAATATACACTAACCACTAAATCACTTTTCATGGTTGTTGGTGCCATTCAAAATATGATTGAAAATATTTAAAAAAAAATATTTTAAAAAAATAATTAAATGTTACATAATTCCTATAACCAAAATATCAATAATAAATCACTTCTATAACATAATTCTGAAATACTCATAAAGAAACACTTTAATCATTCCAATTCAATGATTGGTATAAAATAAAATGTTACTTTTTCTATGAGTTAACCCTTGGATTAGTTAATTGAGTTGAATAATTACCATGTTACCCACATATAATACATTTTACTATAAATTATACCTTTGGATGTACATTATTTACCTCTATTAAACTCTTTATTTTTTATAGGAAACTAGTTGCTTTATTCAATTATTTTCCAAAAATAAAATATCATCTTGTCCATTTGAGACATTCTCTTGACCGATTCTTCCCACATTCTCTACATATTGGAAGATAAATCTTCTTTCCTCTATGGTCTTCATAAAACTCAATTTTTCTATTGTTAGGTGTCTTGGGAAACACAACCAAGTATATATTTTTAATCATATAATGAGATATATAATTAGGAATATTCACAAGGTTTCACATTCTTTATCCCATTTAATTTAGTTTCTCATGAGGAAAATCATTTAATTGTCCATCAAATTTAGCATTAACACAGTTCCTTTAGGTTATAGCTATTGAATAAAACCAAAAAGAATTGTGCGAGAAAAATAATCATAGTGAGAAAAAATATAATCATAAAACATTATTCATATTATGTATAAATAATGAATATTTTTTCAATATATGACATATTAGGTTTAGAATAGGTTATCCACGATCATCATATATTCAAATCTATCATAATGGTTCAAAAAGAAAAAGTAAATTAACCCACATATAACCCCTAGGAGTGTCTATCCAGATGTGTAGTCTTAGGACCACTCATCATGAATTGATGAAAATAAAGTTAATAACCATTCTACCCATTTTAGAGTTATTACCCTTAGTTTCATATATACTATAACCATATCCTCTTAATAGTATCGAGACATAGATTCATTTTATAGGAAATCACACTCATTTATTTACCATAACATAGGAAATTATACTACACTTATTCTTATACTAAAAGTTATCACTAAATTTTTATAATCCCAGTTTTCAAAAATAAATAAACCTTGCTATAATACCAACTATAGTGACCCAGAAGTTATATAAATAAATATTACACCATTTTAGATGAATATTTATTACACATCCTTATGATCCATGCCAGAAACGTGGAGGTTTATTATCTTTGGAAACATGAATTGTAGAGACCCAAACCCCAGTTTCTCGGATCTGGTGCCTTAATTTAATACATTGGCATAATATACATGGAATTCATATCCCAAAGAACTGAATATTTTAGTATTTTTGGAAAATCAGATACAAACATAAGTTTTACATTACGACTTTGAAATGAAATATAATATTGAGATTCTATGAGAAACATCCATAACTTTTAGATTATCCCTGCAAGTCATTCATAATATTCATCTTCACGTACTAGGTAAAAATAATACATAATAAAGGGGTGAACTCATATGCTCAGTAAGGGTAAGAAATATAGCACAAGATATCATAAAAATAAACTATAAGTTATAATGAATAATTAAAAACATAGGTCAATAAAACAAAATATCGAGCATAAAATGACAAGAATAAAAGATGATTAAATAATTCTATAACAAAACGTTACCATGGATATTCTACTAGTAGAATAATCACATGGAATATCAATTACTAGTTTCATAATGAGGGAATTCATAATGCCAGACATCATAAATATACCTTCAAGGCCTCAGCCAAGATACCATACATAATGGGTAAAAACCCGGTCTAATTTGTCTCATGGTACCTACCGACGCATAGAGAGGATATATCAGGCCCCACAAATCACTTAATAAGTCCAATTAATTTCTCATATGAATGGGGATAAACAAAAAAAAACATATACATATTAAAATTATGTATCCTTCCCCAATATGAAAATATAATCACTAACCATTTGGATATTATGGTGAATGATATCATGATAGCACATCCATAGTAAAAATAATCATAAAACATTTATAAAAATATGTTGTATGATAAAAATAAGTGATCAATATAAATAAATCTTAAAATTAAATATATGTTTTGAAATAAATAAAAATAATCTAATAAAATCTTCGAGAAATTCTTGATAGAAATACCCCCTTTTCTTTACAAAGAAGAGTTCTTTTGGAAAAATAATTTGTATTTGTCATAATTGTTTATATAAAACTAGTAATGAAAAAATATATATTTTTATGATAAAATTAGTTATTTTATAAAAATAATGGTTTCTAGAAACAGATTATGGATGGTACTTGAAAATGGGTAAGAAATAGAGACGTTCCCTTTAATTGGGCCTGTGTATTAGGAATAATTGAAAAGGGAACCTTATAAAAAATGTATTTCCCCACAAAATAAAGATGAAATGATCAAAATATATGATTTTGGAATATATAATCATAATTTATTATATGTATATAAAATAAATTAATAATCACATTGGTGTATAGAGGAAGAAAGTGTAGACCGAATGAAAATGTATGTTCGGGAAGAAAACCCTTACTTTATGTCTGAATGTGTTCTGAACTTGGACTTAATGTCCTATATAATCAAATTAAATCCATTAATTAACTAATTAATAACCTTTTATACATGTATTTTATTTATTATAATTTTATTAAGTTCATTTATGTCCTTTTTGATGAATTATAATATATTATTTTATCGCTCAGAAGCATCTGCTTCCTTGGTTTTCACGATCAGTATATTGGTATATGAGTATGGAATTTCATGTGGAATGGGTATAATTATCCAGAATTGAATTTATAAAACATTAATGAACATAAATAATATTAAATGGTTATATAATTCATTTTTTATATGGTATTAATATGATTCGTTAAATAAAATAATAGTGATAATCATTTAGATTATTTTGGTGGTTTTTCAATCATCACGAACTAGTTTTTTCATATAATTTAAATTATGTATATATACTATTTATATAAAATTAAAAAGGTTGTAAAAAGTTTATTATAGTATATTTTAACCACAAAATTGGTTTCATTTTGATCCTTGAAGTATAAATTGAAGAATAAAAATTCATCATCCCTGAAGGTTGTAAATCGGCACCTCACAGATGATGATTTCATTTTCTAAAATAAAAGAGAGAGAGAGAAAGGATTTTGATGAAGGATATTACATTAACTTGATATAATTATAGAATATGTATGGCTCTGAATTTATCATTGTATTTGGATAAGGTTAGGTGAGGAGAGAATAATAAAAGAAAAGAACTGGAAAAGAAATTAAAAGGAAAAGGAAGGGGATTTTACCCCTTGAATACTCCTCCCTAAGAACCTCCTTAAAGGGATTGTTTTTGGTATTTTATTAAGAAAAAGTGATCTTAGACGCAGAGGAGATGATTTAGAATGGTATTGGGTTGCAATTTGACAAGGCTAAAAGCTTTTAAGGTGAGAGGAGAAGGGGTGGCGAGGGGTGGTATTAATAGTGGAGGAGAGGGGTGTTTTTGGAATATTTTATTTATTTATTTATTATTTTTTCTCAAGACTTTGAATAGTTTGATAATTATTATCAAATATATTAAAATATTGAATTATATGCCAATATTATGGGTTTACATGAGCCATAAATCACCTATGACTCAATAAATCATATATTTAGAATTTATCGTAAATTATCGTATTTTACTCTTCACAAAAAATTCAAGTATTTTAGAAAAATACCAAAAATTTATCATAACCATTTTTTAACATGTAGAATTAAAAAATGTACTCCATTTTTTGAAAATATTTTTCTAAATATGATAAATTTTAATTTTAATTAAAATCATCATTTACTTGAAAAATACAGTTTTTAAAATTATAACAGATTTTATAACATTATAAAAAATTATCTAAGGTCTCATTAAATTATCCTAAAATTATAAGACAAAAAATATTGAGTTAAGAATACATTTTATGAAAATTAATTTTCTTTTAAATAATTTTATTAATTATAAAATTGTAATTAAATATTTTTGACTTACAAAAATACCAACACTTAATTAATAATTTTTAAAATAGTCATTTACTTATACTATGATATAATTATATCATACATTCATTTATAAGATACCTGAATTTTATTTATACTTTCATGGGTTAGGTTACTATTCATTGGGATGATTTCCTATTCATAAGGGTCATGTTACTATTCCTAATTCAAGTTACAATTTCATCAGTATAGGTTATTAACTTCTAGAAATACCTCTTATTTCATTCATTCTTAATTTATAAAGTTTGTATTGTGTAATCTAAGTAATTTTATGTGATTTATACTATATGAAATAATCTTGAGAAGGGAAATTTAATTGATAGATTTTTGGGTTGTAACTTGGATACATAAGAAAATGGTTCATTAAAATCTACATAATCTCACACTAAGTTATTCACCTATAGAACCATTATTTAGCATAACATACTTAAAAAAATTCTTCATATCCTAAAGAATGGAAAACACTAGAAAGGGTGAGATCAGATGATCAGTAAGGGTAAATAAGGGAGATATTAGTCAATGATCATTTTTAAACATAACATGATATCATGGGTATGTTAACATGATCATAACAATAGAAAATCATACCCAATAACTCATAGATCATAATCACAAGGCATGGCGTAAAGATTGTTAGTTTATAAGACATGAAATATAAGAGAATAAAAATTCAAAATCTATGAGAACATATCATAAGAACACGATCTTCCCATAAAATAGGCCATAAGTGTGACATAATTATAATCAAATAAATACTATGTAAAGGCTACTCACCAAGACATTCATATCATATTAGGCAAGGGAAAAATACCTGTGTACTTGCTTCAGGTTTGGCATAACCTCCCGGGTGCCATCTTTTGGGCTTGGGAAAACCTCTCATGTACCCTCTTTTGGGATTGAGATAACCTCCAATGTACCCCATATTTTGATTTGGAAAACCATCTATGTACCCTCTTTTGGGATTGGGATAACATCCCATGTACCATCTTTTGGGCTTGGGATAACTTCCATGCACCCTCTTTTGGGCTTGGGATAACCTCTTTTGTACCCTCTTTTGGGATTGGGATAACCTCCCATATACCCACTTTTGGGATTTGGATAACCTCCCATGTACCCTATTTTGGTCTCATAATGAATTAATCTTTACCCAATGAATTGGAGGGATATTATAGACACACTAGTCACATAATCATAATCTATTCATAATTATCCTACAAGATCACAAAAATATTTATGATTCTATTATAATTTAATTCATGGAAAATAAAATGGGTTTCATCAATATTGCATCATTATAACAATAAGGCATCTAGAGAAATAATATAAATGGTATTATATAATCATATCCCTAGTGAAGCATAAGTTACATCAATGGATGTTATCATAGATGAAATATTCCTTTTAAATATTATTTGAACTTTTCTTGAGGAAGATATACTTGACATTTGGAAATAACAAATTTAAAATATAAAATTTTACAAAATAGTAAGTAGAAAACTTTTCTTTGAAAATAACCATGGAAACTTGAAAATGAAGATTCAAAGTGTTGAGTGATCACGACAACATGAAATTCTATTCATGTCATGTAAGTTAAAACAAATATTTCTTTCACATTTTCAATAAAAATTCACTAGTACTTTGCTTGGAAAAAACTACTACAAAACACACAATAAATAGTAATCAGATTTTTTAGCACTAGATAAAAGTGTTGATAAAGCCCCCCTTTGTCAACACTAAATAAAAGAGTCAATAAAGGGTGGTTTTTATGAGTGCTTAAAGAAAGCACTGATATATGGTCACCTTTATTAATGCTTAAAAAAATAAATGATAAAGGGTTGTTCTATGCAGCTTCATCCCGCATTGAACTTTTTCTTTGTCTGGGTAGCGCTTTATAACCCTGAGTGTTCCAACATCACAACCTACCATGGTTGCGGGGGATCGACACCAGCATACACTATACACCACATGAGCTTTACAGGCTGACCCCTACATGTGCTGGTCCAGCTGCATAATCTACATACTCAGTCAATTTACATTGGACCTTTCATGTGCGGGCCAATACACAGCCCACCGACCCAGCCTCTCCCAGTGCTTTTATATAATCTAACAAAAAAAAATATACGTAGTAAAAATATAAAAAAAATTGAAAAAAATAAGCAAATAAAAATTAAAAATTAATTAATAACAAACATGAAATAATAAAAATGAAATAATTATATATAAAAAATATTAATAAAAACTTTATTAATAGTAATAAATAGTAATAAATTGTATGTATTAAATAAAAATTATATATTTAAAGTAGTAATAAATAGTATATATTAAATTATATATATAAATTATAAATAGTAATAAAAAGTATATATTAAATATAAATATAAAAAATGAATAAAATTTAATAAATAAATATATAAATTTTAAAAATGAAGAAATTTAAAAAATATTAAAAACTTTATTAATGTAACAATTATTAATAAAAATGAATAAAAATGAATAAATATAATACATACATATATATATTATAAATATTAATAAATAGTATATATTAAATATAAACATATAAAATGAATAAAATGTAATAATTAAAAAAATATTAAAATTAATTAATTACAAAATTATTAAAAACTTTATTAATGAAACAATTATTAAAAAAATGAATAACTATAATATATATACATATTAATTATAAATACTAATAAATAGTATATATATTTAGTAAATATAAATATACAAAATTAATAATATATACTAATTAAACAAATAAAAATTTAAAATAAATAAATTACAATTTTTTTAAAAAATTTATTACTGAAACAATTATTAATAAAAATAAAAAAATAAATTTAGACACACACACACACACACTATTTATTTATTTTAAATTTAATATATATATATATATATATATATATATATTAATTTTTATAAGTTTAATATATTTTTTTAATTTTATTTTTTTAATATTTATTCATAATTAAATTCTTATTTCATAAATAGAAATATATATTGAAACACACACACAAACTATTTATTTCTTTTTAATTGATATATATATATATATTAATTTTTTTAATTTTATTTGATTAATATTTTTTATAAATTTATTATTTTTTAATATTTAATTATATTTATTTATTAACATTTAATATTTCACTCATCGGTAAATTTTATTCATTTTTTATATTTTTATTCAATATATTGTATTTACTACTTTTTATTTTTTTAAATTATTAATTTTTAATATTATTTATTCCTTAATACTCTTGTTTTTTGTTTTTTAATATATTCATTTTTAATTTTTAATTATTCACTATTTTTGTAATTTAATTCATTTTTAATTTTTATATATACATATTAATTCATTAACATTTAATGTTTTTAATATGGTTGTAATATATATATATATATATATATATATATATATATATATATCTCTGTGTGTGTGTAATGACCCTAAATGTTTTTGAGTAAATTTTGTTCCCTAATTTTTTGTGGGTTATTTTATTTTTCATTTAATAAAATGAGTATAATTAAAATGAGACCATTGGATTTCAACTGTTATATCACCATTGGTCAATAAGACCGTTGGAAACTAAATGTTACAATTATTTTCTATAAATACAAGTGATCTTGATTAATTAATATAGAAAGAAGATTTGATGGCCCCATCCAGTAGTCTAGGGCCGATCGAAGCCCATCTGACAGAACTCGGGAAGGAGGTAGCACCTTTGGGCTTTGCTCTGGACGAAACCCAAGACGAACTTCATCCTGTGAAGCTAGAATGGAATCACCTTCATGAGAAGTTCAAGCTGATAGAAATCACTGCTCGGGCAATATTGGCCAAGCCGCCCTCAGATTCTCTCACCTTAGCACACCTTACACTTAGGTCCTATGTTGGGCTTATAAGGGGCTATGTAACGAGACCGTAGCTACTTTGTATAATCCTTTGAGATAAATAAAATTGTGATTTATTCCTTTGGTGAAGTTTGTGATTTTTCAGATGTTCAAATAAATATAGGATGTATATTGATGAATTTTGGAAAAGGGGATATTTTTAAATATTTATGTAAACCTTAAATAATTAATGATGTATAATTATTTTCAAAAAATGGTCTTCTACAGTTATGTTCAGTAAGAAATTTAGAGTCTAATAAGACCGATTTAATTTTTGATGAATAGTAAATTATGAATAGTGATTTTACGCTTAGGATTTGTAATGTGACCAAATGGATTAGTAATCTCACTTAAAGAAAGTATTAATATAATTTAAGCACCTTGATTAAGTAATGTGATTCAATAAAATAGGTAAATAACTATTTCAGAAATTATTAGTCAAATATTAGTTTTTTCGGGTGAATAGTGTTTTTTAATTAAAAATTAAATTAAAAATATTTAGAAAATTATTTTTATAAAATGGACTTCATTTTTGAATTCAGAGCATCGATATTAGGTTATGGTGATTTTTGGGGATTTTTCTAAAAAAAAATGAATTTTCTATGAATAGTGTTTTTATTTAAAAATTAAATTAAAAAATTTAGAAAATTATTTTCATAAAATGGATTTTATTTTTGAAATCAGAGCATCAATATTTGGTTAGAGTGAATTTTTGTGATTTTTCTAATAAAGTTGAATTTTCGATGAATAGAGAAAATAGAGTTTTGAGTTTCGGTTGTTTAATGACATCATTAAGGATGCAATAATTATGCAATAATTCTGGTCGACTTATGAATAGTAATATAAGGTATGAGGTGTCCCATTTGGCCAATACAATGGGAAAATAATATGGGTAAGCCCATGGTTTTTCCAATACCACCAATGAGGTGTCCCTTGGTCATAATGCCTTGTCCCCTCACTTCCCCTATAAATACCAAGCCATTCTCTCATCCTTTTAATTTCCAAATCCTCCTCAATGATGTTTTGGCCTCCTTACCTCCCAAGGAGTCCTCCCAAGGTTCCCTCAAGCCTCCCAAGGTCCCGACCTTCAAGCTTTCAAAGTTACTCTTCAAGGTAAGGGATATTACCTCTCTCTTTCTTTTCAAGTACTCTTTTGTATATAATTTCATTTAAGCCCCATGTTCTTATGTTGGGGGATGTTCTTTTATATTACTCCTACATCCCTTTTCATTTTGATATGATGAGAGATCCCCTCTTACCTCATAATTTTGTTTTATGAATGTTTAAGTGGATCCATTAGGCTGCCAAATTTTTAAGGGATTCTTTCACTCTTCCCATTTTCAAAGTTCTACTTTCGTGTCAAGTCTTTCAAGTTTCTTTTTCCCATGTTGGGGTATGATCTCTATATTAATCATACTTTAATTTTATGTTCACATGATGATAGACCCTATTTAATCTCATTAATTCATTTTTTGAAGTTTTAAGTGACGTCGTTTGGCTGCCGAATTTTTAATAAGAGAAATCTTATTTTTGTCTTCCTTTCATGTTTTCATTTAATATGGTATGTCCTTAAAATTTCATTACCATGTTCTTATATCCTTTATATTCTTCCCCTCTACTATTTTATGGATCATTCATGAGTGGATGACCTATGTCCCCTCTATTTTCAATGCTTTCTAAAACCCTGTAACATAGCCGTTATGCTGCAGAATTGTCGTCTCAAAATGTCTCTCTCTTTTTCTCAAATTCTTTTATTTTATTAAGTGAATACTCAAAGCTCTTTCTTCCATAGGGGTATTAAAATATATATCAAAATGTTCTATTTTAATTCTGGGATTTACATACATGAAACCCTCTTTCCTTTTTCATGGTTTTAAAATGACATAAAGTTCATGTCTTAAAAGCAGTTTTTAAAATGTTATGATTATGAAATGAAACCAATTTCTTTTATGTTATATGGGTAATTTATGAAATTTTTGATGATGATATATGTGGATCACATGATAATAAAGGCAAATTAAGTGCGCGCTCTGATAGAGCTCCATTGCATTGGGTAAAGACTTAATCTCTAGAGATGACCATTTTAACGATACCTTGGTGAATAACCTTGGTAATTTTTTTAAGAGACCTTGGGGATGGACCTTGGTGATATGGAAATGATTGTTTGTGTTAAATTTTGTAGCCACATATTCATTTTATGAAACACATTATTCTTATTATGATATGCTTCATGATTTCGTTCTCATGCCTTAAAGTTCTTTTTCATGACTTTATTGATGTATCTCAAGTTTACATGTTAAATGTTTCCCCCTGTTTCCATTACTGGGCCTTCTCCTCACCCTTTCCTTTGACGTATGTCCCTAGGTTATGAGATGCACTAATTAACCTAGGATGAACATAAAGACAATCCTTTAAAGTGTTTAAAAAGAACGTTTTATGTTTTCATGTATTAAGTTCCTGGTTTCCATGACACTATACTTTAAAGATCCTCTGTTTTGTATAATGTAATGAAATTTAATGTGATAAAAAGGCGGGATGTTATAGTTGGTATCAAAGGATAGTTTAGTTATTTATGGAAATTAGGATATTAAAACTTTATGAAGAACCCTATAGAAAATTTTAAATATAGGAAATCTTTCTAGTATTTTGGTGAGTATTGAGTAAGTGGTTTATCAAGCAAATACATCCCTATTTGGATACGAGAAGGTAGAGGTGGCTCTGGCACAGATGTACATAGGGGTAAAAACAGAAACCACCGGTTTGAGATAGACTCGAACGGGAACTTGTACACGACAACGAGCCTTGCTGAACTCTTGGTTACGACACTCCCGGGAGATATGTTTGGTTAATCAGATGCTTTTTATGAATCATTATGAAGGAATTATAGAAAAATGTAATTGTCTAAGCACGAAGTTTTAAGACATAAAATCCTTTTTAGTTAAAAGATTCATAAATGAAATAAGTTTCTCATGAAGGATTTATTCTTTTAGAAAATGTCCCCATTGTCTAGGAATACATTGACGTATTTCCTGAGGAGTTACCCGGACCTCCCCCAGAAAGAGAGGTAGAGTTCTCCATTGAACTCGTACCTAGATCTCATCCAATGTCAAAGAACTCATATAGGATTGAAAATGTAGAGCTAGAGGAATTAAATAAACAATTTCGAGATCTTTTGGAGAATGGGTTTATCCGACCAAGTGTGTCTCCTTGGGGAGCACCAGTTCTCTTTGTGAAGAAGAAGGATGGATCGATGCAGCTATGCATTGATTATAGAGAACTAAATCAGATCACTGTAAAGAACAAATAATCTCTTACCAGAATTGATGAATTATTTGACCAACTTCATGTGACTCAATTATTCTTTAAGATTGATCTTCGTTCTAGATATCATCAATTGAGGGTGAAGAATGATGATATTCCAAAAACTGCCTTCCAATCAAGATATGGGCATTTTGAATTTGTTGTTATTCCCTTCGGACTGACTAATACAACTGTAATTTTTATGGATCAAGAAAAAGTTGATTTTGGAAACTTATGTTTTATCAAATGGATATCCTCTGTATAGGAAAGTTATTTGGTGATTAAATAATAAAGGTTTTTTTGGACGATGTTTTATCATTTGGAGTACTATATGCCTAAGGGAAATAAAATACTACAGTATTTAAATTGAGGAGGAATGGTTATTTTTTTATGTATTTATTGTGGACATATGGTGATTTGGGTTATTTCTGGAAAATGATGAACCTAGCATAGAGAATTTGTGAATAGGTTAATTACACATTAGTATGAGACTTTAATAGTAGTCGATGTTATTTGGAGATAAATGTTAAGATTTATTGGGGAAGACTATGTGATTAAATCCTTCTATGTTTTGGGTTCCAATCTTAGTTTGGATTATTCTGAAGAATTTTAAGGATTATTGTGTATTGAATGGTCTTTCTGGAACTTTGGGTACTTTTGTTGAATTTTGGTGATTAATAGTCATTTTTTCTTTTTATAAAGGATTATCCTTTTTCGGGATTATATGATCTCATGCTAACCTTTTTAGTTTTTGTTGATGACTGAAGACAATGGAAAAATATAGTTATTATTTTGGTGAATTATGTGATTCTCTAGAAGATGATTCTTGTGCTTTTGATGAGACCAAGTCTTTTTGAATGGTCATTGTTTGGAGAAAAGATTAGTCTTGGTGGAAACTTATTAAGGGATGAAACTATACTTGAAGGTAAGTATATTTCATTATGTTTTTATTCTATGTGGTAAATGAATTACTCAAAATTATGAAAAGGAACGTAAAATAAAAACGTTGTTGGTTTACATTTCCTACTGGGTAATCAAATACCATTTAACACATCTTATGTTTGTGATCTTCTTGTGGTTAATTTTCTCCTAATCACATTTTCTGTCACTCTCCATCAAAACTTGACCCTTTGTTTTCTCTTCCATATCCATGTTTTCCTACATGGAATCCTAGTATGGATTAAATCGGGTGACCTTTTTACTTCCATTTCTTTTAAAGTAATAGTTTTACTGACTCTTTTTACGATGTGGGAATTTCAACGAAATTTCCAAGCCCAATTTTAAAATTGTGAGGATGCAATTTCTTAAGGGGGGAATATTGTAATGACCTGAATTTTTTTAGTAAATCTTGTTCCCTAATTTTTTGTGGGTTATTTTATTTTTCATTTAACAAAATGAGTATAATAAAATGAGACCATTGGGTTTCAACTGTTATATGACCGTTGGTCAATAAGACCATTGGAAACTAAATGTTACAATTATTTTCTATAAATACAAGTGATCTTGATTAATTAATATAGATAGAAGATTTGATGGCCCCATCCAATAGTCTCGGGCCGATCGAAGCCCATCTGATGGAACTCGGGAAGGAGGTAGCACCTTTGGGCTTTGCTCTAGACCAAACCCAAGCCGAACTTCATCGTGTGAAGCTGGAATGGAATCACCTTCGTGAGAAGTTCAAGCTGATAGAAATCACTACTCGAGTAATGTTGGCCGAGCCACCCTCAGATTCTCTCAACTTAGCACACCTTACACTTAAGACCTATGCTAGGGTTATAAGGGGCTATGTAACGAGACCGTATCTACTTTTTGTAATCCTTTGAGATAAATAAAATTGTGATTTATTCCTTTGGTGAAGTTTGTGATTTTTTTAGATGTTCAAATAAATATAGGATATATATTGATGAATTTTGGGAAAAGGGGATATTTTTAAATATTTATGTAAACCTTAAATAATTAATGATGTGTAATGATTTTCAAATAATGGTCTTCTACAGTTATGTTCAGTAAGAAATTTAGAGTCTAATAAAATCAACTTAATTTTTGATGAATTGTAAATTATGAATAGTGATTTTACGCTTAGGATTAGTAATGTGACCAAACAGATTTGTAATCTCACTTAAATAAAGTATTAATATAATTTAAGCACCTTGATTAAGTAATGTGATTCAATAAAATAGGTAAATAACTGTTTCAAAAATTATTAGTCATATATTAGTTTTTTCAGGTGAATAGTTTTTTTTAATTAAAAATTAAATTAAAAATGTTTAGAAAATTATTTTAATAAAATGGAGTTCATTTTTGAATTCAGAGCAACGATATTAGGTTATGGTAATTTTTGGGGATTTTTCTGAAAAAAATTAATTTTCTGTGAATAGTGTTTTTATTTAAAAATTAAATTAAAAATATTTAGAAAATTATTTTCATAAAATGCAGTTTATTTTTGAAATCAAAGCATCGATATTTGGTTAAGGTGAATTTTTGGTATTTTTCTGTGAAAGCTGAATTTTCAGTGAATAGTGAAAATACGTTTTTTGAGTTTCGGGTGTTTAATGACATCATTAAGAATGTAATAATTATGCAATAATTCTGGTCAACTTTTGAATAGTAATATAATGTATGAGGTGTCCCAATTGGCCAATCCATGGGCAAATACCATGGGTAAGCCCATGGTTTTTCCAAAACCACCAATGAGGTGTCCCTTGGTCATTAATGAATTGTCCCCTCACTTCCCCTATAAATACCAATCCATTCTCTCATCCTTTTCATTTCCAAATCCTCCTCAATTATGTTCTGGTCTCTTTAACTCCCAATGAATCCTCACAAGGTTCCCTCATGCCTCCCAAGGTCCCGAAATTCAATCTTTTGAAGTTACTCTTCAAGGTAAGGGATCTTACCTCTCTCTTTCTTTTCAAGTACTCTTTTGTATGTCATTTCATTTAAGCCCCATGTTCTTTTGTTGGGGGATGTTATTTTATATTCCTCATACTTCCCTTTTTATGTTAATATGATGAGAGATCCCCTCTTACTCTGATCATTTCATTTTATGAATGTTTAAGTGGCGCCGTTAGGCTGCCGAATTTTTAAGGGATTCTTTCACTCTTCCCATTTTCAAAGTTCTACTTTCATGTCAAGTATTTCAAGTTCCTTTTTTCCATGTTGGGGTATGATATATATATTCATGATACTTTAATTTTATGTTCACATGATGAGAGTCCCTATTTAATCTCATCAATTCATTTTTTTGAAGTTTTAAGTGACGTCGTTAGGCTGCCGAATTTTTCATAAGAGAAATCTTATTTTTGTCTTCCTTTCAAGTTTTTCATTTCATATGGTGTGTCCTTAAAATTTCATTACCATGTTCTTATATCCTTTATATCCTATCCCTATAATATTTCATTGATCATTTATGAGTGGGTGACCTATGTCCCCTCTCTTTTCAATGTTTTCTAAAACCCTGTAACATAGCTGTTATGCTGCAGAATTTTTGTCTCAAAATGTCTCTCTCTTTTTCTCAAATTATTTTATTTTATTAAGTGAATACTAAAATCTATTTCTTCTACAGGGGTATTCACAGATATATAAAAATGTTCTATTTTAATTATGGTATTTACATACATGAAACCCACTTTCCTTTTTTGTGGGTTTAAAATGAACTAAAGATCATGTCTTAAAAGCAGTTTTTAAAATGTTATGATTATGAAATGAAACCCATTTGTTTTATGCTATATGGGTTATTTATGAAATGGTTGATGATGATATATGTGGATAACATGATAATAAATGAAAATTAATGGTGCTCCCTGATAGAGCTTCAATACATTGGGTAAAGACTTAATCTTTAGAGATGACCATTTTAAAGATACCTTGGTGAATAACCTTGGTAATTTTTTTATGACACCTTGGGGATGGACCTTGGTGATACGGAAATGACTATCTGTGTTAAATGTTGTAGCTACATCTTCAAGTTATGAAACATGTTATTTTTATTATGATATGCCTCATGATTTATTTCTCATGCCTTAAAGTTCTTTTTCATGTCTTTATTGATATATCTCAAGTTTACATGTTAAATGTTTCCCCTTGTTTCCCTTACTCGGCCTTCTGCTCACTCTTTCCTTTGATGTATGTCCCCTGGTTATGGGATGCAGTAATGATCCTAGGATGAACATAAGGAGAAGCCTTTCAAGTGTTTAAGAAGAATGTTTTATGTTTTCATGTATTAAATTCCTGTTTTCCAAGACACTAGACTTTAAAGATCCTCTGTTTTATATAATGTAATGAAAGTTAATGTGATAAAAAGGCGGGATGTTATAATGTGTATGTATGTATTTATTTTCATTTTAACATATATTCATTTTTAATTTTTTAATAATATATATAATTAATAACACATATTTAGTTTTGTAATATTTTTAAAATCTACTAATTTATTAATTATTAAATTTCACTCTTTTTTAACATTTATTTATTTATTATCATTTAGCATTATTTATTCACTAATAATGTTAATTATTTTTTTACTTTTATTTATAATATAACAAGTTGAAATAATTATTATTTTAATATTTTTTCAATTTATTTATTTTTAATATTTGTTTATACATATTTATTCATTAATAGTTATGGTTTTTAATGTGGTTATAGTGTACATATTTAATATGTATTCATTCCATTTTATAATATGTATTCAATTTTATTTTATTTTTGAATAATTTATATAATTAATAAAAGTCATTAATTTTTAAACATTTTTGAAGTATATTCATTTTTAATTATAAAATTTTACTCATTTATATCATTCATGTATTTAAGATTATCTATTAATTAATAAAATTAATTAATTTTTTCATTTTAAACTATATATTCATTTTTAATATATATCCATTTAATATTTTATAATGTGTTTTATATAGATTTTGTTAGTGAATTCCAAAGAGAGCTGATAAATATAGGTTTTTAGTGGAAATATATATCCATATTTTTTTTTATGATTTGTATAATTAATAAAATCTATCTATTTTTTAAATATTTTTAAAATTTATTTTTTTTAATTATACAATTTCAATTTTTTAAAAAGTATTAATATAATGATAAATAAATAATTATATATTTAAATAATGAAAAATTATAATAAATTTATTTAAATAAAAAAATATTTATTATATTTATATATTAATATATATATATATAATTATATTTATAATTATATAAATATATTTATAAAAATATAGAAATATTTATAAAAATATTTACAAAAATATTTACAAAAATATTTATTTATATTTATAATTATAAATATATATCTATACTTATATTTATAAATACATATTTATAATTCTTTTAGTAGATTTAAAATTATATAAATATTTTTTATTTATAATTATATATATTTGTATTAATTTTTAAATACATATTTACATATCTGTAAATATTTTTATAATTATATATATTTATATTTATTTATTACTATATAAATTTAATTTTTTTAATTATATTAATTATATTATTAAAATTAATTATATATGTCTTCATGAGCGCTAAAAGTTTAGCATTGAAAAAAAATATTTTTATCAATGCTTTTTAGAAAGCGTTATTAAAAACTTTATGATATTTTAAATAGAACCCTAACAGGGTTGGCCATGCCTCGCGCCACTCATGCTCTCATGGAGTTTAAGATTTTCCGTTGCTTCCCAAAAAACATCTTAGATGAATCATCACATTCAAAACCCAAGGTATGTGACTTGTGATCCACCTTTCAAGTTCTTTCATTATTTCATTTTTTTATTCTTTTCCTATTTTTAATTTTTCTAAAGGGTTTGAACGTTGTAATCTATTATTATTTCACCCTCTCCCTCACCCTCACATTTAATTTTCCTAGATCTACCATATGATTGCATGATCCTACATCAACTTTGTACCATGTCCAGATCCTAGTTTATAAGAGAGAACACAACATCCCACTACTGTGGTTTCTATTGGTCCTTCCACATGCTTGGTCATCTATTTATTTTCTAGTAATGATCCATGCTTAGGCTTTTCTCCACTATTGACTCATCCTATACTATCTTCTCTTGTGTGATTTCCTTGTCAAGATTTAACCCACTTCTTTCCTCCACTTCAAATATATTTTTTCATTTTATATTTTCTACTTTTTATAGAAATGAAATCAAATTTGAATGTATGTATTTACTTATATATAAAAATAAAAACACTTCCCTTATCACATGTTCACATATGCTAACTCCTTTCTCTACAATCTCCTATACCCTCCATCCCTAATCCACTATTCTATATGACTCCAATTGACCCTTAAAATTTGGAAGTTATTTCAAAATCCAAAAAATGTTGATTAGAGAGAGATTAAACTAGATAGTTAATTCATTTTAGTTTCCTTAATATTTTACTCTATACTTTAACTATTGATATATTTAGAAAAAAGTTTTACAAAATCTAATAATAACATATATAATATTAATCATGTTTGTAAATATTTATAACTATTACATTTATCAAATTAATTTAATTTATACTAGTTAAAATATTTATTCATTACCCCATCAATCATTATAAAAAAATGGTTTTAAATTTTTATTTTTCCTATTTATATAGAGTGAACCTTTAAATAGAGTGAAAATTATTTTTTAAAATCATATTGATTAATTACATAAGAAAGTTTTATATTATTATTATGTAGGTTAATTCATTTGATTTTCATTCATAGTTCCCCAGTTCTATAAATTTTTACTTGTAATAGTTGTTTCCCCCTACTAACCTCATTATGGATTCCTTCCACTCTCATTTCAACATTAGTTCCAATTAATAAGTGGATCTTTATTTTTAGTGATTTCTTATTTTTTCCCTACTTTCATTCATTCCAATAACCACTGCAAAATCTTCACTCCAATTATATTAGAATTAGTCTCAGAAGATATTTTTGTATAAATAATTTATCGTAAGAAGTCAAATTATGATGTTAAATATTGTAAAGCAAAAATGAAATAAAAAAATAGAAGATTTATGGATTAAAATAAGAGGGTGAAATACTAAAAAGTTAAAAATCTAAACAACCTAGGAAACTCATCAAATTAATACTAAAAGTATACTAGTATGATAGAATCATTGATGTATTGACATAAATAGTGAAAATAGAGTAAGTGTAAAGAAGTTCTATGGTATTTAGTGACTATGAAAAGAATAAAACTTGATAATCAAATATGGATCTACACTTATATTATGACATAAATAAAATTTATAAAATTTATATTATTATCCAATGAAAAGGTGAAAGTAAAAAAATTTAAAGATCCTCAAGGATAATTTATAATCAACTCATCCCTACTATTTTACTCCCACTTAAAAAATTTACAGGAAAAATTTGAGAGTTATAGAATCAATAATGGTAAGATTATTGAGATAAATTTGATACAATTGAGGTGCAGGAATACATACGTCTGTAGGAAAAAATTGGAATCATTACCAATATTATTTTAAGATAAGGACTCCCAAAACACTATTTAATGATCCACTAAAAGTATCCTTTACTATTTAAATTGGAATCATGATTACATTCAAAACATCTGTATTTTCTTTCATCTTTTTTAAACCTTGATCCCGGTTTCCAATATGAAATTTTTTCAGAGTTGATTCTCTATATTGGTTCCACTAAGTTTGAGTTTTGTTTTCAGTTGATCCTAGGTAGTTGGGATTATACACCAATCATTAGTTTGGTATGAGGCCTTTTACTGATCCCACTGGGACACTTCTTCAACTCGTTTTTAATTTTACTATTTCATCATTTGGTAAAATTTCATCAACTAGAACTCTGTCAATGAATCACCACCTGGACCACCATGTACCACGTAAAGAAATGAATAAACATAAACTCCTCCCTCTTGTTGGACTCACTCCAAGAAAGTTTAGAGAAACTATCCTAAAATTACAACCTTTTTGTCCCACAAGACATCAAATCATGAACCTAGACCAAAAACCACATGTTTACACCAGGTTATTTCTTTTCATGTCTCTATTTTTTAAAATGATATCTTTTTAGGAATATTCACTAATAACATTTAAATGTTGGGTTACCTTTATTATAATTATTTATAACTTTCTCCTTTGATTATGAATAACATATGTGTATTTATTTATTAATTGTACAAAAATATATATTTTGAAGATAATTAGATGGATATGAATTGAAAATGGATGCATGATAATCATATGAAAAATGAGTATGAAGATAGAGTTATAGAGTTCATCAAGTTTTCAATAGAGCATGCATATGACCCTTTTAAAATCTTTTGTCCATGTTTATATTGTTTTTATTCAAGAAACATTAGCCCAGAAGAGTTGAAATAATATTAGATTTTTCATAGAATAGATCAGAGCTATAAATGTTAGAATAAACATGGAAAAAAACCAAATGTGTGCACCAATTGCGATGATACTAAAGTTTATGGATCATTTGATATGAATACCATTGTAAATGATAATGGAGACCATATAGAATAAATGAAAATGGAAATTAAAGATGACCTTCATGATTTTACAAAGTTGTTGGAGAAGTTAAATAACTATTATAAGAGACCATTGTATACTGGTTATACTAAATACACTACACTTTCAGTTGTATTGAAGTTATATAATTTGAAATCTGATAGTGAATGGAGTGAAACCAAATTTATAGAAATACATGGTCTCCCAAATGATATTCTACCAGAATAAAATGAAATTTCTTTCCAAACATATGAAACTAAACAAATTATATGTTCAATGGGAATGATCTCTAAAAAATATACGTTTGTGAAAATGATTACATATTGTTTATCAAGGAACATGAAACATTCCAAAAATTCCCTATGTGTGCCATAAATTGATACAATAAAGATGAATCAACTCCTTCAAAATTTTCATGGTACATTCCTATTATTCCATGGTTTAGATGAATATATAGATGTTAAGAAACCATGAGACCATTAACATGGAACACAGATACTAGAATTGAAGATGAGAAACTACGTCATCCAACAGACTCTCCTCATTTGAATAAAATTGATTATGAGTATACTAAATTTGTAAATGAGATGAGAAACTTCTATCTTGCATTATATATAGATGAAATAAATTATTTTGGTGTACATAGTAGTACTCACAGTATATAGATAATTATATTGGTAAATTATAACTTTCCACCATGGTTATTTATAAAGTGAAAATAATTTTATTGTCTCGAATTAAATTTGGATCAAAACAACCCGATAATGATGTTAATGTGTATTTGGATCCATTGATTGAAGATATGAAATTTGATATTGGATATAATTTTTATAATGTATGATTCTCATAAAAGTGAATAATTGAAATTTAGGGCCATGTTGTATGAGATGATAAAATACTTTTCTACTTATATAATTTTTTTAGGCTATAAAATTAAAGGAATGCTGGGGTGTCCCATTTGTGAAGAATTCACAAAATCAGTTTAGTTGAAACATTCCTTGAAGATTTTGTTTTTTAGGTAATCAGAATATTTTACCTAGATGAAATAAATATCAATCTTGTACAAAAAAATTTAATGGGAATATAAAACAAGATACAACACTGTCTCTACTAACGAGTGATCAACTATTTGATAAATTAAAAGATAGTGACACTGTTTTTGGTTAACCATTTTAAAAAAAACATACAAAAACAAGTTGAAAAAAGTGATCAATTTTCTTTGATTTACCATACTATAATTTTTTATATGTCATACATTTTTTTAATTATATGCATGTTGAAAACATGTAGTTGATAGTGTTATTTGAACATTACTAAATGTTACTAAAAAAATAAAACATGGCATCAAGTATAGGCTGTACATGATTGATATAGGGATAAGGGAAGAGTTGGAACTAGTGAAGGGTGAAAGGTATACTTTTCTTCTTCCAATATAATACACTCTATCCAGACAAGAAAAATTGCAATTTTTAATTTTTCTTAAAGTTATAAAAGTTCTATATGGGTATTCAAAGAATATCACGAATTTCATGTCAATGAGTAATTTGAATTTACATGGAATAAAATCACAGGACTATCTTGTTTTAATTTAAGATTTGATTCTCGTCGATTTACGTTGAATTATACCTAAAATTATACAAGATATATTAATCTGAATCTGATTATTTTTCAAATCCATATATAGTAACGTTATAGACCTATAGAATTTTATAATTATTAATAATAAGGTTGTAGTCATATTATGTGAATTAAAGGTGTTCTTCCCACCATAATTCTTTGATATAATGGTCCAATTGATGGTTCACTTAGATAGAGATGTTCTATTTTGTGGTATTATCTATTACATATGGATTTACCCCATTGAATGATATATGGATATTTTTGAAAGGGTAAATCATGTATCGAAGATGACCAAAAGGTTTTATTGTAGAAAGATATACTGTTAAAGAAGCTATTTAATTATGTACCAATTACCTACTAGATGTTGATAGCATTAGTCTCCCAAATTATCTTTAAAACATAATCCTTATGGGTGAAGGGATTTCCATAAGAGTCGTTATTCTAATTTCCATCACATAGTGGGAGAAATATCACCTTTACATTTTACATAATTGTGAATATGTTGATCCATACATTGAATCCCACAAATAAATTATTAGAAATTTGAATCCATCAAGGGCTAAAGGATGGATATAAAATACACATATTCAATAGTTTATAGGATTTTTTTGAGATTATATTTATAAATATTTTTCTAAAAACCTGAATTAAATTGTCAAAAAAAATTGATGGATAGATAGGGGACAAAATGAAAAGTATATATCTTATAATAGTTTCATAATTAATAGTCACATGTTCTATAAACAGAATATTATGAACATAGTATGATGAAATAAAGTGGAGTTACACTTATGACAAAAGATATGAACATATGTGGTTCTCATGATAGAATTGAAATTTATGTGAATACAACATATTTCAGCATCATTGAATACATATAAATGTTGGATTATATAGCATTTCAATTGACAAATTTTTATTGAAAATGGGTTGATAAAATGATTGTAGTTAAAGTTGATGAAATGGGATTTGTGAAGGTGAATTTAAGTATGGAAGGGTATAAGGATGAACTATTAATTATGGAATAAAAAGTAGTATAGGTATTTTATGTCATTTATCCAGCAATTTCATCTTTTCAATTGACCCACTGATGAATGAAACAAATATAGGGTCAGATGAAAATTCAATTGAGGGTGACCCTTTCATTGGGAGATTATAATGAATTCATGGGGGGTACCAATGTAGATAATGTATTGTTCATTATAGGGGACCAATAAGAGGGGATATATATTCTCTATAGATAATAAAAATTACTTTAACCTTTAAATAAAATAAATAGAGATAAATGATAAGGTTAAAGTTTTCTTTAATATAATATGATTTTTCTCATAATATTATGTGCTCTTTAATATATTTATGTAATCTAAATTAAATATTTGAATACTCAGGAAGAAAGTGACTTCTGGACATGGTTATATTACCAATATTAGAGAATAGAATATTTTCAATGACAAAATTATATAATTATTAGGGTATTAACAACATATTGATGAAAAAACTAGAAAATCATAGAATCACTATGTTGAAAAAAATTACCAAGGAAATAAGAGGGTATTAAATTTGAGGTTGGATGGGATCAACGTGGCCAACTTATTGACCCCAACGATTCAATATTAAATAGTTATATTGGGGTCACAATAAGGATGAATGTGCTAATTGATATAGATTCATGGATCCATGTCCACCATATAATGAAGGAAACACTTTGGGAAGATATTAATGTAATATTATGATATACTTTATCTATTTTACCGAAAAATTATATAATAAAACATTGATTTAATTTTCATTATCCCTTGAAGAGTTAATTTATCTTAGATTATTTTCATTAAAAATACGTATTAATAGCCACTAAGAAATCCCATGGAGTCTTTTAGACACTTCTTACCATGATTTATCTATAGGATACTGAGGGTAAAGTAAATCCCCAACCACCTATTATGTATGAACACATTATAAATCCAGAAACATGGAATTATTTCATTATTCTTCATGATTAGAAATCATTTTAGTTTTATTATATTAGATAATATATTATTTTACATTATTTATTTTATCTAGTTTTGTTAAAAATTGTTAATTTATAAAGTAGAAAAGAGGTTCTAGAAATAAACAATGTGCATTAAAACCAATGTACCACTATTTCAAAGAAAGAAATGGGTACACTACACTAGAGAATAAAATTATATTTATTTTAAATCTATATTAAAGTTTTATTTGATATTAAATAAAAAATATTTCATTTTTTATATGCAGACTAATGAATAAAAATCCAAACCCACTTCTATCCCACATCATGTTCTACGGAAGGAGGCCCACATAAATAAATAGGGTAAACTAGTTGATAAAAACAAACAAGTAGTATGGGAAGACCATACAAGTATAACATAATAGTAATTCATTACTATTTATAATATTATTACATAAAAATATATATTTATGTTTGTATGTTTTTTTATAGTTTAGTCATAAGAATTGGAAATTACCGTACCTGAAGAAAATATACTTTTTGTATATTTGAATTAGTAAGAAAAATATGGTTGCATTAGAGGTTTAGGTTTTGTAGTGTTACCTCGAATATATTTTGAGAATAAAAATCCATAAAAATATATATATTAGATGATGAAAGGAATGTAGGTGAAAATAAATTATTTGAAAGATATTATTGTTCATTCTGGTTTGGCATACCAATATATGTAAGTGGATCAAAGAGAACCGAAAGTGGAATAATTATCAGTACATGATGATCTAAGTGACCCCACTAACTTTGAGACCAGTCATTCCCCTCAATCACATACCATATATGTGGTAATAAATTTTATCATTACTCTTTATCTTAAATGAATATAAAAAAACTTATGATAACTTTATATTACAAAAATTATGTAGGGTGAATTTCTATGTGATTTATTTCTATAAACACCCATGATTCTCTTTATTGTGAGGGGTGCATTGTATAATATACTAGGATACATGCTACATAATAAATAACTACAAAAAGATCACATGAGAGTGGGGATTTAAGTCACTCAAGATCCAAGTACTAAGTTGCTTATTTCACTTAATGATATAAATATTACAATAATAAATGATACTATTAGAACTTTAATATCATGAACATTTAATATTATAAATATATATAAGGTATGTCCTTAATATTTTTTTTCAATATAAAAAACCTATAATAGTTTATGAAAAAATTCCTTAAATGGGGAATGGTATTATAAATAGATGAAATGATGGGGAAATAGAAGGTCCGACCAAGAAAATAAAGTGATTTAACCTAGAAAACAAAAAGACATTCTAGAAGTACCTTATCCCCACCTATTCCACCACAACATATATTAATATTAAAAGCTCATAAAGATACCACATTCAAAGATGGATATGTGTCCGACATTCAATATGAAGAGGAAAGATTTGAAAATGTCATTATAGATGCGGTTATTCATGAGAGTATAAATGTGATTCTAAAGTTTGAATGGTTGGGATTCTTAGTTGTGAATACATACATAAGGTATCTTTTCATAATCCTTTTTTCAAAAAAATTATCTACTATGTTCATTAAGGTTAATAACTATTCTTATTTTCTAAAGGTGTTTATATTACACCTATATAAAAGTAAAAACATGAAAATAATGATTTGGATTCATTAATTCTTATATCATTTCTATGTAAGAAATTTCTTTGGAAGTGAAATAAATTTATAAGAAAAAAGATGAAATAAGTGAGGTATTTTAGAAGAAAATAATAGAAAATATAATATTATTTCTTCCTAAAATAAATTGGTAAAACTCTAAAATATAATCATATAAAATATATTATACTTTTTTAATTAAATATTTGATTTTTAGGAATAAATATATGATTATTATAATCAATTTGGATAACCAAATATTTATTTTTTTGATCCAATGTATAGATCAAACTGACCACACATGATGTGTATTATGAATTTTTAATGCACATGAGTCAAACTTTTCTAGATAAAATTTGAATTATATTTTTTAGTTGTTGTATTAAGGATAATATTGTCATGATATGGTGATGTATAAATATAGGAAAAATCATTGTATGAGTTCGGTCACTGAATATAAGAAGCCTATGGATTTCTTTAAATGGAAACAGATTCTGGTATATATATAAACATATAACTATCATAACATATTTCAAAAAAATTTACTTATTTTGGTCAATTATTCTACAGTTTCAAAAGAAAGATAAAAAAATGATTATAGATATTATGTTTACAAATTTATGAAAGATATTATATACCATCAAAAGTATAACATCCCCAAATAGGAAATTTCTTAAGTTGATTACAATTTCATTAAAAATATTTATTAATCATTTGTTTTTCTATATTTTCTCATTAATGCTAATATTTCCCATAATCTATGTTCACAAAATAAGAAGTAAATTTGTATAGAGATGAGTGGGATGAGTATATGGTGTAATAATGTTTTCCAATATCCAATTTAGGTGATTACCTATTATATTTATGATCTAGTATATTCTGTGACCTTAGATATACATTTGGGATATGGAGAATAAGAATCTCAATGCAGATATATATTATTTTTTATCTTCTTCTCAAGGATAAGTATAATGGAGGAAATCAATTTGTTTAGAAATGAATGGGAAGAATACATGGTGTCATAATTTATACAACATTATGATGATATAACTTCCTACAACTTATTTAGTTAATTTTCTAATCATTTTATCTAATTTTTAGTTAATTTTCAAATCATTTTTGTTTGATACTTAAAGTGTGTGTTTTCAATTTAATTAAGAAATTTTAGTTAAAAATGTGCGTCACTCCCTGAAAGTATAAGAAACATTATTGGATTTTTTTAGACTTTAATAAAACAATCCATAATTCATTTGCGATACATAAGAATCGACCTCTTGTCGATCCGATACCCGATGTGGTTGGTATAAATCTAGGTATGTATTTTCAATATAAAAGTTATATTTTAGTTTAAAACACACTCCATATAGAAAAAACCAAGAAAACATGCTCATATTATTTTCAAAATTTAGGAAAATGATCCATAATTTATTTATCATGTGTAATAATTGACTACACACCAATTCAACACACAATTTGGTCGACATGACTCGAAGAAGGTTTTTTGAATATAAAAGTAACATTTTATTTTAAAACACATCACATAGACAAAACTGAGAAAATGAGATTGGATTATTTTCAAACTTTAATACAGCAATACATAATTAATTTTGACATGTAGGAATCAAACACATGTAAATTTGACACTCGATGTGGTAGATATGACTCAAAATAAGCGTTTTTAATATAAAGGTGTCATTTTAGTTTAAAATGTGTGTACCAAGAAAAACCTAAGAAAACAAGCATACTTTTTTTAAAAATTTAATACAATAATCCATAATTTATTTTTGTTATATAAGAATAGGTCGATTGTTAATCCGACTCATGATGTGGTCAGTATGACATGAAGTACATGTTTTTAATATAAAAGTTCCATTTTACTTTAAAATACATGTCACATCATCAAAATAGAGAAAATGAACTCATATTGTTTTCAAAATTTAATAAAATAATATATAATTCATTTTTTAGGTGTAGGTAATCACCACACATCAATCCCACACACAATTTGATCAATATTAATTAAAGTTCATGTTTTCAATACAAAAGTTCCAATTTATTTTAAAACACATTTCAAATAGAAAAAAATGAGTAAACATGATCATATTGTATTTAAACATTAGAAAAATGATTTATAATTCATTTGTGACATGTAGGAATTTACCACACATCAATCTAACACCCTATGTGGTCAATATGACTTAAAATTCATGTTTTCAATATAAAAGTGTTATTTGAGTTTGAAACATGTGTCACATCACCAAACATGATGAAAATGAGCTCAGATTATTTTCAAAATTAATGAAAATGATCCATAATTATTTTTTATGTGTAGGAATTGACCACACATCAATAAAACACACGATGAGGTCAATATGACCCAAAGTGCATTTTTTTAATACAAAAGCATAATTTTAGTTTAAAATACACATGAAATAGCCAAAAATGAGAAAACGATCACATATTATATTCAAAATTTTATAAAATTATCCATAATTCATTGGTGACATATAGGAATCAACCACATGTCAATCCAAAACTCTATTTGGTTAGTATGAATCAAAAAGTGTGTTTTTAATATAAAAGTGTCATTTTATTTTAAAACACATGCCACATATCAAAAAATGATAAAATAATATTTTACAGTTTTACAACCTTAAGAAAATGATACATAATTCATTTTTGATGTGTAGAAATTTTCTTCACATCAATATAACACACGATGTATTCAGTATGAGTCAAAGTGCATGTTTTCAATATAAAAACATCATTTTAGTTTAAAACATGAATCAAATAGCCAAAATATAGGAAAAGATCTCATATTATTTTCAAAATTTTGGAAAATGATCTATAATGCACTTGTGATGTGTAGTAATTAACCACACATCAATCCAACACCTGATGGGTTTGGTATGACATAAATTCATGTTTTTAATATCAAAGTGTCATTTTAGTTCAAAACACGAGTCACTAGCCAAACTAAGAAAATTTTCTCATATTATTTCCAAATTTTGGGGAAAAAATCCTTAATTCATTTATGAAATTTAGGAATTGATCACATTGCAATCTAACACATGATGTGTTATGTATGAATCGAAGTGTTTTTTTTCAATATAAAAATACCATTTTACTTTAAAATGAATGTCACATTTCCAAAACTGAGAAAATAGCTTGGATTTTTTCAAACATTATAATAATATCCATAATTCATTTTTCATGTGTAGGAATTGACAACATTCCAATCTGACACATGATGTGGTCAGTATGACTCTAAGTACGTGTTTTCAATATAAAAGTATCATTTTAGTTTAAAACACATCACATAGAAAAAACTACTAAAATGAGCTGATATTAATTTCAAAAACTATTAAAATGTTAAATAATTCATTTTTGATATGTAGGAATCAACCCCATGTCAATCTAACACCCGATGTTGTCGGTATGAATCGAAATGTGTGTTCTTAATATAAAAGTGTCATTTTAGTTTAAAAAACATGTCACATCACTAAAACCATAAAATGAACTTGAATTGTTTTCGAACTTTAGGAAAACAATCAACAATTAATTTTGATGTGTATGAATTTACCTAACATAAATCTGACACATGATGTGATCGGCATGGCTCGAAGTGCGTGTTTTTAATATAAAAGTACCATTTTAGTTTAAAACATGCATCAAGTTTCCAAAATAGAGAAAATGAGATTGGTTTTTTTGAAAATTTAGAAAAATGATCCCAAATTTATTTTTGATATGTAGGAATTGACTGCATATCAATCCAACACATGATGTGCTTGGTTTGACTCGAAGTGCGTGATTTCAATATAAAAGCACCATTTCACTTCAAAATGCTTGTCACATCCCCAAAAAAAGAGATCGAATTGTTTACAAACTTTATGAAAACGATCGATAACTCATTTTTGATCTGTATGAATCAACCTCAGATCAATTAGACAAATGATGTGGTCTATATGACTTGAAGTACATGTTTTCAATTCAAAAGTTCAATTTTAGTTTAACACACACATCAAATAACAAAATTGAGAAAATGTGCTTGGATTATTTTTTAAACTTTAGCAAAATAACCCCTAATTAATTTTTGACTTGTAGGAATCAAACACAAATCAATATGACACATGATGTGACTGATATGACTCAAAGTGTGTGTTTTCAATATAAATGTGTCATTTTAATTTAAAAATCATGTCACTAGCCAAAATCAAGAGAACAATCTTGGATTGTTTTCCATATTTAGATAACTGATCCATAATACATTTGTGATGTGTATAAATTGACCGAACATCAATTAGACATATGATATAAATATTTTAAGTCTTGTTCTCAAAATAAATTTTTATTGAAATGGATGAAATATGTTTATTGGAGTGGACACTCAAGAGGGGGGTGAATTGAGTTCCAATTAAAATTTCTGTTAAAAATTATTTATCTTAAAAATCACCAATTTAAAAACAAAGTTAAACTGTAGTGAATTTATATAGAGTGTAAATGTTCAATCAGTTTCTCAAAGATTGATTAGGTCTCAGTTAACTTAATCAGAAGATTATATTAACTTTTAAAACTAACTTACTGGTTTACAATAAGTATAAACACTTGCTATTTTAACTATCAAAGTAGTTTTAAAATGGTTTTGTATTTCAAAGTAATATCAGCGGAATATGAAATATATATAGTGTACTTAAGACTTAAACTAAAAAGGCACAGCAGAGGTAACCAAGAGGTTCAGTCTCAAGTTGAGACTTAGTCCTCTCAAAAATTTATAAAAATTGATCCACACCCTAGATCGAGGTTAAAAACAGTACAATACTTTCCAGGTCCAAAGACCTCTGCCATAGTTCTATGTGGGAAAACAAAAAACAGCTCACAGCTGTCCAGGTCTTACTTGACCTCTACCACTATCCACAGTGGGAAACAAGAGAGTTATAGAGTATGAGTGAGGATTTAAGAATCCTCTAGTTTATATCAGGAGACAGTGTGTGTAAAATAAACAGGGTACACACACTGCTTGAAATGTAAAATGAAATAATCACTAAAGTAAGTGAGAATGAGTTTAGAAGAGCTTTAGTGATTGGCAGTGCATCTATGGACTCGTTTGATTGGTCAGAAAAGCTTCTAAGTCCTTCTCTGGTTTCTACTCAGAAAATAGAGTGTCATTTTCTTCTTTGGTTCTTGGTTCTTCTTGTCAGCCTGAGTGCATGAAGTGTTTGTTGTAGTTCGTCACTCAAGATGAAGCTTGTGGTTTCCTTCAGAATGATTGACTTCAAGTATGTCCAGTGTTCTTGGAGGATATATGTAGCCTTGCATGAATGCTCCATGTTTGAATGATTGTTGAGGCTTCCTGGTTTTTTGTACTATCTGTATGCAGCCACTTTTCTTTCTATCCGCCCCACTCTTTTCAGGTAGGTCTTTATCTTCCCTTTTATAGATTTCAGCTCCGGAAAAAAGGAATGATTTCTTTTTGCATGGGTACTAGGTACGGTTCCCTGACATGGAAATAGAGATCATTAAATAACATTAACTACATTAAAAACATCAAATGTAACCGTTATCTTAATAAATAAATAGTATTGAGAGTATAGAGTTTGACTGGTTAGTAAATCATTAGTAGCTCTTTTGTACAGTGGACTGTGTGTAGTAGCAATCTTCCATCAGTAGCTCTTTTGAACTTGTATCGGTAGCTTATTGCATAAGTAGCTCTTACTCTATCGGTAACTCCTTCTATAGGTATAATTACTCTATCAGTAGCTCTATATATCGATAACTTCATTCTATCGGTATCTCTTGATCCGTCAGTAGCTCTTTTTTTATCGGTAGCTCGATTTATCAGTGACTCTATACTTGTATCGGTAGACTGTGTCAGTCGCTTCATATCAGTCGCTAGTCTGTATATCAGTAGGCCGGTCGGTAGCTCGTATCGGTAGCTCTGAGTGTTCTCTATCGGTAGACTTGCTTACCGGTGGGTTTACAATCATCGGTAGCTCTATACATATCGGTAGCTCTGGTTATCGGTAGATCCTTGGCTTATCGGTGACTCTGTCTATCGGTAGGCTAAGTCTATCGGTAGACTAGGTACCGGTAGCTCTCTTATTAATAGCTATACATGGATAAGTGACTAACTCTTATGTTTTATGAAACACATATCCGAATGGGTTAGAATTACTTTAGAACTCACATAAACAAGGATAAACATTGATTAACATATTTCAAGGATTATTTTAATAATATTATCATCTTGATAACATAATATCATATATTGAGAGAATTAGAATATAGATAAACATTAATTGGAATTATCAAAGTTTGTGAAGGCATAATTGGGATTATCAAAATAGGTGAGGTCAACAATCTCCCACTTTTTGATAATCACAACTTATGATATTATAGTTTTAAAATAGTGAGAAGTTGTATTAGAGGATATATCAGTAAATTCAATTATTCTCAGAGAAGACAATATGTTATAGAACATAATTTATCAAAGGTAGAATTAAATGCAATGATATTAGAGGTAAAATTTAGTGGTATCAGAGAGTTAAATGAAATGGTATTAGAGAACTAAATGTAATGGTATCAGAGGGGAAAAGAATGATATCTCTTCCTTAGATAAAATTTTTCCCCCTGTGATACTTTCTCCCCATTATTTAGCTTCCTTTAATACTTCTTCCCCTTTGTAAAATCATGGGAAAATATTTCTCCCCCTTTGTGATAATGAAAAAGTGGGAAATAGTAAGGAAAAATAGGAATAATATGAGAAATAACAAAAGGCCACTTGCATTAAATGTAGGAAAAAGGTACACAGAAAGAAAACAAAAATACAAGGAATTCCTATCAAATATCCTAGCCGCTTGTTCAATCCACATTCTCAATATGAGAGTTTCCCTTTGGATCAGTAGAGGATTCAGGTGATGTGGATTCAGGTGAAGGCTTAGGAACACCAGAGATGATCACAGGAGGCTGAGCCATAGAAACTGTGCCTGGACTGTACTGAGGAGTTATTTGAGTGATCATAGGTGTGAGGCTTCGAATTGCTTGAGCAGGAGTCATCTGAACAGGAGAAGCAGTAGAGGCAGAGGCAGGTAAGGCTGGAGGTACAATCACTGGTCGAGCATCAACATGCAGAAAAGGCAGCAAAAGATTTCTGAAATCCATAATTATTCCTTGTAACGACCCGAAATTTTGAATAAATCTTATTTCCTAATTTTATGTGTTATTTTATTTTATTTTTATACTCAACAAAAATGTTTCATTTGATAACATGAGTATAATTAAAATGAGACCGTTGGATTTTGACTATTATATGACCATTGGTCAATATGACTGCTGGAAACTAAACGTTTTGATTATTGTCTCTAAATACAAGTAATTTTGGTTAATTAATATAGAAAGAAGATTCGATGGCCTCACCCAATAGTCTTGGACTGATCGAACCCCATCTAACAGAACTTGGGAAGGAGGTAGCACCACTGGGCTTTACTCTGGACCAAACCCAAGCTGAACTTCATCGTGTGAAGCTAGAATGGGATCGCCTTCGCGAGAAGTTCAAACTGATAGAAATTAATACTCGTGTGATGTTGGCCGAGCCTCCCTTTGATTCTCTCACCTTAGCACACCTTACACTTAGGTCCTATGTTGGTGTGATAAGGGGCTATGTAAGGAGACCGTAACTGCCTTGTGTAATCCTTTGTTTTAAATAAAAATTGGGATTTCTTCTTATGATGATGTTTATGACTTTTCAAATGTCTGGATAAATATAGTATGCATATTTTTGGTGAATTTTAGAGAAAGGATATTTTAAAAAATGTTTATGTAAACCTTAAATAATTAAAAATGTGTAATGATTTTCAAAAATTAGTCTTCTACAATTATGTTCAGTACGAAATTTAGAGTATAATAAGATCAACTTAATTCTTGATGAATAGTTAATTATGAATAGTGATTTTATGCTTAGGATTAGTAATGTGACCAAATGGATTAGTAATATCACTTAAAGAAAGTATTAATATAATCTAGACATCTTGATTAAGTAATGTGATTCAATAAAATGGTTAAATAACGATTTCATAAATTATTATTCAAGTTTTAGTTTTTTCGGGTGAATAGTATTTTTTAATTAAAAATTAAATTAGAAATATTTAGAAAATTATTTTTATAAAATGGATTTCATTTTTGAACTCAGAGCATCGATATTATGTTAAGGGAATTTTTGGGGATTTTTCTAAAAAAAATGAATTTTCGGTGAATAGTGTATTTATTTAAAAAATAAATTAAAAATATTTAGAAAATTATTTTTATAAAATGGAGTTCATTTTTGAAATCAGTGCATTGATATTTGGTTAAGGTGAAATTTTGGGATTTTTCTGAGAAAGTTGAATTTTCAGTGAATAGTAAAAATACAGTTTTAGGGTTTCGGTATTTAATGACATCATAACTGTGTCATGATGATGTCATGAGATATTTTATGGGTTGACCGACCAAAGGTGATGAATTATTTTATGGGGGGCCCCATGTGGCCTAACTTCATGTGAAATATCATGGGAGAGCACATGGTTTTGAGAAACCCACTTATGAGGTGTCCCTTGGCCATTAATGCCTTGTCCCCTCACTTTCCCTATAAATACCAAGCCATTCTCTCATCCTTTGGACACAAAAATCATTCTCAACGAAGTTCTGGTCTCCTTACCTCCCAAAGAGTCCTACCAAGGTGCCCTCATGCCTCTCAAGTTCCCAACCTTTGAGTTTTAAGAGTTACGTTTTAAGGTAAGGGATCCGAACCCTCTCTTTCTTTTCAAGTGATCTCTTTTATGTCATTTATTTTATGATCCATGTTATTATGTTGGAGGATGTTATTTTATTTTCATTATACTGTCCTTTTTATTTTCATATGATGAGATACCCCCTCTTACTCTCATCATTTCATTTTATGAAAGTTTAAGTGGCGCCGTTAGGCTGCCGAAAGTTTTGTAACAGATTCTTTCACCCTTCTCATTTTCAAGTTCTATTTTCTTGTCAAGTCTTTCAAGTTCCTTTTTATTATGTTGGGGTATGATCTCTATATCTATAATACTGATATTTTATGACCATATGATGATATACCCCATTTTATTCTTCAATTCAGTATTTTGAAGTTCTAAGTGACGCCGTTAGGCTGCCGAATTTTTAAGGGGATTCTTTCACCCTTCTCATTCTTTTCAAAGTTCTACTTTCATATCAAGTTTTTCAAGTTCCTTTTTTAATTATGTTGGGGAATTATCTCTATATATATCATACTGAACTCTTATTTTCACATGATGAGAGACCCTATTTGATCTTTTCAAATCATTTTTTTGAAGTTTAAGTGACGTTGTTAGGCTACCAAATTTTCATAAGAGAAATCTAATTTTTGTCTTCCTTCCATGTTTTTCATTTCAAATTGTATATCCTTAAAATTTCATTACCATGTTCATATATCCTTCTTATTCTGTCTCTCTACTGTTTTATGGGTCATTTATGAATGTTTGACCCATGTCCCCTCTCTTTTCAATGTTTTCTAAAACCCCGAAACATAGCCGTTATGCTGCAGAATTTTCGTCTCAAAATGCCTCTCTCTTTTCTCATAGTTATTTTATGTTATAAATTTAATACTAAAAGCTCTTATTTATACAGGATTATTCACATATATATCAAAATTTTCTATTTTAAA
This sequence comes from Viscum album, assembly GCA_963277665.1. Classification (NCBI taxonomy): domain Eukaryota; kingdom Viridiplantae; phylum Streptophyta; class Magnoliopsida; order Santalales; family Viscaceae; genus Viscum; species Viscum album. The sequence continues at coordinate 317,636,219 of OY728163.1, forward strand.
TTCTGGGATTTACATACATGAGACCCGCTCTCCCCTTCCGTGGGTTTAAAGTGACGTAAAGTTCATGTATTTAAAGCAGTTTTTAAAACGTTATGATTATGAAATGAAAACCATTTATTTTATGCTATATGGGTTATTTATGAAATGTTTGATTATGATATATGTGGTTCACATGATAATAAAGGAAAATTTAAGGGTGCGCCCTGATAGCACTCCAATGCATTGGGTAATGATGTAACCACTAGAGATTACGATTTTCACGATATCTTGGTGAATAACCTTAGTAATTTTCAAATGACACCTTGGGGATGGACCTTGGTGATATTTTCATGATTGTCTATGTTAAATGATGTAGACACATCTTAAAGTTATGAAAAATGTTATTTTTATTATGATATGCCACATGATTTCTTTCTCATGCCTTAAAGTTCTTTTTCATGACATAGTTGATGTATCTCAAGTTCACATGTTAAATGTGTCTCTTGTTTCCCTTACTGGGCCTTCTGCTCACCCTTTCTTTTGATGTATTCCCCCAGGTTATGAGATGCAGTAATAAACCTAGTATGAACTTAAGGATAAGCCTTTCAAGTGTTTAAAAATAATGTTTTATGTTGTTTTCATGTATTATGTTCCTGGTTTACAAGACACTAAACCTTAAAGATCCTCAGTTTTGTGTAATGTAATGAAAGTTTATGTTATAAAAAGGCAAGATGCTATAGTTGGTATCAAAGGATGGTTTAGTTATTTGTGGAAATTAGGATATGAAAACTTTAGGAAGAACCCTATAGAAAAGTTTAAATATAGGAAATCTTCCTGGTATTTTGGTGAGTATTGAGTAAGGGGTTGCCAAGAAAATATATCCCTGTCTGGATACGAGCAGGTAGAGGTGGCTCTGGCACAGATGTACATAGGGGTAAAACCCAAAAACACCACTTTGAGCTAGAATCGAACGGGAATTGGTACATTACAACGGGCCTTACTGCACTCTTGGTTACGACACTCCCGGGGGATATGCTTTGGTAAATTCATAAGCTTATTATGAACCATTATTAAAGGAACAAAGATAAAATAAAATAAATATTCACATAAGAATATATGATCACAGATAACCTAGTTTGAAACCTAGGGTATCACAAGTTAGGGTATACTTTTCTTCTACAAGTTACCCTTATATGATTTAAGTTCCTTTTCATGATTATTGGCTAAGTATTTAAGCCCCTAATTATACTTTCTCTTCTTAGTTAATGGTGGGAAATGGAAGAACATGTCCCAACAACCAATGTGATAGGAAATGCGACAATTGTCGTATTAATATGACAGAGATGATTAGTGGATTAAAAGATGATTATTATTTTGGAAGAAGTTCACTATTTTGGGGACCCTATATGATCGAGGTAAATAGATTACTATGATATTTTCATTGAGGAGTAAGGTTGACTTATATTTTCAAGAATCGATGAATTTAAGGTGAACTTATGGTAATATAGGTTACTTATAGAAATGATTAACCTATCTTGGGGAAAATATTTTTAGGTTAGTGACTTTTGTTATAAGATGTTAGGAGTGGTTTATGTTGTTTGGAGATGAACGATGAAGTTTATTTTGGAAGACTATGTTATCAAATCCTTCTTGTACTTGGGTTTCAATCTTAGTTTGGTTTATTTTGAGTAATTTTAAGGACAATTATTTATGGAATGGTCTATGATAAACTTTGGGTAGTACCGTGGAAGTTTGAAGATTTAAAGAATTTTCCCTTCCGATGGGATTCTTTCTTTTTGAAGAGTTGTTTTATCTTACCCTTTCTATTTTTGGGATAATAGAAGAAATAGATAGTTAATCTTTGTTGGATTATGTGATTCTATAGAAGATGATTCTTGGGCTTTTGACGAGACCAATTGTTTTTGAATTATCATCATTTGGAGAAAATATTAGTTTTAGTAGAGGCTTATTAAAGGATGAAACTCTAATTGAAGGTAGGCATATTTTCTTATGTTTCTGTTCTATGTAGTAAATGAATTCCTCAAAATTATGAAAAGGAACGTAAAACAAAAACGTTGTTGGTTTACGTTTCCTACTAGGTAATCAAAGACCGTTTATACACATCATAAGTTTGGGATTTTCTTATGGTTAAATTTCTTCTAATCATGTTTTCTATCACTCTCCCTTAGAACATGACCCTTTGTTTTCTCCTCCATGTCCATGTTTTCCTACATGGAATCCTAGTGTGGGTTAACTTGGGTGACCTTTGTACTTCCCTTTCTTTATTTTAAAGTAATAGTTTTACTGACTCCTTTTCCGATGTGGGACTTTCAATGAAATTTAAAAACCCAATTTTAAAAATTGCGAGGACACAATTTCTTAAGGGGGAAAGATTGTAACGACCCGAAATTTTGAATAAATCTTGTTTTCTAATTTTATGTGTTATTTTATTTTACTTTTATACTCAACAAAAATGTTTCATTTGATAAAATGAGTATAATTAAAATGAGACCATTGGATTTTGACTTTTCTATGACCATTGGTCAGTATGACCGCTAGAAACTAAACGTTTTGATTATTGACTCTAAATACAAGTAATCTTGGTTAATTAATATAGAAAGAAGATTCGATGGCCTCACCCAATAGTCTTGGACTGATCGAACCCCATCTAACAGAACTTGGAAAGGAGGTAGCACCACTGGGATTTGCTCTGGACCAAACCCAAGCTGAACTTCATCGTGTGAAGCTAGAACGAGATCGCCTTCGTGAGAAGTTCAAACTGATAGAAATTACTACTCGTGCGATGTTGGCCGAGCCTCCCTCAGATTATCTCACCTTAGCACACCTTACACTTAGGTCCTATGCTGGTGTGATAAGGGGATATGTAAGGAGACCGTAACTGCCTTGTGAAATCCTTTGTTTTAAATAAAAATTGGGATTTCTTCTTATGATGATGTTTATGAATTTTCAAATGTCCGGATAAATACAGTATGCATATTTTTGGTGATTTTTAGAGAAAGGATATTTTAAAATATGTTTAGGTAAACCTTAAATAATTAAAAATATGTAATGATTTTCAAAAAATGGTCTTCTACAATTATGTTCAGTACAAAATTTATAGTCTAATAAGATCAACTTAAATCTGGATGAATAGTAAATTATGAATAGTGATTTTATGCTTAGGATTAGTAATGTGACCAAATGGATTAGTAATCTCACTTAAAGAAAGTATTAATATAATCTAGGCACCTTGATTAAGTAATGTGATTCAATAAAATGGTTAAATAATAGTTTCATAAATTATTATTTAAGTATTAGTTTTTTCCGAGTGAATAGTGTTTTTTAATTAAAAATTAAATTAAAAATATTTAGAATTTTTTTTTATAAAATGGATTTCATTTTTGAACTCATAGCATCGATATTATGTTAAGGTAATTTTTGGGGATTTTTCTAAAAAAATGAATTTTCGGTGAATAGTGTATTTATTTAAAAAATAAATTAAAAATATTTAGAAAAATATTTTATAAAATGGAGTTCATTTTTGAAATCAGTGCACTGATATTTGGTTAAGGTGAAATTTGGGGATTTTTCTGAGAAAGTTGAATTTTCAGTGAATAGTAAAAATACAGTTTTAGGGTTTCGGTATGTTTAATGACATCATAACTGTGTCATGATGATGTCATGAGATATTTTATGTGTTGGACGACCAAAGGTGATGAATTATTGTATGGGGGGGCCCATGTGGCCTAACTTCATGGGAAATATCATGGGAGAGCACATGGTTTTGAGAAACCCACTTAGGAGGTGTCCCTTGGCCATTAATGCCTTGTCCCCTCACTTTCCCTATAAATACCAAGCCATTCTCTCATCCTTTGGACTCCAAAATCATTATCAACGAAGTTATGGTCTCCTTACCTCCCAAGGAGTCCTCCCAAGGTGCCCTCAAGCCTCTCAAGGTCCCAACCTTTGAGTTTTAAGAGTTACGTTTTAAGGTAAGGGATCCGACCCCTCTCTTTCTTTTCAAGTGATCTCTTTTATGTCATTTATTTTATGCTCCATGTTATTATGTTAGAGGATGTTATTTTATATTAATTATACTGTACTTTTTATGTTCATATGATTAGATACCCCCTCTTACTCTCATCATTTAATTTTATGAATGTTTAAGTGGCGCTGTTAGGCTGCCAAACTTTTTGTAACAGATTTTTTCACCCTTCTCATTTTCAACTTTCTATTTTCTTGTCAAGTTTTTCAAGTTCCTTTTTATTATGTTGGGGTATGATATCTCTATCTATAATACTGATATTTTATGATAATATGATTAGAACCCCATTTGATCTCTTCAATTCAGTATTTTGAAGTTCTAAGTGATGCCGTTAGGCTGCTGAATTTTTAAGGGGATTCTTTCACCCTTCTCACTCTTTTCAAAGTTCTACTTTCATATCATGTTTTTCAAGTTCCTTTTTTAATTATGTTGGGGAATGATCTCTATATCTATCATAATTAACTCTTATTTTCACATGATGAGAGACCATATTTGATATTTTCAAATCATTTTTTTGATGTTTAAGTGACGTCGTTAGGCTGCCGAATTTTCATAAGAGAAATATAATTTTTGTCTTCCTTCCATGTTTTTAATTTCAAATGGTATGTCCTTAAAATTTAATTACCATGTTCATATATACTTTTTATTCTGTCCCTCTACTGTTTTATGGGTCATTTATGAATGTTTGACCCATGTCCCCTCTCTTTTCAATGTTTTCTAAAACCCCGAAACATAGCCGTTATGCTGCAGAATTTTCGTCTCAAAATGCCTCTCTCTTTTCTCAAAGTTATTTTATGGTATAAAGTGAATAATAAAAGCTCTTATTTCTATATGGGTATTCACATATATATCAAAATGTTCTATTTTAAATTCTGGGATTTACATACATGAGACCCGCTCTCCCCTTCCGTGGGTTTAAAGTGACGTAAAAATCATGTCTTTAAAGCAGTTTTTAAAACGTTATGATTATGAAATGAAACCCATTTATTTTATGATATATGGGTTATTTATGAAATGTTTGATGATGATATATGTGTCTCACATGATAATAAAGGAAAATTTAAGGGTGCGCCCTGATATCACTCCAAAGAATTGGGTAATGATATAACCACTAGAGATTACAATTTTCACAATATCTTGGTGAATAACCTTGGTAATTTTCAAATGACACATTGGGTATGGAATTTGATGATATGTTCATGATTGTCTATGTGAAATGATGTAGCCACATCTTAATGTTATAAAAAATGTTATTTTTATTATGATATGCCACATGATTTCTTTCTCATTCCTTAAAGTTCTTTTTCATGACATAATTGATGTATCTCAAGTTCACATGTTAAATGTTTCTCTTGTTTCCCTTACTAGGCCTTCTGCTCACCCTTTATTTTGATGTATGCACCCAGGTTATGAGATGCAGTAATGAACCTAGTATGAACTTAAGGAGAAGCCTTTCAAGTGTTTAAGAATAATGTTTTATTTTTTTTTCATGCATTATGTTCCTGGTTTCCAAGACACCAAACCTTAAAGATCCTCAGTTTTGTGTAATGTAATGAAATTTTATGTTATAAAAAGGCGGGATGCTATATTCCTCCTCCTCTCTCTATAGCAGATATGAAGTCATCCTTATTCTCCATGAATTTTTCCAATGCTGGAGTCAATTCCCTTATCTTGATAACTTGTTCTCTGAAGGCTTGATGTACAGGAGGTAGCTTCATATTCTCTATCAGAAGCTTGAAATGGATGGTCATTTGGTTCTTTGTGTAGATATTTTGGAAATAGGAGTCCACTTTGTCTTTCACCTCTTTATAAGAGGCAGAGGCTTCTCTCATATAGTCTTGGACTATTTTCATTATTTCTCTAGAGGAATCTCTAGTAGATAGCACAACTTTGCTCAGATCAGATGAGTACACAGAGCCACTTGTTGAAACTGAACCAAGATACTCCTTCATCACAACTCGAATCTGTTCCAAATCCACTGAGGGTATGGAAGCAACAGAACCAACAGAGAAAGATACGATTTCCTTGAGGTTTTTGGTCAACCCACTAATAAGATTTTTAACTTGGGAATCTTGGGTTTTAACATGATATTTCATGGAGTTTTTAAAACATTCGAACACTGAAACCATCTGGCTTACCGCACTCTTGACATAGGATAAGTCCTTGTCAGCTTGGGATTTCAAACTCATGTAGGAATCTAAAGAGATAACCGATTTCTTCAGAACTTCAAGATCTGCTTCCAATCTAGATACTTGAGTCTGGCAGTATTTAACTTCTTCTACTATTTCTGCCATAAAGGTTGAAAAATTACAACCTAGAGGGAGTTAAAAAGATCTTTCCAACATACGCATCTCTTCATCAAACCAATGATTCATCTCAGCAACTGAGTCACTAAAAGACTCTTTCAGCTCATTCTTTAAGGATTCCAGATCAGACTTGGTAATCACATCCGCAGGTGCAACTACAACAGGTACTATTTCAGATGCTAAACTGACCACTGAGTCAGTCATAATCGATTGAATTGAAGATACCAGAGAAAATTCCATCTTCTTTACCTCTTCTACAAAGATATCCTTAATATTTTTCTTCAGAATATCCAAGTCATTCATTATGAACACATCTTTAGGTAGAAATTCATTCTCAACATCATAAATAATCTTTGGTCTATTTAGAGATGCCTCATTATCAGAATGAGGATAGTCTAAACCACAGACTACAAAACTTGGGTCTTCTTCCCAGTCCTCAGTATCAACAGCCACTGTAAAACTTAAAAACATGGTTTGATGCTCTCCCTCAATGGGTGAATCCACAAGAATAACAACATCATTCTCATCAGCATTCTCAGCAGGTCTTCCTTTCTCAAGAGAATCTTCTACTATCAATTCTTTCTCTACAACAACAGGAGGGTCTTCCAAAATAGGCAAGGGTATATCAACTTCATTTGCATCCTTAGTAGGCACTAAAGATTTTCCAATCACTGGAATGAGGCTCAAATTAGATAACAGAGATGCTTCACTCTCATGAACATCTTCTTCATTTTCTACAGTAGCCTCTTCAACATCCTCTAAAGCAGCTTATTTATTATCTGATTTCTGTTGATCTATATTTTCAGGAGCTGGGCTAGGAGGTAAGTCAGGGTCTCCTCCTTCATCAGCAGAGGACTCTTCCTATTCTGAATCATCACTTTATTCTGGATCTTCTTCATCAGGTCCTAGACCGGGATCCCTCACATCCTTCGGTCTTGAAGGATGATCCACATGATTAAACTTATCATAGACCTTCTGGTCATCATTAACCTATTCTCCTATCCATGGGTTCCAATTTATCTTCATGTATTTGAAAACTGTGCTGGTGATACAGAAATTGTTCCTTAATACCACTATCTCATATTGAGACTCAGCTATTCCTTTTACTTTGATCATCACAGAGATCAATTTGGCAAAGAATAGGGCATTGGTCTTTTATTTCGGTCTTATCATGTCTTCCATTTGAGACATCACCAATCTTCACAGATTTACTTTCACACAGTGTCTCAGGAGATGTAGGAGATAAATATCTTGATATCTTAGATTTGGAAATTCTCCTCTCCTCGGTATTAAGACATCCTGAACAAATTTGAACAATAATCTGTTCTCTTCATCCATTTCTGCAGCTACTACTTATATTTGATTTCCATCACCAGTAATCTCTTCCAAATCAGTCTCATAATCAAAAAATATCACTTGTAGGTGGCATAGATTTCAAGAAAAATCTAGATACACCTTCATGCGGAACCTTCAAGCATTCATCCCATTCAATAGATGAGAAAGGTATCTCCTTTCTATTTACATAAGAATTCACTCGATTCTCATTTTCAGATTTCTCAAATCTTACAAACTCATAAAATTGCTTCACAAGATTCGGATAGTAGGGGCCATTGTTGTTTGAAAAACAATCTAACCACTTTGGTCTTCCAGTACTTCGAGCACTAGCAATTTTCTAGGCAGCAGGCATTCCGCGCAGAGTTCCTTTTCAATCACAATAACTCTATTATGCAAATGAGGATTTACTGGTCGCCTACCCGACCTAGTTCTACCAAAACTACCACTTGCTTCTGACTCAGACTTTTGCTTCTTTAACTTAGGCTCATCAGTAACATCTCTAACAGAAGGGAGTTTGGTTTTTGCCATCACTGGTTTGAGGGATTCTGGGTTCTCGAAGGATTCAGGAGCTAAGGTTTGAGGGAAAAGGGTTTGCGACTCGGTGGATTGAGAAGTATCTAGGACTTAGGTTTTATCATTTAGGAATCATAAAATAGATAAATGAAATGAAAATGATTCAGATTTTGGTGGCAGACAGAGGTTTAAAACAGCGTACTCATCGGTAGGGTTTATTAGTGAGGATTTATCGGTGAGGATTTATCTGTGAGGATTTATCAGTGAGGATTTATCGGTGAGGATTTATTGGTGAGGATTTATCGGTGAGGATTTATCGGTGAGGATTTATCGGTGAGGATTTATCAGTGAGGATTTATCGGTGAGGACTTATTGGTTAGGTAGCTACCGATCAATATTAATCATACCTAACTCATGCCTAATGTAACTTAACCTATCTAAACTCAAAGGTTTGGTGAAAATGTCAGCTAATTGATATTCAGTACCTATAAACTCAAGAATAATATCACCCTTTTGGTAATTATCTCTAAAGAAATGGTGCCTTACATCGATGTGTTTGGTTATAGAGTGAGACACAGGGTTCTTTGAAATGTTAATTGCACTAGTGTTATCACAGTTTATTAAAACATGTTTAATGTCATATCCATAGTCCAAAAGTGTGTGTTTCATCCAAAAAATATGTGCACAACAACTAACAGCAGCTATATATACTCTGCTTCGGCAGTGGACAAAGCTACAAAATTCTGCTTCTTACTACACCAAGATACTAAGGATTTTCCCAATAAATGACATGTTCCAGATGTGATTTTTCTATCCAAATTGCAACCAGCAAAGTCAGCATCTGAATAACTTATTAACTCAAAGGATTTTCCTTTTGGGTAAAACAAACCTAATTTTACAGTGTGTTTAAGATACTTAAAAATTCTTTTAACATCACGCAAATGATATTCTTTTGGATTAGCTTGAAATCTTTCACACATAAACACACTAAACATAATATCTGGTCGACTAGATGTAAGGTAAAGTAAGCTTCCAATCATACCTCTATAATTGGTTTGATCCACTGGTTTCCCAGTTTTATCTGTATCCAATTTACAAATAGTACTCATAGGAGTATCACTTTCCTTAATACTATCCAAACCAAAATGTTTTAAAAGATCCATTGTATATTTACCTTGATTCAAAATAATATCATTTTCATTTTGAAAAACTTGAAATCTAAGAAATTATTTAAGTTCTCCCATTAAACTCATTTCAAATTCATTTTTCATACTTTTTGAAAATTCAGTACATAAATAATGTTTAAAAGATCCAAAAATAATATCATCAACATAGATTTGAACTATTAAAACATATTTAGAAATTACTTTAATAAAAATAGTTGGATCAACAATCCCTTTTGTAAAACTTTTTAAAATAAGAAAATTATTAAGTCTATCATACCAAGCTCTTGGAGCTTGTTTTAAACAATATAAATCTTTAGATAGTTTGAAAACTTGATTTGGAAAATGAGGATTAGAAAATCCAGGTGGTTTTTCAACAAAAACATCTTCAATTATAAAGCCATTTAGAAAAGCAATTTTGACATCCATTTGATGTAACTTGAAATTCAGATGAGCAGCATAGGCAAGTAAGATCCTAATGGCTTCTAATCTAGCTACAGGTGCAAAGGTTTCCTCATAGTCTATACCTTCCTATTGACTATATCCTTGTGCAACTAATCTATCTTTGTTTCTAACTATACTTCCAGACTCATCAAATTTGTTTCTAAAAACCCATTTAGTGCCTATTGTCAAAGTGTCCTTGGGTCTGTCAACTAATTCCTAGACTTTGTTTCTTTCAAATTGATTTAACTCTTCTTGCATAGACATTACCCAAAATTCATCATTTATTGCATCATTGACATTTTTAGGTTCTAGTTGTGTAAGAAAGGATTGATGTTCAACCTGATTTCTTAGAGAAGTTCTAGTATGTGTCCCTCTATCATGATTACCAACAACACTATCCAAAGGATTATTCTTTAGAATCCTTGTTGATTTAGTAAAGGTAGGACTAGAAATTTTAGGTTCATCTCTATGTTCGGGTTCAATAGAATCAGATTCTGGAATATGTCCAGAACTGGATGTTTTTATAGCGGGTTCTTTAGATTTATCATTAAGGTCCAGAACAGACAAATCTTCTTCAAGATTTTCAAGAGTGGTTTTAGGCTCATGTGGATCAGTTTCATCAAACTTGATGTGAACAGATTCTTCCACACATTTGGTTATTTTATTAAAGACTCTATATCCTTCTCTAGTTAAAGAATAACCAAGAAAAATTCCTTCATCACTTTTAGAATCAAACTTGTCTAGATTATCCTTTTTATTAAGAATAAAAACGTTGCAGCCAAAGACTCTAAAGTAACTACCTTTAGGTTTTCTATTATTCCATAATTCATATGGTGTATTTTTGAGAACAGGTCTAATTAAAACTATATTAATAATATAACAAGCTGTATTCATAGCTTCAACCCAAAAATAAATAGGCATATCATACTCATTAAGCATGGTTCTTGCAATTTCTGGAAGGGTTCTATTCCTTCTTTATACTACACCATTCTGCTGAGGTGTCCTAGGAGCAGAAAAGTTGTGACTATAGCCATTGTGTGAGTAATAAGATTCAAACTCATGATTTTCAAACTCACAGCCATGGTAAAATCTTAGAGTTTTAATCTTAAGTCCACTAAGGTTTTCTACATATTTGGAGTATTTAACAAAGTAAGAACAAGATTCACTTTTATGAGCTAAGAAATATACCCAAGTATATCTAGAAAAGTCATCTACTAAGACATAGACACAATGCTTCCCATTTAAACTAGAAAATCTAGAAGGTCTAAACAAGTCCATGTGAACTAACTCAAGAGGTTGAGAAGTTGAGAATTCTTTATTTTATTTAAAAGAAACTTTATGTTGCTTTCCCTTTTAACAGGGATTACAAACTTTGTCTGATGTGAATTCAAGTTTAGGTTGGTCTCTAACCAAGTTATTCCTAGTCAACTTTCTAAGTGAATGGATGTTGCAGTGTCCTAATCTTCTGTGCCAAAACCAAGATTCTTTATGAAAAGAATTTAAACAAGTAATATTTTGTTTAGCTAAAGAATTCAGATCAACAGCATAAATATTTTCATTTATTAAAGCAGAAAATACTAAAACATTTTTAGAATTAAAAACATTACAGTAATCATTTTGAAATTTAACATTAAAGCCATCATCACATAACTGAGAAATACTTAACAGATTGTATTTAAGTCCATCAATAAATAAAAATTTAGAAATTAAAACTGAATTAGTGTTACCAATCTGGCCTAGTATAATTATTTTTCCTTTAGAATTATCACCAAAGGTGACATGGCCTCCATAAAACATTATTAAGCTTTTGTAGCATGAATAATCTCCAGACATGTGCCTTGAACATCCACTGTCCAAGTACCATACCTTTTTGTGAGAACTCTTCAAGTAGGTTTCCTACAAAATAGATTTAGATAGAAAATGACTTTGGTACCCAGATCTTTTTGGGTCCAGAAAGGTTATCAATCAAAGTTTTAGGTACACAAATTTTTCTTATGGGTCTCATATAATTTACAGAATCAATAGATTTTGAAATATAAAATTTATTTGATCTATAACCATATGGATAAATAGTTGAAGCATAGAAAGTTCTAGAACTAGAACTAGCAGAATTTTGTCCAGACTTAGGAATAAATTTAGTTTTAGTGAACTGTCTCTATCCAGGTTGGTATCCCAAACCAGTAGTGTTCTTTGGGGAAACTTGTTTACCTAGCATTTGAGTAAGTGTATCTTTTCCCTTTTTGAATTTTTCTAAGTCCTTTCTAAGTTTCTCATTAGACATTTTCAGTTCTGTATTTTCATTTAACAGTTGAGAATTATTTTCCTTTTCTATATCAAGAGTAGATTTAACATTAGTAGTGAGAGCATGCTGTTTCTTTAATGACTTATATTTGTCCTTAAGTTCATTACATGTTTCTTCCAGCATATTACAATATTAAAACAATTCAAAATTAGACATATTTTCATCATTATCTAAATCACTATTTTTTTCAGAATAATAATCATTTAGAACAGGGGAAACAGGTACCTCAGATGTGTTGGTCATGAAGCACATATTGGCACGATTCTTTTCAGAATCAGAAACTTCAGATTCAGTTGTGCTATCCTCTGAAGCACTCCAAGTAACTTTCATAACTTTATTGTACTTGTTGTCCTTATAATCATATTTATTTTTGAAATTTAATTTTGGATGGTCACCCTTGATGTGTCCCTTCCTCTTTCATTCATAGAAAACTATATCATCCTCCTTTTAAGGATTTTTCCAATCCTTTTTCCAATGTCCCTTGTTGTCATAATTTCCTTTGTAGTTAGATTTTCTGAAGAATTTATTTTTCCTATAAAACTTATTGAATCTCCTGGCTATTTGAGCCATCTTAGCATCACTGTCAGAGTCCAAATCTTCACTGGTTGAACTTTCAGTTTGAATTTGAACTTTGTCCTTGTCCTTGATCTTCAAAGCATTAGATTTAAAATCTACAGACTTTCTTTTAGGTTCATCATCTTCTTCTTTATTTACCTTGAGTTCTTCCTCATACATAATTAATTTACCAATAAGCTCTTTCATAGGCAGAGCTCCAATGTCACATGATTCTCTGATTGAAACAGAAGTGCCCCTCCATCGGTCTGGCAGACATCTCAAGATTCTCATAATTTCTTCCTTTGCTGGAACAACCTTACCAAGTGAACTCATTGTATTGACTATCTCATTAAACCTGAGATACATGTCAGAAATAGGTTCATTAGTCTTCATTTTAAAATTATCATATTTAATAGTATATGTATTCAATCTCATTTCTTTGACATTGGTTGTTACTTCATGAGAAACACCCAAAGTATCCCATATTTCATAAGCAATTTTACAAGCAGAAATTCTATTAAACTCTTTATCTCCTAAGGCACAGTATAGGGCGTTCCTAGCTTTACAATTATTATTGTAAGCCATCTTTGTAGGTTCATCCCAAGTTATTATTTCAGTTTCTGGAATTTTATATCTCTATATCAGTCCATATATCCAAACCCATACTCTCTAAATGAATTTTCATTTTCAACTTCTAGTGAGCATAGTTTGTACCATTAAAGAAAGGTGTCCTATTAGTAGTATCACCCTCTTGTCTATTATCCATAACTATATTTTAGAAAATAGTTTTAAAGAGATAAAATTTAGAACTAACAGAAATTTAAGATCTTTAAAGATGAAACTAAAATCACAGTTGAAAAACAGAATGTTTTGAAAATTTTTATTAATAAAAACTGCCTCTAATACCAAATGTTGGTCGGACTGGACACTCAAGAGGGGGGTGTATTGAGTTCCAATTAGAATTTCTGTTAAAAATTATTTCTCTTAAAAAACCCAAATTTAAAAACAAAGTTAAGCTCTAGTGAATTTATAGAGAGTGTAAATGTTCAATCATTTTCTCAAAGATTGACTAGGTCTCAGTTAACTTAATCTGAAGATTACATTAACTTTTGAAACTAACTTACTAGTTTACAATAAGTATAAACACTTTCTTATTTAACTTTAAAAGTAGCTTTAAAATGGTTTTGTATTTCAATGTAATAGCAGTGGAATATGAAATACATATAGTGTACTTAAGACTTAAACTAAAAAGGCACAGTAGAGGTAACCAAGAGATTCAGTCTCAAGCCGATACTTAGTCCTCTCAACAATTTATAAAAATTGATCCACACCTTGGATCAAGGTTAACAATAGTACAATACTGTCTAGGTCCAAAGAACTCTACCATAGTTCTACGTGGGAAAACAAATAACAGCTCACAACTGTCCAAGTCTTACTCGACCTCTACCACTATCCACAGTGGGAAACAAGAGATTTATGGAGTATGAGTGAGGATTTAAGAATCCTCCAGTTTATCTCAGGAGACAGTGTGTGTGTAAAATAAATAGGGTACACACACTGCTCAAAATGTAAAATAAAAGAATCACTAAAGTAAGTGAGAATGAGTTTAGAAGAGATTTAATGATTGGCAGTGCAGCTCTGGACTCGTTTGATTGGTCAGAAAAGCTTTTGAGTCCTTCTCTGGTTTCTGTTCAGAAAACAGAGTGTCGTTTTCTTCTTTGGTTCTCGGTTCTTCTTATTAGCCTGAGTGCATGAAGTGTTTTTTGTAGTTTGTCACTCAAGATTCAGCTTGTGTTTTCCTTTAGAATGATTGACTTCAAGTATGTCCAGTGTTCTTGGAGGATATATGTAGCCTTGCGTGAATGCTCCACATTTGAATGATTGTTGAGGCTTCCTGGTTTATTGTACTATCTGTATGTAACAACTTTTCTTTCTATCCGCCCACTCTTTTCATCTAGGTCTTTATCTTCTCTTTTATAGATTTCAGCTCCGGCAAAAAGGAATGATTACTTTTTTCATGGGTACTAGGTACGGTTCCCTGACTTGGAAACAAAGATCATTAAATAACATTAACTGCATTAAAAATATCAAATGTAACCGTTAACTTAATAAATAAATAGTATTGAGAGTATAGAGTTTGACTGGTTGATCAATCATTAGTAGCTCTTTTGTACGGTGGACTGTGTGTAGCAGCAATCTTCAATTGACAACTCTTTTGAACTTGTATCGATAGCTTCTTGCATAGGTAGCTCTTACTTTGTCGGTAACTCCTTCTATCAGTAGACTTACTCTATCGTTAGCTCTATATATCGGTAACTTCATTCTATTGGTAGATCTTGATCTGTCGGTAGCTCTTTTGCTATCGGTAGCTTGATGTATCAGTGACTCTGTACTTGTATCGATAGACTGTGTCGGTCACTTTATATCAGTCACTAGTCTGTGTATCAGTAGGCTGGTCGGTAGCTCGTATCGGTAGCTCTGAGTGTTCTCTATCGGTATACTTGCTTACCGGTGGGTTTACAAACATCGGTAGCTCTGGTTATTGGTAGATCCTTGGATTATTGGTGACTCTTTCTTTCGGTAGGCTACGTCTATCGGTAGACTAGGTACCGGTAGTTCTCTTATCAGAAGCTATACATGGATCAGTGACTAACACTTCTGTTTTATGCAACACATATCCGAATGGGTTAGAATTACTTCAGAACTCACATAAACAAGGATAAACATTGATTGACATATTTCAAGGATTATTTTAATAATATTATCATATTGATAACAGAATATCATATATTGAGAGAATTAGAATGTAGATAAACATTAATTGGGATTATCAAAGTATGTGAAGTCATAATTTGGATTATCAAAATAGGTGAGGTCAACAACATACATAGTGATATTTTTTTATCATAACAAATGATATCCCATTCAAGGGAACAAACTTTTGAGAACAACAATTAATGGAGTGACATGTAAGAATCAACCTCAAATCAATCTCATACATGGTATTCTTGGTATGAATCATAGTACATGTTATTAGTTTAATTTTTTTACTTTGTGTTTAATTTATTTTTTTATTATATTACTAAGATAAGAATTTTTTTCTTATATAGGTTCATTATATTTCTCAAGCTGGGGTGGTTTGTTCGGTAAATAATAATATAACTGACGGTCATGGCCAAAGAAAAAGGAAGATTGATGTTTGTGAATGTCTATGATAAATTATACTTACTAATTTAATTGTATAAATCAATGTTTTAAATTTCTATAATATAGTGTTTTATTATTGTATTTTTGTTGTAAATTTTATTTCAATTAAATTATGTAATTTCTAACTATATTTTCTCTATGTATTTTCTACTATAGTGGGCTATAATTTTAACCGCACACTACAACAGTATGCCCCTTTATCCATGATAGTAATAGCACTAATAAAATATCACTTTATCAACTCTAGAAGAAGTGCTGATAAAGGGATCCTTTATCAGAGCTAAACTAGCAATGATAAAGGACACTTCTATTTTTAGTGATGATAAAGGAACCCTTTATCAGTGCTAAATAAAATCACTGATAAAGATTTGATTTATCAGTGATTATTTTAACACTGATAAAGTTCCCTTTTATTAGTACAGATAAAGGCATCTTTTATTAGTACTAATAAAGTGTCAATTTATCAAAGATTTTCTAGCATGGATAAAATCCTAGGGGTTTTAAAGGCTCTATGATTGTTAGCATTTTTTTTCACTAAAAAATCTATATTCTAGCATTGTTAAAGGCATAATGTTTAGTTATGGAACAAAAAAAGATATTTATGTTAATTTTCTTTATTGAAATTCAAACATGGGTAAATTTACTTTAAAAAATCATATTATAATAGTAAAAACATTCTTGGAAACATTTTATAGAAAATATGGACATTGAAGAAAAAGATTCCGAACCAAATAGTAAAACAATGTCAGTTTCCCTAAAAAATTCTTTCTATATATTGAGTACTTAAAGAGATAAATATGGAAATAAAAACTTTAATATAAATAAATCACTATATTATAATAAAGGACATAATATTTTGGAGAGAAATATCATATAATTTAATAATTATAAATTTAAGAATAAACAATCCAAATAAAATTGAGATTGTATTGTAAAACCCTTACCACATTGGTAGATTTTTAATCATAATCCTCATGAAATAAGAAATTCAAATGAATATTTAAATATCATAAAAAAAGATAATAATGATATAACATGCCAAAGGGGAAATATTTACACCTCATAATTGAATTAAAGAGAATAAACTCAAACATGTCTCAAAAAAACAATGTTTAGAAGAAGAACCCTTACCTTATGTATCAATTGATTTATAAGGTTGTAATTATATAAAAAAACCATATACATACTTATTATATCATATATGACCCAATTATAACATTTTAATACTAGTTTAATAATAATTCATTATTAAAATCATCATTTCTAGGTGTTAACTATGTTGTTTATAATGAATGTTTCATTTTAAAAGTTCAAATACTTGCACTTTGATCATGGTTCCATCATATAAATAATAATAATCTTTTAATAATTATTATATTTAATAATTATATAAACTTTTATAATCATTTATATAAAGTGGTGATGAAAAACTAATTACATATATTCGTGGAGACAATAGTTCGTATAAACGCATGAGTGATGTTTCCAAATTTCAATGGATAGAAAAAATAAATTTAAAAATAATTAACCTATCAAAACCATAATAACATCTTAAATATTATATATATTTATTAAATCCATTAGTATAAATTTACTTGTGAGGTGGTGATGGAAAATGATTCGTATCGCTACGTGGAGGTGGTAGTCCACAGGTACATACAAGCGATACTTTAATTTTATATTTAATGTAAAAAGGGGACGAATAAGGTTATTACATAGTCAAAATAACATCTTTGTATAATGGAGATATTGATGTTATTATATTAGAATAGTTAGTATAGAAGTGTAAGATGTATAATAATAATTGAAATGAAAACGCTCGGTTAAGACGATCACCTCCTTTTTCAAATCAATTCAAAACAAAATGGTACTTTGTAAATATTTGAATAGAAAATACAATTTTCTATAAATCAGTATTTTTTACTATTCAATGAAAAATCAATCTTTTTCAAAAATTTCCAAACGTTCACCTTAAGATAATGTTTATATGATGATTTTAAAAAAGATATAATTTTTATAAAATAAAGTTTCTAAAAGTGGTTTAAATTATAACGTTTTTTCAATTTTTTTAATAAAAACCATTTTTGAAGAAAACATATTTTTGAAGCTTAAAATGACATCACTAAAAATTGAATGCTTATTTACTAGGAATTAATTAATAATTTTTTATTGAGTAGGAACATTATACATATATTTTATAATGTGGTTAATCATATTCATACACATCAATTCAATAGCTATGTTATGATAATCATATTTAATTAATAATATTATTTAGTATATCATAATTCACTTAATGCTCAGTGTTGCATTTTATGAAAGTTGTAGAACTTATTATTCTTTAAAAAAAATAAGGTTTTACATATAACTAGTCTAATAAAAAATTGAATGTGAGTTGATATAAATAATATTGGAAATATGAAATAAATAAATAAACAACCATGGTGACTGGGCTCTATGGTAACACCCAGGGTCAGATAATACCTACTTCAGCTAGTGCTAGGGTGTCTTAGAGAATGTCATAGTAACCACATATCCAAAAGTATTTATACATAATCTAAAAACTCATCCTATATTTCCCCAATATCATGAAGTGTCATATATAATCAGAGTTCTCATCTTAGCATTCCCATGGAATCCGAGTGATAATCTCAACATTCCCAATCATTAAGAAATCCTATTGAATCCGGAAGCTCATCCTATAATTCCTAAGTAGAATGTATTATATGGAATCTAGGAACTCATCCTAAAATTCCCATTAAACATAATCATATAAAATCCAAGTTCTCATCCCATCATTCCCACACATCACACATCATACAAAATACATGAGCTCATCCTGGGATTCCCAAGCATCAGGCATCTTACAAAGTCTAGGTGCTCATCCCAGCATTCCCAAAAACCAAACATCATATGGTATCTTGGTTATCATCTATGTATTCCCAATTATTTAGCATCATAGAAAATTCAAGAACTCATCTTCACATTCCCAATTATTTAACCATACCATTTATTTTAAGTTAACATTTAATTATATAACCACTTACAATATTGACTCTATTCAATACTATGAAATTTACCCATTCACTTTACTATTTAAGGTTCTACCATTTTAAATCAATCATGAGGGGTTACCATATCAACCTATAATGGACTCCTTGATTCATCAACCAATCATCAAATTACCACATCCATTTACCATTTACAAGGAATAGTTCACCAATTTGAAATATGAGGGGATTTCATATATCTACCCCTTTAAATCATATGAGAACATATTGTGATCTAGAAAACCACTTATATGATTCAAGGAACTATAATTTGATTTTACAAAATATTTATTCCATTCAACTTCCAATTGTGATTTCACATCATGAAATCCCTTATATTAAGAATATTAATGATTGTAAAATTACATTTTAAAATACTTGATTAGAATCATAATTTCCCATTCAATTGATTTAAAAATATTAGAGACTTAATGAAATCATGCCAAATCAAGGTTAGAAATTTCAACTAGAATCACCCCTTACTATTATCAGCTTAATTTTTATCAAATATAGCCTACCCTTACATTGGAAAATTTCAGTGTCAATTAATTACTAAGGAACTCCACCAGGGTAACCTCTTTAGAAGATTAAATCATGCTAAAGAGTAGTCTAAAAAAGAAAAAATATAATCTAAAACATTTTATTAATTTAATGGCCATCATTCCGAAAATTAGTGGGGATTCCAATATATATTCTTAGAAAATAATATTATATTATGGGTATTATTTAGATACCACCCGCTTTATCCACAAAAGAGCTTACTTATCCAATATCATCTTCCAGTTCATCCTAGAATGGAAGAAATAGAAGTGGCATAAAAAAACTTGAAAATAAGGAATAACACACACAAATAGTGGGTGAAAACTTTAAAAAGAAATAAATTAACAATAAAACTAGATAAACTCGTAGAATCACCTCAATATTTCAAACACATCCAACAGAAGCTAAAAACCCAAGGATCCAAGGAGATGCATGAAGAAGTAGGAGAGGAAGATAGGGGAATGCGAGGGCCACTTCTGGGTGAAATTATGAGTGAAATCCCGGAAGGAGTTCTTATTTTGAAAAGGTGGAAAATAAACCTCCCCCCTTAAAATATTGCTCAGTATCTTACTAGCTAGCCGTTGAGCTTCCACCAGCTAGCCCGTGATCGCAACAGCCCTATAAGGATAATGGGTTTTCCACCGACTATATGTTGGGACCAAAACAGAATGTTGTAGTCCCATATCTCTACCTTGAGCTGTTTTTTCACTCCCATGACCCCTCTGAACCCTCAAAATACATTTATATCTAAAGAATATCATCCTTGACATGGTGCAAAAATGGTAAACCATTTTTTTTAAACAAACCACAACTTAGTAAGGGGTGAGAGTTTACAATCTTCCCACCATATAATAGCTCATCCCTGATCTACACTTCTAGAATCACTGAGATCCTATGGAGAATAAATCAGCCACCGAGCTTATATAATAGATATATGACTCGAGAACCATTTAGAAAAACTCCAATTCAGTCACATACTAAACATTTTATATAGTTCTCACCAGAAGCCTCCTCCTTTGTTATATAAGAAGCACCCGAGTCACTAAGCCTTGATGAATTAACCAAAAATGTACTCCCCACTAGTTATGGTTATTCTAAAAACCTCACCAAATATCATTAATGCATAAAACCCTATTGTACCATGTATCGTGGTGATAAAAAACCAATCAAATATATCATGATTATCCAATACCAATGGCATCCCAGAATTATCAATTTACCAACCCACACCTCATGGGTTGATGTCACTAGTCTACTCTCACTTGAAATTGTATCCAAATGCATAGTCTCAATTCCAAGATCATTTAATGATTGAGGAATTTCCTCAAGATTGACATCATAACATCAAGTTCGGACAAAAAATTTGCATCGACTTGGTCACTTTTCTATCTTGCTATCCGATAAAATTTACCCAATCGTAACACCTGACCATTAACCCACATTAGAAATTATCAACACATCTTTCATGATTCCATCAAAAAATTATCCAACAACACCCATACTTGGGTGTTTTCACAAAACAAAACCTTCACTAGTTTGAGTTCATTAAAACTTCATTGACAACATTTATTGAAAAATAATTAAAACAAAAACCAAATTCTCAACCAGTACACTAGGTACTCCCCACCTCAAGAGTTCCCAATCACATATCTATGAGTATGATCATTCACAATACCCATCACAAGTCAAAAAATTGCATCCCCGAGTCAAATACAACACTCAAGATTTATTAAAATACTATGACGCCCCATAAAACCATTTTCCAATTATATCAACAATACTCCATTATAGACTCAATCATGATGGATTTAGCTCATATCCCATGACTAGTCTTACTAGAACCATGAATTAATAACTCAAAGGTCACACTTTTTACAACTAACACGAATCTCCCCAGCAAAGGAGTGTTATAGTCACTCCACTAAAACTATAACCTTGATTTCTATGTCCCTTTACCTACTCATCACCAAACACGATGGCCTAATGTGGAGTCCCATTCATATTAGAACATCAAAATAAAATTTTGATAAAAAAACCATTCTTGGCTTACCAGAACATCTCCTTTGGAAACGTTTGATACCTTACTAATAACAAGGGATATATCCCCAAACAACTAGTAATGCACTCCTCACCACATAGATTTACTTGCACCACTTCCTCGAGAGTAACATTAATATCTTTAATCACAAAATCAATGTGTTGGAACCTAAGAACCACACTCAACACTTTATGTTGACACATGAAACACCTTCATGGTTCAACTCAGGTTAACCGTGCAATGTGACCTCGACCCCCCCATGATTTCATCCTTGATATAATCACCACCACATAGGGGATATTATCCATTATCATTAAAATACTATGGAAACAATTCCCATAAGTAATAATAACTCCCTTTTCACATATCATTGAGAGGGACCCATTAATAAAAACCCACTAAAACCCGCTACCCTCTTCCAAGGTATCATGAACTCATATTCATCATGGTACTACCTCCACCACATCGCCTAAGATTCTATATTACATAAATGATTCTCAATATAAACATAGGTGGTATATTTTATTGATAAAAGTCCTAACATATCCCATTCATAGCTCATAGATATCATCCTAATCTCACTAGAAAGAAACTGGTGCTCACTCTTGAGCCACCCATTCACCTAACCAAAATGACACCATACATCTCTGACACATACCTTCCACCTAGGTCTCATCATAACCCAAGGTTCATATTCCTCTCTCCAATTATTTATGAACCCAACTAAAGGTCCCGTGAGTCATGGATTATCCAAATAGGATTATAAAGTAGATCAACCATCTGAACATGCCTCTTGGTACGTCAACCCCATTACACTAAAGGCAACCTCAATTCTTTCATCAAAGCATCATAACATTTCTCATGATTCAAGACTAACCGCATGACCACCCATCATCCTAGTCATTGTTCTAAGATTAGAAGCATATACCCACACTATATAATCCACATACCCCTACTCAATGTCAACATCGACCATTCCATCAAATAACATGTCAGAAAACAATAGGTTTAGGCATATAAATAATCCTACACTATGAAACTAGACATAATGTCAATATAAAAGCACTCAAGGATCTTCCATTAAAAAAGATCCAAATAATAACCATGTTATTACCATAAACCTGATAGTTCCTTCCATGAATCAATTCCTCCCAACGAAGCATCTACCAAAACCTCACATTTCAAAAACTTCTATGATACAAGGATAACCCCTCTCATGGTCACCCTGAACCACCAAAATCACTAACTAGACACTATTTTGATCCACATTCCAATGATTTCTAGGTTGTCATACCTATCCCCTTAGATCAGGCCTCACACATCCCACTACTAGCGAGTGGCACTTCTACCTCCATTAAAAAACACATAGCGCCTAACATACTAAATAAAAATTCATACTTTATGGATTATTACACTCATATACATACCCATTTTTAGGGCGAGGTCACATATATAAAAGATACAAATCACCAAATTCTATAAAGGTCCCATTATTTCTTATTTCACTTTTTTAAAAAGTTCCACAGTTTGAAATATAATTTCTTATGAAACCAATACCAAGTTTTTTATAAATTATGTGATCTACCAAGACCTATTCAGTATCCAATTACATTTATCAACATTCCCATAGGATTTAACTTTTAAATATTTTCACTAGTCGTCATTTTAAAATTCCTAATCTTTACCTGGTCTCACATTCCAATTATTGGTTAGATAAAATTTAATTTACAAGTTATAATGGAAACCACCTAATAATTTTCTGACTAGAACTTTATTTAACCAAAACTATCACTTTAATAATTCATTTACATCTTCCTAATTAACCAATATCCATATGAGGATTTGTTTAAGTAGAATACTGCCATAAAATTATATGGGTAGATGCCACATAATTTTTTTGACACTTTAAATACCAAACCCTATTAATTATTTAAATCCATATATAGATATAAATCACTAGAAAATATAAACCACATATGATATGTTAAAAAATAGCATATTTAACTCTTATATTGTTATAAATAATAGGAAATATATGGATGAAAAATAATTCCCATGTTCATAAAAATATAAATAAACACACACACACACACACTTACCATATAGACTAATATTTAAAATCCCATGAATCAATAACATCACACACAAGTGTACCAAAAAAAGTTGAAATCAATCAACTATATAACCATAATGTAAAAATAAAAAATTATATCCTAAAAAAAAATTAGATTTTCTCCCATACATGGGTTTAAAACACTAAGGAATGAGCTCATTACCAAGATCTGACAACATCCTATTCTTCTATATACCATGAAAAAATAGTATGAAAAAAGAAAACACACCATTGATACTACTTTGTGATGTCCCCATCTTAGCTCACTATGAATAGAAACCAAACCAGGTCATCACATGGCCTCAGGCACACCTCCCCATAGGCAAGAGGCTACTGACTAGTTGTGAGACTCTATGAGGATATTGTGGGGGGACTATTCCCTCATTATCAGAGTGAACATAACAAAAATTAAATGACATAAATTAGATAAAATTTATAGATAAACATCACAACAAAGGAAAGTGATGATAACATAAGTAAATATCACATGTCATAAAAAATGAATGTGACATATATACATTATCAAACCCGATATGGATGGATCATATACAAGTACTAAAATATAAAAATAAATCTGAGTCTAAAAGCTTATACCTAATTGGTCCTGAGTCTATCTCAGTTCCATATCCCATGATCTAACCTAAGAATCATATCATAAAGCATCAAGTCTTTCCCAAGTCTAGTCCTACAACCAAATAACATCTGATTCGGTACCCAAGTTAAATGATGACCCAAGAAGGGTGTGAGTACAACTTAGTTGGCCACCACCAACTGAGTCCCTAAACATAACAATTCAGATAAAAAATTACATGAATGGTGATCTAAAAAAATGAGTTAATTAAATATATAAATAAATAATTGTGATGCCCAAGATCCACTATGAGACTCGAGGCTATATCATAGTTTCTTTGACCAATGTCGAGGTGTCTTTGAGCATGGTGTGGTGACTGTAACTCTACAAGAAACCACATGGAATTTAGGAACCCATCCTAGCATTCCCTAGCATCATGAAGTTTCATATGAAATCTGAATTCTTATCTCAGTATTCCCATGGAATTTGAGCTATCATCCCAACATTCCCAATAAACATGAAATACCATGGAATATTATAACCCATCCTAACATTCCCAAATAGAATGTATCATATAGAATCCATAAAGTCATCCTAGTGTTCCTACGCATCATCATTATCTAAAATCATGGTGGTCTTCCTAACATTCCCATGAATCAAGCATGGTATGAAATATTGGAACTCATCCTAAAATTTTGAAACATTAAGCATTATATGAAATCTAGTCGATCATCATAGATTTCAAAATCATTAACCATAATATAAAATCTAGGCACTCATCCTGACATTACCAATTATTTATTATCATATGGAATGAAATCACTCATACCAGTATTCCTATATACTTAGAAATCTCATTTATTTTAATTCATAATTTAATTATATAACCAATTACAACATTGATTTTATTCCATAATATGACATTTACCTGTTCAATTTACCATTTGAGCTTTATACATTTTAAATCCCTCACCAAGGGTTACATTCTTACCTATTAGGTCCACCTTGATTCATGAACCAATCATCACATTATCACTTCCATTTACCATTTACAATACATATTTAGTAACATGATCCCATTTTGTAAATTTACCCTTTAATTCATAGGTGACAATATAATGATCTAGTATACCACTTATATTATTCAGGAAATAAGAATTTGCTTTACCATAATATTTAATCCATTATCTTTCCAACTATTATTTCACATCATAAAATACACTCTATTTAGAATACCAATGATTATAAAATTCCATTTCACAATCCTCAATTAGAATAATAATTACCCATTAAAACACTTTAAAACTATTAGAAAATTAATTATATCATTACAAATCAAGTTTACCAATTTCAAATAGAATCATCACCTTCATATTACCCACTTATGTTTTTTTGAAACATAGCCTACCCATGCATTGGACAATTACAAGTTCAATTTATTACTAAGGAACTACACTAGGGTCACCACTTTCTAAATAAAAATTATGTAAAATAGGTATCTAATTAAGGAAAAATACAATCTAAATCATTTTTTTAATTTTATGGACATCACTCATAAAACCCACGAGACTGCTAACACACACCGTTAGAAAAAAATACAATACCACGAGAAAGATTTTGGGACCACCCACCCCAGCCTCAAAATAGCCTACTCATATAATATCATCTTCTAGGTTTTCCTAGAATGGATGAAATTTATGAAATAGAAAGAACCTTGAAAATTGGTCATAAGAAACATAAGTGATTTGATAACACTTTATAGTAAAAAACTGAAGAATTGGCACTGATAAATTCTTATATTCATCTTTATCTTTCCAATGCATATAGTGGAAGCTCAAACACCCAAGGATACATGGATACCATTGAAGAAGAAAAAGAGGATTATAGGGATGTGCAAGGGATTTTACTGGGTGAAATTAAGGATGAAATTAAGGTAGGTATTATTAAGGGGAATGGGAAAAAATGACCAAACAAATTCCTTTAAAAACAACCTAGTAGAACATCATATGGATACTTGACCTGTAATGGCTCATCAATGGTAATAAAATTGAATATTGTAGTATTATACCATTCCACTAGGACCATGGTTCTATCCTATGACTACTCTAAACACAAGAAAAACCTCTATCTCTAAATAATATCGACCTTTCTAGGCTTTAACAAGGATCAACCAATTTTTTTAAAAAAAAACCATACCTCAATCAGGGGTGGAGTTTTACATCTATCCACCCATCACTAAGAAGAAACCCATCTAATGACACACTAGTCTAAAAGGTTTAATCCTAATCATGACTCTCTCTCTGTTCTTCAACCACCATTAGATGAGTCTCTCTCCTCAGACATGATACAAAGGGTTTTCTCACACATCATTACTAAACTAAACCTATAGTATCCATAAAAATAGACATAGGGAAACCATCATAGGTTACCCATGTACCATTTGACACATCAATACCACCCAGGGTCTCTTTTTAGTTCCAAGATC
Organism: Viscum album; assembly: GCA_963277665.1. Classification (NCBI taxonomy): domain Eukaryota; kingdom Viridiplantae; phylum Streptophyta; class Magnoliopsida; order Santalales; family Viscaceae; genus Viscum; species Viscum album. Next base: position 317,662,865 of record OY728163.1, read on the forward strand.
ACTCTCACCCCTTGTAAACATGGTCACAAAATGATTCTAGGTGTACCCATGTGCTAAATTGCACTCATCTCATGCATAGGAGGCCAAATTTCATCCTAGAAATTATTCCCAAGGAATCCAAAATACCTACCCATTTACCCAGTTCCATGAATCATGCATTCAATAGGAAATAATTCATAAATAATTACATATATTTTAATTAAAGGTATAACCTACCTCTATCATGGAGTTTACATCCTCGCCAAGCTCTATCGAGTCATGTCCAAGCCTATCCACCGCTTATTCATGACTATAACACCACTTTATATCTTATCTCATGTAATATTCCATAAATAAATAATTATTTATTTTATACCCAAGAGGCATATTTAGATGAAAAATCTTGTGCATTTCCATCACAATGAAATCATCTCCAAACGCTTGCATAAGGTTCATAGTGCACCCCCAACACCTTCTGAAAAAAACTTATGATGAAATGATCAATTACCCATCAATTTCATCTGTTTTTAATTTTTTTTTAAATTAAATATGGAAGTGTATTAACTCAATCAAAACTACTTCTAATGTCATGCGATCAACCTACCAAAATCTCTTCTAGCCATAGTACATGAAAGCCCCATCATTATAGAATGATGCACCACACACTAGTGAACTAATTGATAAAACCTAATCAAGATAGATCTAAGATTAGGGTTAGTTAATGGAAACAAAATCTAATGGAAATAGAGGGTAGAACATAGCTAGATTCACCATCTGATCACACATAGAACCACCCCATATTAGTGGGGGGTTAATTTAGACACATGCATGGGGAGGCACTAGATGAATATTCCTCCCCATGCATGTGTTTGAATTAAAGGGGGGGGGGGGAATCAACCCCCCTTTTATTTTTTTAATATATTAGAACCCCATTCACGACAAGAACTAATGGTTCACATCATGAATCACCTGGTTAGTGAACCCCCTACCATCTATCCTAATATTTGATGGTGTAAACCCTCTGTTATTTCTATTAATAGTTGGCCTTACCTCCCATACTTCCTTTGGTTCTTGTCACATCTTGACCTAGTTCACTCTATAAATGGTAACTAGAATAGTTGGTGACAAGGCCTCAAGCATGCCTCCCTGTACGCTAGAGGTTGCTGACTAGCAGTGAGGTTCTAAACACGGTACAAAGGGGGAAAATACACCCTTTGGATTATTACTAAATACAATAGAAGAATAAATAAAGAAAGGGAGTAAAGATAATAAAAAATTAAAATTAATAATAAAAAAGATAACCTAGAAATTCCAAATAAATAACCGTGCATGAACATGGTATTCCAAAAATAAAAAGCAGTTAATATACAATAGATAATACAGAGAACAAGACTAGAATATAAATAAATAATTAAATAAAATACCCAAATATATTGGGTAGAATAAGTATATTTATGGTCCCCATATTCTATTTCTAGTCCTAATCCATAAATAGTAACAATAAGAAGAACAATCCAAGCTTCTATCTTATAGCCATACTTGTATGTATGATATTTTTTCAGGTTCCCGACAATGTGCTAATCAGGGTGTGGATAAAACTTAGTAGGCTACCACCAATGGTGTTTAATGAGAACCCATAATTTGAATATAAAATGTAATAGCTTGCAGATATAATAAATAAAAGTAGTAAAATAAACATAATCTATGTCAAGATCAAGTTCTTAATGGGACACCTAGACAACCATACATACTTTTACCTATGCCAGAATGTCACTGAGAGTTTTCCTTTTATATAAAACAACCTCAGACCCATGGTATATATTCAATGTGTCAATTTCCAATGATAACCATATAGGGATGCATATTTAAATAATGTGGTTATCTCGAGCATCTAACTCAAAGGGATATGGAACGTCCTGTCCAAAAATTTCGAATAAATGATAGGAAGCACCATTTTCAACAATTTCAATAAATATTTATTAGGACCAACATGTTCAATAATTTCTATAAAAAATAATAAGGAACACCATTTCCAATAATGAGGAACTTCATGTGCATAATTTCAATAAATAATAGGGAACACAAAGTCCAAAAATTTAATAAATAATAAGAAACTCCATGTCCATAACTTTAATAAATATTTGGGAATTCCATGAAAAATAATTTTGATAAAATATTAAGGTAAATAAAAGTAATTATGTATCAAATCCCAAGTATTACTCAAGGAATACTAAAAGAAACATTCACATTTCATTTAACAATTTACCATCGGTGATAGGAAACATCCATTTCAATTCTGAATTAATCACGATCAAATTCATTAATCAACTCATTTAGAAAATACAATAAGTTTCATATAAGGAAACATACCATTTAACAGTTAATTTATTCATTAATTTATTCCATTAAATCACTTATTTACAAATAAAAATTAGGACAAGTGTATGTCTATAACACTTTACCTTTATTTAATTTATCTAAGGCATCTTAATAACATGTGAAAAGATCAACACACCCAAGGGGTGTCTTGAAGGAAGGGGAAATTTTTTTTATGAAAATTTACTCAAACTCACCTTAAGTGTCGGTTCGGGTTAAGGTGATCAATATCAAACCATAGTAAGGGGTATGAGGAACATGAAAGTCATGGTTTAAGAAATTTATTTAAGGCTTATCTGATTTAGGAGCAATGCGTGGAAATTATGAAATGTGGCACAATGAAAACAATTTATAAATGATGAAACTTTAAGGGAAAAGAAACTATTCCACCTACCTCATACTTAGGGAGATCCACTCATTCATTATCATCCTTTGATTTGAGTTGAAATGAGAGAAATTTTAATAATAGACAAATGACCTGAAAATAAGGTATATGACCTCAAGTAGAAATAGAATCCAATAAAAAAATAGAAACTGAGAAAATAAAAAATAGGTAACTTAGACTTATCAAGAGGGATCAAAACGAAAAAAATTCTTGAATCATTGCTCAGATGAGTGAGATCCATCAAAGCATAAGGAAAAGAAAGAATGGAAGATCCCATCACTTGGCTTCTGTGAAAATGGTGGTGAGGATATGGGTTGTTTAGGGTTAAAGAAAATATGGAAAAATGTCAATTTGTGGGTTCTTTAATGAGATATATTGTTTGGATGAATGGTTTAGAAAATCATGTGCCAACCATGTGAGTCTCACTGCCCCACACACCACACTTTGCAATATTGAAGCACACATGTATAAAAATGATGATCCAACCATGTGATTCCCTATATCCTTATATACTATTTCACATGGTCTACTGTATCCCCTGACATGTTTTCTACAAACTATGTCCCCTTATAGAAAAAACTACCTTGTTGACCTGCATGGTAAGTACTAACCATGTGCCAACTATGCACCCAAGGCTGTCTCTCCCAAAATATAGCCTTCAAAGACCAAATTTCCTAAAACTAATCTAGACTCTCAAGACATATTTGAAGCTTTAAACCTTATCCAAAAACAACACTTTCAAGTTTTCAAACTCTCCATATTTCATTCTGAAGCTTGGTTTTTAATTTGACCCACCTACCAAATGAAAAATTCAAAATCATTTATAATTTTAAACCCATCCAAAACATGTGATCTTACAACCTCCTAACCTTATAAGTAATCACCTATGAGAAGCCTATTTGAATATAAAAATGAAATAACTAACCTATATAGGTTAGATATTCTCACTCAACTGAATTTGTTTAATTCTAAAATTCCAAATGTGCCTCCAAGCACCATATAAAACATATGATGTATAAACCAATAAAACTCAATACAATTATCATAACCACTAATGAAATAATAATATGATTCTTTCTCAAGCCCTTTTGACCCAAGACACAATCATGTTGTCATCTATTTTATCAACTATCCTATGGTGCTCCCCACTATAGGTTTTTTCATTAAACATAAAATTCCATGCCATGACACCTCCACTATCAGAATTGGATATAAAAGTACACCCTTAGAATACAAATGATTATAATAGCATGTTAGTCAAATAAATAAAATGATTACACATGGGGACACTACCGTCAGTCAAAAATTTGATCAAAATGGTCAAAATCTTTTCAACCCAGTCTTGCTTGGTCACACTTGTTTCCCTTGAAAATCCCCAGTAGACCCTTACACTCCACTAATTTTAACCCAATGATATACTAGATGTAGTTCCACATTCATCACATTCAACTAAATATGAGTACTCAATTCAAACTACCTTCAACCAACTATTTTCAAAAAAATAGCTTCGCTTTAATAGCCGCCTTGTCACCAAAACCCTATTCCAAAATCCTTTATCCAAAGGCTTACTGAGATTATTCTACACATGATTACCAGAGTCTATAACCAAATTCCAGTAATGTCTCTTATCTGAACCATCTCTTGATAATTTATACTATCATGACAGTACATGAATACTAGTACATTCTGGATCCAACATCCTAGGATTGTCATAATCTATCCTGGGCCTGATGCATGCACTCAAACCCTACCCAAGTTTTCATTCAAACATGTACTTGGAATTCACCAAGGAATCCAAATTTACATTAGTAACTCTTATTCAACGACATACAGGAGCCAAATTAACCTTCACAAAATAATCCCAAGGTTCCACGACCTTTCTCACATGAGGTTCTCCCCCCAGTGAGTGATGTCCACTCCCCACATTAGGAGAATCATTGACATCGTACGAATGAAATGGTTCCCGAAACATCATAGCCCATGATCCATCCATTTCTGGACATTGTAACACCCCGAGCTTCCATGATACGCTTCTCATTCAATAATGCAATAGCTTGTATTGTACGCAACTTCGAGTTCTAAAACACCGCGACTAATCTAAGTAGTCGTTATGAATAGTAATAATCACTTTTTAAAATTATCAAAATTTTATATTTCAAAATGGACTTCATTTTTGTATTCGGAATATCAAAATTAGCCTATGTGGAATTTTTGGTATTTTTCTGAGAACTTCTAATTTTTTATGAATAGTGAAAAATACTTAAAACAACTTTTTAATCAAAATAATTTATTGAGATAAATTATAATATTTAGTGGTTTTAAAGTATAATTAGAATATATTTTTACAATTTTATCCAATGGTGGTCATTAGAATTAATTTAACATTGAAATTGGACATAAACAATTGCCAATCTTTTGATATAAATTGTTTCTTAAAAACACGCTATTTGTTGTGACGGCGGGAATTAATTATAAATTTAATTAATGCAACTTATATGTTTGGAATTTTGTAAAATAGACATCATTTTTGAATTTGGAATATCAATTATAGCTTAGGGTGAAATTTTGGCATTGTTCTGAAAAACTTCAATTTTTGATGAATAGTGAAACCACTAAGTGGTAGTTAAATAACTGATTTTTCGTTAAATAGCGAAGAGAGGGATCATGGCATGGAAATTGGATATGGCTAAGGCCTATGATAGAGTGGAATGGAACTTCCTCGAATATGTGATGCTCAAGATGGGTTTCTGCACCAAATGGATTGCCATGATCATGCAATGCGTCTCGTCAGTTTCCTTTTGCATTAATGTCAACGGGGTGCTCACCCGAGGCTTCTCCCCATCCCGTGGGCTTCGCCAGGGAGACCCTCTTTCACCCTTCCTTTTTATTTTAGTGGCTGATGTGTTTTCTAACCTCCTTTCCAGGGCAGCCTCGCTTTCCATAATCCATGGGGCGAAAGCGTGTCGCAAGGGCCCTCCGATATCCCACCTCTTCTTCGCTGATGATTGCCTTCTTTTTTCTCGAGCTACCCCTAATGAGTGTACTGCAATCTGCCAGGCGATTCAACAGTATGAACAGGCTTCAGGACAAATGATCAATCAGAGTAAATCAGAAATTTCTTTCAGCTCTGGAGTTCCCCAGCCGAAAAGAGAAGATCTCTGCTCTTTAGCGCGCATCCCCGGGGTCGATAAGCACCAGAAGTATCTTGGGCTCCCGACGGTGGTTGGACGGTCAAAGAAAGAAATCTGTTCAGCTATTGTGGATCGAATTGAAAGAAAAATACAAGGTTGGACCCCTAAAAAAATCTCCAAGGCCGGCAAGGAAATCCTCATCAAGGCGGCACTTCAATCTGTCCCCAGCTATTTGATGTCTATTTTTAATCTCCCTGATGTGGTGCTTTCAAAGATTCAATCCAGTACATCTAACTTTTGGTGGGGACGAAAGGACGGAAAAAATAAAGTCCATTGGATCGCCTGGTCTGCTCTCTGTCAACCAAAATCTGAAGGCGGAATGGGCTTCCGGGACCTTTCTCTGTTTAATGATGCTTTGCTGGCTAAACAAGGTTGGCGTATGATTAATAACCCATCATCCCTATGCACGCGTGTTCTCCGGGCTAAATATTTCCCACATAAGGATTTTATGGATTCCCATCTTGGCTATCGACCTAGTTTTCTCTGGAGAAGCATTTGGGGCGGTCGTAATCTGCTGAGGAAAGGGCTAGGCTGGAGGATTGGGAATGGTTCTACGGTCAAGATTTGGACCGATCCTTGGCTTGTTGATCAGACAGGCACGAAGGCGTCATCCCCTGTTTATCCCGGATCCGAACATGCCACAGTCTGTTGTCTTTTTGATGATCAAGGGGCGGGATGGTTTCTGGAAAAACTCTACTCCTGGTTTAATGAGAGGGATAGGAGACTTATTCTGAGTATTCCCTGTGTGTCAGACGCAGGGCCAGATCATCTCTACTGGACAAACGACAGCTCAGGTGAGTATACAGTGAAAGCTGGCTACCGGCGAGCTCTTTCTGCTCAGATTTCAGAAGGAGATGCGAGGCCCTGGACATCAATTTGGAAGCTTAATGTTCCCCCTAAAGTTTGCTTTTTCTGGTGGCAGGTGTGTACTGGTATCCTCCCAACTAAGAGCCTCCTTGTCTACAGACACTTTTCAGACGACAACTCTTGCCCTTTCTGCCCTTCTGTGACTGAATCCCCTTTCCATGCCCTTGTTCAATGTCCCGGGGCTCAGGAGATTTGGAATGGCTGGGGATCAACTCTAGAGCTGTTCCCGGACCCCGCCTCAGATCTCACAGCTCTCCTGATGCGATGGTGCTCCTCCTTTTCACCGGCCAACGCAGGCGCCCTGTGCATTTTGGCTTGGATTATCTGGAATAGGCGGAACGAGGCCATTTTCAATCATTTCCGGAGGCCCCCCAGGTTTTGGATTAACCGGGCATTGTCATGGATTGCGGTTTGGCAGAACCACCCTGAACAACAAATACTTTCCACCCACCCTCCTCTTCCCCAACATTGGTGCCCCCCACCGGAAGGGATTTTTAAGATCAATGTGGATGCCTCTCTCCCTAAGGACGGCCCAGTTGGACTAGGTTTACTGGCCCGGGACAACCTGGGAAATCTTATCGCTGCCAAATACGAAGCACGTTATGCACTTTGGGAGCCCTCAGTTGCGGAGGCCGCCGACATCCTTGCTGGATTAAACTTCGCAAAAGATTGCGGTTGGGACTCCATTCACATCGAATCCGACTGTCTCACTGTAATCAATGCCATCAATCTCACTGACGGCGGGCTTCAACCTTTCGGTCCCATTATCCGGTGTATTCACTCGCGGAGACAAGGCTTCAATTCCTGCAATTTCTCATTTATTAAAAGGGAAGCGAATGAAGTCGCTCACAAGATGGCAGGCATTGGCCCTCCCTATGAGGATTTGCTATGGTTCAATCATTTTCCATCGTGGTTATGCTCCTGTATTTCTGCAGATCTCCAACATTAATGGATCCGTCTTATTTTGTCAAAAAAAAATAACTGATTTTTCGTTTAAATGAAATATTACCACTTCTATGATTTGATTTTCAAAAATCCGACATACATGGTTGTCATTAAGAAGTAAAATGTGGTTCAATGAGATTAAAATAATTTTTTGGTGAATAGTAACTTTTAAGTTCTAAATCACGATTAGAGGTAATTAGTGAAGTTTAAGGTAAAAACAATGTTTTAATAATATGATATGAGCTTGAAACTTGTCCTACTCATATTGGATGAGTCATGGCCGACCAAGACAACCCATGGGTCAACTTGGGGACCCCATGGAGCCACTTTAGTTGGAAAATGACATTAATATATATTTATTTAATGTTAAAATTAAATTGACACAAACATGAGTTGTTTTACTAAAACAATTTTTAAGTGTGGTTACACAAGTCCAAATTTTGACTATAAATATTCATTAGAAAGATAAAAAGATTTCCTACATCATAGTATTTTTTTATAATTTTTAGACATTAAATAAATTAAATTATTTATGACATCATTATGATGCAGCGATGACCTCATTATTTAACGATTTAAATAAAATGAGAAGATAATGCAAAATCCAAGGCTTAAACTTGTCCAAAGCCTATTGGATGAGGAGATTTCAAACCCTTATCACCTTAGCCACGAATTATACAAGTGTGGGACCTTTAGAATCCGAAAATCATTGTATAATAGAATAACATTTCATTACTTTCCAAAAGTGCCCCTCCTCTCCACTTATAAAAGGCCCCCACCTCTCCCACCTTATTCACACCTTCAAGCCATTTGGCTCGGAAAACCTCTGCCCAAATACTCTCCCAACTTACCCCTCTTACTCCTAGAAGCCTCACTTTGGTCAGAACTCTTCCCAAGGACGCCTTTGGCTCAAATCAGAAAGAGTTACCCGATTTTGAGGTAATGTCTTCTCTAATGTTGTTTTGTTTTATTTTTCTTCTCAAACCCCCTAAACTCTTTTTATTCATTTCTTTTGTAACAAAACCAGTATCCTAAATATACTAGGATGTTGTTATAATAAGTATTAGAGCTACACTTACACACAACTACATCTAATGGTTAATGAACATACGGTTTCTGTGGATGGCGAATTTCTGCCTCACAAAACGATGATTGTTCAACACTCATATAACACCTTAAAAGGTGTCCATTAAGATGTCACTATTTTTATATATGATATATAATATGTTTATGTTTTACTTATGCTTCTGTATTTCTCATTTATGGCATACTTTATGATTTCCATTATGGGTAAAACGCGATAATTTCATTTTAGGAAGTGCGGACTACCGCCCCCTCAAAGTGATTTGAATCGTTAATGCCATATGTGGGATGTATAAAGGATGGAGTAAATGGTATTATAAAATATATTATACTTGAATTATATTATACATTTATATCATTATGATTTTGTTCCATTAAATATGAAATTGAAATGAAAGTAGCGTTCATGCGTACGTACGGCTTACCGTCTCCATGAACGGTGCATTTCATTTCTTACCTCTAAATGTTACGTAATATTATAAATGAATGTATATACTGGATATATAAGATATATATGACATATAAATCATGAATATAATTCTGGAGATAATGGATATTCTACCACATAAACAACTTGTAATTATAAGAAGTTTATTGTTGACTCAAGTACCAAAGATCGACAAAACAACCGTTATTAACTTAAATAATTACATAATGTTCATATCATTGTAATAAGTGAAATAATAAGGATAATGAAATTTAAAATGGTTCTTAATAAGGTATATATTAACTCTAGTTTATTATTTAGGAGGTTAAAGAACGGTTGAGTCAAGTCAGACATGAGGTAAGGGAACTTCTTAACCCAACTTCCATTCTTTGGGTTAATCTCTTACTTTCAAATTATATCATGATATTATTATGTCGTATATTGTATTTATACTTTCTTTATGTGTACATATAGTGAATACACATAATAGATATATTTTATTTAAAAATGATCTTTTTAAGGGACTTCGTCTCAATCTCCATTCATTGAGGCATATTTTGTTTTATACACAAATTTCTTTTGTACAGTGTATAAACCCCTTTGACTTTTACGTTTATTCAAAAGGAATCTTTTTTATATGAAGCATTTTGCTAAACGACAAAAGGGAATGTTTTTATTTCCGTACTTATGCGGCGACAACGACTTCTCCGCCGTCGTGACCATTATTTGAGTTTCAGCTTCCTCTACAAGCCATCTTTTTTTAATGAAAAATAAATACAAAGTTTTAAATTTCTTTTATTTTGGTATTGAAAATGGTTTTGAAAGCATTTTTATTATATCAATGCGTTGTATTGATATCTTGTGATTGAAATGTGGAAATGTTATGTTTCCTTTATGCATGTTTTATGTAATACGATTATGTTATGGTTTATGATATGTTTAAACCTATTCATATGAGGAATGTATTGGACTTAATAAGTGACGGGTGGAGCCCGCTATAACTCCTCGATGCATCAGTAGGTCTCATGAGACAACTAGACGTGGAATTGGCCGAGGCCCTTTTCCAATTTGATTTATGGTTTTGGCCGAGGCCTTAATCATTTTAGACGTCTTGGCCGAGGCCTTGACAAAATGTTTTAAAATGTCTTGCATTATACATTCCCTCATTATGAAAGTGGTTATTGATATTACATGTGATTATTCGACTAGTAGAATATCCATGTGAGTAAGTAAATGGCATTATTTAATTTTATTTTTTCCATATTATGCTGAAGTTCAAGTTTAAAAAGGCTTTTGTTTTAGTTATACATTGCCTTAAATGTTAATGTTTATTTATGAAAGCTTCCACAATATTGTTATCCTTACTGAGCATCTGAGCTCACCCCTTTCAATGTTTTAATATTTTCCAGGATGTGAAGAATTATTTTATGAATGACCTGCAGAGGTAGTCAGAAAGGGATATGAGTGTGGACTATGAAGACCATTTTATTTTAGTTTGTTTACTTTTTGATGTAATGAAAGACTTATGAATGTATCTAGTGTTTCCAAGGCTACTAAACTAATCGGTCTTTCGAGACTTGATCTTTTGTGATCATGCCAATGTTACGAAGTAACGCACCGACTCTGGGTAGCTGGGGTCGGGGCGTTACAGTTGGTATCAAAGGCAGTTTAGTACTAACCTTGGAAGCTAGATTTAGATAAACTCTGATTAGAGCACATAGCCCAAAGATAGACTTCGAGGATTAGTATAGAAGAACTTCCCAGAATTTTGGTATTATAGAGATGTTATGAGTTTTCCGAGCAATACATCTCTGTCTGGATACGAGTAGGTAGAGGCGGCTCTGGCACAGATGTACCTAGGGGTAAAACCCGAAAACACCGCTTTGAGCTAGACTCGAACAGGAACTGGTGCACGACAACGGGCCTTGCTGCACTCTTGGTTACGACACTCCCGGGGGATATGCTTAGGATAATTCTCATTTTATTTACAAACCACTATGAAGGGTTATGAGTATATACTTTCTCAAAGAAAACATTTCTTTTTATGATTATGAATTATATACATAAATAGTTCAATTTATGTAAAGTGTTTTACAAGTATGGAATTATGTATTTTGATTCATAAACTAATCTAGTTTATGACATTGTTTAGAAATGGCACCTAGTGGAAGGAATGGAAACTGTATCAATTCACGAACTCCGTGTAGGGATTGCCCTCCTACTCAAGATAATTATTGTGGAGCTGGAAATACAACTGGTGCTGATCAACTTATTACCATACTGGGACAACTCACTCTGGTTATGAATAATAACCTTACTCGTATGGAGAACCCTGATCCGCAACGTGGAGGATCAATGTTAGACCGCTTCATGAGGCAACAACCGCCAATATTTAATGGGGGTACAAATCCATTAGTAGCTGGGCAATGGATAAACTCTTTAGAGAAAATATTCCATGCCTTGGGGAGTAGTGAAAGGGAGAAGGTTGTCATGGCAGTTTACCGCCTCACTGGAGATGCCGATCAGTGGTGCTCGCTGATTCAAAACACAAAGTAAGATGATGACGTATCGAATATGGAATGGAGGGAGTTCAAAGAGCTTTTCCTAGAAAAATACTATCCTCGTGACCATCGAGCAGATATGGAAAGACAATTTTTGAGTCTGAGACAAAAGGAGGATGAGAATGTCGCAAAGTATGAGGCCAACTTTACATGGTTAGCGAGGTATGCTGCAGATTATATACGTAACCCAAGAGGTAAGATTGATCGTTTCTTTGATGGGCTAAAACCATTTCTCCGTCGCGGTTTAGTATCAAAATCGTTCTCAACATACGAAGATATTTTCTCATGTGCTATCAAGACAGAAAAGGAATTCTCTAAGTCTTATGACAACAAAGTAAAGCAAGAGAAGAAGAGAACGGTGGAACAAGAGACAGATAAAAGGAAAAAGGGAAAGAAGGATTTTCCATTATGTGATAATTGTGGGAAGAATCACCCTGGTACTTGCCTAAAAGGAATGGGAGTTTGTTATAAATGTGGAGAAAAAGGTCACCAGGCGCGTGATTTCAAGGGAAAGAAAGAGGCTATCAATGTTGAATGCTACAATTGTAGGGAAATGGGGTATTATGCAAATTAATTTCCTAAGCGTCAGGGAACATTACCTCAGAAAAGGCCAAGGGATCAAGGACAATATTATGCGTTACTACAGTTGAAGCAGAATAATTAATGTATTGGTGCTTTTGGACTCAGGGATTATATTCTGGTTATTATAATAATGTGATATATATATAAGGATTGTACTGCAGTACTTGTTGTTTCAGTAAGGTTTTAATATGATGAAGGTAATCATATTTTTAGTATGTGACAATAAGAGAAACTTTACTTTGTTTGGGGAATCTGATAAATTGATTTTGGAATTAAGAAACCTTTTAGAGAAAGTCTGGACAGAGGTATTTTGGATAACTATTAAGGTTGGAATGGATTAAGTTGAACCAGGGATATTATTTTTTAAGGTTAAAGCATTTATGAAGATTATTTTTGGAATATTGTGATACTATAGTTTTAGGAAAAGGACAACCTGCAGGGTGGGGCATAACCCGTCGCGTCGGACAAAGCTGCAGGAATCGAACCCACAATCATAGTGCGACAGACCTTTATTTCCTACCACTAGCCTACAGGAAGTCCCCAGTTATTACAAAATAATTTTACTAATCTAAATGGTATGTGTTAAGATTTGGAACCTTATACAATTAGGATAAGTATAATATTTTTGAGTTCTATTATCTTTTTGAGTGAAAGATGAGTTGAAGGTTGAAACTCTAATTGTCAAGCATAAATATATATATACCTATCTCTTATTCAAAGAATAAATCAATTCTTAAGCTTTAGTAAAGGGATATTAAAACAAAAAAAATGTGTTATCCTAATACCTTATGTCTTGTTGAACTGATGATATTTTAAATCAACATAGATTGAAGGCTTTGAGGCCCTCAATTTGATAGTTGATTGTGATTGATGATCTCAACCACTCCCTACAAATATTTACGTTTTTCCTCCAATTATATGTCTCTAATTGCCACCAATGTTCTCCTAATCGAGATCATAATTGGGTGGTGACTTTTTCATTTCCCTTTCTCTCTTATTAAGGCTAAATTTTGTTAATCTTATTTCCGATGTGGGTTTTCCTCAATGGTATTTTCTCTTTTCAACCTTTTACTTTCAAATAAAAATTTCAAATTGCGAGGACGCAATTTATTGAAGGAGGGGAGAATGTAACACCCCGAGCTTCCACGATACGCTTCTCATTCAATAATGCAATAGCTTGCATTGTACGCAACTTCGAGTTCTAAAACACAGCGACTAATCAAAGTAGCCGTTATGAATAGTAATAACCACTTTTTAAAATTATAGAAATTTTATATTTCAAAATGGACTTCATTTTTGGATTCATAATATCGAAATTAGCCTATGTGGAATTTTTGGTATTTTTCTGAGAACTTCTAATTTTTTATGAATAGTGAAAAATACTTAAAACAACTTTTTAATAAAAATAATTTATTGAGATAAATTATACTATTTAGTGGTTTTAAAGTATAATTAGAATATATTTTTACCATTTTATCCAATGGTGGTCATTAGAATTAATTTAACATTGAAATTGGACATAAACAATTGCCAATCTTTTGATATAAATTGTTTCTTAAAAACACGCTATTTGTTGTGACGGCGGAAATTAATTATAAAATTAATTAATGCAACTTATATGTTTGGAATTTTTTAAAATAGACATCATTTTTGAATTCGGAATATCAATTATAGCTTAGGGTGAAATTTTGGCATTGTTCTGAAAAACTTCAATTTTTGATGAATAGTGAAACCACTAAGTGGTAGTTAAATAACTGATTTTTCGTATAAATGAAATATTACCACTTCTGTGATTTGATTTTCAAAAATCCGACATACATGGTTGTCATTAAGAAGTAAAATGTGGTTCAATGAGATTAAAATAATTTTTTGGTGAATAGTAACTTTTAAGTTCTAAATCACGATTAGAGGTAATTAGTGAAGTTTAAGGTAAAAACAATGTTTTAATAATATGATATGAGCTTGAAACTTGTCCTACTCCTATTGGATGAGTCATGGCCGACCAAGACAACACATGGGTCAACTTGGGGACCCCATGGAGTCAGTTTAGTTGGAAAATGACATTAATATATATTTATTTAATGTTAAAATTAAATTGACACAAACATGAGTTGTTTTACTAAAACAGTTTTTAAGTGGGGTTACACAAGTCACAATTTTGACTATAAATATTCATTAGAAAGATAAAAATATTTCCTACATCATAGTATTTTTTTATAATTTTTAGACATTAAATAAATTAAATTATTTATGACATCATTATGATGCAGCGATGACCTCATTATTTAACGATTTAAATAAAATGAGAAGATAATGCCAAATCCAAGGCTTACACTTGTCCAAATCCTATTGGATGAGGAGATTTAGAACCCTTATCAGTTTATCCACGAATTATACAAGTTTGGGACCTTTATAATCCGAAAAACATTGTATAATAAAATAACATTTCATTACTTTCCAAAAGTGCCCCTCCTCTCCACTTATAAACGGCCCCCACCTCTCCCACCTTATTCACACCTTCAAGCCATTTGGCTCGGCCAATCTCTGCCCAAATACTCTCCCAACTTCCCCCTCTTACTCCTAGAAGCCTCACTTTGGGCAGAACGCTTCCCAAGGAAGCCTTTGGCTCAAATCAAAAAGAGTTACCCGATTTTGAGGTAATGTCTTCTCTAATGTTGTTTTGTTTTATTTTTCTTCTCCAACCCCCTAAACTCTTTTTATTCATTTCTTTTGTAACAACACCAGTATCCTCAATATACTAGGATGTTGTTATAATAAGTATTCTATCTACACTTACACACACCTACATCTAATGGTTAATGAACATACGGTTTCTGTGGATGGAGAATTTCTGCCTCACAAAACGATGATTGTTCAACACTCATATAACAAGTTAAAAGGTGGACATTAAGATGTCACTATTTTTATATATGGTATATAATATGTTTATGTTTTACTTATGCTTCTGTATTTCTCATTTATGGCATACTTTATGATTTCCATTATGGGTAAAACGCGATAATTTCATTTTAGGAAGTGCGGACTACCGCCCCCTCAAAGTGATTTGAATCATTAATGCCATATGTGGGATGTATAAAGGATGGAGTAAATGGTATTATACACTATATTATACTGAAATTATATTATACATTTATATCATTATGATTTTGTTCCATTAAATATGAAATTGAAATGAAAGTAGCGTTCATGCGTACGTACGGCTTACCGTCTCCATGAACGGTGCATTTCATTTCCTACCTCTAAATGTTACGTAATATTATAAATGAATGTATATACTGGATATATAAGATATATATGACATCTAAATCATGAATATAATTCTGGAGATAATGGATATTCTACCACATAAACAACATGTAATTATAAGAAGTTTATTGTTGACTCAAGTACCAAAGATCGACAAAACAACCGTTATTAACTTAAATAATTACATAATGTTCATATCATTGTAATAAGTGAAATAATAAGGATAATGAAATTGAAAATGGTTCTTAATAAGGTATATATTAACTCTAGTTTATTATTCAGGAGGTTAAAGAACGGTTGAGTCAAGTCAGACACGAGGTAAGGGAACTTCTTAACCCAACTTCCATTCTTTGGGTTAATCTCCTACTTTCAAATTATATCATGATATTATTATGTCGTATATTGTATTTATACTTTCTTTATGTGTAAATATAGTGAATACACATAATAGATATATTTTATTTAAAAATGATATTTTTAAGGGACTTCGTCTCAATCTCCATTCATTGAGGCATATTTTTTTTATACACAAATTTCTTTTGTACAGTGTATAAACCCCTTTGAATTTTACGTTTATTCAAAAGGAATCTTTTTTATACGAAGCATTTTGCTAAATGACAAAAGGGAATGTTTTTCTTTCCGTACTTATGCGGCGACAACGACTTCTCCGCCGTCGTGACCATTATTTGAGTTTCATCTTCCTCTACAAGCCATATTTTTTTTAATGAAAAATAAATACAAAGTTTTAACTTTGTTTTATTTTGGTATTGAAAATGGTTTTGAAAGCGTTTTTATTATATCAATGCATTGTATTGATATCTTGTGATTGAAATGTGGAAATTTTATGTTTCCTTTATGCATGTTTTATGTGATACGATTATGTTATGGTTTATGATATGTTTAAACCTATTCACATGAGGAATGTATTGGACTTAATAAGTGACGGGTGGAGCCTGCTATTGCTCCTCGATGCATCGGTAGGTCTCATGAGACAACTAGACGTGGAATTGGCCGAGGCCCTTTCCCAATTTGATTTATGGTTTTGGCCGAGGCCTTAATCATTTTAGACATCTTGGCCGAGGCCTTGACAAAATGTTTCAAAATGTCTTGCATTATACATTCCCTCATAATGAAAGTGGTTATTGATATTGCATGTGATTATTTGACTAGTAGAATATCCATGTGAGTAAGTAAATGGCATTATTTAATTTTATTTTTGCCATATTATGCTGAAGTTCAAGTTTAAAAAGACTTTTTTTTAGTTATACATTGCCTTAAATGTTAATGTTTATTTATGAAAGCTTCCGCAATATTGTTATCCTTACTGAGCATCTGAGATCACCCCTTTCAATGTTTTAATATTTTCCAGGATGTGAAGAATTATTTTATGAATGACCTGCAGGGGTAGTCAGAAAGGGATATGAGTGTGGACTATGAAGACCATGTTATTTTAGTTTGTTTACTTTTTGATGTAATGGAAGACTTATGAATGTATCTAGTGTTTCCAAGGCTACTAAACTAATCAGTCTTTCGAGACTTGATCTTTTGTGATCATGACAATGTTACGAAGTAATGCACCGACTCTGGGTAGCTGGGGTAGGGGAGTTACAGACATAATGATTGGCACATATAAGAATTTGTTCACTCCCAAGTTTTAACATAAATGTCACCCATATCCCATTCCCGCTTCCATAGAACTGTCCCTATGGTATTCACTAAATTCAAAACAAAAAAAGGGTCCCCACCCTCAAATGAACAATGGTGTATTCCCTAACCCATGAATTAATTTAAACTACTCCTTGATCAGAACTCCTAATGAGTTTAATCATTAACCGTGAGAAGATATTTAAATTGGTCATCATATTGACAACACTCCCCTAGAGTGCACAAGAAGATGTCAAGATATTGGGCATGTATTTCACTGAACAAAGAGTCCACTAATATTCCATATATAGGCCAATATCTATCTCCTGAATGACACTCATGAAAAACTAGACTATAGTCACATTAAACAACCCATGGTGCCATGTGTCTCAAAAATGCATTTCACGATCCTCTAACGGGCCAACCATATCATGTTACCCAATTTAGTTCCAAATTATCCCTCATCATTGGAGAACTTATTTTAATTTACCCAAATATCCAGGTCCCCATGACCACATGCATCACATATGAAATCATTGATCCTTTACCAGTACTCATCCTCTCAACGATGTTCCATATTAACCCTTTATGATACACATCCTTCATGAACTAAAATTTTCATACATAGAAAGTGTACAATCTCTTACTACCCAGATCAAGATCTGAATCACACTCCTGTGAGTAATCCATCAACAAATCCAAGATGGTAGTGCTACATGGAACATCAGTTCTTAATATGCTACAATCTCCCTAGGAAATCCTATTCAAAACCGGCCACCTATCCCATTCCATAATTTGTTGAATGACTGTTCGCCTCCCAATATCATTTTAGAAACTAAAGTGTCAATTACCCAACCGCTGGTCAACTATTCTAGGAACACAAATAGTCCTACCTATCGATTCCATTTTTTATACCCAATAACTATAGGTTATTTTTTATAAAACCAAATGCATCAGCATGCTTGTATCAAAAAACATGAGCACCTTCCATGAATTGGTCTAGAAATGAGTATACAATCAAGATCACCATCTCTAAAGCATTTGTAAACCGAGGCCAACCCATGTTATAGTTTTAACTTGATCAAAGAAAACATATATGAAACACTATGGTATGAGTTAAAGATTAGGGATTCTAGGTCTCCCACCCACTCTACCGATCAATTCTCAAAACTGGGCCACTAGGTCCATCAACCTAGCCCTATGGTCTCCCAAATGAGAACCTTGTACAACTTACAAGCCTATATTAAATTGTTTCTAACATTCCTAGAAACTATATTTAAAGAGGTAGAACTAGTGGAAGTTAAGAAAAAATCAACCTAAAAGGGTTAAATATCATCAACATAGGCATAATGACATCACCTACCAAGCATCGACCTACCAAGATCTGATTCTCTCTAAGAATCCTCATAAGGGAGTACTCCCTAGAGGATAACAATGTCAATGTAGAAGGATAAGGTGTTGACACTATTTGGGTATCTGCATACACTAATACCCCCTCAGGGTTTAACTTACCAGAAAACCACCAGCCTACATGAGGTTTCCGTTTTCATATCTAAGTGTCCTTGCTATCTCAACCAGTAAAATAGAAATAACATATCATTCCAATAAACTCACCTCAAAAGTATACTAATTTTTTTTATTTCTAATGGAATTACCAAAATAGGCTAACCCCTCACTAAATCATAAGGCATCAAACTTAAAAACTAGAGTAACTCCTTAAAGTCCATGAGGATTCACTACTTAACCTCTATGTCCAACACAATAGAATAAGAAGCCAATTGATACCCATGGTTAACATTTATGTTCTCAATGAAATAATCTTTCAAGGAAACATTAAAACTAACCCTTTCTCTTTGGTCATGCTAAAAACACCACTAAAGGTTTTATTTAATAAAATTCATCAATTCACATTTTATTATAAACATTAAAGAGGATTATATATATGAAATAAAAAGTACTAGTAATTGAGTTAAAACTTTATTTGGTACTCTATTTAGATGTCACCTCATAGAATTCTAGGAAAATTATTACATAATTTTCTTTAACCCATTATTTATCCATAATTACTCAAAACTGAATTAGTTAAAGAAAAGGTAAGTCATAAGATATATAGGAAAACAATATTTAGTTAGTAATTTTCAATTTAATTAACCAAAAACTAATATTAATAAAGCTAAAAAGTAGTCAAAATATCTTTTATCAATTTAAAGGGGATTGGTTAAGTAATATTCTACCATAAATATATATGAAAAACTGTACAAGTGGTTGTTGACATGTCAAATAACCATCCCTATTCATTATGAATATACCCCATGGGGTTAAGTACCAAATAATTTAAAGATAAAGGTAACCTAAAAGGGTACCTTCAAGCCAACCTGGGTTCAGTTATTTGACAAACCATTCATAATTTATAGATTCAGAGCTTTATAAATTAAAATCATCATCCCATTTAAGTGAAACCCATTAATAGTTGATTTATTAAAGATTAGTCACACCCTTAGTGGGTTTTTCTCATATGAATACAATTCTAAAACTCACCTACAAGGTCCAGGTGAATCATATAGGGAATATAATGACACAAGCATGGTATATAAGTAATAATACTAATGAAATGTGTATCCTATTTGCCTAAAATGATTTATGAACACACCACTTATCTTTACATACCAAGCCAAGAGATAAATTCCATAAATCCGATACCCATGTAACTAAATAAATCACTTAAGGTGAAATAATAATCAACTGTAAAAATGAACCATCTGAACAATAGTCCAATCCCTTGAAACTTGATCTCCCCCCATGCATGGGTTGGCCATTCCTAGAAACGATCTATTTACTAATGTCCGAAACATTCCTAATATCTTATCTACCATCCAAATGTAGAAATATAAGGAATAAAAACCTCTACTACCACTTTTTCATGTCTCGACATGGTTCACTCTATAAACAGTAACCATACCTGTTGACGATAAGGCCTCAAATGCACCTCCTTATACCCCAAAGTCCAAAAACTAGTAGCAAGGGTCAAAATGTGGTATAGTGGGGAGACTATACCCTCTGTATCAACACTAAATATAGTATAATTATAAATAAAAAAAATAAAATAATCATAGATAATAATAAATGAAAAGTAATAATAAATAGATAAACTGGAAATTCCCAATAAATTACCATACAAGAACAAGATATATCATAAATACAAGGCAGTAAACACACAACATGTAATATAAAAAATATAACTAGACTTACAAAATAATAAATAAATAAAGGATTAAAATACAATGGGAATCATGGGTACATGCTTGGTCCCCATATACCATGTTAATTCATAGTCTATAAAGAGTTACAGTAAGAAGCCCAATCCAAGATCTTGTCCTAAAGCCATACCAATATGCATGAGATCTGTCAAGGTACCCAGTGGTGGCCTAAACATGGTGTATGTAAAAATCTAAAGGTTACCACCAATAGTGTATAATTCAAATCTGATATGTAAATATACAATGTAACATTTTAAAGGTATAATAAAAAAGGTAGTAAAATAAACACAATCCCTGTCGAGATCATGTTCCTCATGTGACACCTATCCAACCATATCTGCTTCGGCCTATGTGAGAATATCACAAATAATTTTTTCATTTTAAGTAAAATAAACTCGGACCCAAGGTATATATGCAAGGAATCCATGACTAGAGATAACCATACAAGGATTCATATTTAAATAAGGGAATTATCCAGATCATCTAACTCTAGGGGATATGGAATATATTTTCTAGTAATTTCAAATAAATGGATAAGAAACACTATGTTCAAAAATTTTAACAAATAATGATAAGAAACACCATGTCCAATAATTTATATAAACAATGATAAGGAATACCGTGTCCAATAATGAGGAACTTCATTCCCATAATTTCAATAAATAATAAGGAACTCCATGTCCACAACATTAATAAATACTATGTAATTACATGTCTATATATTTAATAAATAGTTATGAATTCCATTTCTATTAATTTCAATAAAATGATGGGGAGATCCATGTCCAACACTACTTAACCACTCACAATTCATACAACTCTGCATGCCTTATGATCCTGTCCATGGTGTTCTATATTAGATCCTAAGTATCACTCAAGGTAAAATGATATAAGAATACATGTTGTATTTAATAATTTAGCACAGTACATGGGAAACATCCATGCCAATCCATAATTCATCATGATCCAATTCATTACTTAGCTCATGTAGAAGAGATAAGAAGTTCCATGTAAGAAAATATTCCTTTTAACAATTCATTCAATTCATTAAGTTATTCTATTCAATCAATTATTTAAAAATGAAATGGGGGCTATGTGTATGTCTGTGACACTTAACCGTTATTTAATTAATTTAAGTAATTAATCTAATTGGAAAGTTCAACACACCTAAGGGGTGGCTTGATAGGAAGGGAAAACAAAAATCATTATTAAAGTTAATCTCAACATAAGTGGTTGTTTTTGGTAGAGGTTATCAACCTTTTACCATGGTAAGGGGTCTAGGTAACATTAAATTCTCAGTATATGAAATATATTTAAGTCTTATCACATTTAAGAGAAATGCATTAAAATTATGGTGTGAGGCACAACAAAGAAAATTTATAAATTATGAAACTTTAAGGGAAAGTAAAAACAACCACCTAACTCATGATTAGGAAGCTCCATTCATCCATTACTAAACTTTGATTCAAGTCGAAATGAGATAAATCAGAATAATAGACAAAAAATTGAAAATAAGGCATATAATCACACATGGAAATAACATCTAATATGGAAAAAGAAACTGATAAAATAACTAAGGGGAAAAGTGGAATTATTGAGAGGGATCAAATGAAATTAACAGTTCTTGAATAAGAGATCGAACGAGGGAGATCCATCAAAACCTAAGGGCGGGGGGAGAGGGAAAGATCATACAATTGGGTTGATGTGATAATGGAGGAGAAGTGATTAATGTATTTTGGTTAAATAAAACATGAGAAAAACTGGTAATTTCTAGGATCTTTATGGGAAACATTGTTTTGATCCATGGTGTTGAAAACTGTGAACCAACTATGTGGGCCTCACTGTCCAAAAAACCAAACCTCATATGGTTGAAATGCACAGTTAGAAAAACAATGTTCTAGCCAAGAAAGTCCCTCTATCCTTATACACCAATTCACATAGTCTGATAGATCCCCTTTCCCTATTTCAAAAAACTCTATGTCTGTACAAACCATGTCATGTGGATGACGCTCATAGTTAGTACTAACCATGTGCCAACCATGCTCCCAAGGAAATCTCTATTGAAACCAAGATTTTGAATACCAAACCTCCTAAAACTGATATGGACTCCCGATACACCTTCTATGATTTAAAAACCATCCAAAAACCATCACTTTCAAGTGTTGCAACTCTCATAATTTCATTTTAAAGACTAGATTTCATTTTGTCCCATCCACTAAATGTAAAACTCAAAATACATTATAATTCCCAAATGATGAAAAAAATATCTTACAAAACTCTCCTAAACCCCTGAGGTGTCCACTAAACCCCAAAAACACGTCCAAAACACCATTTAGGGCTGTTCAAATGTTTATATTCCTAATCCAAAACTCGATTCTGATAAGGATCTATTTACTAAAATAGAAAAATTAAAATTACATTTCAAATTAATCACCTAGAAAACTTTGGGTCATTATAGTATTAAACAAAAAGTCATTTCTAAAAGTTATTCTTCTATAAGTGCATTCAAAAATACCATATATAATGATGGGAGTTTTCTTCTATTTATTTTCACTAGTTAACTTATGTATTTGATTATAGACTATGTATCTTAATTTTAATCAAAACCTAATAGGAGAATCATAAGTAATTATACTTCTCGAAGTAATAGAAAGATATATATTACAAATAGTGGAGTTATCAAGATATTAGGTAAGGGTGTTTTTTCCATTTATAAAAGTAAAAAAATATTTCTTGTTTTGTAAAAAGTGAAACACATAACAAGGTTAAGGAATAACTTCATTTTAGTGGGAAAACTAGATGATGTGGGTTTTTATAAAACCATTGTAGATGGACCATGAATAATTACATGAAATTCCATGGTGGTGGATAATAGAGTGAAGGATAGAAAATTTTACCCAATGAGGGTTTTAAAAGGTTAAATTCATGGCAAACAAGTAATTTAATCAAATTCATTTTTTGAACATCTATGTCACTTAAGTGAGAAAGAAATAAAAATCCTTGCGGCAAAAGAAATATTGAAGATTGAAGCATGGAGTATAGAACATGAAAAGATCATGTCATTGGATATTAGTGGAAGGTATCATTATAAATGAATGGTTATATGACTAAGAACTAGAAATTAGTGGTGGTTCATACAAAAAATATAGGTTCCAACTTCAATTCTTTCTCATATAGGTTCACTTCACTATTGGAAGTGAACTAAAAATGTATTTATATGATGCGTATCAATTAATGGTAAATTCAATCCTTTGAATCCTTAATCATGAGTCTGATTTTACATTGATACCAATATATTGTGGTTTTATAGGTTTCTTGTGATGTAATTTGAGCATATATATAGAACATAAACATCACTACCACACCTCATTGATAATAAATGAAATAGACTGTTAACGTATGCACATCTTCATAAAAGTGTTAAATAAAGAACGATCCAATGGATAGTAATTGATTATCAAATAAAAACATACATTTTAATTATATTTTAATGGTATTAAATGTTCATTTTTGATCTTATGGGCCCGAGTTAGTGCATTTTCATTATGAACATCCATTCTCATCATTTGTGCACTTCATGCCTAATATACACCAATTTAGGCCCAAAGAGTCATCTGATTATAAGGAATGTAATTATCAATATTTTAATCTGATATTTTGGGAACTATATCTACACTTAAATGTGAACATTTTTCATTCACGGATCAATTGATTATTCATAAACGATGATGGAGATATTTAGAGATGAATGGAAGCAATTCTAGAGAAGGAAGATTGGACACCAACCCACTTATGAGACTGTGGGGCCCAACATAAATGCCCAATGAATCCCAAATTTTGTTTTATTATAGAAGAAATTTTTATTAACAAATAACTATTCAGGCGATAATGCTAATTTGGCCTCTATGGTGGTCATTAAGGCGGCCCAAGTTAGAAGAAAAAATTCTGGACTAGATTCTGCGGCCCATAAAAACAGACCACTAATTTGATCATATCTCGGAATCCACAACTCCAAATGGGATCCAATGTTACAGGAGGTTCGAAGACATCCTAGGATCCATTTTCTTCTTCTATGTACCACTTTTATTCATCCATCTAGAAGGTCTTACAAGTGCCTCTGTTCGGTGAAGGAAAGCTGGCTGCCACCTCAGGTCAAGGGTGGAAAAATCAACTCTCCCTTACTTTCCACCCACCTATGGCCTACCACAATTAATTGATAAGACTTGGACTATTGGAGGCCCGACCCAAGGGCTCAAAAATTCCTATTTAAGGCAATGTTGTTGGAGGATTTTGGGGATCTTGGGTGATTTGTTCAATTGTAATGTTATGCGGCGATTTTGTTGTCTCAAATTTGTCTTTCACTTGTAAGTTATTCAATTCACTTTAGTTTCTTAATAAAAGTTCTTCTTCTCCTCTTATTCTGTTGTTCTACATCTCACTTTGATACCGTTCCCTCAAGTTGTGAATTTATTCACACCAAATCTTGTGAAATTATTCACACAACAGTGGAGTGATCATTTTATTTTTGTTGTTTTATTTACTTCTCCATTTCCTCCCTCATGAGTCTACTTTCCGCTTCCATTGAAACCATGGGATCAATGGAGGGATAACCCACTTATGGGTTGATCCAAGGGAGTATCAAGGGGATGGATTGGATGTTATTTATCACCCCATTAATGTATAATCACTTCTTTAATTGAGATTTTTATTTGATGATTTATAAACTCCATCATCCTTGTTGAATTTAAGGCCACACACTTTAAGTGATAATACGAACCTTTACCTTGAAGTGCTCAAAAAATTGATCCTTCAAGTGTATAGTTGATTAGTATTAAATGGTTTAGGCATTAAACTAGTAAGTTATGATGTAGTTTTATCTCCTTAAATGAACCCATCTCAAATATAAGAAATTGAAACCATTGAAAAGGAAATACATCCAATCCACCCGAGAAATAACCTAGGATCAACTCATTATTTTAAATTGAATTCACTTAAGTCTCTTATAATTCCTTTAAACACATATAAAATCAACCAAATTTGTCCACTTAATATCCAAAAATAGTACTTATAATGTGCATGTCTATAGGTTACTTCTTAGGTCTCTGTGGATTCGACAACCCAAGCTAGACTACAAGGACCGTCCTACCTTCTTCATTTGGGTAAATTTGAGCGAGAATAAAATTTTGGTGCCATTGAAGGGGACCCAAGTAAGTCATCTAAACACCCATTATATTCTCCCCCATTTATTATTTTCTCATCCAAATTCTCTTATCATGTCCCTTTCTCATTTTTTTTCTTTTGGCGCATGTCCGCCTACACCCGTGATCAATCAAACCGTCTAGTTAGGGTGGATAGTCATGGGAATGGGGAGTAAAGTACACCAAGGGAACTCATTCCATTAGATCATAATCTTACTAATACTCTAGAGTCCAAAATTTGGCCCATTTCTATGGAAGGTCTTCAAAGAAACCAACTCATAAACCCAGGTGGAAACAAAAATGGAAACCCAAATGAGGCAGCCCCAAACTTGGGGAATGCGGTCGATCAAACCATGAATGACTACCTCACACCTTCTTGGACCAATGACCCCTCATGCATTAGACACAATTCCCTAGGAGATGCCAACTACAACTTTAAACCCCATGTCCTAAACCATCTTCCCACATTCCATGGAATGGAGTCCAAGATGCCCTACCTTCACATTAAGGAGTTCAATGACATTGTAGAAATGATGTGTCCCCCACATCAACTAGAATAAGCTAAGATGAGGCTATTTCCTTTTTATTTAAAGGATAGAGCTAAAAATTGGCTAAAAAATTTGCGACCATCATCCATCAACTCTTGGTACCAACTACAAAGAGAATTCTACAAAAAATACTTTCCCCACCACAAAACAATTTCACTTAAAAAGAGCATACAAAATTTTTTTGAAAAAGAGGGAGAGTCATTATATGAAACATGGGAGAGATTCAAAGACACTCTAAACATGGTTACACACCATGGTTTTTCTATTCCTGAACAAGTGAGAATTTTCTATTAAGGGTTTGGTCTAGTGAACAAACAATTTTTTGACATGATGTGTAATGGAACCTTTAAAAACAAAGCCCCAAATGATGCTTACGAGTATCTAGAAAGCATTTCTGAACAAAAAAAATGGGGAACTTCACCTTATTCTGAAAAGCCACAAAGAAATACTTGAATTCATACACATAGAGAAGAGGAAAGCCTTAGGGCTAAGCTCGCAGCACTCTCTAGGAAGGTTGAAGAGATAGACCTTAGGAAAGTACATGAAATCCAAACTGTAGACCTTGTTTGCACAATTTGTGACAAACATGACCATAAGACAGAAAACTGCCCAACTATTCCGTCCATCAAGGATGTTCTTTTAGGAGGACCTGCAGCGGAAGTAAATGATTTGAACTTTCAAAATCCTTAATAACAAAACAACTTCAACCCAAGGTATAATGACCACCCAGGATTCTGCTGGAAAGATAACAAAAAACCTAGCCAACCACAGGGAAAAAATCCTTACCCCAATCAAAACAACCAAACCCATAACCAGTTCCAAACCCAACCTATCCAATACCAACAGCCACCGGTCCATTTTCAACAAACCATCCCACATCCAAAATATCCCCCTTGGGATAAACCAACCTACTCAAGAACCCACCCAAAATGTTCCACAAAGCCTACTAGAACAACTGTGAAAACAAATGGAAAGGATGAACTCAGAAGTCTCTTCCCTTAAACAGGAACTTCAAACCATAAAAACTGGAAAGGTACCCATGCCTAGTCAGGCAGTGCCATCCTGAACTTCAAGGGGAGAGTCAAGTTGCACTCAAAAAACTCATGAACAAATGAAGGATGTGACTGTTTTAAGAAGTGGGAAATCAATTGAGAAACCTGAATAACTAATTCAGAACCCACCTGAAGATTAAAACATGGATGAAAATTCAAATAAACCAAATGATAAAACTGAAAAACATGATAACATTGTCAAAGAAACAACTCTTCAACATAAAACCCCACAACCTCCACCATTTCTTCAACGCATGAGGGGGAAAACCAAGCCTGAATTGAGTGAAAAATTGAGGGAAATCTTCTCACAAGTCAAGTTGAACATTCCTCTTATCGATGCCATCCAAAACTTCCCTTCCTACTCAAAGTACCTTAAGGACTTGTGCACTTTTAAAAGAAAATTTTCACATAAAAACCAAGTCCTTTTGGATGCTAATGTGAGTACCACCATTCAAGGGACAATTCCTCCTAAGTTGAAATACCCAGGTTGCCGTTACATCAATGCTGAACCAGGAGAAAGTAAAGTTGTCAAGGCCTTGTGTGATCTAGGTGATAGTGGCAATCTCATCCCCTATGCCGTGTACTGCCAGTTAGGCCTAGAAGAACTCCAACCCACATCTGTCACACTTCAACTTGTTGATCGTAGCATTAGGGTTCCAAAGGGAATTTTAAACGACGTTATAGTAAAGGTTGAAAACTTCATCTACCCTACTGAATTCATTATCCTTGACAACCATCCAAACATAGGAAATAAGGAACACACCCCAATCATCCTTGGCCGTCCTTTTCTTGCAACAATCAACTTTGTTATCTGAGTCCGGAATGGGAACATGACCATCACTTTTGGGAACATGAGTCTGGACTTGAACATCTATAATGAAAGCTCAGAAATAGGGGATGATGAGGATATTCATGAAGTAAACATGATAGGAAGCATTGATAATGAATCCATAGAACATCAAGGAATATTTGATGGATGTTAAAGTCAGGATGAGATTGATTTCCTTTGTTCATATGAAGGAAGTTTATCTCCTTGGATTGAATAATTTTCAAATTTCTCTTATGATGAAGTCTTAGGTCCAACAATCAGTGAAACCTTTCAGCAAACCACATTCATGGAGACCGATCAAACTTCCTTCCCTAAATCTGATCAAGCTAATCTAGTAGATGAAAATTCTACATGCGGGGAATCAATCCTGTCTAAAACCTTAGGAAATAAAATTTATCTTGATCCAATGTCCCAATCTTCTGCTGAAATTATGAACCAACCTGATCTTGAATTAAAGGAACTTCCTGCTGCAGTAAAGTATGCCTTCGTAGGGGATAATCAAACACATCCTATTGTCATTTCTTCTTATCTTGAATCCAATCATGAGAGTATGCTTCTAGATGTCCTTAGGAGACATAAGAAATCCATTGGTTGGACCCTATCTGATATTCCCAGGATTATCCCACTTGTTGGGACTCATAGGATTGTTCTGGAATCTGATTCAAAGCCATGTCGTCAACCTCAATGGCAACTCAATCCTAATATCATGGAGGTAGTAAGGAATGAACTTATGAAATTGTTAAAAGTTGGTATCATATATCCCATATCTGAGAGTGAGTGGGTGAGCCCAATCCAAGTGGTTCCAAAAAGGCCGGAATCACAGTGATAACCAATGAGGATGGAGAGATTCTTCCAACAAGGGTGAGTAGTGGATGGAGGGTCTGCATTGACTATAGGAAGCTAAAATCATTCACCAAGAAGGACCATTTCCCCTTATCATTCATTGACCACGTCCTTGAGAGAGTGGAAGGTCATGCCTTCTACTGTTTCTTAGATGGGTACTTGGGGTACAATAAAATTGAGGTCTCCCTAGAGGATCAAGGGAATACTACATTCACATGTCCATTCATAACCTTTTCTTTCAAACGCACGCCCTTCGGGTTATTCAATGCCCCTGGAACCTTTCAGCAGTGCATGATGGGAATCTTCTCAGACATAGTAGGGGATTTTATAGAGGTCTTCATGGATGACTTCTCTGTGTTTGGGGATACATTTGAGGGATGTATGAAGAATGTGGAGAGAGTCTTGACAAGATGTGAAGAAAACAATCTGGTCCTAAATTGGGAAAAGTGCCATTTCATGGTTAAAGAGGGACTTGTTCTAGGCCATCTGGTCTCGAGTAGGGGGATTGAAGTTGATAAAGCAAAGTTTGACATCATTCATCACCTTCCATCACCCAAAACTGTCAAGGAAGTGAGGTATTTATTAGGACATGTTGGTTTCTATAGAAGATTCATCAAGGACTTTAGTTCAATATCCCGTCCCATTTGTGCTCTCCTAGTAAAGGATGCTCCATTTGTTTGGACAGAAATCTGTGAGGGTCCATTCTCAACCCTCAAATCCTCTCTCACCTCTCCTCCCATTATGAAATCTCCAAATTGGAACCTTGCTTTTGAACTTATGTGTGATGCCATTGACTTTTCTGTTGGAGCTATGTTAGGACAACACTGTGATAAAACTCCTTATGTCATTGCTTATTCAAGAAAATCCTTAAATGATGCCCAAATAAACTACACCACTACTGAAAAGGAGTTACTTGATATTGTGTTTGATTTAGAGAAGTTTAGGTCCTACCTCTTAGGATCCCCCATCACTGTGTTCACTGACCATTCTGCACTAAAATACCTCTTCCAAAAACAAGATGCCAAGGCTAGACTGATTAGTTGGGTCCTTCTCTTAAAAGAATTTGACCTCATAATCAAGGATTAAAAGGGCGTTGAAAATTTTGTAGCAGATAACCTCTCTAGGATGGAATTCAAAGACAACTCAAATCACCTTTTTGTGTCGGATTCATTTCCTGATGAACACCAATACTATGTGAGTAACTACCCTGGGTTTGCCGAGATAGCCATTTTCTTAGTTACAAGAGTCATTCCAAAATTCTTAGGGACTCAAGATCGAAGAAAATTCCTTTCTGATGTTAGAAACTATGTGTTTGATGATCCATACCTCTATAATTTTTTCCCTGACTAAGTCATTAGGAGGTGTGTTCCAGAATCTGAACAAGAGTGCATCCTTAAATTTTGTCATAGTGAGGCATGTGGAGGTTACCTTTCTTCTAAGAAAACATCTGATAAGATTCTTCAATATGGTATCTTCCTTATCACCCTCTCAAGGGACTCATACACATTTTGTCAAAGCTTTCCTAGGTGTCAACAAGTAGGGTCCATCACAAAAATGAATCAAATGCCACTCACTCCCATCTTAGTGGTTGAAATCTTTGACTGTTGGGGAATTGATTTCATGGGTCCCTTCCCAAACTCTCGGGGATACCTCTACATACTCTTAGTTGTTGATTATGTCTCAAAATGGGTTGAGGCCATTCCTACTAAGTCCAATGATCATCAAGTTGTGATTATATTTCTGAAAGAGAACATATTTTCAAGATTTGGAATTCTTAGGGCTATAATCAGTGATCGAGGAACCCATTTCTGCAACTGACCATTCTCTTCACTCATGTCTAAGTATGGTATTTCTCATAAAGTTTCCACTGCATCCCATCCTCAAACCAATGGTCAAGATGAGTTAGCGAATAGGAAGATTAAGAAAATTCTTGAAAAAACTGTCAGCCCCTCTAGGAAAGATTGGTCTGAGAAACTCTTAGATACTCTTTGGGCCTATAGAACCGCATATAAAACCATTTTAGGAATTTACCCATATATGTGGGTTTATGGTAAAGAATGCCATTTTAAAGTGGAGATTGAACATAAGGCCTTTTGGGCAATTAAGAAAATGGATTATGATCTCTCATTGGCCGGAACAAAAAGGAAATTAGATCTCAATGAACTGGAGGAACTAAGGATGGAGGCGTATGAAAATTCAAGGATCAAAAAAGCTAGTGTTCAAGCCTACCAATCTAGGAATATAAAGGTCAAACATTTTGAACCGGGAAAACTTGTGCTCTTGTATAGTTCAAAACTTCATTTACACCTGGGAAAGTTAAGGTCTAGATGGTCAGGTCCCTTCATAGTGCATCATGTATACCCCCATGAGGTAGTAGAGATTCAAGATCCCACTAGTGGTCACATTTTCAAGGTCAATGGTCAAAGTTTAAAAACATTCATTGAATCATTCAATAAAAAGGAAATAGATGTTGAGTTAATTGAGCTAATCTATAAACCAGGAAAAAGTTGATAAATTTAGGATCTATGTCGGGCTAACGACGTTAAACAAAGCGCTACACGGAAGGCAACCCGTGGTTTTTATTTTTCTAATATTTCTGAATCATCTTTATTTTTCAAATAAGATTAATTAATAATTTTTATATTTAAAAATAAAAAAATATTCTTTTGACCTGTTCTTCTATTATGAGTATGGATGGGTACGAAAGGGGAGCACCATATTCATCCGTGTCACGTGGTGTGATCCTTGAGTAATACCTTACCCAAAAATTTAAAAAGAAGACAATGCATCATCAATTTATTTTGTTTTATTTTTATTATTTTATAGGTTAAGATAAAAATAATAAAAATAATAAAAATAATATAATAATTAAAAAAGGGTACACGCCATAGGTCGTGGTGCAAACCCCGTCACAACCGGCGAAGCCACGGGGACTCGAACCCGAGACCGAAGGGAGACAGGGGCGCGCGCTTTCCACTGACCTACGGCTTAATGTGCTTACTTATTCTTTAATTTTTATATATATACTTATATTTTACTTATATATATATTGTTTTGTTTTGTTTTTTTGTTTTCCTTTTTTCCACTAGGGAACTTTGCAAGTGACATGGATATCAAAGGACTAAATTCGAGCGACAAGAACTTCAAACTTCAACCACCAGGTGAATTCATTCCATGATCCTCATATTTGAATTTCCTTATTGAACTCCCCTTTTATTCCTCTACCCCATTCTAAATTTTATTTTTACAAAACTAGGGACAGTTTCATTCTAAGTTGGGGGGTGTGGAAACAAATTTTTTGTTTAAAAAAAACAATGATAAAAAGAAGAAGTAAAATTCCTTTATCATTCATATAATAACATCTTTTCTCACATTAAAACTACATATAAAATAACTTTTATTTCCTTGAATCTTAATTTAATTCATGATTAATTTTAAAAGCATTGATTTTGGAAGTTTGGTTGTCCAATGAAAATTTTCATCATTTTTATTTTCATCCATTAAATCAAAATGCCACAATGCACGTCCTCTAGACTGTGGGGTACTAATTTGAATTTTTTGGGTCCCATAATAAATAGAATAGGCTTGTTTGATTTTTATGAATAATATGAGTATTCAAAAAATAAAAAATAAAAATAAAAAATAATTTTTTTTGCGTGTAGAGCAATGGATTGATAAAATGCGAGGCTTTCGGCACTTAGGGATCGTGACTCCAGAGTTGTATAGCCCTGAGTTTTTCAATCTATCTCTATTTATGGTAATATGACTTTGTTTTTGATTAAGTAAACTCGAGACGATGCCTGAGTATGTGGGCTTCACTTGGTGCCCTAAGGCCTTTGAGTATGGGAGTCATCGGCAAAGTCTTGCTACATGGGTTAATTTGATTAAATGAAATCTCAATTACTATAGCAATATTGCAAAAAAAAATCCAAAAAAAAGAGGAATAAATAATACTAATATTAGGATTAAATGTGATTCCACCTAGCGCTTCCATGATTTCCCCCTTGAATGAAAATGAACCCCCATATGTATTGTGATTCACAACACATCATTACACCTAATTGAGTTGGATGAAGTATGACGATGGATTTGATCAAAGGAATGGGCTTGGGATTGGGATCTGCTTTTAAATTCATCTTGTTTTAAATTATCTTGATAGGTTATAAAAATATATTTGTGTGCATTTTACATTGTGAGCATTGTTTGTTATAATGTGTTTGAAGAAAGGAATTCAAATAAAATCATTGAATTATTTTCTCTGGACTAGAAAATCTCAAGTTGGGGGGTGTGATTATCCAATAAAAACATATATTTTAATTACATTTTAATGGTATTAAATGTTCATTTTTGATCTTATGGGCCTGAGTTAGTGCATTTTCATTATGAACATCCATTCTCATCATTTGTGCACTTCATGCCTAATATACACCAATATAGGCCCAATGAGTCATCTGATTCTAAGGAATGTAATTATCAATATTTTAATTTGATATTTTGGTAACTATATATACACTTAGATGTGAAATTTTTCATTTAGGGATCAATGGATGATTCATAAATGATGATGGAGATATTTGGAGATGAATGGAAGCAATTCTAGAGAAGGAAGATTGGACACCAGCCCACTTATGAGACTATGGGGCCCAACATACAGGCCCAATGAATCCCAAATTTTTTGGGATTATAGAAGAACTGTTTAGGAACAAATCACTCTTCATGAGATAATTCTAATTAGGCCTCTATTGTGGTCATTAAGGCGGCCCCAGTTAGAGATAAATTTCTAGGCTAGATTCTGCGGCCCAGAAAAACATCTTACTAATTTGATCATATCTCAGAATCCACAAATCCAAATGGCTCCAAATTTTACAGGAGGTTAGAAGATAGCCTAGGATCCATTTTCTTTTTATATGGACCAGTTTGATTCGGCAATCTAGAAGGTCTTACAAGTGCTTCGGTTCGGTAAAGGAAAGCTGGCTTCCACCTCGGGTCACGGGTGGAAAAATAAACTCTCCCTTACTTTCCACCCACCTATGGCCTACCACAATTAATTGAGAAGACTTGGAATATTGGAGGCTCTACAAAAGGTCTCAAAAATTCCTATTTAAGGCAGTGGTGTTGGAGGATTTTGGGGATCTTGGGTGCTTTTTTCAATTGTAATGTTATGCTGCGATTTTGTTGTCTCAAATTTGTCTTTCACTTGTAAGTTGTTCAATTCACTTTAGTTTATTAATAAAAGTTCTTCTTCTCCTCTTATTATATTGTTCTACATATCACTTTGATACCATTTCCTCATGGTGTGAATTTATTCACACCAATCTAGTGAAATTATTCACACAAAGGTGGAGTGATCATGTTATTTTTGTTGTTTTCTTTACTTCTCCATTTCCTCCCTCATGAGTCTACTTTCCGCTTCCATGGAAACCATGGGATCTATAGAGGGATGAACCACTTATGGTTTGATCCAAGGGAGTATCAAGGGGCTGTATTGGATGTTATTTATCACCCCATTAATGTATAATCACTTATTTAATTGAGATTTTTATTTGATGATTTTTAAACTCCATCATCCTTGTTGAATTTAAGGCCACACACTTCAAGTGCTAATACGAACCTTTACCTTGAAGAGATAAAAACATTGATCCTTCAAGTGTATAGGTGATTAGTATTAAAGGGTGTAGGCATTAAAATAGTAAGTTATGATGTTTTTTTATCTCCTTAAATGAACCCATCTCAAATATAAGAAATTGAAATCATTGAAAAGGAAATACGTCCAATCCACCCCGAGCAATAACCTAGGATCAACTCATTATTTTAAATTGAATTCACTTAAGTATCTTAGATTTCCTTTAAACCCATATAAAATCAACCAAAGTTGGCCACTTAATAGCCAAAAATAGTACTTAGAATGTGCGTGTCTATAGGTTACTTCTTAGGTCTCGGTGGATTCGACAACCCAAGTTAGACTACAAGGACCGTCCAACCTTCTTCTTTTGGGTAAATTTGAGTGAGAATCAGTAATGAAAGATGTTACTATCAACGCTCTTTCTTCATTGAAGAAAACCGAACATTACCTTTATAAGGGAAATCATATCATTTTTTGGTATCTATGGTGTGTGTATATAGGATGTTCTTGAAGATAAATATTTTCATGTAAAGATTTTAGAATATCTCTTCTCCCAGGTATGTTTCTTATTGCTTCACATTGATAGTGGTAACAATCCTTCAAGCATAGAATAATTCTTATGTTGGTAAATGGTATCCATAGGCTAGTCGACCAAAATTTGATGTAGGGAAATTTCATTTTCTCCTTATGATCTTCACCAAACTATACTCCATTAAAGAAGAAGGCAGAGGCCACCATAAAAGTATTTTAAGAAAGACATATTTTTAGGCATTCTTTATTTTTTCATGCACATTTGGTTCCTTTGGGATTGATTGTGTTGTGTTATTGGTTCTACACCATATCCAAGGATTGTGGGATGATCCCCATATTACCATAAGTGGTATTAGAGCCTTCATATTTGATGAAGAATTATATTTCATTCACTAGTTTTCAAATAACAATTCTTAATGCATCAAAACTGGTTTTGATGCCTTAAAAATTATGTTATGTGATATCATGATATTGATTTTGTGGAAACATTATGTTGAGATATTAAAATATTATGGAGTGTAATAAATGAATTAATTTAAATAATTAACACATCCTGTATCACAACCATAAAAAATCATCATATTTCATTTCCGGAGTTCCCATTGAGTGTCAATGTGAAGTAGAACGTGAAAAGCATGATATGTAATGGTAGAACAATAATTTAAAGCATGAAATTTGCATAAAGTGTACATCCATATACATAAAACACATTCATGGATGAAAAATTCCCTATCTAATGCACACCACATTAGACTTCACTTTGGTAGGGATCTTGCTTACTACCTTGGACGCACTAAGGGTGAATGTTGAAATCCTTTGGTACCGACCCATTATAGAGGTCGATGGTACCACCTTACCATAGATTTTACTTAGCACTTCCCCTCACTTCTCATTCTCATACTGACCTATTCTCATACACTCTACTATTTTGGACTGGACATCCCTTGAGTTTGTCTGCTATCTCTATAATGGATAGTCAAGAGCATGTCTTATTTTGGGAATAAAAAAATAAATTTATAAATTGTTAATAAATTATTAGTGTTAGTATAAATAAAATTTGTTTTATAAGCCTATTCTAAATATGAAACATTTATATTTATTTCTCATGATAAATAAACAATTTTTTGAATTATTTCTTCCTTTACATTATTTATATTTATAAATTTTTTATAGAATGTGAATAATTTTTATAATTTATTTATGTGGTAAATTTATTACCAGGGATAGATCCTTAAATTACATGCTAGGTGTGGCTCAAGAAATTTTAGTTTTCATTTATCATGAACTTTATTTGTTTTTTGAGTTATGAGCTTGAGTATTTTTGTTGAATATAGTTTTTTCATATTAGGTGTTAGAGATATCATGAATTGAAATATATATTGAGTGAAGTCTCCCCAAGGAGATGGATTTGGGGTCATACCACCCAAAGTTTATAGACTTATTCTTTGTTCTAAAATGGTGAGGAATTGATAATTTTTCACTCAATGCTTACTCATGTGAATATTGTCAACATCGTATAAATCTATACCTTTACACAGAAAAAATGTTCATGTAACATTTGCATGAGATGAACTCAAATATATATGAATATCCTTGAATTTTGTTTTTGGTTCAGTAACACAAAATTGAGGGTTATGTAAATAATTAAACATTAACATGGAATGAAAACATCGATTAATTGGACAGAATAAGAATTCCAAAACTAAATTGTTAAAATCAGGAAAATAAAAAAGAATATAAAAATTAGAATATTAATATTTTATATAATGAAATATTTATGAAATTAATATGAATTTGATTTTTTTCATGTGACTATTAAAAAAATATTTAAAATTACTTAGTGTGATATTCCTTTTAAAGAAACACTTGTCAAGGACTCACTCATTCAGTACAGGTGACCCTAACAGTTAGGTTCCAATGAATTATCTTGAGTAAGGTAAGAATGTAATATAACGACCCTAATGGTTAGGTACCTTGTTTTTAAAATTTTGTTTGGGATATACTAGACATGAAACCCTAACAGTTAGGATATTAGAGGAATAAAATTGAGTGATTTCATTTAATGGACTTAGATAAATAAGTTTATCCACTTAACTATCTAAGAATCATATATTATATGTTTGAATTTTTTTTATTTACTTTATATATTTAAGTCTTATTTATGTAATCAAAATAGTGTAAGTTATAATGAAATATAGATCAAGGAACACTAAATAGTTATGCTATATTTGGTCATAATTTTCAGTGGGAGAACATTCATTAAAAATGCTTGATTAAAATATATGATACATGATACAAACCTATAGATGTGTCTCTGTTATAGGTTATAGACTACTTTCTGATAATAATATTGAGATAATTTATAGGTATGACCTATAGAACAATAAGAGATTTTTATCCATGATTGAGAAGTGTTCTCAAGAAGAAGAATTCATAGAATCTGAATGTCAATGTTATAGAGATCAATTCCACCAACTTTGACTCTTGGGTATTAGATAACGAGTGTGAATTAAATATTTTATGCTGGTAAATATAGGCATCGATATATGAAATAATTGATTAAGGGTGAAGTAAATCTTAATTTTGATAACAGAGTATGAGTTTATGCATTAGAAGTTGACACTTATGATCTAATTTTATTAAGTTCTTTAATACCATAATTAGAAAACTATTATTATGTTTCTTCTATAAAAATGAATTTTATTTCTCTATATTGTTTGTAAAAGAAATAATTCAGATTTACTACCAAGAAAAGGAGTATTTATATATAGATTAATGAGATGTTTTATGGAATTGGTTATATGATAAATAGTTTAAATATTCTAGATATGGGTAATCCATTTTATAGAATTGAAAATTAAAAGGTCACTATTGATTCTAATCCCACATATCCTTGATATTGTTTCCTTGAATATATAAATGAGAATTGAATCCAAATACTATAGAAGGATAGACTATTTAAAGCATTCGATTATGAATCATTTGATAATTGTGAATCTTGTTAATTAGGTAAGATGACCAAAGAACCTTTTAGTAGGAAAAGTGAAAGGGCTAGTGGACTATTGGATATCATACATAATGATATATTTGGACCAATGAGTACTCAATAAAGTGGTTTTTTAGGTACTTAATTAACTTTATCAACGATTTTAGTCATTATGGATATGTGTTTTTGATGAGACATAAGTATGAAACTTTTGAAAAAATAAAAAAGTTTTAGGATGAAGTATAAAATCAACTAGGAAAAAATATTAAAATTCTCCAATTAGATCTAGGTATTTAATACATGAACCAAGAGTTCATTGATCATATAAAGAACTATGAAATTGTTTCAAAACTCAATCCTCCGTGAACACGAAAATGGAATGGTGTGTCTAAGAGGATAAATCATACCTTTTTATGTAGGTTTTAGGTGAAGTGGAATCATCCTTTAAATGTATGAATGACTCAACTTTTATTATTAAATCACGTGTAATAATTTATTTACATGATCATGTGATAATTTTGAATGAAAAAATAATTGATTAATAGACTACATTAATTCAACAAAATTTTTGTGAGAGGATCTTCACATATAATTTATTATTAATTAATGAGAATTATATAATTACCTCAACTAGTAATTATACTTTCATTAATGATTAAATGGAATATAATTCAACAAAATATTTTTGTACTAGAAGATTAATGTGTATAACCCCTCTATTAGTGATCCACACAGGGACCTTAATCACTAATTAACACCTTAAAAATGATACATGCTAGCATGGATGATCCTGATCACTTGCATTGACCATGGTTGATTATTGTAGTATTATTCATGAAGGATGAAGAATCCTTGGTGTTATCTCAAAGTCTCAGGAGAGGAGGAAGTGAGAGTTCACTATAGTGATTGAACCAATCTCTCCTTATTCGTTGTGCACACCAAAAGTGGATTATGGAAGTGATATAATTAGATATTTATTATATCTTTCTTAGGGTTGGAAAATATCACACATGACCCTAACCATCTTTAATATTCTAAATTGACCCCATTACCATTAGTAATAATAACATTATTATTAATTTCTTAACATGAAAAACACATTAAGAATATAAATAAACATCAATTATAACTAATTCTACCACTAAACATGGTCAACTTTCCTTTATCATCATTTATTGACCTGTGAATAATGAATATTTAATTAGAAAAATGTAACTAAATTATTCCATGATAAATTCAATAAATATTATACTTTTTTAACTTGAAAACGAATATTTGTTTTTATTATTTAACTGAATTTATTCTTTTGAATAATTTATTATTAAATTTTGTTGTTCAACCAAATCCCAATAAATATTTTTTTTAACTTGTTAAATTCATGACTAGAATTTAACCGAGACTGCATATACACTTAGTGTGTCACCCTCTTGACATATTTTTCTATGGTAATAGGAATAACGTCCTAAAGTCCAAGGTTAGCATCTAAAAACATGACAAGACACCCATTGAGAAATAAGTTAAACTTCAAAATGATGTCCGAACTTCTATGAATGTTTATAGTGTAATATAACCCCTTTATAATGATATATCTAATAAATAAGGTTTCATTCCTGTGTGATCAATATATATGCTCAATTTCACTTTCTTTAACTTTCTAGAAATGAATTAACCCATCAAACACCATGGTCATGAATTTATGTTGGTAGTTACATTCCCATCGAAGGACCCAAGATATCAAAAAAAATTTAGTAAATGAATGGATAAATCCTTTCTCACATTATCCATTAATGCGATATCACTCATGATTCACCCAACATATCCAACTTTTCAATGAATATATGTCATTGTGGTTTTCATCAACACATAAAAGTATGAAAATAATGATATACATTATTGATAATCATAAATTATAAGGATCAATACACACATTCATAGATAGAAACATCCAATGACACTTGAAATGCAGATTTCCTATTGACAGAACTATTCTAATAACCTCTTATCTTGGAGATTACCTAGGGTGAAAACCAAGAGAATATTTCTCAAATTCTTATGATACCATTACCCCTAATAGTTATTTCATCTATGAACCATAAAAAAATATCATCCATACATATAAAAAGTTTTGATAATAATGTCGTGACACCTCTGGGTTTTCATTATAGCAGGGAACTGCTATAACATTTTAGTGCGACATATATTCTTAGGAAATTATCACAT
This sequence comes from Viscum album, assembly GCA_963277665.1. NCBI lineage: Eukaryota > Viridiplantae > Streptophyta > Magnoliopsida > Santalales > Viscaceae > Viscum > Viscum album. The sequence goes on from OY728163.1 coordinate 317,703,259, forward strand.
AAAAATGCATTGAATAAGAAGAAAACTAATGTGATAATAAAAATTCATTAATAGTTAAAACATTTAATCATGTACTAAATAATTTGGTTCTAGGGTACCCACTCCAACATACTCCCACTTGCACTAAGGCCAACCAAAATCAACTTTTAGTTCACTAGATCTCACATGATACTCATGCTTCTACTAAGATAAAACCTTTGTTAATGGGTACACCAAATCTTCCTCCATGGATAATCTACTCACCATAACTTCAAATCATTGAGATAAATCCCTCCATAGATGAAACTTCCAAAGTATGTGCTTTTTCATTTGGTTTGACCTTGGATATTTGAAGAGAACCACCACTGTAGTGTTATCATAGTAAATTGTGATAGTATATTTACTACTGGGAACCACATCAAGATCTTAGAAAAAGTTTTAAATCCAAAATGATTCCTTGGATGAATTAAAAGACGTGATATAATAAGAATCCACTGTAGAATCAGTGAAAATTGGATGCTTTAAATTCTTCCAGCTCACATATCCTCCATTGATACAAAACACATATCTAGACCATAAGTTCATATCATTACAATATGTCTAAAAAATATCATATTTATAACCCCTGAGGACTATTTATTCTTCTCCTCCATAAATTTAACATCAGTATAATTTTATTCACCTAGATATTCTTGATATATTACTACCATGATAAAATCATAGGAAATATTAAGTCTCACATATAACATGGCATACCTGAAAGATCCTATAGCAGAATCATATGAGATCTTACTCATCCTATCTATTTACTCTTCGGTCTAAGGAAAGATTCCATAGAAAGCTGTATACTATGTGACACTAGAAACAATCCCCTCTTGGATTGTTCTATATGAAACTTATTTAGTATTTGTTTAATTTATGTACACTGACATAGCCTAAGAATCCTCTTAGATCTATCACACATGATCTTGATCCCTAGAATGTAAGCAACTTTTACTAAGTTTATTATGTAGAAATAACTACTCTACCATACCTTAACATATTATATGGCCTATATGAAATTTTCAATTGGTAATATGTTATCAACATATACTACTATGAAAAAAACTATACTACCACTAAACTGATTGTAAACATATGGATCAAATTCATTTTTAATGAAACCAAATTCTTGTATGAATTAATTGAATCAAATGTTCCCTGACCTAAATGCTTTCTTTAATCAATAAATGTATCTTTGAAATTTTCATACCTTTTTGGAATTTCCTGGAGTCTCAAAAACTTCTGGTTTTGTCATATACACTTTCACTTGAATGATCCCATTATGGAATTCAGTTTTGACATCCATTTTACAAATTTCATAGTCATAGTAAGTTGTTATAGAAAGAAATATTCTGATATATTTAAACATAAAAACTATAGGAAAAGTTTCATCATAGTCAATGCCTTGATTTTTTTTAAACACTTTATACAATAGTCTTACTTTAGAGGTATTCAATTAACCTTCCATGTTAATATTTCTCTTGAATAACCATTTTCAACCAAAAAGTTTTACATAAAGTGGTGGATCAACCAAAACTCAAACATGGTTTTAATACTTGGAATCTATCTCATAATTTGTGTATTATTACTAGCTTATAGCCTCTGAGATCTCTAATACTTACTTGTATGAGAGAGGATTATTATTTTCAACCAATAATGATTCACCATCATTAGTGACTAGAAAACCATATCTATCTGATTCTCTAACCCATCAAGTCCACCTACATAGTACTTATGTTTTAGGAACAATATCTTCCATTCGGAATGGTGGAATAAATTATTGTACTAACTCTTGTGTATCTTGAGAATCTACTTCATCAAAAACAATCATAATCCCACTATAATTGTTGACGATGTTCTCCCTCTCAAGAAAGATAATCTGTCTTATGATAATTAATTTCTGGTCTTAAATGTTTTATAGATAAGATCACATTGTTTCCTTAGGATACACTATAAGGATATACTTTTTTCATCATGGTGATAGTTTGTTGCTTGAGATATCTTTAATAAACATCACATCCCCATATACTATGATATGAGAAAACATGTTACTTTACACTCTATAACTCAAAGGGAATACCGTTTTTCACTTTAGTTGGTACTTGATTTAGTAATTATAATGCTATATGTAATTCATATCCCCAAAATGGTAAATAAAATACTTTCATGACTCATCACCAACATTACCATGTTCAACAAGGTACAATTCCTCTATTCACTAACACTATTCCAATATGGTGTATAAAGTGGAATGAGTTTAGATAAAATCCCATACTCCCATATAAATTTGATGAAATATTGGCTAAGATATTCACCAGATCAATCTAATCAAAGTTTCTTTATCATCTTTCCAAGATGATTCTCAATCTCATTCTTTATCTCTTTGAACATCTCAAAATATTTAGACTTGTACCTCATTAAGTTGATATAATCGTACCTACTCAAGTCATCGATAAAAGTAGTAAAGTATGAGTACCTCTAGCCTCTAATTGAAAAGGTCCATAAACATTGGTGTGTACTAATTCTAGAATATATGTGGGCCTTTCACCTCGACCATTTAATGGTGGTTTGGTAAAATTTCCTTATAAACAAGCATGAAATTTTTCAACTGGCTTTAGCTCAAAATATTCTAAACAACCATATAGATAGAGTTTTTTCAAACGCTTCTCATTTACATGACCAATATAGTGATGACACAATTGGGTGTCATTAGATTATCACCTATTGGTTTCATTATCAATTTATAATATTTTATTTTCATACATTAATACATAAAGGATGATATTAATCAATTCCATACCATAACATGTTCTATATTTTTAAAAGTAGTAATACTTATTTCCAAAGTTCAAAATTAATATTTTTGTATCTAAAAAAGAAATAGATTTAATGTTCTTAGTAACACTAGAAAAATAATAAGAGTTCTTTAAAAACATAATCAATCCTATCCGAAATGTGATATTGTAGTCTCTAATGTACAAAGAAGCCAACCTCGCTCTATTGACAGCCTATAGATCCACCTCATCTCTAGTAATCATTTAAAATTTACCTAGTTCCTATATTTGGATAAAAATATGAACACCACATGTAGTATATAATACAAAACTTGTAGATATAGAAAGATTAAAATCAATAATAAAAACACCTAAAGATTCCCCCTACTTCTTTGGCTGGGTAAAATTCCTCTTCCAGTGGCCCAACTTTCCGCATGAAAAACATACCACATCCTATTCCTTTTATTACCTCTATATATTATTATTTTTAGTAGGATAGTTCTCCAGATCCTTAGACTTGGAATGAGTCTTTTACCCATTTTCCATAATCCTCTTCTTCTTATTCACTATATAGACAATGGGTTTATCACACCCCATGTCTTTATCAACATAGTGGATAAGAGTAAGAATTTCTGATAGTGTATTTTCATTATTTATCATATTATAATTCATAATAATACAAGATACATTTTTGGGTAGTGAGGAAAAAATGGGATCTATGCATAGCTCATCTGGGATCTTAAAACCAAAGATGTCTAGGTAGTCATTGTGGTCAATCATCTTGACTACATGTTACCTAGATAGTTCCTACTCTCGAAGCTTTCACGTGAATTTTTCATTGGTGATCACATATCTCTATCATCTTACCTTCTCTTTATAGAGAGCCTAGTGGTGAGAAACTATGTTATAAACACCCTTATCGTCATATTTCTTTAAAAACTCAATGAACATGATGGATAACATAAAACATCAAACATACATTGTGTCATTCACATTATTTACTTAAAGATATACTTTTTACTCACCAGTCTCTTTGGAAAGTGAATTAGGAAGTGGGGTTTCTAGTACATAAAATTTATGTTTGTGGTGTAGTATAATGCACACAAACCTCAACCATTTCTGGAAATTCACACTAGTGAGAAGGTAATATTTCTCTAGTATAGATCAGAGTGATATTGTCAATGTCTTTTCGATTTTCCATTTCTTAAAATTAAGAGTATATATTTAGTACTTGTTTTTATTACAAAATTATATTAATAAATTTAAAATTAATCAAAATCTTATTAATATCCCACTATTTTCAAAATCTAATAACTATCACCATCAGTTTTAGAATATCATGTCTCTTAGATATTCTACTAAAAATGATTCATATTCCCTTCTCATAACCAATATTTCGGCCTAAAAAGTTATTTAAAGGGTTTTTGGTAGGTTTTACTTATAAATACATTCACTTATAGTTCCTTGATCAATTAAGATGACTCCCCAATCATGAGATCCTATTTTAATATTTCCTCAACCTTTTCCTCTTAGTTACAAAAATTCCTTCTTGGGATGTCAACCCTTGATGTAACTAAGTTAAGTCAACCCAAAAATTCAAATTCAAATTTCCATGATAATTGAAAGCCCCCCTACTTGGGTTGGTCAAGAAATTTAAACTATGAGGTTGATTTTAACTTAAGTAGTATAAGGATAAGCCAAATTAGTATTTGAGTTTTGAAGTATTTTTTCCTTATTCATAAAGCCCATTTTTTTCTTTTCACATGACTTTTTAATATTAAGTGGATTTTTTAATGTGATTAACCATGAATAATAAAACATATATGTATAATATGAATATAATTTATCCCATACTTCTTTGTTGTTAATTCATTTATTAGGTGATCATGAAATATTCACAAACATAAATAATTAACCTTGAAACCGATAGAAATAAAACATAAGTGGACTTATCATAAGTTTTTTCTAGTGGTTAGTTTATCTATCTAATAATAAACTAACCCACAAACCTGGGGGAATATACACCATGAATCAAATCTTGGTTCATGTTGCAAAAATACCTCTTTTATTCTATGTATTTCCTTGATTGGTTTTTCATTGTATTCTATACTCGAACCACCTCCTCTAACTTCGAAGCTCAATCCTTAAATAAGATTTTACTCACACAAATGTTAGGGGATATAAAGGATTGGATAAAGGGGGTTTAAATAAAAGAAACCATGATAACATAAACCCTTATGTAATAAGGAAGAGGGGATGCCTCATAGTCCATAAATAATAATTCAACCAAAATAAATTAAAAGAAACCAATCATGTACAAGTTCTGGTCAAATATCACAATCATCCACACATCAAGTAAAAAGCATAAATTTTCAATCTTATTATCAATAAATTTGATTAATTCTTTAATTAAGATAATACACCACAAATTAATCCAATTAATTCAATTTTATCTTAATTCCATCCAACCATCCTTAACTCACCATCATCTATAATTTTAAAAAACATTAAATTAATTTACAATTAATGTAGTATACCAGTATACTTTGATGAAACCTCATGTGTCCATCAAAATTTTTAACATGGAAATTAAATTAATGTAGAACAGTTAATCTTATGACATGGAATGTACTTTGGAATGAAAAACACATAGAACACATTATAAAATGGTTTAATTATACATTTATTTATTTTTTCTATGAAAATTTGAAAACACTGTCGGAAGAAGACTACACAGTGTATACAAAAGTACATGGCGTATACTTGTATCCTACCCATGTCTGAAACACACACATTGATCTGTCAATGTAGGATGACTTGGATGTGTTCAAGGTAAATGAAATGTTCTTGGAATACATGGAATATATACTCAGATTGCAAAACATGTAAATACCTATGCCATGTATCTGAATGATGACTTTATTAGGATGCCCCATGTACTCAGCCACGTGACATTGGGTACTAAATGCCTTAAACAATGGTTATATGATGTGTTGTTCTTCAATCTATGTAAAAGCCTATCTGAATCAACACAATTATTCATTTTTTATGGATATTATATCCAATTAGATTAGATATATCTAACTTAATCATGAGATCTGACCATGTGAAGGAAAACTACATGAAATTTATTCCTGAAGTACACAACCTATACATTTTTTCTATAGGTAAAACAATTATCACCTTTAATGTTATATCTAGATGATTATTTGTTTTTATTCATTAATTGGTTTCTGGTTATGTTATTGAGAATAAGGAAGAAAATAGATTACAATGTTTTAATATTAAAATGAATCATTTTTTGTAAAAGAAAACACAAATGAATTCAATCATTCAATGAATAATAAATAATTAAAAATTAAAAATTTGACCTCTCTAATACCACTTTTAGGTTTAAGGAGAAGAAAAAGTTTTTTTAAAGGTATGATCAACTCATATTTAAGTATTAAATCCATTGTAATAGTTTTGTTACATGATCATGGGATCATTACCACTGAAAAAATGTATATTACTAGGCTTCATTAATACATTATAACTGTAGGGAGAGGTTCTTCACATGTAATTTATAATTAATTTATGAGAACATATAGAATTACCATAACCTATAATCATACTTTTGTTGATGATCTTATGGAATAGAATTCATCAAACCATCATTGTGATACAAAATTCAAGTGAAGAATCTCTCAAGATGTGATCCACATGTTCACCAAAATCTCTAATCAATGATGTATAAATGTTGAGTGTTAGATAGAATGGCCCTGATCACTAGTGTTGTTCATGGTTGATTTTAGAACCATTATTCATGAAGGATGAATAACCCTTGGGGTTCACTCGAAATATTGAGAGAGGATGAAGAGAGAGCAGATGTTAGGGATTGATCCCACATCTCCTTATCTATTGTGACCACCAAAAGTGAATTAGGAAATGGATATAATTAGATATTTATTAATTCTAGTTTAGGGTTGAAAAATAACACACCATCCCATAACCATATTTAATATTCTAAATTGAACCCATGTACATTAATAATAATAATATTATTAATTTTTTGACATGTTTAACACATTAAGAATATAAATAAATATCAATTATAACTAATTAGACCATTAAACATGGTCCACTTTCCTTTTTGAGCATTTAATGATTCTCAAATAATTACTTTTTAATCAAATAAATGTCACTGCATTATTATATGATAAATATAATAAATATTATATTCACCAAACATAGAAACTAATACTTATTGTAATTATTTAACTGACTTTATTATTTAAAACAACCCATGACTAAATTATGGTGATCAACCAGAAAAGAATAAATATTATTTATTCTAACTTGTTAAATTAATTACTATAATTTAAACATGATTTTAGATAACTTAGTGTGTGACCCTATAGGCCTTTTTCTTGGCGACATTATGTGTAACCGCCTAAAGTACAAGGTTAGTTTCTTGAAAAATGGTAAGGAACCTATAGAGGAAGAATTTAATGTTGCAATTATGTTCAACCTCCAACGAACATTTACTGTATAATATAATCCATTTATCGTGATATATCTAATCCAATAGGTTTCATGACAATGACATTAACCTAATACTCAATTCCTATTTATTTTAATTAAAAAAAACATTCCCATTGAAAACCATGGACATGGATTTATGCATGCAGTTCTATTCCCAAAAAAGGTCTTGAGATATCAACTTCAGTCTAGGGAAAAAATGGATAAATAGTTTACCAAATTATCCAATAATTTAATAACACTTGTGATGCACCCAACATATCATACTTCACTATGACCAAATTTCATCATGGTTTTCATCAATACATCTAAGTATGTGAGTCATGATTTCCATTTATGATATTCTTAAAGTATAAGGATCAATATATACATCCAAATATAGGAACATCCAATGACACATGGAAATATAAATTTCTTATTCATGTATCTATTCTCATAACCTCATATATTGAATATTACCAAGTTCGAACACCATGAGGAGGTTTTTCAATTCCTTATGGGTCCCTAAACCTAATATTCAGTATCATATATGTCCCATTATACAATATCATCCAGCTATAGAACAAGATTCAATAATAATGTCATAGAAACTCTAAGTTCTAATTATAACAATAAACTTCTATAAAATTTCATTGTACATATATTATTTGGAAGTTATCAAAGGAAATTTTAATGTAGAAGAACAATAATAATGTGGTAATAAAACTTCATTAATAATGAAAAAAATTAATAAATTACTAAAAAGGTTGGTTATAGGGAACTGAATCCAACATGTTAGACATAGTTCAATCAATAATGTGTCAATGTGACCTTCTTATTTCATTCCGGGGTTATTCAATGGAAGCTACAACATTGATACTAAACTATGTTCCATATAAATCCTTCATAAAGACACTATATGAGATATGGATTGAGAAACATCTCATTATATATTTTATTAATATTTGGGGGCATAAAAAATTCATACATTGATTTTATTCTGATATGCTTGACTCCAAATCTAAAAAAACTATTTTTCTTTGGTTATTCTAAGTAAACTATGGTATATTATTTCTAAAACACTTTTAATAACATAGTGTTTGTGTCTCTATGTGAGATATTTCTTGAGAAATAACACATAAGTCAAGGAGTTAGTGAGAATAAAATTTAATTCAAAAAAGTGTAAGACCGAAAAAATATGAAGTTTTACCAAGGTGGAATTTAATAAAGTTTCAAAACTATTTGTGGAAGAAATAACTCACATATAAAAGATCCTCCAACATTTGGTAGGATTCATAAAGATCTCATGAAATACATATTTCTAATAGAAAATAATGACGAGGTAATGCTCATAGGATATGAACCAAGAAACTACTCAGAAGTTATTGAGAGTTATGATTATGAGAAATGGGTAAAATATATAGAATCCAAAATAGAATTCATGTTCACAAACCATGTTTGGAATTTGGTGGATGTTGTAAGAACTTGAATCTTCGTTCAGGTATGTTTTTCCTTTTTTATGGAGTTTTTAAGAAAAATGGTTTTTCTGGAAATTTTCAAAGTACACGCTCTGTACTTTTTGAGTACACGCCATGTACTCTGATCCGGCTCGAAGCCGTGTGCTGGCCGTGCCCGGCCCACACACACGGTGTGTAGGGGTGACGTGGAGGCCATTTTTGGCGGTGTATGGAAAGGACCTAGTACACGCCGTGTACTCTAAAAGTACACGCCGTGTAATTTTTTTTCATTAAACGGACCGGGGTCACGCCTAAACCCTATTTCCATCTTCTTCTCTAGTTTTTGTCTGCCTGGAAGCAACCGTACGACCGAATATTCTCCGAGATTCTGCCTCGCTGTCCGTTCTCCAATTCGAGCACGTTCAATTGCGTTGGAATCACAGCGGTGAGTTCTTCCTTCTTCTTGAGCATTGTTTCTTGATTTCTCCTTCTTTTCAAGTTATCATAGGACGAACATTTTGTGCGTTTTCTTAGATCTACGTCGTTCTAAGGGGAATCTGCCGTCGAGGTTCACGTATATCGATCTCTTAGGATCACGGTAGGTGGTTTGTGCCTTTCCGTAGAACGTTTATGGATATTTTGTGCAATTTCCACCAATACCCTTGAACGGGGTATTGTGTGTTTCCTGTTTTTCCCTTGTTACTTGTCTGCTTTGCTTGATTGATTTATTAGAGGTTATATCTTGTGAGTAGAGTAATTGTTTTTCTGCTCAGGTTGCTTTTCCATGCTTGTTTTTCCTGTTGGGCGTTTTTCCAGTTGCCATACCGTGTTGTAGGATAGTGGAACTGTCTCTTTTGTTGTACTGTTGAGCCTTAGTTTTTAGCCAAGTAGTTCTTGAGGTTTACTTGGACGATGAACGCGTGCTGAGTATGTTTAGTTATACTCAGGACTGTGATAACCTAGAGTAGAAGACCAAAGGGGGAATTGACAGAAGGGCTTCTCCAGAGTGTCTTTTAATCACGATGTGAGACCAAGGAGAGAATTGATAGAAGGGATTCTCCAGAGTGTCTTTTAATTACAAAATGGGCTATAGGGGGAATTGATGTTGAGTGATTCCCCAGAGATCCTTTAACACGATACGAGACTATAGGGGGAATTGACAGTGAGTGCTTCCCCAGAGAGTCTGCTTAATTGCGTAGATATACCATAGGGGTGATATTGTGTGTGCTTCCCAGAGGGTTGCTAGTACTTATAGGTTGGACCATATGGGTTAGACTATGAGAGCTACCCAGAGGTTTACCTATTTCTTCTTTTGTTGCTGGCTTCTTACTTGTGTGCTATACTTGTTAGAACTGTGGTTTGTAGCTGTTTGTGCTTTTCTGTTTACAACTTCTTATTTTAGTACTGCCATGTATTCATTGACTATTAGACACAAATATTTGGGTGATTGCCTACTGGGATTGTATCTCACACCCTGTTTGGGCCATGATTTTGGGCCCAAGAAGACTATGTTGCTGCAGGTATAGACAAGGGAAAGCACCCTTCTACTTCAGGATCTTGACTGCACCAGGAGCTGGGGAGCATGGGACCAAGACGTGGCTCGCGATGCGGAGGAGATTATTTTGTTTTTCTTTTTCACTTGGTTTCAGTTGTATTTCAGCACGTTGTTGTGATTGCTGTTTTCCTTAGATACTTGTACCTGCTTCATCATTTTCATCATAGTTATATCTCTACATTGCTTTCGTTGTTTGATTTTTGTTGTTATGCATGTTTTTTACTTCTTCTGCTGGTTATTGTTGTTTCTTACCTTGTATACCTTACTGAATAAGGGCATATTTTACCCACCGACTCACCAAGGCCCTCGCTACTAGTCAGTAGCCTCTGGAATTCGGGGAAACGCACTTGAGGTCATGTGGCGAACCAGGTACGGGGCACCAGTGGAGGGGCTCCGGACTCGGGACGTTACAAAGTGGTATCAAAGGAGTTCTTTTCTCATGGTTTACTATTTGGAGACCTTAGCCAAAGATAGGACGGATTCGGTACTTGGTATTAAGCTATGATCGGGAGTAGCTAAACCGTGTACAAGGAAAAGCCATACTACCTTGTTAATTGCAGTTTTCTGGTTTTGAGATTTTACGGTTGGTATGTTTTCACCTAGAGTGATTCATATGACTTGTGCGGTTATTGTTTTGATATTTCGGTTCTATTTCTGTCGCAACCCGATGAGATGAGGGTATTCCATCTCATGCATCATATAGGCACTTGTAGAAATCACATGTCATGCATTCTTACCATGCCATCTAGGGTGAATTAGCGATTGCATGCTGTTGTGACAGGCTCTGTGTAAATTATTCATGCTATTGTGATAGATGCTTGATAGATTTTCTGTTGTTATGTTAGAAAACTGTTTTTTTGTTCCTTGCTTAAAAATGAACGCCGAATTTTGGTTCTTGAGGTGTTATGGGCCCTCACGGATCAGAATTTGGCACATTTTCCCTTATTTTAGTGTTTCTGGAATTCTGTGCAGTTTCTGAGCTACTTCCCAGAAAAACCCAGAATACATGGCGTGTACTTTTTAGATACACACCGTGTAGTTTTTAGGGCGTGTCACTGACTGTGTGGGCAGAACACGGTGTCATAGGAGTAACTTTGGGAACACACCGTGTACCAGTTGTACACGCTATGTGAGTTTGGGGCTGTGTACTCAACCGTGTCACTAACAACACGGGCCGGGGAAGCTTGCGTAGAACACACCGTGTCCATCAGGAACACGCTGTGTGAGTTCGGGGCTGTGTACCCAGCCGTGTAAAGAACAACACGGTACGGTGTCTCCTTCGCCTATGCACGCCATGCTTGTTCAGAGCAAGCCGTGTAAGGTCCAGCCGTGTATACGGCCGTGTACTCAACAACATGGACTGCTGGAGCCTTGTCTAGTGCATGCCGTGGTTGTTTCAAACACGCCGTGTAGTCTCAGGTTGAGTCGGAGCGTGTGGGTTAGCCGTGTAAGGATACTCAAGAAGGGGAATAGTTTTCAAGTACATGCTGTGTGTGGGGGTTAACACACTGTGTAGTTTTTATTGTACACGACTTGTAGGGCAGGAGTACACGCCCATGTCAGTGGTTTAAGAAGACACGCTGTGTAGTTTTATACAAGCCGTGTAGCCGTGTTTTGCAATCTTGTGTGTTTTTCTTTCCCTGTTCCTGTTTTATACTCTTGTGTTCTCTTTCCTTTTTTTCTTCATCCAAGGTGTGCTTTTGATCTTTCAGAGCTATGCCTCCGAGACGTCCTCCGGTCGTACGTCTGTCGTCAGGCAGTGATCAGACGGCAGACAGGGAAGATCAGGGACTTCCTGTCGATCCCCCAGTCGAGCCAGCCTTGGCACCAGTTGTTGTACCAGTTGCGGGTGCCGATGCGCAGTTCAGGGAGGGTTTCAAGAGGATGATGTAGGACTTCCAGGGAGCACCGCCTCCTGCCTCGTCTATGGAAGACTTGACGTGGGTCTTTCAGCAGAAGCATCCTCCCACGTTCTTGGGGGAGGGAGGATCTCAGGCTGTAGAGTCATGGATGGAAGCTATGCTGACTATATTCGAGCATATGGAGATGCCTCCAGAGAGGCGGGTCAAGCTCACCACCTACATGATCCGAGGCTCCACCAAGAGGTGGTGGTATGTGATCTCACAGGCGGGTCAGCAGCAGGCTATGGCTTGGGAGGAGTTCTAGTGCGTGTTCTACGACTACTTCTACCCGGAGACCCTGAGGGCCGATCGAGCCCAGGATTTTATGAGCTTAGAGCACGGTACTCTATCTGTCATGGAGTATTCCTCTTGTTTCACTGAGTTGCAGCATTTTAGACCCCTTAGGGATGGGAGTTGGGTGTTATTGGCGAGGAAGTTTGAGGATAGACTCAGGCGGGAGATCCGCTCGCAGGTGAACATCTTCCAACTGACTTCCATTACTTCCATCGTCAACCAGGCACTAATTGCAGATCGCAATCTGAGAGACTCTAGAGCTGCGAGTCAGGGTGGTTCTGCTTCCAAAGTTAGCTTCCCTTCAGGTGATAGCAAGAAGCGCCGTTTGGAGCCTACTCGTGGTGATGCAAGGAAGCGAGACGCATCATCAGGTAGCCTGGTGACATGCTATCAGTGTGGCCGGATAGGGCACACGAGGCCGCAGTGCCATAGAGACCCCATTGAGTGCCGATCTTACGGCAAGATGGGTCACCTTTAGCGTTTCTGCCAGGTTTTCTCACCAGTAGCTGGTGACTGGGGTTCTTCCATGACTCCTCGTTTAGGAGCATCCCCACCAGTCTCTCAACAGTCAGGGAACTGGAGTTCTTCCGGCCATTCGGGCCAAGGTGGAGGTCGAGGCCATGGCGATCAGCCACTAGTTCCTCAGCACGAGTAGGGAGGTTCAGCTCAGAGTGGTCAGTCAGGGGCGCAGGGCCGCGATGCAGGCCAGTCTTTCGCCGTGGAGCAGAATTATCATGAGTAGGATCCTGACCCTTTTACCGTTCAAGGTACGATTTTAGTACCCTCAGTTTTATCTTCATCCCTTTTTGATACTGGTGCTACGCATAGTTTTATCTCTGTTGCCGTTGTGGAGAGCCTTGGACTCTACATCTTTTCTTCTGCTGAATCATTGACACTAGACACACCTTTGGGAATGAGGAAATCTTGTGTACGTCAGTGTAGAGAGTGACCTCTTGAGGATGAAGGGTATCACTTATTATGGGATATCTATGTCCTAGAGATGACATGCTATGATTTCATCCTTGGCATGGACTGGTTGATTCTCTTCCAGGCAGTCGTTGACTGTTATCGTCGCAGAGTCAGTTTCATTTCACCAGAGGGTGAATCTTTCCTTCATAGAGGCGAATGGGATGTTCGGGTGAGTCGGGCGGGAATCGAGCATCTTGGGCTAGGAGGAGTGACGGCCCAGATTGCTAGCCTTTACCTAGATGATCAGGGGACTCCACAGTTGGACTTTACTCCAGTGGTGGATCTCTTCTGGTATGTCTTTCCAGAGGACTTTTCAGGTTTTCCTCCATAGCGTGAGGTAGAATTTTCTATTGAGCTTGTGCCAGGAGTGGCCCCGGTGTCCATTCCTCCCTATAGGATGGCCACACCTAAGTTGCAGGAGCTCAAGCAGAAGTTGGAGGAGCTACATGCTAAGGGTTTCATCCGACCCAGTACTTCTCCTTGGGGTTCGCTTGTCCTATTTTCAAAGAAGGCAGACGGTACCCTTAGACTTTGTATGGATTATCGGAAGCTGAACCATTTGACGGTCAAGAACCGATATCCATTGCCGCAGATTGATGACCTTTTTGATCAGCTTCGAGGAGCCCGGGTTTTCTCGAAGATCAACTTGATGTATGATTATCATCAGTTTTATGTTAGACCATCAGATATACCTCTGACAGCCTTCAGGAGCAGGTACGGTCTTTACGAGTATACAGTCATGCCTTTCAGACTCACAAACGCACCTGTAGTTTTCATGGCACCGATGAACCGAGTGTTCCATCCTTACTTGGATTCCTTCGTCGTGGTCTTCATGGACGATATGTTGGTGTACTCTCACACTCGACACGACCATGTCACCCATCTTGAGATCGTTCTGGGTACACTGAGAGAGCATCAGCTTTATGCTAAACTCTCGAAGTGCCACTTATGGATGGATCAGATTCACTTCTTGGGTCACGTCATCTCAGAGGTAGGAGTATCTGTGGACCCAGAGAAAGTGAGAGTTGTAGTTTCATGGGTGCATCCGAAGAACGTTTTTGAGGTACGGAGCTTCCTAGGGCTGGCTTTATACAAAAGACGCTTCATTCGGGACTTTTCCAGTTTAGCAGCACCCTTGACAGGTCTGACCAAGAAGGGGGCAAAGTTCTTATGGTCAGATTCTTGTGAGTCAGCCTTTCAAGAGTGGAAAGGGAGGTTGACATCAGCACCGATACTAGTCTTTCCAGAGCCATGCAAGAGCTACACTGTTTGCTATGATGCTTTGGGTATCGGGCTGGGAGATGTGCTTATGCAAGGAGATGGAGTCGTTGCGTACGAGTCTCGGAAGTTGAGGCCACATGAGAGGAACTACCCTACGCACGATCTGGAGTTGGTAGCTATTGTTTATGCCTTGCGCTGTTGGAGACACTATCTTCTGGGAGAGCACTTTTTGGTCTTCACTGACCACAAGAGTCTCAAGTATATATTCACTCAGCATGATCTGAATCTGAGGCAGTGCAGGTGGGTGGAGTATCTATAGTCTTTTGACATCGATCTTGCCTATACGTCAGGAAATGGCAACGCCGTGGCAGATGCGTTGAGCAGGAGAACTCAGATTCAGGAAGTTTAGGAGGCTAGTAGTGAGTGGAAGCTGATGGATCTGTTCTCTGAGATGAATCTAGAGGTTCATGATAGACGGGGACATACTTTTCTATCTTCTGTAGCTGGTACCTCCACGCTACTTGATCGGGTATGGATGAGGCAACAATCAGAATCAGAAGGCTTAGTCCTACGGGAGAGTGTGTCAGGAGAGGACCCTCTTCCTGGATGGATAGTGGGTGAGGATGAGATCTTGCATTTCCAAGGACGCGTATGGGTGCCAGAAGACATACATGAGGAGCTGATGCGGGATTTCGTTTCCTCAGTTTGGGCAGTTCATCCTGGCATCACCAAGATGTATCGGGATATTCATCGCCAGTACTGGTGGACAGGTATGAAGAAGGATGTTGATGGTTTTTTCATGAGATGTTCTACTTGTTAGTAGGTGAAAGCAGAGCATCAAAGACCAGCATGCCTTTTACAGAAGTTACCCATTCCAGAGTGGAAGTGGAACGATGTTGCGATGGACTTCATGACTGGGTTGCCGAGGCCACCACGAGGGAACAATGCTATTTGGGTTGTCGTCAACAGACTTAAAAAGGTTGCTCACTTCTTGCCGATCAAGGATACCTTTAGTATCGATGATCTGGGACGACTTTACATCAGAGAGATCAAGCATCTACATGGAGTTCCACGCTCTATTGTTTCAGACAGAGATGCGCACTTTACCTCTCGGTTCTGGCAGGGACTTCAGAAGGCCTTGGGTATACAGGTACTTTTGAGTACAACATACCATCCCCATACTGATGTCCAGTCCAAGCGCACGATCCAGGTGCTTGAGGATATGCTCCGGGCTTGCATCCTTGACTTTGGCAGTTCTTGGGAGAAACATATTCCTTTGGTGGAGTTCTCCTACAACAACAGTTTCAAGGCGACCATTCAGATGGCGCCATACGAGGCATTGTACAGTAGGCCATGCTGATGACCCTTATGCTGGCTGGAGGCAGGAGAGGCAGCTTTCCTGGGACCTCGTCTTGTTCAGGAGACTTCAGAGTAGATAGAGCTGATTCGGAAGAGGATAGATACAGCAAAGTCTCGACAGAAGTCTTATGCTGATCAGCAGAGACGACCTCTGGAGTTTGAGGTCAGTGATCAGGTTTTTCTGCGTTTCGCACCGAGGTTGGGACACAAGAGGATTCAGAGACAGGGCAAGCTTTCTCATGGTACGTCGGACCGTTTGAGGTTTTGGAAAGAGTGGGGACGGTCTCCTATCGGTTGCAGCTACCTCAGAGGTATTGGGCCATTCACGACGTCCTCCACGTCTCTCAGCTTCGACGTAACTTTTCAGACTCGTCTCACGTCTTTCAGCCTGAGGAAGTCTAGCTTGAAGCGGATGCATCATTCGAGGAGCATGCTATCCGGATTGTCGATCGCAGTACGAAGGTTCTCCATGGGCGGTCTGTTCCTCTGGTACAGGTGCTAGGGAAGCACGGACGAGTACAGGATGAGACCTGGGAGAGGGAGGCCGATGTACGATCACAGTGGCCGGATCTGTTTGGGGATTCTTCTTCTCCACCTCATTAGGGAAATTCAGGGACAAATTTCTTTAAGGGGGGATGTTTGTAAGAACCCGTATCTTCGTTCAGGTATGTTTTTCTTTTTTTTTTCTAGAGTTTTTAAGAAAAATGGTTTTTCTAGAAATTTTCAAAGTACACGCCGTGTACTTTTTGAGTACACGCCGTGTACTCTGATCTGGCTCGAAGCCGTGGGCTGGCCATTCCCGGGCCACACACACGGTGTGTAGGGGTGACGTGGAGGCCGTTTTTGGAGATGTTTGGAAAGGACCCAGTACACGCCGTGTACTCTAAAAGTACACACCGTGTAGTTTCTTTTTTTTTCATTAAACGGACCGGGGTCATCGCTAACGCCTATTTCCATCTTCTTCTCCAGTTTTTGTCTACCCGAAAGCGACCGTACGACCGAATCGTCTCCGAGCTTCTGCCTCGCTGTCCTTTCTCCAATTCGAGCACGGTCGATTGCGTTAGAATCACAGCAGTGATTTCTTCCTTCTGCTTGAGCCTTGCTTCTTGATTTCTCCTTGTTTTCAAGTTATCGTGGGATGAACGTTTTGTGGGTTTTCTCAGATCTATGTCATTCTAAGGGGAATCTGTCTTCAATGTTCACGTATATTGATCTCCTAGGATCGAGGTAGGTGTTTTGTTCCTTTCCGTAGAAAGTTGATGAATATTTTGTGAAATTTCCACCAATACCCTTGAACAGGGTATTGTGTGTTTCCCGTTTTTCCATCTTTACTTGCATGATTTTCTTGAATGCTTTAGTAGAGGTTATTTCTGGTGAGTAGAGTAATTGTTTTTGTGCTCAGGTTGCTTTTCCATTCTTGTTTTTCATGTTGGGCGTTTTGCCAGTTGCCATACCGTGTTGTAGGATAGTGGAACTATCTCTTTTGTTTTACTTTTGATCATTAGTTGTTAGCCAAGTAGTTCTTGAGGTTTACTTGGATGATGCACGCGTGCTGAGCATGTTTAGTTATACTCAGGACTGTGAGAACCTAGATTAGTAGACCAAAGAGGGAATTGACGGAAGGGCTTCTCTAGAGTTTCTTTTAATCACGATGCGAGACCAAGGGGAGAATTGATGGAAGGGCTTCTCCAGAGTGTCTTTTAATTATGACGTGGGCTATAGGGGGAATTGACGTTGAGTGCTTCCTCAGAGAGCCTTTAGCACGATACGAGACTATAGGGGGAATTGACGGTGAGTGCTTCCCCAGAGAGTCTGCTTAATTGCGTAGCTGTACCAGAGGGGTGAGACTGTGTGTGCTTCCTAGAGGGTTGCTAGTACTTATAGGTTAAACCATAGGGGTTAGACTGTGAGAGCTACCCAAAGGGTTACATGTTTCTTCTTTTGTTGCTGGCTGCTTACTTGTGTGCTATACTTGTTAGAACTGTGGTTTGTAGCTGTTTGTGCTTTTCTATTTACTACTTCTTGTTTTAGTTCTGCCATGTATTCATTGACTGTTAGGCACAAATATTTGGGTTATTGCCTACTGGGATTGTATCTCACACCCTGTTTGGGCCATGCTTTTGGGCCCAAGAAGACTATGTTGCTGCAGTTATAGACAAGGGCAAGCGCCCTTCTAGTTCAGGATCTTGATTGTACCAGGAGCTGGGGAGCATGGGACCAAGCCGTGGCTCGCGATGATGAGGAGATTATTTTTTTTCTCTTTTTCACTTGGTTTCAGTTGTATTTTACCACATTGTTGTGTTTTCTTTTTTCCTTAGATACTTGTACGTGTTGCATCATTTTCATCATAGTTATATCTCTACATTGCTTCCATTGTTTGGTTTTTATTGTTATGCATGTTGTTTACTGCTTCCGCTGGTTATTGCTGTTTCTTACCTTGTATACCTTACCGAATGAGGGCATAGTTTCCCCACCGACTCACTAAGGCCCTCGCTGCTAGTCGGCAACCTCTGGCGTTCGGGTAAACGCGCTTGAGGTCATGTGGCGAACCGGGTATGGGGCACCATTGGAGGGGCTCCGGACTCGGGACGTTACAGATGTTACCAAATGGGTATGTCCTATATGGTAAAAGGGGGTTATTGTAAGAAAACTAACATGGATGGTAGCGTGTTTACCTATAAAGCACGCCTGGTTACAAATGGTTACAAGAATATTCTTAGTATTGAATATTGTGAAACCCTTTCACCTATTTTCGGATACCTTACATTCAGATATTTCCCTCTATAGAAGCTTACTCTGAATATAATATATATCAAATTGATTATAAAAATACTTTAAATAATTGTAATTTAGTCAAGGATGTGTATATAATAAAACCAAGAGGATATGAAGTGTGAATTGAGTCTACTATGGTGTGAAATATATAAATATCCATTTACGGAATGAATCAAGCTTTTTAGAGTTCAAACATCCTGTTTAATGATGCAATAAAGAGTTTATCTTCATCTAGAATGAAAATGATTCCCATGAATACCAAAAGATTAGTGGGAGTGTTGTAGTGTTTGTAATATTGTATGTGGACGACTATCACGAACCGTCCCCCAGGGCCCATGCCGTGACTACCCAATGCCCGCATTCCATTGTCTAGGAGTTGGATACTAGAACCAGAAGGAATTTCCCTAAAATGAGAAGGAATTTCCTCAAACCTGTACCAACACATAGTCCAAGAACAAAACAAGAAGAAACCACAAAGTAAAACTGCAGTAGTAAAAAGTGTGTACTGAAAGTAAAGGGGCCAGAATACAAGCCAAACTGAAAGATACAACTATAATATAAAATAACTTCTGAGATCATCCACCATGAAACCTACATGAAGGGTTGGTAAAACTCAACACCAAATTTCTCTGAATCAATCATTCACCTTTGTGTACCGCCTGGTCTTGGCTCCTGAGGTTTCAGTAAAGCTGCTCGTCGTCTGCACAAGACACAACAAGGTGTGGGTGAATCCCGTGCATGGGTGAATATAACAATACATAGTAGAGACCCCGAGACCCCCAAATGTCTCTTATAATTCCACAAAGGAAAACCACAAAGAATGATCTCAATCACAACACACAAAGAAAAATACTTATCTCAAACCAGGTATACAACTCAGTGATCAGGATTAAAGATGATTAGTCTTAAGCTATATCATATAATTCTATTAAGAAGTTCCACAAATGAACTACAAATAATTTGTTCCATTTTCAATCTAGACATGGTCGTATGTCTCTGATCCTCAATGGGCCACTCTAAGGGTGGTCCTCATTGGGTCGTGCACTGTTGATCGAAATAGGGTCGCTAGAATGCCGATCCACACAGGGCCGCTATGATGTTGATCTACACAGGGTCTCTAGAATGCTGATCCACATAGGGCTGATTGAATGATAATCCACATAGGGTATCTAGCATGCTAATCTACACAGGGTTTCTAGAATGCTGATCCACACAAGGTTGCTATGATGTTGATCCACATAGGGTCACTCTTCAATTGACAACCACCATAGGATTCTCGGCACTAGGTGCACTTGAGTTCTGTAGTATCAGATCCTCAAGATATCTGTTGTGTATCAACTACCACAACGTTTCAAAAATGTAGTAAACCAAAGGACCAACATGTCTTAAGGGTTCTTACGTGATAGACGACACGTCAATCAGATGCCCGATCTGTGAGTTATAAGAAGTTTAGTTCCGAGGGATCAGTTGTATTAGGGTTTGATCAACTTGGCCATACTCCAACATTTTCCAAAACTCAGGTTGAGTATCTCAAAAGGAACATATAATTACAAGTATTATAGCATCGCAGATGGTTCTTCAAACAACCTTATGGTTTGTGAGATACATCCTTTTAATCGTATATGGGCTGAAAAGGGTTCGGGTCTGGTCCGCCCTGGTCAGACTGACCCGACCCACCCCATCCTAGGTCGACTCGACCCAGTCAGGGTCTAACCTGATCTGTCTTGAAATGGATGGGCCATCCCGGGTAGGCTGGGCCGCGAGCTCAGCACCCTGGGCCGTGGATCAGCCCAGCCCACCTCGGCTGGGCGCGGTCCGCTAGTTGGCGCGATCCGCCAGCCGGGTTGCAGACCACATTCCCAAATGGAAAATCCATTAGTGTCATTTAATCAGCTACGCGATGTGGCACCACCCCTATAAGTGGGACCCATGGGGCGCGAGTCCCTTCACCCGCAACTCGATGTCACGACTCCCTTCCCCGCGGCGCGCGACGATACGCTGGATTCCGCCAATGCGGTTGAACGAGGGTCGGCCGCCGTGGATTATCTTCGCGGTACATGACGATGCACCGCCTGATACCACCACAGCCCACCGACAATGGTCACTGGTGCCTCCACACTGGTGTTGTTCCAGTGGAACATCCTCGGGCCACTGGGTGAGCTCTGGTGGTCCGTTTTTCCATCCAAACACACCTACTGGACTCCTGAGATGATGTTGTCACTACGTGGCATTCAAATTCAAGTTTTCATCGATTTCAAACTTCTCCCATGAAGAACATGACAAAAACTGAATCAGCGGAGGGTCTGGGCCTTGTTTGTTTGGCCCGCGCCCTCCGCATTAGCATCATAATAAGAGGGAAACAATTAATTCATCATAGATAAACAACAACTTGTTCAATAATTCTGAAATTCACCATTCTTTTCAAGAATTAGAAAAATAAACAATTCACTAGAATTTAAACAAAACCCCTACCTCGGAATCAGAGGAGAATTCACGGTGGTGGAAGAATAATCCACGCTTGATGAAGCCGCTGACATTCGTCAATCCCAGATCGATTCCTCTAACAATGCCGTTTGAGACTCAGTTCTTCATTAGAGGTAAGTTCTTTGACACTTCATCAGAGTTATCCCATAATATCACCAATCCCCCTCTTTTTCCAAGGCTGGAAACTAATTAAAAATGTGGAGTTTAAGAGTTTATCTCTCCTTTCTAATTAATAGTTTCATTAATCAATGAAATTAATGAACTACATAAATTAGATGAGGACTAGTTACATAAAAGAATAGTCAAGCCATTAAATGGCTTGAAAAATCAGTGGTCCCACAACTTCCACTCAACTTGGTAGAAAAATAAAATAAAATAACAATTTAATGTTATTTTATTATTCTTTAAAATTTTTAGCAAACTATCTTTTTCTCCTAACTTATAGCGGTTAAAGTTAATCCTCCCTTAAGCGAATACCGGTGCTTTTTATTCAATGGTTCCCATGGATATTTAATCCAAGCACTGATTCAAAGGATAGAAAATTATATCCGCACATTTATTCAACATATCTTTAATAAAGTTCAAAAATCTGTTTCGGGCACACCGGGCCTTAGAATTAAGGACTGTCAATTTTCGCAGACTCATAATAATCCTAAATAATTTAAAAAAAATTATATGGAATTTCTGGGTCTTCACATTCTCCCCACTATAGGAATTTTCATCCCCAAAATCTTAAAAAACTAGGGAAACAAATGGGGGTACTGAGCACGTATCTTATCCTCCCGCTCCCATGTTCTCTCCTAGTGATTCCCGTGCTACTAATGAACTTGCACCGAAGGAATCAACCAACCATGAGGGACTAACTTCTGTCAATCCTTTATCTCCACCAGAAACTCTGCAAACGTCTCCCCATCTTCGATGTCCAGCTCACCCAGTCGATAACGTGTGATGGATCATGAATGTACCTCCTCAGCTGCGACACATGGAAAACATTATGCACCTGGTGCATCTATGGGGGAAGAAATATATGGTATGCCACCTCACCTACTCTATTGAGGATCTGAAAAGGTCCGATTAACCTCAGAGATAGCTTTCCACCCCGACCAAACCCCTGTAATTCTCATCGGGGTGAGACCCATAAGAAGACATGGTCTCCCTCCACAAACTCCAAGGGTCTCTGTCTCCTATTGACATAAGACTTATAACAGCTATGTGCAGTCTTCATCCTCTCCTAGATGATCTGAACCTTCTTCATGGTAGCCAATACCAACTTAGGACCCATAAGTGTTGACTCCCCTGAGTTTGTCCAGTATAGTGGTGATCTGCAAGGTCACCCGTATAGGGCCTCAAACGGATCCATGTTGATGGTGGAGTTATAACTATTTTTGTAATAGAATTACACTAGTGGAAGGTGGTCCTCCTAACTATGGATAAATTAAAGGACACAAGACAGAAGAATGTCCTCAAGTGTCTATATGGTTCGCTTCATCTAACCATCTATCTGAGGATGCAAGGCGGTGTTCAAGCGTAGCAGAGTCCCTAATGACTCCTGTAATCCCGTCCACAAGTGAGATGTAAAACAATCATCATGATCTGAGATGATCATTGATGGAACCCCATGAATATGTACAATCACATGTATATAGAGACGTCCCAAGCTCTATATTGATCCCTTCTCTCAGATGGGTAGGAAGTGGGCCAACTTGGTGAGTTAGTCAATGATCACCCAGATGGAATCGTGGCCCCTTGACATATGTGGTATCCCTATCATGAAGTATATGGATATACCATCCCACTTCCACTCTAGTACCTTAACTAGATTAGATAATCCTACTAGTAATTGATGCTTGGACTTCATTTGCTGATAAGTGAGTAATTGTGATACGAACTCTGCCACCACTTTATTCATCCCTGGCCACTAGTACTGATGCCGGAGGTCCTGGTACATCTTTGCAACACCAGGATGTATCGCCAAAGGGGATGTCTGGAACTCCCTCAACACCTCCTCCAGAAGCATTACTGGTACCATAGTGTATCCTCTAAAGATGATGACATGCTCCCAACCTTCATAAAATACATCAGATGCATGTCCTAAGGATATCTGATCACGTCGGGCCTCATAGTCTACATCCCCAAGCTGTGCCTCCCTAACTTACTGAAGGAGTGGGGGAGTAACTATCATAGACTGCAGGTA
This sequence comes from Viscum album, assembly GCA_963277665.1. Lineage (NCBI taxonomy): Eukaryota > Viridiplantae > Streptophyta > Magnoliopsida > Santalales > Viscaceae > Viscum > Viscum album. Next base: position 317,726,763 of record OY728163.1, read on the forward strand.
AGCTTCTCCATAACTATCCATGAAGGATAACTGCAACGTGGCTAGCTGCTCTGTCACATCACTCAACAAATGTAGACCATACATCCTGTTGAGTGTGTCTGCTAATACATTCCCCTTACCAAGAGTGTATAATATCTTAAATTCATAGTCCTGGAGGAACTCTATCCATTATCCTTGTCTCAGGTTCAGGTAATTCTGTGAGAAGATATACCTAATACTCTTGTGATTAGAGTAGACTATAAAAAATTTTCCCATCAAGTAGTTCCGCTACATCTTCAGCACAAAGAATACTACTGCTAACTCCAGGTCATGGGTAGCGTAGTTATACTTGTGTTGTCTCAACTGTTGTGAGATATAGGTGATCTACACTCACAGATTCATTAGGACACAACCTAATCTGGTCCCTGATGCATCATAGTAAACTAAGTACCCAATGCCCTATTTTGGTAGCCTCAGGATGGGGGAACTCGTTAGTCTCTGCCTCAGTTCCATAAAACTCTGTTGGCATCTCTCCCTCCATATGAATGGTTGTCCCTTCTTTTTAAAAGTTTACATGAGTTTCAAAACTCTATAAAATTGAGGTATGAATCTCCAATAGTACCCATCCAATATCAAGAAACTCCACACCTCGGTCACACTCCTGGAATGCTCCCAAGAAATAACTTCTTCTATAATCGCCGAATCCACTACAACTCTTGACTCCAAGATAACATGCTCCAAGAAGTGGAATTACCATATCCATAATTGGAACTTCAAGATATTTCCATAAAGTTGGTGCTCTCAGAGTGTATTCAGAACTATCTTCAAGTGCGTGACATGCTCCTCCTCCGACACTGAGTATATCAAGATGTCGTTAATAAAGACTACCATGAAGTGATCGAGGTAAGGATGGTTGATTCTGTTCATGAGACCCATGAACACTACCGGAGCGTTGGTCATGCCGAAGGGCATCACCAAGAACTCAGAATATCCATACCGACATCTTAAGGTTTTCTTCAGTACGTCCTCATCTCGTACTCTGAGCTGATGATATCTTGATATGAGGTCCATCTTCGAAAACCATCAAGCTCCCTTCAGCTGGACAAAGAGATCATCAATACTTGACAGAGGATACTTGTTCTTCACGATCACCTAGTTCAGGTGCCGATGGTCCACACAAAGCCTTAGACTCCCATATTCCTTCTTGATGAACAAAATCATGGATGCCCATAGAAAAATACTTGGCCTTATGAACCCCTTCCTCTGTAAGTCCTCCAACTATACCCACAACTCACAATTATTTTCAGGATCCATCTCATATGATGGTGTAGATATCAGTGTTTTCTCGGGGTACAAGCCGATGTAGAAGTCTACCACTATGCAAGGAGGTAGTCCTGGAACATCATCAGGAAAGACATCATCATATTGGTCCACCACTATAAGATAACTCGGACCCCTCACGTCAACTGCTCCGAGGGTAAAGCTAGAGAATTGATGAGTGATCGTCTGTACCCTCCTTTAAGAAAGTCCATCATATGCTGCAAAGGTTCCCTTATCATATGTGATGGAAAACCTGATCCCATCCTCACGGAAACACCACACTTTGCACATAAAACAATTAATCTAAGCATGGACCATGGATAACCAGTCAATACCCAAGATGACATTGTAAGGCCTCGATGCATCTACTATGAGAACCCAGCCAAAGCTCTCTACTTCTAGAGTAATCTCACACTACCGACACTAGTGTGTGATCATCGAATCCTATCCCATAGGATTCTATAAATGTAATGATCGAGCCAATGGCTCTACCAGGATCTACAAGCTCCGAACGAGAGTTGTGGTAATGAAAGAGTGACTGTCACATGTGTCTATAAGTACTGCAGCTAGGGTGGGCTTGACACATATCGTAACTCAAATCATCTCTGGAGGACTATGGTTGTAGGCCTCAGCTACCTGAAGCTATGCTCATCCATGTCCTACTGCTCCTTGATGTCAGGGTGGACCATCTGAAGGTGGTAGCGGTAGGACCACAAATCGCCGCCCACCGCCTGCTACACGACCTGCTCCTCTGCCATGTCTGCCACCATATAGGCCTCCTTGCTCGAATCTCTACCTCTTCCTTAGTGGTCCCTTGAACATCTTCTGATCATCAGTATGGTGGGTAAAAAAATCGTAAGCCATGTGGACCTGCCCGCTACACGTGAGGAACAATCTACTCTTCTGTTGGACTCCTCTACCTCGTGATCTCCGCACCTCCGACCCAACATCCTGGGGTCATCCTCTGGAATGTTAGGCCCGCTTGGACTTCTACTTCATCTGCCTACTACCTAATGTATATGACTCGACTACCTATTGTCCGGTGGTGGCTATCACCATCGGTGCCTGCTCATTTAAGATGCTCTCCACCAATAACGCTCGCTCAAGCACTCCAGCCTGCATCAAGATATTGAGCGATATCATCAATACTCCTATCTCTCACTGGAGACCCTGATCAAAGGTCCAAGACCTAAATAAAGAGTCCCATACCATGTCGGTGGAGTAGCACAAGAGGTCAATGAATATCACTGAGTGCTGGGCTACTGTCAGGCTACCCTGCTGTAAGTGCAAGAGCTCCTGAATATGCACAGAGCGTAGAGTCACTGGAACGAAATCTGCCTTGAAGAGGTTCTCAAAGTCCATCCCAGTGAGAGTTTCCTCATTGTGTAACTGGAGCATCAGGACCCACCATCTCCTTACTATTCCCTAGAAGAGGCTAGAAGCAAGGATCACCATCTGATCTATTGGTATCCCAACTAGGTGAAAAACTCATTCCAAAGCCTCCATCCAGTCCTCAGATGCCTGGGAAAATGTCTCTCCTTGAAACCTCAGAGGCGTCTGCCATTGGAACTCATGAAATGTACTCGGTTGGCGTGCATTGTCCGCTAGTGGGTCTAGTGGAAACTGCTTCCCAATGAGGGGTGGTGCTTCTAGTGTACCACCTGAAGGTTCAACCGCTGTAAGAGGTCCCTGTACTGAAGCCCCATCGCTCAGTGGTCCATCATCATGAACTCTCTCTAGATTCCTAATTGGCTGTCTATGTGGAGGAATCCTAAAATGAAATAGGTTTACCATGGTCAATAAGTTATTCCTGGTGATCTAACTCAAAATTGATCAAAAGTAAAACATTTACAAAACACACAAAATCAGTGTTTTTGTGCCCTGAGTCAGAAATCAGAATTCAGGGTCATGGTGTATGGCTACATCATCCACCACACCAACACTGGACTCCAAGAACTAAAAACCACACACAAAATACTTAACCCTATAACTCCATTGAAAAGATCAGATTCTTAGTTCTTTAGTAGAACCGACTCTTTTGCTTCCAAATTAGCACGACACATCCCCCGGGGCCCGTTCCATGTCTACCCCAAGCCCTCATTCCATAGGCCAGGGGTTGGAGACTAGCACCAAAAATAATTTCTCTAAAATAGGGAGGCATTGCCTCAAACCTATACCAACACACATTCTAAGAACACAACAAGTAGAAACCATGAAGTAAAACTACAGTAGTAAAAAGTTTGTACTGAATGTAAAGGGGACAGAATACATTCCTAAATGAAAGATAAAACTACAATAGAAAATATCTCTTGAGATCATCCACCACAGATCTTACCTGACATGTAGGTAAAATTCATCTCCATAGATCTCCATGTCAATCAATCACCTCAGTGTATTGCCTGGTCCTAGATCCTGAAGTCTCAGCCAAGATGATCATCATCTACACAAGACACAACAAGGTGAAGATGAAGCCTGTGCATGGGTGATTAAAACAATACCCAATTGGGACCCCGAAACCCCTGAAGGTCTCTTAAAATTCCACAAAGGAAAACCACAAATCAAGATCTCAATCACAAAAAACAAAGAAAAATACTTAGATCAAACCAAGTATACAACTTAGAGATCAGGAATAAAGATGATTAGTCTTAATCTATATCATCTTATTCCATTAGGAAGTTCCATAACTAAACTATGAAGAATTTATTCCATTTTATATCCACACAGGGCCATATGTTGCTTATCCTCGATGGGGCGCTCTAAGGCTGGTCCTTGTCGGGTCATGCACTGTTGATCCACACAGGGTCTCTAGAATGTCGATCCACACAGGGTCGCTATGATGCTGATTCACACAGGGTCACTATAATGCTGATCCACATAGGGTTTCTAGAATACTGACCCACACAGGGTCCCTAGATTTCTGATTCACATAGGGTCGCTATGATGCTGATCCACACAGGGTAGCTCTTCAATTGACAGCCAACCACAGGATTTTCTGCACCAGGTGCACTTGAGTTCCACAGTATCCAATCCTCAAGAAATTCTATGTGTCTCCACTGACACGACGTTCCAAAAATGGGTAACCCAAAGGACCATGATGGTGTAAGAGTTCTAACGCGATAGACGACGCTTCAATCCGATGCCCAGTCTTTGAGTTATAGGCATTTTTGTGCCAAGGGACCGGTTAGATTCAGGTTCAATACAACTCCACTATACTCTAAATTTCTCAAAAACTCAGGTGGATTATCTCAAAAGGACCATCTCAATCCAAATATTCGAGTACCGCAGATGGTTCGTCAACCAGACGTCTAGTTTTTGAGATACAACCTTTTAAGCGTATCTGGCCCGAAAAGGGTCTAGGTCCGGTTCGACCTGGTTGGACCGACCCGACCTGGATCGTCCTAGGCTGAACCACCTGGTTCGGGTCGACCCAACCCGGTCTGGGTCTGACTCAGGTTTGGGTCTGACCCGGTCTGGCCCAAACAGGCTGGGTCTTTGCGGGCTCGGCCCGCTAGGCCACGGACCTGTCCGACCGACTAGCTGGCGTGGTCCGCCAACTGGGTGGCGGACCACATTACCTAATGAAAAATTCACTTGGGTTATTTAATTGGTGGTGCCACTTGGCACCTCCCCCTATCATTAGGACCCTCAGGACACATGTATCTTCTACCGTAGCTCGATGTCACGACTCCCTTCTCCGCAGCATGCGACGAATCTCCGCCTTCCGCCAACACTACCGGCTGAGGGCTGGCCGTCGTTGCTACCACCACAGCTTCCCTCCGCGACGTGTGGCGACTTTCCACCTACTTCCATTGTGGCTGGCCGATGCTCGACGGTGCTGGTGTCACACTGGTGAAACTTCCACGGGCCACTGGGTGAGCTCCAGTGGTTCGTTTTTTCTTATGAATGCATCTATGGGCCTCCTAGGATGATGTCGTCACTACATGGCTTTCAAATTCAAGTTTATGTTGAGTTATAACATCACCCATGAAGAAAGTGACAAAAACTAATGTGGTAGAGGGTCTGAGCCTTGTTCATTTGTCCCGCGCCCTCCGCGTTAGCATCATAACAAGCGGGCATTAATTAATTCATCATAGATAAACAATAAAACGTTCAATACTTCTGTGATTCATCATTATTTTCAAGAACAAGAAAAAGAAACAATTCACTTGAATTTAAACAAAACCCTTTATCATAATCGGATCAGACTTCACGGTTGTGGAAGAAGAATCCACGCTTAATGAAGCCACTGGTGTTTTTCAATCCCAGATCAATTCCTCCAACGATGTCGTTCGAGCCTCTGTTTTTCATTGGAGGGAATTTCATCGGTGCTTCGTCAGAGTTCTCCCACAATATCACTAATCCACCCCTTTTCCAGTGTTGGAAACTAATTAAAATGGAGGAGTTTAATAGTTTAAGTATACTTTTCAATTGATGGTTTCATTAATTAGTGAAATTAATGAACCACATAAATTAGATGAGGAGTGGTTACACAATAGAAGCATCAAGCCATTAAATGGCTAGAAAACTCAGTGGTCCTACCACCACCACTCAACTTGGTAGAAAAATAAAATAATATAACAATTTAATGTTATTTTATTATTCTTTAAAAAGTACAGAAACTAAAATTTTCTCTTGATATACTACGATCGAAGTTAAGCCTCTCTTAAGAAAATCCTGTCCTTGTGGATTCAATGGTGCCCTTAGATTTTTAATTTGATCACTGGTTCAAAAGATAGAAAACTCCTCCTGCATGTTTACTGAGCATTCCTTTAAAAAAGTTAAAAAATCTATTCAGGGAACATCGGGTCTCAGAATTAAGTGCCGTCAATTTTCACAGACTCATAATAATCCCAAATAATTTTAAAAAAAATTATATGAAATTTTTGGGACTTTAAAATGAAAAAATAATTATTATAAATGATATCCCAACTCTTCACTCCATGAATATGTTGCTATTTAAATATTTATATATGAAATAAATTGGTGAAACAACCTACATATTGAGTATGACTATCTATATAGATAAATATAAGTGGCTACTTAACTATATCAGATCACTTACATTGGTAAAGTAATAAATAGGGTTAGTATAGAGAACACCAAAATGGGTCTTTATCGGTGTTACATGGCATGAATATTAGGTTGATTCAATATCATTCTAAAGAGTTAGAATATATATATAATTCAATATGCATACATTATCAGATCTATGACGTATTCCTTGTTGTGTATTCAGCCCGATGCCACCTATGCTCTAATCACTACTAGTAGATACCAGTCCAATCCTGGAGAGAGTCGCTAATTTTTTTTAAAGAACATCCTTAAGTAATTGAGATGGACTACATATACGTTCTTAATATTTGGTGGTGAGGATGATCTCTATATAAAAGGTCACACTTGTGATCATTTCTAATCAGATAGAGATGATATGAAATCAAAATATAGTTTCATTTTTTAAAAAATGGTTAAGCTATAATTTATAAGTGTTCTAAAAAATCCAACATAGAAGACTCAAAAAACGAGGTAGAGTATATCACCACATAAAATACTACAAAGGAATCCATTTGGATGAAGAATTTCATCACTGAAATTAGAGTGATTCTTAGTATTGATAGAGTGATAAAGTTTTACTGTGAAGAAAAGAAAGATTTTTCTTTGGATAAAGAACCCCAATTTCACTAAAGGACCAAACACATACTGAAAAAATGCAATCTTATATATGAGATCATTGAGAGGGGAAATTTTATAAGTAGTTGGGTGGATACAAATGAAAATATAGAATATCTATTTACGAAACCGTTATCACAACACAATCATGAGAGACATGTATAAAATCATGGTATATGATAATTATGATATTTATTCACCCATTGAATAATGTATCATTTTATTATAATAAATTAAATATTTATTTATAATTCAATCATAAGTGATACAATTTACTTTATATAAAAAATAGAATGATAATATCCCATAAAGTGTATTTTTTAGTCTTCCCCATCAAATATAATCATAGACTATTATGGGATATGCTGATATGTTAAGGTTTGCATAGATATAATCTTATACTCGGGGAAATGGGTTGTATATGATATAAGAATAATTGATCTATGAGGTAGTAAATAGAGATTTATTACTTGGATTGACTTACTAAAGTATATCCTATAGAATTTCATATAGTAAGGGATATACTTAATGGTGTATTCTTATTATCAATCCTTCTCACTCAAGGATGGATAGATACTTAACATTAATAATTTCATGCTTTGATACCTTTCTTACAAAATTCATTATGACTTAGATAATCAAAAGGTTTTTGGGTACATTTCCAATCATGTCGTCAGTTGGAGCACAATCAAGATGGGAATTTTCCACTTATATGATAAGTAAAGACATCCATATCTTAATTTAATTAGACACTGAAAATGTATGAAAATGATTTTTTTGGTAACATATGATGTTCTCAATTACTTGGATGAGGGAAATATGATAAACTCATTTGTTAGATGAATGACATGTTATATATTCATCAATGCGGTTAGTCTTTTTTAGACAATCAATAAATGATGAGATGACCTATACTAGATTAAAAATATTCCATAAGTAGTGCTCACCCAATATCAAATAAAAATGGATTATATAGGAATATATATATTTTTTATATTGTAATAACTCAATATTTTATATTTATTTCCTTTGAAATAAAATGGAGGTATTCGATAAATTTCCTTACACATAACCCTAAGTCCAAATGAACTGTGAAATAATAATCCTTCATAGCCTAGATGTTAACTTAGATGGTATGAATAGTAGTAACTAAATTATAAAAAATATTTTTGAAGGTTTTAAATAATAAAAATTTATTTATTAATATATAGTAAATAAGTAATCATTTTTAGTAAAGTCATTTTATGTATCAATAATATGTTTTCAACAAAAGCGGTTTATATTAAATTTTGTGCAGGGAAAATATAATTAATTTATATGATTTTTTTGAAATTTTATTTAAATAAATGAAAATAACTTATTAAATCAACAAGTCAATATTATCTTAGGGTGAATTTTTCGAATTTTTCAAAAAATATTTATTTTTTAGTAAATAGTTAAAATACTGATTTTTGTAAAAAATTATTTTTTCATTTAAATTAAAAGTATCATTATATTTTTAATTTTATCTTAATGTAACATAATTATTCTTTATTTTTAAATAATACTAATAATTACTTATAAAAAATCATTATAATTTATTTAAAAACAATTTCATTTTTTGGGATTAAAAACCCATTTTTCTAAAAACTTTTTTTATGAACGCAATGTGTTTTTATATTAATAAATTAAAATATTACCTATTTATTGATTTTTTAATTAAATATATGGGTTATTTAATCATTTATATATTTTAACATTCATTTTATGGTTATTAAAAGTCAATAAATGGTAGTAAATTATGTTTTTTTCTTAAAATGTGTTTTTCTAAAACATATTTTGATTAAAGTTTTCATGCATATTTAAAACTAAATTTAGAATCTTAGAGAAATTAAATATGGTAAAATGGATTGAATATATTTAGTATTAAAAATAAATATAATTTAATTAGATCAAATTAATTTTGGATAATGATGAAAATAAAAAACAATAAAATTTTGTTACCATGATTAAGGTTAAAATGGGTTTTTTTGTGGGGTTAAACCAAGGGATAAGGGTTTTATTGCCACAAAAACCTATGAAGTTTTTATTTTTTTGAGAATATTTAATCCTTAATTTATCCTAACATTAAATATTTTCCCATTTTAATCCACTTTCCCATGAAAGTGACCTTATATCATTGAAATATTTTAAGAAATTCAATGTGTGCCCCTCTTATCACTTATAAAAGGGAACCTATTCTCCTCCCTTATTCACACAACATGAGCCTTATGTATCTTCCAATACATAATAAGAACCATTATATAATTCTTAAATTCGTCTAAGATCTTATTTTAATCACCTAATATCAATCATTCAAGGCTTAAGGAGTAAGCCAAATGAGGTCTTCCAACAATGAGGTATAAATCTTAACCAAGATATTTTAATTTTATTTCTTATTATAATTGATATGAACATATTTTATCAATTTAAAAATATTAATATAGTATCCTAAATATATTTAGATGTTATTATGATTATGAAATAACCATTTATCACCTCTTCCCTGTCAAATATGAGATAAAGGTACCACTCATGCGTACGTGTGGACTACCGCCTCCATATTGCGAAATGATTCATTTTCCTTCCCCTTATTTAATGGATGGTTATTTTAATATATTTAATGTATGTATATGATATTTAAAATAAAATAATTATTATTTAAATGTGAATTAATATTTACCTTTTTTGTTCCAATCATTGAGAAGTGGAAAACATCACTTATACATATGTACGGATTACCATCTCCACAAAGAGATGTAATTCAATTTTCATGAATGATTTATATTAATTGTTATAAATATTTATATAATGAATATATATGATATTTATATCATGATTTTAATTATATATATTAAAAAACCATGATCAAATTGTAATTAACATAACTTACGAACTAAAACATACATGAAAAACGAAGTAGTTAATCCCCGAAATGAGGATGATATGAAAAATTGTTAATGAATAACGAAAAAGATATTATAAGTAAACAATTTATGGTATTATATGTATTAATATGTTTTTTATAGATGTATAATCAATTTATATTTATTTTAAAAGATGTTTAAATACCTATGAAGAAATATGAACTTGAGGTAAGTGTTTCATGTTACAAACTCATTTTTTACCATGATTATTTATACTTAAATTTCATATGATGAAATTATATGATATATCTTTCAAAAATATTATTTATTTTATTATACTATGTTTATTTATTGGTATTGAATTTTTTATATCATTTTATTCTCTATACTTAATCAAGATACCAAAATAAGTTTTTTAAGTAAAATCCACTTTATTTCTCTCTTCAGTCAGAAATATTTTCTTCCATGTCCATATTTTATTTAATTTTTTGAAGAATATTTTTAATATTTTAAAAATATTTAATTAATTAATTTTAAACCCTTTTTAAAATTTATATAAATTTTATTTAAAGGAATATTCTTTTCATTTTACGAATGTTGTACTTTTGACCTTTTACCAAAACTATAAAAGGAATTTTTGTTTTAGCATACTTCACATGAACATATCTCCTTGAAATCATGAATTATATTTTATTTTAAGATTAATTTATATGTTTCATAGGTTATTTTATTAGAAATTTTTTTCCTTAAGTATTTTATATTCTTATATTTTAAATAATCGATTTCAAAAATGAAAAGATTAATTTTCTCACGAAATGTTCTAGTGATCTTTTAAAGGTATTTTAAACTAAAAAACATCCTTTGAAGTTTCTTATGATTTGGTGAGGATATTATCCATTTTTACCATATTTATTCTCTTTATGTATGGTTTATAATTATTATTATCATATATTTATGAATACTATATTCTTTCAATGGGTTATGATATGATGATATGATGAATGTTTTATGATCTTATGACACACCTGTTTATGGTTTCCATTATATGATCGATGGGATAAGAATTATATAGTTTTTAAAATTAATTAGGTACATAATTATATCTTATTCAATAATAAGAAGTATAATGCGGAGTGCACCTAGTTTAGTAAGGGACTTTATCCAATAATGTAGTCTTGACATTGAACCTTGACTAAAGAAATGATGGAATGGGGGAGTGAACCCAATCTGTTATAATAGTATTGGTAGTGGGATTTAAAGACATAAATTATTTTCTATTATCATTTACACGAAACAAACTTATTTCTTATTCTTATCTTATTTTATGATAACCCATTATGTATGATTCTTAACTCTTATGTCTTATATATTTTGATTGAAAAAACCTTATGTCATGATTCATGATTAAAGATATTTGACTGATTGGGAATGATTATTTTAAGATTTGATCATGTTCTCAAACCCTTTTTCTTATATTATTATCACTTATGACCATTTAATTTTATATCTTATATTTAGCCTTAGTGTGCATATAAGATTACCCTTTCTTATGTCTTCCTTCCCCAGGTTATGGATAATGTTTTTAGGTATGATATATCTTAGATGAGATATAGTAGTGAATAAATTAATAGGAAATGATGTAGAATTTTTAAGTACTAGTTGTTTATGTATACAAGTGTAAAAAATAACTAATCCTTTAAGGTTATAACATGGTTCATATTGGTATGTTTTGAATATTATAATAATAAGATGTATTTATTCATGCAAGTTTTGGGTCACTATAGTTGGCATCAGATCAAGGATTAGTTAATTTTGGAAACTAGGATGAGAAAATATACTAAGTCCTCTTAGGATAAGACTAAGTATTGGATAATTTCTTAAGTTATGTTAAATAAAGGAGTTTGGTTTCACAAGAAAATTCATCCCTGTCTAGATACTTGAAAGTGGATGCAACTATGCCACAAATGCACATAGGGGTAAAAACTTTGAATGAAGAAAATTAGGTATTAACTCGACTATCACCAAGGTATGATGAGTGGTCCTAATACTAAAAACCTATATAGTGTCTTCAAGAAGATATGATTAGGCTAATTCACAATTTATTTATGATCCATTATGAAGGTTTTGATTAGATATTGACCATGTATGACATAGGTTAAATCTAATGTATTGTAGATTGAAAAAAGGTATCCAGATCTAGATATCTTATGAATTTTATATAATATTATATGATTGATCACTCTATTTAATGATGTTTTATAGTCACACAAACCATTTTGGTTTTATTAAGGTACTAAAGATATAATTCTATTGTTGAGGTGGTAACATTAATTGTCAAATATTAAAGTACCATATCTGATCTTAGTTATATGAGTTACTGTAAATTATAAAAAGTCTCATGGATTTTGAATTCATATCCACATTGATTATATGTTGAATTAGAAGAATAAAAATTAAATGATACAATGATTACATCTTAAATTGATGACTCATATCGATTTGAAGTTTGTGAGAATGGGATTCTTGTAAATCATGATAATATTTCTCTAGTTGAATTTGATATAATTTTGGGAGTGTGTTGGATTTATTTATATATAGACCATATGAATTTACAATGAAGGTAAGTAACAGTTTATATTCTAATACAACATATTATTGTTAATTAGTGTGAGGATAAATATTAAATTACATTGGAAATTTTATCCGTTTCATGGGTCATGAATTATATTCAAGGTTCTTATATATCCCATATGGTTGAGGAATAAGTCAGCGTTGAATATATGTATATTTTTGGGAGTTTTTATGCCTTCTTAGAAGATATTCCTATTCTTCCTTTGAATCATGAAGTATAGTTTTCAATATAAACTATACCCGTTGATACACATATTTTAAAGACTCCGTATGTAATGTTCCTAATTCAGTTCTATTAATTGTATAAGAAAATCTAAGAGAATCCTAATAAGTTATTCATTCAGAGAAGTATTTATCCTAAAGGTTCACATATTCTTTTTTTAATATTAAATATCGATCAATGCACCCATGAATTTTTTATTAGGAACTTAACAAGATCATAATTAAGATTAAATTTCCTTTTCCCCCATATTGATGATTTATTTTATCAACTACGAGGAGCTCAATATTTTTCCAAAAATTGATCTTCGATGAGGATATTATCAATTGAGAGACAAAAGTGAATTAATATCCATGGAATCATTTCATTCAAGGTATGTACACTACGAGTTTATAGTGGTTCTGTTTATTCTTAATAATACCCCCTCTATCTTTATAGATTTAATGAATAGATTCTTTAGATACCAACATGATCCGTTTGTGATAGTATTTATAGATGATGTAATTATATATTCAAAGATAAAGGAATATTTGTAAGATCACTTAAGGGTTGTACTAAATAACCTAAGGAAAGAGAAAATGTATACAAAATTTACCATGTGTGAATTTTGGTTATATGAAGTTTCATTTTTTGGGTCCTATAATCTCAAGAGAGGGTATATCGGTGGATCCATTAAAGGTATAGGTTATTAAACATTGGTTCAAATGAACCAATGTGAATGAGATCCATATTTTTATTATATGGGAGGAATATTATAATAACTATATGTAGGATTTATCATGGATATCTAATCCATTCACCAGGTTAACTCATAAGGGATTTATGCTCCTTTGGACTGATGAATATAAAGAAAGTTTCAAGGAACTAAAGAGAAGGTTGGTCAGTGAACCCGTACTCATAGTACTATATAGTGGAGATAAGTTCGTGATTTATATTGATATATCAAACAAGTGGATGGGATGTGTTATTATATAAAATGATGTGACAATAGCCTATGCCTCATGAAAATTGAATATTCTTGATAAAAATTACTCAACTCATGATTTGGAGTTATAAATGGTAATATTTTCATTAAAGATATAGAGGAATCATATTTATAGTGAAAGTTGTGATATAAATACTAATCATTAAAGTTAAAAGTATATATTAACCTAGAATGAGTTGAATATGCATCAGAGAATATGGTTAGAGTTGATTAATGATTATTACTAATAAATACATTAACTCCCTAGAAAAGCTAACAAGACAGATTATTCTTTGAGTCAAAATGATTATGTCTGATTATCAATGATAAGGATCAAAAAAGATATAATATTTTTTTTTTGAAAATAATCAACCTTGAATTAATAAATTAATGGGATAAATATTATCTTTCTGAAATTAGTGTTCAACCATATATCCATGTGATTATTAAAGAGTTGTAGAAAGAGGATATGGAGCTAAATGAGAATGTTATAAGTATTCATGATTTCATCCTTGATTATGATGGAATGATAAGTTATATGAATTGAGTATGTGCCCCATCAATACTAGATAGGAAGAAGGAATTATTGGATGAAGCTTATAACTCATAATTGTTTATTTATCTTAGAAGTATGAATATTTATATAGTACCAAAAGAGTATTTATGGTTAGAAAATACAAAGAGAGATATATCAATGTATATATCACTATTCTTGGTATATCAGTATGTTAAGGGTTATAGTTTTAATTTTAATGGGATATTAAAACCATTACCAATAGTTGAATAGAAGTGAGAAAACATCTCCATGTATTTTTTCATCGGACTCCTCAAAATGTCTAAAGGATATAATGCTATTTGGGATGTAATCAATCACCATAAAATCCAGAACACTTAATTGATATCATATAATATTTATTTTTAGATCATATTTATATGATATACATTACTGAATTGGTAAGGTTTCATGGAGTACCATATTCTATTATATCTGATTAAGATATGAGGTTTAACTTGATGTTATAAAAAATTCTTCAACAATCTATGGATATATAGTTGTATTTTAGTAATTCCTGTCATCATCAGATTGGTGTTCAATATTAGAGGACCATTAAAACTAGGGAAACATGTTGAGATCCAATTTTCTTGATTTAAAAGGTGTTTGGGATCAATAGCTTCCTCTTGTCGAGTTTTCTTATAATAATATCTTCTATTTATGGATTATGATGGATCTTTATAAATATATCTTTAGAAAGAAGTGCATAAATACCATATATTGGGAATACTTTAGATAAATAATTCTATTGGGATATTATCTAGCTTAGGAAATGGTAGAGAATGTTATATCCATTCAAAACGTCAAGGCATCTCAGATTAGACGATAGAGTTATACTGAGAATTATCAGTGATTTATGAAATTCAATGTTGGTGATAAGGTTTTCCTATTAATTTCTCAATGGAATAATTTTATGAGATTTGGAAATAATATAAATTTGTTACATTTTTATATTGGTCCTTTATAGATTCTTGATCATATTGGGATGGTTCATTATCACCTAGCAGCCCCAGTGAACCTCTCCCAAGTTCATGATGTGTTTCATTCATCTCTCCAAAGGAAGTATATACCTGATTATTCAGATGTACTGAACTCATAGGTTATACAAATATATCATGATATTTCTTATTTATAACAACTATTATAAATCTTTTATCATAGATATAAAGATATATGGCACAATAATACTCATCTGGTTAAAGTTCTTTTGAGGAATTTAACACGTGAAGAAGTTACATGAGATCTTGAGGATATGATAAAGCAAAGATATTTTAATTCTTTTCACCAGAGTGATTGAATTTCTAGAAAACATTTAATTTTAAGGAGGTTTTAATGTAACACACTAGGAATTTTTAGGTATTTACTTTGAAATAAACATGAATTATTTGATTTTATTCCCTACACGCAACCTCAAGTTTGAATGAACCACAATATAACAATCCTTTATAACCTAGTCCTTAAAATTGTTTGTATGAATAGTAATAACCACATTATGAAAATATGTAGAATTTATTTATATAATGAAAATTTATTAATTTATAAATAATAAAAAAGTACCCAATTTTTAGTAAAGTCATTTTATGCTTCAAAAATATGTTTTCAACAAACGAGGTTTTTATTAAATTTTGTAAACATAAAATTTAATAAATTTATAATTTTTTTAGAAATGATATTTTAATAACTTAATATCATTTTTAAATAGTCATTTCAATATTATCTTAGGGTGATTTTTGAAATTATTTCTAAAAATATTTATTTTGTAGTGAATAGTGAAAAATACTCATTTTTGCAAAAACAATCAATTATTTTCAACAAAAAGTTCCATTTTTTTGAATTTTATGTTTTATTAAAATAATTATCCTTTAATTATAAATAATATAATTAAATACATAGGAATCATAATTATACATTATTTTATAATAAGTTTATTTTTTGGCTTAAAAACACATTTCTTCTAAAAACTATATTTATGCACACAATATGTTTTTTACTTAATAAACTAACATGAAATCTATTTATTTATTTTTTAAATAATTTATATAGATTATATATTAAATGATGTATTCTAACATTTATTTTATGAATTTTAAAATTCAAGGAATGGATGTAAATTATGTTTTAAGCATAAAAATCCATTTTTCTAAAACTGGTTTTCGTTGTGATTTGTACTCTTATTTAAAATTAAATTCTGAAACTTGTAGAACTTTTATCTAGTAAAATTGATTAAATATTTTTAATCAACTTAATTAATATAATTTAATAAGTTCAAATTAATTTTTGGTCACCATGAATTGAAAAAACCCTCAAATTTCATTACCACTATTAATGTTAAAACGAGTTTACTAGGGGATCAAACTGAGAGATACGTGTAGGATTTCCACACAGACAAAAAATTATTTTTTGAGGATTTTTCAACCTTAAAATTATCATACCTTTGAATAAATTTCCATTTGGAGGCACTATACCATGAAAGGGACCTTATATCATTGAAGTATTTTAATAAATTCCATGTGTGTCCCTCCCTGCACATATAAAAGGACACCTCTTATCTTAGCCTATTAACACAATTTGATCCTTCTAGATTATAAAATTACTGCACAAAAACCTTAATTTATTCCCTCCCTTCATCCTAGACTATATTCTATTATCAAAAGTATAATATTTCAAGGATTAAGGAGTAAGTGAAAGGAGGTCTCTCCAAAAAGAGGTATAAATCTTAAAAGAGTTTGTTCAATATTTTTTTTATTATACGTCATAATTTTTTTGTATCTATCATATTATTATTAAAAATGAATCATAATTATAGATATAAGTTATTATTGTTATGTAACAACAATTTACCACCTCTTCTTCATCAAATGATAGATGGAAGTACTACTCATGCGTATATATGGAATACCTCCTCCACATTGTGATATGAATCATTTTGAATCCCCTTATTTCATGGTTGGTTATTATTTTATATTTAAGGTATATATATTTTATTCATTATAAACTAATTTATATGTAATGGTAAATTATTATTTACCTTTATTTTGTTCCATCTGTAGAAAAGTGGATAACATCACTCATACATATGTATGGACTACCGTTTCCACAAAGGGGTGTAATTCTTTTTTCTTCACTGATTTATATTAATGGAGATAAATATGAATATAATAAATATATAAGATATTTAAATAAATATTTTAATTCTATAGGTGATGAAACCATGATCAAAGTGAAAGGACCATAACTATCGAACTAAAACATACATGAAAAGCGAAGCAGTTATCCCTCAAAATGATGATGAAAATGAAAGATTCTTAATGAATGGGTGATAAGATATTACAAGTAAACCATGTATGGTATTATAGTTATGAATATGGTTCTGTTATATAAGCATATTAAATATTAATTTATTTTATATGAGGTTATAGTGCTTCTGAATAAAGACAAACTTGAGGTTGGGGTTTTATACTACAATCTCATTTTTACAAGAATTATTTTTTATTAAAGTTATTATGATGAAATTATTTGATATATCTCTAAAAAATATTTTTTTATTGAATTATGGTTATTTATAGATATTACATTTCTTAATTTTATTTTTATCTCTTTAATTACTTAAGATAATGAAAGAATGTTTTTAAAGAATAATGATCTTATTTCTCTCGTTGATCTAGAATATTTTCATCAATGTTTTCTTTATTTAAAAATATTTTAAATATTATATAAAGATTTGTTAAATTAAATTTTACCCTTATTTTAATTTCCATAAAAATGTTTTAAATGAATCTTTTATATTGACTTCCGAATGGCGTACTTTAGAATTTTTACCAAAAACATGAAATTAATTTTTGTTTCAGCATATATCAAATGAAGGACATTGCCCACCATAAGAATAATAATTTTTTTAAATACTATTTATTTGTTTATTTGGGTATTATTAAATAATACACTTTCCTTAATATTTTGTAAACTTTAATATTTTAAATAAGTTATTTCAAAATTAAAATGGTATTTTTCTCAAGAAATATTCTAGTGATATTTTAATGGTATTTTTATCTATAACAACATCCTTTTATAATTATTATGATTTAGTAAGGATATGAACAAATGTTACCATATTTATTCCTTATATGGATGGGTTATGATTGTGGTGATGAATTTTTTTTGAAACCAGTATCCTTTACATGGGTTATGGTATGATAATTTGATTAATTGTTTATGAAATTATGCCACACATATGTATGGTTTCAATTATGTAATGGGTGGGATTAGAATTATATATCCATATAATTAATCTTGTAAAGAATTATAACTCTTAATATTTTAAGGATTTAAATGGGGATTTAATTCAATTCAGTAAGTTACTTCCTAAAATATTATCTTGGTTGTGAACCGTGACTAAGGAAATGATGGAATGAGGAGTGAACCCAATCCAGTAGAATAGTCTTGGAAGCAAGCCTTGACAAAGGAAATGTTTTTTTCTTATGTGTTTGACACAAACTTATGAATTCTTATTATGTTATGTTCTTAGGACTCATGATTAAGTATTACACACTCTTATGTATTATGTATTTTCATTGACAAAAACTTATTCCATGATTCATGATTAAATATATCTAACCAATTTAGTATTATTATTGTAATGTTTTATCATATTATCAAATAATTATTATTATCTTATGTTAACTTATGATAATTTATTGATATATCTTATCTTTACCCTTATTGATCATATGAGATCAATATTTCTCATTTTCCCTTCCCCAGGTTATGAAGAAAGGTTTTAGATTTGATATGTCTATGAAGGGTTCTAGTTGGGAAGAACATAATGAGAAATGATATAGATCTTATATGTACCAGTTGTTTATATATCCAAGTTTCCAAATATACTTAAAATTGAAGGTTATGGTGTGGATCATATTGATATGTAATTTATATTCTTCTTATAATATATAGTATTTATGTATGTAATGTTTGAGTCACTATATATATGATATATCTTATAGTGTATTTTTTGTATAGATATAAGAGTATGTTTAATGGATATCACACTAGAAACCTTTGTATATTGAGTATCATTGATACTTTTCCAAAGGACATTATTTTCTTATATTAATAAATTAGGGATTTCATATTTTTTTCAATGCTATTAATTCTTACAGGGCCACATAGCTAGGATTTTAGATAAGGATTAAGTTTAATATAACGTTTTTGTTCAAAAAATAATATACCTTGATAAAACCAAATCTAAAATAAGTTTTCGATGGATTTATAAAATTATTTGAATTTTTTCATAAAGTTATTTAGAATTTTAGTGAAATTGTGAGAATATTGTAAGTGAACTAAAACTATATGAATATAATTCATATTGCTTAAGTATATATTAGGTATATGGTATCCCTAAGCTTGAGCCTAATGCTACATTAGAACCAACGTAGGCTAGTTCCATGGGTTTCAAGAGATGGAATTCGAGCTTATGCATGGAAATACCACATCACCACCACACCTTAGGTTTCTATTCCATGAGGTGGATTATTAACACATGAAAATTTCTATTGAACTTTTCAATGAATAACACTCTAATGGGAAATAATATTTGGTGTTACTACCAATTCTCATCATTTATTAAAGATAACTAAGTTCTTCATTTATAAAGGGATCATCTCATTGGTATTTTTTGTGTTGTTGGTGTATGTGTGGGATTATTATAAAGAAAATAAAATAAATTAAATACTTGTATAAGTTATATTCTCCCTAGTACTTTGTTCATTTATTTACAGTGAAACCAACATCACTCTTTCAAGCATATACTAATCCTTTGGCTGAAGAAATAGAATCCAAAGGCTGATGTATCACATAAGGAGGCGAGAAACCTAGCTTTCTTGCTCCTATGATATCTATAAAAACATACTTCATCAAAGAAGATGATGGATTCCACTATACAATCATTTTAGGTGTGATCTATTTTTTATGTTATATTCATTTTTTATACTGGTTTATTTTTTTCAGAATATATTATGCTATGTTATTGGTTTTTTTATACAAGAAAGGATTATCAAATTATCTCTAAATTACCATCATGTACGATGTAATCTTTATTGATGATACTACATTGAAGTTGTGAGTTTTATTTCTAAAGAAAAATTACAAGGTATTTAAAACCTTCATTTTATAGAGATTCATGATTGGAAAATATTTGGGAAGAAAATTGAAATGTTTTATGTTTAACAATGACAGGAAATATAAAATAAGAGATTTCAGAAGATTCTACTAGGAGAAGAGAATATAGTTTGAGAAAACATTACAAGGAACTCTAGAATAAAATATAGTCATAGAAAGGATGAAACATACATTATTTAAGAAATAAAGGAGGTGAGGATACATTCAGGTTCTCCCAATGTGTTTTGATCAGAAGTAGTCAATTTTGTGGCATACTTAGTAAACATAAGTCCTTACTATCTAATTGGTAAAGTGATTACAGAATCCTCTTAGTCGAAAATAAAGGTGAAAAATTCATATCTCAAAGTATTAGATGAAATTTACTATATCCACATTGATTCCAAAGCAAAGGAAATGCTTGCATCTAAGTATCGAGAATATTAATTTTTTAGGTATTCCAATGAAGACTTCGGATTTTTGATTCTGGATAACAACACTTGGAATTTTTCAAAATCCAAAATGTGATATTCAATAAAAAATATTAAGGAAGTATTGGAATAAAGAGAAAGTTTTTAATGAGATTAATGAAACAATTTAGGTTGAGTTTTACTAAATGAATGTGTATAAGTTATGGATATTTTTATAATTTTAGGGAATACACCAGTTTTGGAAATGCTAGACCATATAGAAGAAATTATTGAAGGGATTAAAGTTTTGATACTGTTTCCGAGTAATGAAGTACTAAAGATATTAGGGTAAGTATAATATTAAGGAATATATTTTAAATTTAGTGTTATAGTAGTAGTGTTTCTAGAAGGAGTATATCCACAATGTTAGTTACATAGGTCTAATAGGATTCAACTCTAATTTTAGAGATAAAGAAGTTTTTTCACTATATTATTCTCATGATAGATGGAGAGACCGAGATCCCAAAGGATATTTCAATAATGAAAGACTCAAATACATATGAGTTAGAGATGAGGGATTAAATGGATTCCTTAAATTTATAAAAAAATGACCAAATGGAATGAACTACTAGGAAGAGGGTACATAAAAATAAATATATTTATCAAATGAAGAGGAAGCTAATATTAAATGATGGTATAAGGTAAGGATTTTTAGGAAAGGGTTTCAATAAATATATGGTGATTGTTTTGAGAAATTTTCTATACTTTTTGAACACATGAATCTTTATATGATGATATTTATGGTTTATATGGAAGGTTTTATTCTAGAGTAATTAGATTTGAAGAATACATTTCTACAGGGGGACTTAGATGAAAAACTATATGTGGAACATTTATAAATTTTCATAGTGAAATGGAACAAGAAAATTGTGTACAAGCTAAAGCGTATCCTTTATGTTTTGATGTAAGCACCAATTCAGTGTAATGGAAGTTGAATTCCGTTATGTTGGAACATATGTTATTCTTGAGTAATTTTTATCATTTTGGTAACTAGAAGGTGTTCAATGATGGGAGTTTCACTATTTTAATTTTCTATATTGATGAAATGTTTATTTTTGGTCTATTAATGGATATCAATGATGTGTTGAAAGCTAAATTGCATAGAATTTTAGAGGCATATGATCTTGATCCAACAAAAATATCTTAAGGATGAAAACCATAAAGAACTTAAAGTCATGAATGTTTTACCTGACTTAGTCTGACTATATCAAGAAATTTGTGGAATGTTTTGAAATGATAAAAGAAATTAGAGTTACAAAATCTATAGAAATGCATTTCCTACTCATAAAGGACATGAAACAATGAATTGATGTAAAGGCTTTCCACCAAATTACATTTTTATTCCATGAAAATAATTTTTAAGTGTTGAGTGGGAACCCATATAGTAAATGATCAATAGTTAATGAAAATTAAACAAGGCTTTTATGTAATTTTAGTTAAACATTAATCTATTGGAATTATTCATCCTTATAAGACTCCAATTAGTTGATCTAAAGTTCCACTCTAGCTCATTTTATATATGTTACTCAAAGGAATGTGCTATATGGTCTCATATCTTGAAATAATTCACTGTATTGATATTACCTTTATTAATGTCATAAAGAAATATGCAATCATCACTATCAAAATACACACCTTGTTCTTTATTTTGATTAATTTTTAGATACCTTTCATATATACTTTGGTAGTCTTCTTTTGAATATTTAACATCATATGAAATTTCCATGCACTTCTTTGTGATGTAGAAGTAATATCATGGAAGGTGTGTGATATCTATCCTCATAATCTATATTCCCCTATTCTCAAGTTGTGATTAGAAACCCCTAACCCTAATTAACTCTTTGGCCCACTCAACCACTTATTTGGAGGTATGATCATAAACTAGATCCAAATATGGATCCCCTCAATTGGGCTCCTTAGCCATATTCGGTCACTTATTGAGCTTATGATATACTTCTTTGTTTTTGTTTTCCTTACTCACAACTCTAGTTTTAATGGGTTCAGGTAGTTTAGAGAAATATTTAAATTATCCATCTTTCATCCATTTTGTTACTCAGAATTCTCCCAAGACAATACCCTCTTTCTTCCCTGTCTCCTTTCCTAAGGTCTGGGTAACTATTTATTGAAATCCCTCATCTTAATCTGATGAAGGATGGGACTTTATTTATTCATTAACTTTGTTCCATGAAATGAATATCTCATTTGTCTCACCCGATACCTCCAAAGATTCCCCCAATTGATTGAACATGTTCTAGGTTATAGCTCTAGGGGAAATTCCAAATATTATAGGATTGATTTACCTTGACCAAAAACTACAAGTCTTCTCACGTGAGTCTACTATAAAAACCTTATATATAAAATCCCCTCAACCATAGATTTGGGGATTCCAGTACCAGAACCAACTAGAGGCTGAAGAGAGTTTACATCCAACATTTATTTCTATTAGAGACTTACCCATTCTTCTTCATTACCAACATTTTCATATGAATGAGCATATATGTATACACCTCATTGATGGATCAGGATTCCTGATCCATCTTAGAAAATACTTGATAGTCAGTATCCCTAAGTGCTAAAAGGATACCCATATTCTTTATATGTCACTCTTATAGTGTCCCTTGATTATCCTCCTTTACAATATTGACTTTACTAGTGTTGTTTGTTTCATCTCTAGGGCTATAGACCGATGTACCACTCTTTAGTAAACATGAGATTAATGATAGACAAAAATTTATAATTATTTTACTATATTTCATTGAGTTGATCTGCATTATTAATTCATAACCTAAGAAATTCAAATGATTCTATTATTTTTTGAGGTTTTTCCCTTCATTTAAAAATTGACTAAATATTTATTTTTAGTTGTTTATTCAGTTATTAATTTTCAGAAAATCCATACATTAGTTTTTGATAATCAAAATTTCCTTGTTTATAGACTACAAATTTTATTTAAAAATAGTTTTTAACAATTTTGAGTCAACTTGGAAAAATCAATTTTTTGTTTTTTAAAATATAATTATTTTATTCAGTTTTGAATTTAATTTAAAAATTAAATTGTAAAATGGATTGAATTTGGATTTTCATTTTTTAGAAGAAATAAATTGATTATTTTTTAGAAATTTGTAATGAAAATGTCAAATGGATTATATTTTAAAATTTAATTTTTTATACATTTGATTTAGGATAATCACGCATTAATTTTACGGGAATTTAGTTAAAGTATTAAAAGTCTTCCCATTCATGATTTGTAATTTCTTAATTAATTTAGATAATTTTGAACTGAATTTGAGAAATGGATTTTATAATTATTTTTTTAATGGTTTAATTTGAGAAGAAATTTCTTTTATAATTAGACTAAACGTAATATTCTTTATTTAATTTGTAATTATTTAAATTATTTTTTGAAATTAAGTTGTTAAAAACTCTTGATCTATATTTTCTTTCAAATAATTTAATAACAATTTTTTTTAATTAAAAATAGAAATTTGAAATTTAATTTGAAATTTTATTATTTGATTTTAAATATGAAAATTCCTTGACTAAAAAATATATTTATTTTTGTGATGTAAAGATCAAACCCAAATTTGTCAAAGGCATGAATTGACCATGCCGGTTCACCAGAAAATTTGAAAAGTCCTAGGGTACCACATGTTTAGAATTACAACTGAATTTGTGTGAAGAAAAAAGGAAAATAAAGATATCACAATGTATTAGATCTACTTCACCCTTGGGTGATCGACCACATGCCTATGTTTTTGAGAAACCAAACTAAAAATTCAGCAAAGGATAGTATGAACCGTGATTGATCTGGATCGACTGCATGAAGACTACACCAACTACACCTTTGAAAATATCACAAAGGGATTAAGCTTACACATGTTTGTTTCAATTGACCGCAAGATGTTCCATTCTCTATGCCAGACCTAAAATAAAAAAATTCACAAAGGTAAGAAATTGTGGAAATATAATCTACCATAGAAATTCACTAAAATCATCCATGCTTGTCTCCCTCCACCGATTGACCAAAAATCCACCAAGATCTATCCTATCTAAGAAAAGATCCATACTAAAGAAGACTTAATTCCCAGGCCTCTACGCATGAATCCAAATCCAAGTAGGGAAGATGAATCCCCACATATTCACTATATTCTAGATTAAGCCAAATGACCCGAGCTCGATTGAAGAACATATTAAATAAATTTGAGGATGGGGATCTAGGAAGATATCAAGTCCGCAATAAATTTGATTCCACACTAATACTATTAAATTCTGATACCTTGTGGGCTCATCGATGGAGAAATTGAGCCCTGTTTCCTAATGAAATAGAAGTAGATGGAGAGATTGATGAAGTTGATTAGAAAATAAATAGATCGAAACCACCTTGTTATACTAAAGATTACCATTCCAACCAATGAAAATGAATGGAGTATCACTCAAGCTTGGTAAGAAATCTAAAACGTGATCAATGAATCCCGAAGTAAGATGAACCAAGGATGATTGATCTCAACAAGGATTGTTTAAGAACAAATGAGTCCAAGTGAGACTAAATGAGTGCGGGAGATCAGTCACATAAAATATAAGACTAGACCAGAGAAAATTGTTTACTACATAGTTACATTTTCTCCCTTTGTAATAATTTGAAGACCGGAGAGACTGTGGGTTTGTCCCAATGAATTGGATACACATCCATAATCTAGAACACACAATGTGCTTGAATAATTTAATTAATAAATAGGCACTCACTTTGCATCTCTCCAAAAAATGGTTGATCAACCCCATACAATTAGAATACACAAAACACGCCCCTTCTAGGTTGACCATACATATAGACAAGGAAAATTGTTAAAGTTAGTGGAATCTAATGATTTGAATACAGTTACTAAATATGGAAGATACAATCCGGTTTCTGGATATGGTTTTAATTGGAATATATTTTTTGAAAATGATTCAAAGCTAAAGTGATGAAGCTGATACATGATGATGAAGATTAAAACCTACTCGATCCCTCTCCATAAAACCCATTAAAATTTCATTGATCTTATAAATTAATTTCTATTTTTTTTATTTTCAACTCCATCATTTGTACTATCCACGAACAATTTTATGATTTTGATGCCTAACTGCAGTGATGTATTAGTGATAGATAAAATCTTTTCTATTAAATTTAAATTGAATTTAATTGTTTTAAACCCGAAAAAGTGTTACTTTGAGATATATTGAAACATTTTTATGATATTGGTAATATTTGAGATTAATAGTAAAAATGGATCATTTTGTATTTTTAACTGTTTTAATTCATTTCTGTATTTTGGCCATAACATTTTCTATACTAATCCAAATTTAAATATTATTTATTTTCCAAATTCTACACATCTATGGATTCCTTCCATCCTTCTTAACCAAAAGATGGATTGGCCATATGGAAACTCAAAAGAAGATCACAAGTGAGAGAACGAAAATTGTTTACAGATCTTCCATGTTTTGGCGTGGGATTCATAAATCATTCACGGAGGGTCCAATGGTTGTAAAATTATGGGCGTGGATGCGAAAGGGCTTTTAGAACATCTTTAATTAAGGCAAGTCTATGTTAAGTGGCTGTTTTAATGATCATTAAAGAATTCTAATCTAGAGGTTTGTGATTTGGAGAATCTGACTGGATAGAGTACATTGTGAGAGTAAAACGGGTTTAAGTCTCGGAATACTAATCCAGAGATGTGGAGTGTTTTAAGGGAAATGTACAAGATAATTATAAACAACATTCAAGAAGGGTGATATGCGTGAATATGTTATTTAATGGGTCTGCAATGTGTCAACTTTCAGGGGACAAATTATGGCTATAAAAGGAGGGGAGATACTCCATCTCAAAGCATCTCTCATTCCATCCCATTCCTTCTAGGACACCATTCAGGAGAAATATTCAGATCTCTCTCTTTTATTTATTTTTCTTTTCCATATATTTTAAATTACTTATTCTTCCACATTCATATCGATTACTCTTACCATGTCGGGGTAAACATTTGGAGTGATTGGGGAAGGGTTGGTTTTATATTTTGTAATGCTTGAGTTCTTAGACGTAATTGAATGAAATTTATTTCTTCTTCAAAGTTGTTTTCAATTTCATAAAGAGGATTTTATTATCAAGTGAGATCATTCTTGAATTTTAATTCTATTATTAATTTTTGCCTTGGTAAAATAATTATTATCTCCCTCCACTAATTTTTGGATTATATAAGATGGAATAGACTTGGGATTAGTGGTGATGTACTCGATGATCGTCAGTACGTGTAAAAGGGGTAGTGACTGTTCTTGATTATTTAGGATAAACATGACCCAATCAGGTATTGCCCATGTCAATTAAGGATATTAAATACAAATTTTTTTACATGGAAGGAGAGTAGTCCAAACTAAGATCTTGGAAAGCTTTCTCTCACCATCATAATTTCACCAAGGAAGTGAGAGAAAACGATTGTGGAAACTCAATTTAAACAACTAAGAAGAAGATGTTTGAATTAAATTGAACAAGGATAGAATTACAATTGGGAAGATGACCCCAAAAAAATCACCCTTTTAATATAATAGTTTTTCAATCATTTGAATTTTATTTTTAATTTCAATCATTATCTTTTTAATTTATTCTAAAAATAACACCCCATTTTTACCCTCATTTAAAAGTGACAAACAGTTTTGTTTGCACTCCTCTTCGGGAGACATCCAAGTTCAACCACATTACTTCATTTTAACTTAAGAAATAATTTTTTATATTCCCTATGATAGGCTTGTTCCAAACATGGTGTCGATGATGGAGAGGTAGTTCCACAATCAAATTTGAAAATATTTTAGCTTTTTCAAATTAAAAAAAAACAAACATTTGATATGTTTTTTTCAAATTATTATTTATTTAATTCACAGAAAACTTACCCACAAGTGAAAAAAACAAGTTTCTAACTCACCATGGTTTACAGAGTATACTATTTCTTTCTTGTCTAAGCAGATTCAGGGAGCTCAAATATAAATCATCAAAGATGATGAATTCAAGAATCTAATTCCAAACCTTAAAGGGAACCTCAAATACCCAGTGTTGGATGGTTTTTATAGAGAATTAATTTAACTTCAAGAGTATTTTATGGAATTTCATCAAGAAATAATTGAGGTAGAAAATGATATTTCACAGGTGCATCATCAAGAAGAAAATGATGTTTTAGAGTATAAAAAATATCAAGTGAAGGAACTAAAAGAGGCCATGGAAGGACTAAAGGGTAAAATAGGATGCCTAATAGAATATGTCCTTTCTAACTAAGAGAAATAAGAGCCTGATATACATGGTGGGGATAAAAAATATTTGAATGATTTCTGGAATGAATGTGAAGAACAACTTTGCCTCCTAAATGAAGAATATATGGAGCCATGAAAGGGAGAAACCAATAATGTGGTGGAATTTGAAGAAAAAATACAGGATCCTTAATACCTACATAAATATTCTACTACACAACCCTAAGAGGATATTTCAAATGAAGATGAGATTGAAGTCTAACAAAATTAGGGAGATGATATTTTCTTGAACTCATTGTCTTCTACTTTTATTAGAAATGAATTTTGTATCACCTCATGTTGTTTTAAATATTTATATTTGTTCAATACATCTATTGCCTTGGCAGTTAAGGAATAAAAATAATATTTACCAGATGAAGATCATCTGAAGCCCCCTAAGCTTGTTGAACACATATCGGAAGGAGTTCAAGAGGATACAAATGTGGATTTTACTAAGGAAAATGAGATGCATGATTCTCACATTAAATGGGATGAAATTGATATTGATTATTCATGATTTAATTTTGTTCAACTAGATGTATAATTAAAAATTACCTTTGATTATTCCCTTGATGAAGCATATCTTGAGAAAGCACTGGTGAATGAAGGAGAAATTATACAAGTGGACACTATGAAAGAATAGGAATCATTCATGGTCCTAACCCCACCATACATGTTGTATCTAATTAAAATTGGTGTGTAATTAGTATACTCTATCCATTTATTCCTCAACCAAAAGGATCAGGTAAATTAATGAAAGATGAATTATTGTTGGTTCATGAGAAAGATACTTCACCCACAAATAGATTGGGGATAATCGATTAGAACTTCCCCTTAGGAGGCAGTCAAAACCCAGGGCCCACTTGGGGGATTAAACCAAGATTTATCCTTCATTTATCATTAAAATTATATTTTAATTTCCTTTAATATATTTTTTATTTTATATTTTTTAGCTTTTTTAGGTTTTCAGAGTGCAACACTTAGGAGCTTAACTCGATGTTGCACTGCGAATAAGTCAGGTTTTTCATCTCCTTTATACTTACTTATTTTTTGTAAATCAATAAAAAATCTTCTTAAAAGGTCAATCTATTTTAATTAACAGAGGAAACAACATCATTTAAGTGTTGTGGGGGGGGGACCTTTGTAGTTTAGAATTTTCATTTGATGTTTGGTTTACTTTTTTAAATAAAATATATTGTTTTTTCAGATATTTGGGTGTTTAGTTTTTAAAATTTAGAGTTTTTTCAAAACTTTTGAGCTGAAATTATTATCATTTCTATTTTTGAAATCCATTTCAATGATTGATGAAATATATTCCATGAAATTGAGCTTAATTGAATGATGAAATTACTTTATTTCAAGTTCAAATCTTTTGGAATTTCATGAATAGTACTTTGTTTTTTAAATCTCAAGCTACATTCCACTTTATTTTTTTTTGAAGTCACTTTCCTGTAAGGATTATTTTCCATTTTTGTTATATTCTTTACATTTACCTCATTTCTCGAGAGAACCATCCCATGCTTTCTTAAACTAGAATTTGATTAATTCATGTCAAAACATGAGGGTTTGAGGTAATTGTGTTTTAAATGATTGAGGCATTTATTTGGTTTTAAGACCCCTTTTCAAAATAATCCTTTTTATTATGGTTTAACATAAACATTAATTCTTTTAGACCTTAGAATAAATGAAAAACCTATTAGGTTAGCCACATTACAAGCCAATTTTCCCTATCCAACCTGCTCTTAAAGTAAAATTTCATGATTTAGTTGAAATTAAGTGTGGGGGAAGATGTATTGTGGTTCAAAAACTCATTTGGTGACACTTTTTGGGTGGAAAATAAATTTTTTAAGAGAAAATGTTTCTATTTAAGAGTTCATTTTGTATAAATATGTTCCTTTATGGATCTTTCATGATAAAAGAAGTTGTGCCCTTCTATAGCTTCCAATGTAAAAGGAAAGTTGTGCCTACCCAGAGATTTCAAGAAATATTATGTTTAATAAGAAATTTTTTATTCTAAAATGATAAATGGAATGAAAATTCTTTGAGTTATACTGATGATGGAGCCAATTTTATACAAAGGGGAAGAGAAGGAGACCGTTCTTGATTGAAAATTAGAATCTAGCAAATTTTCTTCAAAAAGAGCCAAGCCCTCTATTTTCAGGTTGAGAATTTTTCACATATAAATACTACCAACCAAACGACATAGAAAAAACCTCAAAAGTCCTCACGAGAAACACATTTCCTTAACTCAAATTGGGTGGAGAAGCAGGAATTTATCAACCCTATGTTGACTCTTGTGTGAATTTGGATCAGAAGAGCCTTGTTGAACATTTACATTTGTCAGATGAGAGAAAATTCATGTGAGGCAGGGGTTTTGTGTGCCTGGGATAAGAAATAAAGTGGAAATATATTAAATAATCAAAAATGGATCACTCGAAATAATTTTTTTGATGATTCATTATATATTTTTGTTTCTTGGTATTGATTTGGTAGATCTCATGGGTATGTGTTCTGGATTTGATTTTATTTTATTTTGATGTTTACTTGTCCTGGAGTCTAAGTGCTAAGTGTTGGGGAATTGATAGAGAAAATATTTTCAATTAAATTTAAATTGAATTTAATTGTTTTAAACCCACCAAAGTTTTAATTTATAATAGATTGCTACATTTTTATGATATTGGTAATATTTTGAGCTTAATAGTAAAAATATCCCATTTCGTATTTTTAACTGTTTTAAATCATTTCTGTATTTTCGACATAAAATTTTATAAACCAATCCAAATTGAAAAATTATTTTTTTTCATATGATACACATCAAGGGATTCATTTCATCCTTCTTGACCAAAAGATTAATCTTCCATATGGAATCTCAAAATAATCTCACAAGTGGAAGAGTGAAAACTGTTTACAGATCTTCTGTGTTTTTGTGTGGGGTTCATAACTCATTCTTGGTGAGACCAATGGTTGGGAAATTCGTGGGTGGACATGAAAGTTATTTTGTAACATCTTTAATGAAGGAAAGGTGGCATGTATTTTTTGTTTTAATGGTCATTAAAACATTCTAATCTAGAGGTTTTTGATTTGGAGAGTCTGACTGGATAGAATACATTGTGAGAGTAAAACAAGCATAACTCTCGGAATACTTGTCCAAAAACACTGATATTTTTAGGGGAAACGGCTAAGATAATTATGAACAATATTATAGAAGGGTGAAACGTGTGAAGATGTCATTTATTGGGGCTAAAATGTGTAACGTTTCGAGGGATAGATTCTAGATATAAAAGGAAGGGAGCTCCTCCTTCTCAAAGCATCTCTCATTCTATCCCATTCCTTATGGGACACCATGGAGGGAGAATTTTCATCTTTCTCTCTTTTATTTATTCTCTTTTCTATAGATTTGTAATGAATTATTCTTTCACATTCATCTCGATTACTCTTACCATGGTGGGTTAAATATTTGGAGTGATTGGGGAAGTGTTGGTTTTTTATTTTGTAATGATTGAGTTCTTGGAAGTAATTGAATAAAATTGCTTTCTTCTTCAAAGTTGTTTTGAATTTCATATAGAGGATTTTATTATCAAGTGATATTGTTCTTGAATTTTAATTCCGTTAATGATTTTTTCCTTGGTAAAATAATAATTATTTCCCTCCACTAATTTCTACTTTATATATGATGGAATAGACCAGGGATTAGTGGTGAAGTACTCAACGATCATTAGTACGTGTAAAAGGGGTAGTGAATGTTATTGATTTTTTGTAATAAAAAAGACCTGATCAAGTATTGCCCTTGTAAATTGAGGATATTCAATACAACTATTTTGCACATGGAAGGATAGTTTACCAAACTAAGATCTTGTCAAGGTTTTCTCTCACCATCATAATTTCACCAAGGAAGTGAGAGGAAACGATTATGGAAACTCACTTTAATCAATTAAGAAGAATATGTTTGAATTAAATTGAACAAGTATATAATTACAATTGGGAAACCGACCCTGACTTAATCACCCTTTTCATATAATCGTTTTTCAATCATTTGAATGTCATTTTTCATTTCAATCATTATATTATTAATTTATTCTAAAAAGAACACCCCATTTTTACCCTCATTTAAAAGTGAATTTTTTTGTGCACTCCTCTTAGGGGGACATCCTAGGTCAACCATATTATTTCATTTTAACTTAGGAATTAATTGTTTTTACATGACCTATGACTGGCATGAATCACTTTTCCATATCTATTTAAACCGGCCATTCTTTTTAAGAGATTAAATCCCAACATGTACATCATATCCTCCCCTAAGAAAAATTAAACATCCTGTGAAGAAATGAAGAAAAAAATAATTTCAATTTTATCCTTCCTAAGGAATTATAGATTTTGATCAAGTAGAAATAATATTTTAATAGAAAATAATTGAGTACACTAAATTAGAGAAATCATGATCTTTGAGTTTTTCAAGAAGTGGTTTTATGAAGAGATGAAGTTGGGCTCAAAATTGGAGGAATATTTCATACATTATTTGTTCATTAGAATAAATGATCTTGATAATCATGTGGTTGGAAATTTAGGATTGAAGAACTCATAGAATTTCTATATAAAAGGTTAACTATTTCTAAGAGGATGAGGTTTCTTCCATTATCATAAAATAAGATCTATTGATGTATCTTCTTTTATTGTTTCCTATCATTTTTCTTTAGCTATAATTATCTGGTGATGAAACACTAGTCCATTAGTGGTTGATCCAAGGAGAATATTCTTACTTTGCTATTATGGAATTTAATGTTATAACTGATTTTTTCTTCTATTGATCTATTTTGATATATTTTTACTTGTTTAGGTTTTTTTTTAAATTTCTTTCTACATATGAACTCTAATTTTTTCTCTTTATCTCTAGATTTCACACACATATCACTAATAATCACTCCACTACACATGACGGTGATTAGTGGGTGCAGAGGTGGGTGTTCAAATATATACAACCACTATTTTGTATGTGATGTGGGTTTACAATGATCATTTTACTCCCCTACTCAAGTTGAAACTTATAGGAGAAGGTAATTTAAGAGAGGTTTTACCCTGTTAGAGAGTAAAAAGGTGATAATTAAAATGAATGATGATTTTACAAGATAGTTGAGTGGATTATTTGAGGTTAGAAAATTATCTCAAATAATGAATTTAAAAACCAGTCAATTTCATATGTTTTATACCAAAAGTTACACCCTTCAAAAATAATTAAAACAAACCCATAACATTATCCTCTTTGAGATACAACTTGAGTGCACTATTACTATATTTATTAAGGTTAAAAAAAAATTTGTTAAGAAACCTATGATAGGAATATCATTGAACCACATTCTATTGATGGGTAGGCCAACATTTGTGTTTTAATTCTATTTTAAAATGATTTCAATAAATGAACAAATACTATTCACCTCTCCATACTAGTTTCGATCCAAATGCGGAATGAATTGTTATTACGAGATTGAGAACCTTAAAAATTAATGAATAAGAGGAGAGAGAATTTGTAACAGTTATATTAATAAGTTCTCCTCCCTTAACTTATTCTTACCCCAGAGTTACTTTAGGGAGTTAAACGTGGATAATAACTTGGAATAGTTGAATAAGACTTTGAGAGAACTCTATGTCCCCAAATTTAATAATGAAAATCAATTTCAATAAAATAATAATCAATAAGAATTTGAACCAAGAAATGGTATGATCCAAATCCTGCTAAATTTTCCTAGTTTTTAAATTGAGGATCCTAATCAAAATCTAAGATAAATTTACAATTTTTGTAGTAATTTCAATCCTAGTGGTGTATTAGATAATCAAGTTATCTAAAAGGTTTTCCCCTTATCCCTTGAATAAGTATCCAAGGAATGGATCTAAAAACTCCATCCTAGTGAAGTTACCACATGATATGGTCCATAATAGGAATTACTCTATAATTACTTCCTTTATTCATGGATTACTTAGATAAGGAATGAGATACATAAGATAAACCATGTGATTGGAGAAACCTTATAGGAGTTTTGGGAGAGATTAAAGCATTGGAAATCCTCATGCCCACATTATCCTTTTTAAAATCACCATTTTAAGTATTCTTTTACAAGGGGTTGATGAAAAATGATTTAAATATACTAGATGCTTCCTTTAGATGAGAAAAAATAGAAACCCCCCCACTGATGTAAGAGATCTAATTGAGAGGATCTCCCAAGAATGTTAATAATTCATAACAAGAAGTACCACATGAAGAGTATACGAGGTAAAAATTTCTAAATCCCATTTACATGAATATAAAATTGAAGAAATAACCTCTCTTTAGTTACATTTATCTTTGAATAAGGTTCGGGAAGTATCATCTCCTACACCTCTAAGAGTCTTTTAGCTTTTCTACTCTTAAGACCACTACACTGATAGATGACCTCAAGTCTATGGAATTGCAATCTATAATACCATGACCAAATGGAGTTAAAATAGCAACCATAAAACAATAAATGATAAAAAATTTATTCAAGTAATTAGTTTTGAGCTAGGAACTAAAAAAAAGATAACATTTCCTGTGGGGTTTTCCACTATACTTACAACCACCACCCTTATATGAGGAAGATATCATCCATAAAAAAATACCAGAAGAAGACGAATCAAGAAAATTCTATAAAGGAATTAATGAAAAAATTATAGAATTCCACACTACTCATTAAAACACTCTTAACACTCATGGATTACACTAAAGGAGTTACAAGGATAGTTCAACTAGATTTTGACTACCATAAATGACATAAAAATTAGGGCTCAAATATGCTTCTTAATGAATCCATTTTTATCCCCAAGGAAAATGTTAGTTTTATAAAATTATGGAGTGGAAAGGATCTGGGAAGTAGGGATGAGTCCCCATCTCAGGAGGGAGGTAGAAGTGAAAAACCCACTATACTTGATGAATCCACTAAGGGAAAATAGATGAAGTGACTATTGGAACACCCCATGTGAAGAAAGACAAAGGGAAAAATAAAATAGAGGATTCAAATTAGCCCTAACCACTATTATCTAGAAGGAATTAAACACCCAAGAGACCTATTGAAGACACACTATAAAAGTGAATTCTAAAAATATTCAACAAGCAGGAGATTAAAATCCACTTGCTAGAATCCATTCATCAAATTACAAGGTATTAAAAATTCATCAAAGAAATTTGTATTGAGAGTAGTATATTTTAATATAATGAAAAGGGAATTCTAGGTAATATTTTCCACACTTTTTTCCCAAAAAATACCCAAAAAAATCTAAAATCCAGTTGTCTTACCCATCCTCTGTACTATTTGTTAGGTCATAATAATACAAAGTAACACAAGAGTGGGGTGAATTGTGTATTTTCAAAAATCTTTCCCAATTATGGATTTTTACATCCTCTATGATTTATAAATATATGAAGTGTTTAATTATATAATGAGTATAAGAAGTGGATAAAATAGAAATTACGAACACAACTTTTTATAGTGGTTTGAGGAAGAAAGATCCCCTAGTCCACTCCACCAATTACTCTCTCTGCGAGCATGGTGAATTTCACAAGAATGGTCCTATTATCACAAGAACAAAAATCCATAACCGAGTGTAGGAAGTTGAAACATTTCAAATAAGACAAAAAATAGAGCCTTATGGTTCTTTAAGAGAGAACTGAAAATCCACAGCTTAGAAGAAGAAGTTGACACTTTGTCACAAATGAGTACGAGTAGTTGAAAATATCAATAAATCAAAAGAGTTTGATTTGTTGATATAAGTTGAACTTCAAAATTTCAGCAGCATCAATTGACAGTAAATGGATCTTATTCTGTAGAAATAGAAGTCTTCAAGAATGAATGATTCTGAAGTGATCCTAGTTGCAAATATATCTTTGATTAAAATCAGCAACAAACAATAGTAGAAAAATTATAGTAGAATGGGGTATAACATGTATGCCTCCAAACTGTAGTTTTCTTTCAGAGTTGATCATTCATTTTAGCACTATAAAAATATTTTCATTAGGATATATATTTATAAAATACATTTCTTGGGTTTCTCATACCTTGAAATGATACACCGTTAAAATATATGAAGCAGATATCCTGCTTTCATAATTTTTTATCCACAAAATATTCCTAATAAACACTATATATTAAAATTCAGAATAGACTTGGAGAGTTGTAACATACCTTAAGAATAGAAGATATTTATTCCATAAAATATGGTTCCGTGAATCAATTATAATGATCTTTGAATTGGTCAAAATGAGCTTTAAAACCGCCTAAAATTATGTCAATACCATTGTAGAAATCTCAGATAAAAATTGAAAAATTAAATCTTTGATGTTGAAAAGTCAAACATAGGGTTTCATTATAAAGTGAAAAAATACAAAACATAGGGTTCAACTACATAACATTCATTCTCCAAATGTAATGTTGAAAATGTAAGGTTGATGATAATAATAAGGTTGTTTATCCATATGTTTGTCTCTAAAATGTAAGATTCATTACTTATATCGGATTCTTTAACCATACTTATTTTGACAACCACAAGGTTACATCTAAATTTAAGGTTATTTAACCGTACTTTTCTAATGACATAGTGTTGATTAACCATACATACTATTCTGAATATAAGGGTGATTACAAATGGAAGGTTCATGATCCATATGCATTGTTCAAAGCATATGGTTTATTCCTTATGTTACTTTAATCAATGTATGGTATGAACAATGTTTCCAAAATATATAAAAATGCATTTAGAACACTTGAAAAAACATTCCTTTTAAATTAAATTCTTGAAAATAATTATAGAATAATTATTTAAATAAATATTAATTCCTTAAAATTCAATTAATGTAATACCATTAGTAAAACAAAGAATGTTATTTGTGAGCATCAAAATCAATAAGATTTATGGATTATTTTTGAGAAAATACATTCCCCACAATCTTCCCCTATTTGATGATCATAAAACCCATAAAATAATAAAAACAATATATAATTTAGTAAATATATTTAAATAAAATATTTATTATTTTGATTTCACTATATTATTTTAATAAAATGAAATGTTGTGTTCAACTAATCTTCTCCCCTTTTTTATGATATCAAAGAGAAAATATTAAAAAAGGATTAAAAAAATATAATTTAGCATAGAACAATAGATGAATGTTTATAGTATATTGTTTGGATAAATATGACAGTGGTTTTGGTAATAGAGATAAACATATAAGAATAAAGATAAATCACATAAAATAAGAAGAACAAAATAATTTTATTATAAACACTGTAAAAATAAATTAATATAGTTTTGTGCTAAGGTAAACAAGGTGGAAAACTGGTAAGGGGAAAGGATAAAGGTTTTTGTTAGGGTCTGTTTTTACTTTTATAGGAGCCCGAGCTACTTGAAAAACCACTTTCAATTCTTCTATATGATCCTGTAGCCTGTCTATAATATTGACTCTAAAATTATTTATCAAAATACTTGAATCCTGACTGATATGAATATTTTCAATAAATTTCACTTTTAAAAAGTCATGCAGATTTTTACTCTATCTATAAAAACTGATCATTATTATCACTAAACATGTTGAACAAAATCTAAAACATTTTTAGTTGAATTCAGTTTCTCAATAAGATACTTATGGTTATCCAACATGGCTAATAAATCTGCACTATTGCACTAAATATTCTTCAGTATATCATTCATATCTTCCATAGCTGATGTGATATCTTGAAATATTCTAATCAGATCTGGCGAGGTTGAAGGGGAAGAGGTAGAATAATTGGCCTGACTAACACTTCCCTTGATGGATTCTAAATGGATCCCCAAATACCATTTTAGATCAAAAAAATCTATTTAAGAAATAGATTTAAATCTTATCTTCGCAATATCATCCATCATTTCTCTCTTAAAAGCATCATAATTTATTTTTGATATGGAATTATATTTAATATCATGAAGTTGAGTCTAAACAGACTCTAACTCTATACTTTGAGTGGATAAATTTTTCAAATCATCAAAGGACTTTCTTACGGCATCCATCTTCTTTCTAAGATTATAATTCTCCTCTTGAACCTTACTAAACTTGATCACAAGATCCTTAATTTTATTTTTTATAGAATCAGATGTCACTTCATCTAGATTATTTTACTGAACAGAATATTCAACAAATTACTAAGGTATTAAAAG
The DNA here is from genome assembly GCA_963277665.1 of Viscum album. Classification (NCBI taxonomy): domain Eukaryota; kingdom Viridiplantae; phylum Streptophyta; class Magnoliopsida; order Santalales; family Viscaceae; genus Viscum; species Viscum album. The sequence goes on from OY728163.1 coordinate 317,765,098, forward strand.
GTGTTTTTTAATAAACATATCACTCGAATAGGATATACCATCAACAACTTCTGTTATTTCTTCAGAAACTGATGTAGGGTTATCTAATGAATGATCAATGGATGAGATAACCAGATGCTCAAAAAATATTAGTTCCCTCAATTACTAATCTCTTCACTTACTATTATTCTTGAGAAGCTCATTCTACCTAGTTTTATTGTTTAATAACATCTTTTATCTCTCAATATTGACTTTATTCTTATTGATCCTCATCATGAACTGGTTTTCCAGATGAACTGAATAGGTTTATTATCTAGATCATAACACCATCTCTTTATACATTGGTTCTTCTATGTTCTTTGGTTTCTTAAGAAGTTCTTATAGAAATAATTATTCTTCTTCAGTATTGTTTTTATTATCATCCAGTACTAATTTTATCTTGGTATAATTAGAAATACCTACTGTTCTGGATTTTCCAACTGCTATATTTATGAAGGTAGTTTTCTCCCCCCTAAGAAAAATAACTTGACTTTTTCTGTTCATCAACACCAATATGCATCAACTTTAATTTCACAATACTCCAATAAAAACCAAATTTCTTAAGAGTACAATCATTCAAGAAATTACTGTGATAACATTTCACTCTTGAATCAAATAAATGAATGATGTTAACAGAATTATAGAAAGTATACTTTCATAAGGTTAAAATGACATATTTACTTTTGAATGAAAACAATAATTTAGATACCTCATCATGTAAATAAGAAAATTCACCTTGATATCACTGATGAAATAAAAAATGATATACATATCCTGGTATAAAATTTTCTTCATCTTAGTAACTCTTGGAGAAATTTCAGTTTGAATAAACTTAAATAACACTTTATGATCTAACTCAATAACCTTAACAAACATTTTCTTGATGTTTATTAATTAAAAAGGAAAATAAATAATATATTTTGACTTATTATCTTAATTTTTAATTGATCTGAGATCAATGTAGAATACTCATTAATACAGAAATTTAAAAATTTGGACAATTTTGAATAATGAAATTGAAAATTTATTGTCTTCTATTCACATGGATACAATATCTTATGATTAAGAAAAACTAAACAATACACTACTTTAGATTTGTTTTAGTTCTACTTTGTAATAAAAATTTGTATTCTCCTCATTGAATAGAAATTTAAATACTTGAAATGAAATAACTTTATTAATCATAAAGTTTATCTCATATAGCCACTCAAAATTAACAACTTTTTCTAGAAGAATCTTTCTCGAGAGAACACGTTGATGCTTTAGATCACTAGGTTCACCTTCATCGGTTTTCTTAGTCCTCAAAATTTTTGAGAATCTAAATTTTGAAGGTTTTTTGAATCTAGGATTTGTAAGGGAGATAAAGTCTTTAGTATATGAAATATATTGAAAAACAAAGTGTAAAGTAAGTCGAAGGGTTTCTGGAAAATAGTGAAAAAACTACTTTCCCATTCTAGTTGCATAGGGTCATTTTGAAAAACTTAATTTTAAAAACATCTGGATTAAAAACTAAAAACTAATATATTTAAACAAATAAATAATGATAATAAACTAAATACATAAACATATGTTTGAAATAGTAAAATATTAGAGAAAATGGTTTCCTTAAAAAGTTATGGATCTTCCAATCCAATATTAAATCCATTTTTGAAAATAAAAGGACTAATTAATTCATACCAAGCTCTTGGTGCTTGTTTAAGGCCATAAAGAGATTTAGTAAGTTTAAAAATATAATTTGGTTTTTGAGGAATTTCAAAACAGGGAGGTTGTTCAACATAGACTTCCTCCATTAAATAACCATTTAAAAAGTCATATGTAACATCCATCTAATATAATTTAAAATTCATATGTGATGTATAAGGAAAAATGATTATAATGGATTCTAATATAGGTATAATATAAAAGGCCTCATCATAATTTATTCCTTCTTCCTGATTATGACCTTTAGCTACTAACATGTCTTTATTTCTAGTAATGATCCCTTGATCACCCTATTTGTTTCTAAATACCCACTTAGTTCCTTATAATAGATAATTGGTTGGTCTCTCTAATAGTTCCAAAAATTCATTCCTTTTGAATTGGTTTATCCCTTAATACATTGTTAACATCCAACTCTCATCTTCTAAGGCTTCCTCTATAGACATAGGTTCTAATTGAGATAGAAAGGCAGAGAATTATGCTTGGTTTCCTACATTTATTTTAGTTCCAATCCATGTGTATAAGTCTCCAATAACAGTTTATAGAGGATGATTCTTTAATGTTATAGACTATCTAGGCAAGAAACTTTTAGGTTATTTAGTATCCTGTTCTTTTTAATTGGACTGAAGTTTATTAATATCACTTTGAAAACCAGATTTAGGGGTTTCAAGTCTCATATTGTCAAATGAATGAGCAATTTCATCAGTTTGATATTTTTATTTAAGGAGAGGATCAATTTCATCAATCCTCACATGAACTGATTCTTCAACAATCCTTGAATTTTTATTAAACACTCTATAAGATTTAGAATTAGAAAAATATCTTAAAAATATTCATTCATCATCTTTTCGATCAAACTTACCATGGTTGTGCTTAGTGTTCAAGATATAAACATTGAATCCAAAAACTTTAAAGTAATTTACTTTAGGTTTTCTATTATTACAATGTTCATAGGGTGTATCTTTGAAAATAGTAATTATTAAAACTCTATTTATGATATAGCATGTCATGCTTATAGCTTCTGCCCAAAAATTGGTAGGAAGACTGTACTCATTTAACATAGTCCTTGACATATATTTAATACTTATATTTCTTCATTTTGAAAAATTTAATAAAAAAATCAAAAAAATAAAACTTCACTTTTGAGTTTTAGAAAATAAACCCTAGTAAATCTAGAATAATGATCTACTAAAACATAGACATATAATTTACCATTCAAACTTTCCAGTCTAGATGGTCCAAAAAAACACAAATGGATATGTTTTAGAGGTTTAGATGTATTAATTTTGTTAATAGATTTGAAAGAATATTTGTGTTGTTTTCTAATTTTTCATGCATCATAGAATCTATCATTATCACATTTAAGACATGGAAAATCAGAAACAAACCATTTCTTAGAAAATTTATGTAATATATATATATATATATATTACAATGACCAAGTCTCCTATTCTAGATCTATGAATAATTTTTATTAGTATTCAAAAAATTCACTTTATTTTTACACAAGTAATTTTAATCCAAATTATAACCATTGTCAGTTCTAGGTGCTCTAAATTTAAGCAATTTATATTTGAAAAATTATCATGAGTTGTTATAGAAATCAACATAAGAAACATCATCATAAAGATATGAAATACTTATAAGGTTGTGCTTTATCCCTTGAAAATAACGTACTTTGTTGATAGGGATAGTATTTGGATCTCTAATAGTTCCAAATCCAACTTTTTTCCATTTGGCATTATCAGAAAAAGTGAAAATATCTCCATCCAATTGAGTAAATATCTGAAAGTTTGATGAATATTCAATCATGTGTTTGGAAAATCCAATTTCTCTAAACCATATAATATTTTTGTTCCTATGTAATATTACCTACAAAAACAATTAAACAAATGTTTGTTTTGGTACCCATACTTTCTTTGGTCATGCAGTGTTATCTAGAAATGATCTGGGAATCCAAATCAGCTTTATTCCCCTATAATTTATAACACTTGATTTATAATTTTTTTTTAAATTAAATCTCTTTTAATACCACTAATTTGAGTATTTTCAAACAAAATTTTTTAGTTACATGACCTTTTATTCCATAATAATAACAGGTATCATTTTTAACGTTAGTCACAAAATTATTTTTATTCAATTTATATTTCTCACCCTTAATTACTATTCCAAATCTCTCTCTTTTAATGACATTATTTCTAAGAATTACATTTAAAATTTTTCTCTCCTTCGGTAAAAGTAATTTCATTACTTTTATAGGATTATACTTTATCTTGAAATTATTTAATCCTTTTTTCATTATCAATGCATTTTGTTATAGATTAGTTTAATTTATCAACTAGTTCCTTATGTTGTTTTAGTAGAGAATCTATTTCACCTAAAATAGAATTATGAATATTTTTAAATGAATTCCACTTCATTATCAGAGAATCATATTTTTATTAATGTATTGAGAAGTAGGCAACTAATTTTTCATTTGAGGAAGTAACAAAATCAGAATCAGAATAGTAATAAGTTGGTACCTTTTATTCTTATTCCATGAAGCACATATTTTCTTTTAGATTTGATTTCTCCTTTTTCTAAATCGGATTTTGAAGAGATGATGGGGTCTTCATATACACTCAAGGTATCTTTCATTTCTATTTTTTCCTTTAGAATCAAAATTAGTATTATTTTTATATCTCTTTTCTGGAATTTTATTTTTATCTTTCAACTTAGGACAATTAGTTTTGATATGACCTAATTTCTTGTATTTATATCATAAACCTTCTCTTGGTTCTTTATCAGCCTTCATGAAGGATTTTTTGAAACCTATTTTCTTTTTGTAAAATATGATGAAATTTATTTGTAGATAAGCCAGTTCCATTTCAAAATATGAGGAATCTGAATTCTTCTATGTTTTGTATTCTTATTTTATATTTCTATTATTCTTCTGAGATATCACTTTCAGAACAGTGTTTTCCATTTTCACTTTAATTTTATTATCTTCAACTTTATCTTGCATCTCAACTTCATACATCATCAATGTCCTAGTTCATTATTTAATTTTAAGATCCTTGATAGGTGATGATTGGAGAATTGTAGTAGATATTCCATTCCATTTAGAAGGTAGCACTATATGTACTTTTAGTTCTTGATCATATTATTTTATGGGTTCTCCCAAGGTAGTTATATTGTTTATGATTTCTATAATCCTTTAATTCATCTGTGTGATACTTTCTCCATCAAACATTTTAAAGATGTCAAATTTTATCTTAGTAGTAGAATACATCATCTATCTATCATTTTCTATTCCCACATAAGTAATTGAAATAGTTTTCCACATCTCATAGGCATTAGGACATTGTGTTACACGATTAAAATCATCTGGTCCAAGACCTCAAATAATAGTATTCATATCTTTTAGACTGATATCATACTAAACTTCTATTGCTACATCCCAAGTCTCTGGTTTTCAGGAATATTATAAGGAGCGATGATTTTAGAATAGACTCTAAATCCATGATTCTTTAGATATATAATCATTCTAAACTTATGACATCCATAATTTTCACTATTAAAGTATAGAGTATGTACCTTATAAATTCCATCTCTAGGATCATCAATTTAAATATTTATATAGACCTTATAGTTTTATATTTCTATAGATTTATCTAAAAATCTCATCATTGATACCATTTGATAGGTCAGAATAATATAAAGTTACACAAGAGGGGGATGAATTGTGTCTTCTAAAAAATCTTCCACAATTATGGATTCTGATACCCTCTTTGATTTATGTTGAGATATAGTGTTTACTTATATAATGATTATAATAAGTGGATAAAACATAAATAAATAACACAAATTTTTATAGTGGATTAGGGCACAAAGATCCCCTAGTCCACTCCACCAATTACTCTCTCGGTGAGTTTGGGGAATTTCACTAGAATGTTCCTCTTAACACAAGAAAAAAATCCACAACTGAGTGTAGTAAGTTGAAAAATTTACAGAAAGGACAAAAAAATTACCCTATCATTCTTTAAGAGAGATAAAAAAATCCAAATCGTAGAACATGAATTTTACACTTCATCACAACTGTGTACGAGAAGTCAAAACTCTCAACAAATCAAAAGACTTTGATTTGTTGATACAAGTTGAACTTCAAAATTACAACAAAAAAATTAAAAGAAGATGGATCTTCTCTTTTAGAAATGAAAGTATTTAATAATGAATTATTCCTAAGTGAACCCATTTTCCAAAAGATATTCGATTAAAAGTACAAACAAACAATAGTATCAAACTTATAATAGAACGAGGTATAACAAGTATGTCTCCAAAGTGTAGTCCTATTTCAGAGTTGATCATTCACAGTAGAAATGACAAAATATTTCCATCAGGATAAAGATGTATAAAAAATATGGCTTGTGTTTCTCATATCTTAAAATGATACACAATAGAATAAATAAAGAAAATATCATGCTTTCAGAAATTCAGATCCACAAAAGATGCTTGATAAACCATAAATATTAAAATTCAGAATAGACCAGGGGATTTGTAACTTACCTTAAGAATATGGGATATTTTTTCCATTTAATATGGTTCCATGAATCAATTATAATGATATTTGAATTGGTTTAATACTATATTTAAAACAACCTGAAATTCTATCAAGACCGTTATAAAAATCCTAGATAAAAATCTCAAAATTAAATATTCAATGTTGGAAAGTCAAACGTAGGGTTTATTCATAAAGAAAACAAACAAACATAGGGTTCAAATATGTATAATCCATTATTTAAATGTATATTAAAACAAGAAATTAAGGTTGGCGATCCATTCATTTTTCTCAAAAATATAAGTTTCATTACTTACATAGGGTTCTTTATCCATACTTCCTTATTTTGAAAAAACATAAGGTTCCATCCAAATGTAATGTTATTTAAGCATAATTTTATAATAATTTAGGGTTGATTAATCATACATAATATTAGAAACTTAGGGTAGGATACAAACACAAGGTTAATGATCCTTTCACACTATTCAAAGCATATGGTTTATTCCTTATGTTACGTTAATCAACGTAGGGTATGAACAATGTTTCCAGAATATAGAAAAACATGTTCCAAAAAATTTAAAAAATATTCCTTATGAATTAAAATATTGAGAATAATTCCAGAATAATTATTGAAATATATATTAATTACCTGAAATAAACTTAAAGAAATATCATTATTAAAACAAACAAGGGTATTTGTGAGTATCAAAATCAATAATATTTATAGAGTTTTATTGGGACAATACATGCCCAACACTATTGGTGAGTTTAATTTTTTAATGTATTGTGTGATTTAGGAGCACAAATTAATGTAATTCATTACTCATTTTATTCATCTATGTAGATAAGAGAAATCAAAACCATCTGAGTGGTTGTATAACTTTCCAACCGAACCATTTCCTACCCAATAGGCATTCTAGAAGATGTTATGGTAAGTGTATAATGATTTGTTGTTCCTTGATGAAATCTAAATTATAAACATGAAGTAAGTAAAAGGTAAATATCATTCACTAATCATATTAGGTAGTACATTCTTCAATACCACTAAAAAATTATAAATATAAATGAAGGAACTATTTCCTTGACTTTTAATGAATAAACAAAAAATTTCAACATAAATGACTCAATGAAAAATACTTATGAGGTGAGATCTATTATTACATTAAACATTTTGAATTTTCTTGTTTCTCTAAGGAATAAATAGAAATGTTTGATGACATGTTCTGATTAGGATAATCTCTAGAAACACTTGATTTTGTTATTGAATATTTTTTTTGAATATGATCTTAGTACGGAAATAGTTTTTTTATGGAAAATTTGAAGAAATTTATGTTATTTACTTTAATGTCTTTCTCAAAACCACCAATGGAACTTCTACTTTATATGTACAAGATTATATCATGGAGAACACTACTTTTTAAATATCACTAGAAAACCCCCTTAGGTAGGAATTTAAACTACCACCATTAAACTTGAAATATTCTTACTTAAAAGAAAATGAGAAACTACCAGTAATAATTTCAAATAATTTTAAAACCAAACAAGAATATTAAATTTGGGAAATTTTGAAGAAAAATTTCATTGATATAGGTGACACACTAAGATACATTCAATGGATTATCCCTTATAACTCCATGTATTTAATTTTTTTTGTAATGTGAGTCCAAACAAGTAAAACAACCCCAAAAATGGATTAACCTGACCCTTCTAGAAGTAGTGAAAAAATAAGTTGAAATACTATTAAGAGATGGAATAATTTACCCAAAATAAGACTCCTAATGGGTGAGTCTCATTTAAATTATCCCAAAAAAGGATACAAATTTATTCAAAATGAGGACTGTTAATTTTTACCCACAATAATCCAAAATAGCTAGAAAGTTAATGTTAATATTGGATAATAAACCATTTAACCCATAAAATATTTCTTCCCCATACCATTTATAGACCAAATTTTAGAAATAATATCTAGGAATGGTTACTTCCTTGATGGATTTTATGGGAATTTTTAGGTTCCAATTACTCTAAATACCAAGAAGAAACCAACTTATCTTGTCCCTTTAGTGTATTTTCCTACCTAAGGATGCTTTTTGGTCTTTGAAATTCCCTATGTACCTTTCAACACTTCATGGTAAGTATCTTCATAGAATTAATTGAGATATTCTTAGAAGTATTCCATAATGAATATACTATCTATGGAATGTCTCTTAAATGTTGTTTGGAAATCCTAGAGAATGTTTTAAAAATAATTATTGAGAAGTGCTTGGATTAGAATTTGGAGAAATTCTATTATATTGTAGAAATATTTTTGTATATATAATTTCTAAGTATGAAATTGAATTTTATAAGGCCCAAATTGATGTTTTTTCTACACTTACTTATCCAAATATTGTGGTACAAATTAGATTACTGTTAAGAAATAATTAATTTTATATATGATTTATTAATAAATTTAGAAACAGTTATTTTTCCTTTAATAATTTACACAAGAAAGAATATCAGTTTGTTTTTGATGATTCATGTGTGTTATATTTTCATAGGAAAAAATAAATCTTGACCACTACTCCCATAATCTTTCCACTAATCTGGGAACAACTTTTTGAGATATTATGTGATGTTTCCCAAAATGATGTAGGAGATATACATTTCCAGAATATTGATGGACACTCACAATTGATAAAATATTCTTTAAATATTCTTGACACAACTTAGATCAACTACACAATAACATAGGAATAGTTTTTTTTCTTTTATTATTATTATTTTATATAAATTTTGATCTTAATTTTTAGGGAGTAAAGTATAAATCTATTCTAATCATGTAGTACATATATAATTGATCAAGAAAGTTGATTAAATGTCAAGGATAGTAAGATGGATGTTTCTACCATAATAATTCAACTCAGAGATTACAGAAAAGAAAGGATATAAGAATTTGGTTTTAGACCACGTGAGTAGATTGCCCCACACTATAAGAATTTGGTTTCAGACCGCATGGTAAGTGTATAATGCTTTGTTGTTCCTTGATGAAATCTAAATTATCAACATGAATGAAATAAAAGGTAAAGACCATTCACTAATCATCTAAGGTAGTACATTATTCAATACCACTAAAACAATTATAAATATAAATGAAGGAACTGTTTCCTTGACTTTTAATGAAAAAAAAATTTCAGCATAAATGACTCAATGAAAAATACTAATGAGGAGAGATCAATTATTACGTTAAACATTTTTAATTGTATTGTTTCTATAAGGAATAAATAGAAATGTTTGATGACATGATCTGATTAGGAGAAGCTCTAGAAACACTTGATTTTGTTATTGAATATTTTTTTTGAAAATGAGCTAAATATGGAAATAGTTTTTTAAGGAAAATTTGAAGAAATTTATGTTATTTACTATAGAAACACTTCATATAATTTCTAAGTATGAAATTGAAGTTAATAAGGCCCATATTGATGTTTTTTCAACTCTTACTTATCCAAATATTGCGGTACACATTAGATTACATTTAAGAAATGATGAATTTTATATATGATTTATTAAGAAATTTATAAAATTTATTTTCCCTTTAATAATTTACTCAAGAAATAATATCAGTTTGTTTTTGATGATTCATGTGTGTTATATTTTGATAGGAAAAAATAACTCTTAACCACTACCCCATAATCTTCTCACTAAACTGGGAACACATCTTTGAGATATTATATGATGTTTACCACACTAGTGTAGGAGCTATATATTTTCAAAATATTTATGGACACTCACAATTCATAAAATATGCTTTAAATACTCTTGAAACAACATAGATCAACTATACAACAACATAGAAATAGTTTTTTTCTTTTTGTTATTAGTTTATATAAATTTTGATCTTAATTTTTAGAGAGTAAAGTAACAATCTAATCTAATCAAGTAGTACATATATAATTGATCAAGAAAGATGATGAAATTTCAAGGCTAGCAAGATGGATGTTTCTACCATAAGAATTCAATTCAGAGATCAGAGAAAGGAAAGGCTATAATAATTTGGTTTCACCCTCCTTCCTTTACAAATATCAGGTGATTAAATTAAAATTTAAATCAAAATATTATATTTTGGATGGTCCATATTTATAGAAGATTTATAGTGATCAAGTAATAAGGAGGTGTAACATTGAAGAAAATGTTATGTTTGTGATTACATTTTATTATGCACTTGCATGTGGATTCCATGTTGGACCAAAAAGAACTTCTAGAAAAGTTTTTTAAGCTATATTATTTTATCCCGCAATTTTAGAAGACTCACATGAACCAAAAAATATGAAGACATCATGTTTGCTGGTTTAATTTCCAAAATATATGAGATACCCCCAAACAATTTTGTTTTCTCTAAAATATTTGATGTATGGGGATTATATTTCATGGCCTCATTTCCAGTTTTGTTTGTCTTCCCTAAATTTTATTAGCGTTATACTATGTTTATAAGTGTAATGAAGAAAAATCCATACAATATGATGATTCCAAAACTATTATTGAATTTATAAAATTAAATTTTTATAGTTATAGAGTTCCTTGGGAGATAATAAGTTAAAAAGGAATAAATTTCTACAAAAATATCATTAATAACCTAAATAATAAATACCAAGTAAATCATAAAAATTCCACTACCTACCACCCAAAAACCAAGGAGATGGATAAGGTTTCTAATAGAGTGATAAAAAGGATTCTAGATATGATAGTTTAATCCAACTACATAGACTAGAGTAAAAATTTGGAGGAATCATTATGGGAATACATGACCATATATAAAACCCCCTTAGGTATGTTCCCTTAAAAAATAGTTTATGAGAAACACAATCACTTTATTATTGAGTTATAAAAAAAATCATACGACGATATTGAGAGTGTAATATTGGACTTCAAAAAAGCTGGGTAATAGAGAAATTTGTATATTATGGGGCTTGAGGATATTAGAAGAGAAGAAAATGATAATTTCTTATTGTAAAATGTGAAATACTAATATATCCATGGAAGTATCACATAGAAAAATGTTTTAAAAATTGAGGTAAAATGTTTCCATTCTCTTCAAGGATGAAAATACCTCTAGGTAAACTTTATTACAATTGTACTGGACCATACATAGTGACTACAAACCTATATTTGATGCAGTTGAGATTAAAGGAGTTGAATCATTCATCCTCTTCAATATATAGGCCCAACAAGTGAATCATTTCCATGGATATTTCTATAAATAACTGATGAAGGAGTCTAAACTCCTCCTTTATTCCATTGAATAAAGAACCCATGTTGTCTCTTTCCTTCACAATAATTTAGATACTTTTATTTTTCAATATTTTTCACCTGATAAAAAATTCATGATGAAAATTTAATGGATGAATGTTTGAACTAAGTTTGGTGGAGTAAGACAAAGTAGTTTAGGATATAAATACCATTTTTATATTTAAAATTTAGTATTTCCTCATATATATATATATATAAATAAATTATAAAAATAAAAATAAAAATGATATCCAAGTAATTACTGTACATAACCCTTTTTTATAGTTTTTGTTTTGATTTATTAAAAAATAAATTGATATGAATTCTTCCCCACCTAGTTTAAATACCATACTGTAGTGTCAAAAAGTTTACTAGTTTTGAAATGGTATGAGTCAGATGAATGATAAGAGAATTTTTTAATGCCTTCATGGATAATTTAGTCTCATAACTAAGAAATGGAGTGCAATTGAAATCATTTCTAGGGAATTATAAATATAACATAATGTCATTGTTATTTATAACACAATACAAAGTAACATTTCCTCTGTGAAAAAGAATATCTTAGGGAGATAACTCTAAAAATATTTATATATGTACTTTAAAACTATATTAAAATAAGAAATTATGATCATGTTATGAATCCTCAAGACACTAGCACTGCATGCATGATTAATCCCTTTGTAAATATTCAATAATTTCATTTTCATAGTTCTTCACACATAAATGGTTGAAAAATAATAATAAAATTAAATACAAAATCAATAAAGTGCCTAATATTCAAAATTAATTCATTTAGGTGAGGGGAATATTGAACCTAAATGAATAAAGGGGAAATTTAATTATATCAAATTCATTTGAGTTGTATAAATGAAGTGGAAAATTGAACTTTGGTTTCATAAACTTATGAGAAAGGTAAAATTGTAAGTGCATCATGTTAAAACATTGATTCTAATTAAATCTAATTTTATCTTCTCATCGACTTATAACTTTGATTGTATTGAATTTAGATAGTGAATTACAATCAAAGAATAGGAATTCAATTTCAAACAGTGGATAAACCTTCAAATTTATTCCTCTATAGCATGTATATTTAGGTTTAGTTAGGATAATAAATTTTTTGGAATTTAGTGAAGTACTCAAGAGTGAAATAGTTCATGTATGGGGATGTGATGAGAGATGGTAAATTAAAGTTTTTTGTCTACATTTCATTGAATTTTAAAAAAAAATTAATTCCAAACCTATGAAATTTATATTATTTTTTAACCTTTTGAGATTTTGTACTTAATTGAAGATCATCTTAAATATTTAATTTTAGTAAATTATTAAATTATGTGTTTTCAGAAAGAACATACATTAATTTTAGGATACTTGATATTTCATTGTTTAAAGGCTTTAAATTTTGTTTAAAAATAGTTTTGATCCAATTTTAATCAACATAGAAAAATCCATTCTTTTATTTTTGAGATATAATTATTTCATTCAATTTTAAAGTTAATTTGAAAATTAAATTGTTACATGGATCAAATTTGGATATTTCATTGATTTTTTGGAAGCCACAAACTGATTCTTTTTTAGAAACATTGAATGAAACTATAAAATGGATTAAATTTTGAGATTTAATTGTTTTATGAATTTGATTTTTCATAGTCACACATTAATTTTGTGGGACTTGAGTTGAAGTGTTAAAATATTTTTCATTCATGATTTGTAGTTGTTTAATTCATTAGGATAATTGTGGGATTAATTTGGGAAAAATATTTGGAAAAATATTTTTTAATGATTTAATCAATTATTGATTTAATTGTACAATCCAAATTTTTTGAATTAGATCGATCAATATAATATTTACTTTATATTTAATTGTTTAAATAATTTTTGAAATTAAAGTATTAAAAACTCAAGATCAAAATTTTATTTGAATTAATTTAATGACATAATTTTATTTTTAATTGAAAATAGAATATTGGAATTTAATTTAAAATTTTATTATTGGATTTTAAAATTAAAAATTATCAACACTAATATATATATATATATATATATATAATTGTGTTATGTGTGGGTGGAACCCAAATTTAATAAAGTATTAAATCGATCATGTGAGTTCATTTTAAAATTATTAATGTTCCAGAGGTGCCACACATTGGGATTTCCAATTGATCATTACTAAAGAATAGAATGGTAAATAAAAATATCATAAAGACTTGGATACACTACACCCTTAGGATATCAACCACATGACTATTTCTCAAGAGGTTACACTATAAATTTAGAAAAGGTCTATATCAGATGAGGCAGATCTGGATCGACTGCATGAATCTCACACCTACCGCACCACTGAAAATCCCACATAGGGATTAAACTATAATAATTTTTTTAGTCAATCAACTGCATGATGTACCATTACTTATGGCAAATAAAAAATAAAAAAACTCACCAAGGTTAGATACCACAACACTTTAATCAACCACATGAACTCACTGAAATCAACCATACTTATATCCCTCCACCAATCAGCTATAAAGCCACTAAGATCAACTTGCGCTAATCCAAACTCCCTGTTGAATAAGACCGAATCCCAAAGCCTCTTCACACTAACCTAAACCTGAGTAGGTATTTCAACGATACTCTAGTGAAATCTATTCTAGATGAATATGAACACAATATTCCATCAGATAACTGATCGCGGTTGAAGAACTTCTGAAATTGAGTCCATTATGGGGATCCAAGAAGATACAATTCTCATTTAAAATGAGATTCTACTCCCTCAATATTGAATCATGGCACCTCCCAGGTTCATCAATAGAGAAATCAATCCCCATTTCCTGATAAATTATAATATGATTACTGATATTGATAAATCCAATTGGTGAAGAAATTGAGACGCACCACCCTATCATACTAATGACTTATATTCCTATGAGTGGAGATGAAAGGTGTACTGCTTGGAACTAGTACAAATACTTAAAATTGATCAATAAATCTCAAATAAATATGAACTAATTATGATAGAACTTAATAATGAATATTTCAATCCTAAAAAGTTCAAGCAAGTAGGGGTTATAGACCAAACGAGTGAAGGAGATGAGCCATATCAAATATGAGATCGAATGAGAGGAAACTAATTACTCTATTCCAGCATTTCTCCCTCTTTAGGAATTATAAGACTACTGAGACTTTGGGTCTATCCCAATTGCGCATTTATAAGACGGTGCACATAATGTGCTCAAATAATCTTCCTAATAAATGGGCGCTATACAAAAAAACATATAATCCCCTGGTGAATGGCCCCATATAATCAACATCCTCATATAAATACTGACTTAAGATGATCATGTAGACAATCAATTTTTTTTTGAAATTTAGTGGTATATGAGGATTTGAGTCTACTCATTGGACCACTATAGATACAAAGAGAATAATGATCATGGTTTGACTGAGGATCCATTTTTATAAATGATTAAAATCTAATATAATAAAGTCTATCTATGATGATAAATATTATAACCTACTTGATCCATGTGATTAGTACCCCATTAAATTGTTTTGATCTTTTGAATTATTTTCTAAATTGTTTTTTATTGGTCAATGTTTGAAGATATAAGGCCTTAAGATAGTCTGGAGTCACACTAATATTTTGAGGCCACACTGTGGTGACATCTTGGCTAGATCTATTCAAACTGAACCATCATTTTAAGACATCCAAGACAAAAAATACATCATCTCCTTCTCAAAGAAACATTTGACTTGCAATGAATTCATAGAAAAAAATCATTTCTATTTTATCCTACATAAAAGTGTACAAATTTTGATCTGGGGGGAAGAATGTTTTAACAGAAAATACTTGAGTACACTACATTAGAGAATACCTGACCATCAAGTAGTGCACGTGGAAAAAAATTTAATAAACAGAATTGGACTAAGAATTTGAGAAATAATTTAGACTTATTAGATTTATTAGAATATAATACCATTCTAATCACATGGATGAAAATGGAATATTGAATAACTCAGAAAATTTACCTATAAAATATTAAGTGTTCACAAGGTCAAGAATCCAAATCCATCATCATAAAACTAGAGATACTGTTGTATTATTTTTGTGTTTCCTTTCAATTTTATTGAGATATAATTATCTGGTGATGTCACACTAATAAATTAATGTCTAATCTAAGGAGATTATCCTAAATTTATTGTTAATGAATTCAATGTTCTAATCAATATTCTTTTTTATTGATATCTCTGTATTTATTTTAATATGTTTGTGTTTTAGGATATTTGTTTCTGCTTATGCACTTTAAATTTTCCTTCCCTCTATCTCTATATTGAACACATAGGAAACTCATACTCACTAGACTACATGTGATAATGATTTTTGGGTGATGAGTAGGGTTAATAGAAATATCCAATCAACATTCCATGTGAGTTTTGGGTTTATAGTGATCACTATACACCCATACTCAAGGTGATACTTCTAGGATAAGGTGATCTAATTGAGTTTTCTCTAAGTAAGAGAAAAAATAAGATATAATTAAAATAAAATTATGTTTTTATAGTCATGGTGAGAGGATAATTTGAGGTTAGTCCAATATATCCCAATCTAAGTTAAGAAAAATCAATATCATACACTATTTTCTCAAAATCAATCACATTAAACAGAATGAAAACACACCTATAATACTGTCCTTTTTGAGAGACAACCCAAGTCCGCTATCAATACATTTATTTAGGTTCACAATTATTTTCTTTAGTGTATTTTGCTAGGAATCTCATCATATATTCAACCTACAAATTCCCTAAAATAAATGGTGAATATCCACCACATGAAGCTTCTATTAGTTATGGGACCTTGATATCCTCAATGGTACTGACCTCAAGATTACTTCTTTAAAGACACATATGGGATACGTGCCCCGATTAATTAAAAATATTACAATATTCAGACTATTTTTCAAAGAAAACATCTTTATTATTTATGCACTACTCCTCAATTTTGATAATGATGAAATTTATGGGAGGATTTGAAACATAAAACTTAAAACATATATGAAAGTTTATTGGATGATGTAAGGATTTCATTCTCCATTCAGAATAGAGAAAATGACCAACAAGGTTACTAATAATCATAAAGATTGATTAGTTTGAAATGGGATGAGAAATCTTATAAGACTAACCTAGATCATTGAATTTGGGGAGTAACATTTTATTTGAAATTCAAAAATCATATAATAAGGTAAAATCCTATCAATTTTTAGAAATGAGGGTCTCTTTCCTATGATAAAATATGATCGTCACTATTCTATAAGAGAATAAGTATGTTATAAGGATATAATAATACCATAAATATATGATTCTACAGAAAAAAATATTTATTCATGAACATACCAAAATATCATTGATAGAGGGATGCTGATGACCAAAGAAAACAATAAGAGTGTAAGAAAAATAGATTATGCATCTTAAAAATCAATTGGAGAGATAAAAAGCAACGGAAGTTCATTATAGAGATTTCAAGCTATATGTCACAACTCATTATATGGGAACATATGAAGAGTGGATGAATCCATGAAAGTGGTAAACCTGTGAGGAGGTCCCTCACAAGGAAAGGGATAAATGTCATTAAGAACCCCCTCATCGAATGAGGGGCATCGTGAACTTTGTTGGTGTCCATTACAATACCTGACACTAGATTCATCATCTTCCAATGCCTCTCAATGGAACTGGAATCCAAGTACATGAAAAAATATCCTTATGAATTAGTAGTTAGAAGCTTGATGTATAATATGGTTTTTCCATATAAAAACATTGTGAATGTAGTGGGGGTGATTAGTAGATTCAAGGAAAATATTGGAAGAGAGCACTGGGAAGATTTAGAGTGGATCCTTTGGTATCCAAAGGGTTATAAAATTATTTCTCTCTTTTTTAGAAAGGATGAATCATTTTAGGGTTTTTTAAACATATAATCTAGATGATATGCTGATACTCATAAATGAACCATAATCTATTTATTAACTTTTAGAGAAAAAACAATGAGTTATATGTAGAAGCATTAACCAGTTGTTGTAATTTCGATAGAATAATCGGTGTATATTGAATTAATGAAAAATGAGAAGAAGTTAATTTGGATAAAGGGAATTTTGGATGATCTTTACAGAATATTGAAGGTTGGTATATTATTCTATGATTTAAAAAGTGTTTTCCACATAGATAATAATCCAATTCTTCGTTGTAGGATAAAAATCATTTAGTTGAATTATAAATTCATCTAATGTTGTTTGTTGATAAAGTTTTAGATCTAAGTAATTTGAATATATTTTGGAATATGATAAATATATTGAAAAATGTTGTTGTCTAGGATGTATTTAGGTGGTTCCGCACCTCAATAAATCTTGGATATTCCAATATGGGATAACCATATTTTTTTAATGTAATATTGAGAGCATATGATATTTATAGTTGCTGATGAAGGACTCGGTATTGAAGTAGGGAAATGATTCACATGTGAGAGATTTATAGGATCGGTCGTGTGAAAAACATTTTATACATATATTATTATAACTAATAGAAGGAGATACTCTATAACTCTAATTTAAAAATATAATATGGTGATGGTGGAGTGGAAACACAAATGTACAAAAATTATAGAAGTAGGTAGACTAGAAGAAGATAAATAAAAGTTACCACAAAAACTCTGTAGGTAAAGTGAAGAGATGATAAGGAATTTCATTAGAGTAACTCTATTGATATGTAAGAGTTTTTTATCAAGGATAAATATGATTTTTTCAAGTGATTTTACTGAAAAGGTAATATATAAGATTCATCAAAATGTTATGTAAGATTAAATTTATGGAGTTTTAGAAATAACTCATTAGACATCAAAATAAGAACTTAATATAATGGATGTATTTGAAGAGTGAAGGTTTTCCTGTATATATTAGTTAAGTTTAACACACTCACGGTGGATATTGGAAGATTGAAGAACCAACTATAGCGAATGGTCTTTAAAATATATTTTATGGTATAGTAATTATGAAAACTATGAGAGTGTGATGAATATGGATTGCAATCATCTTTAGTTTCTTAAGTAAAAGTACGTGTAGAGACCCCCCTATACAGTTGGGCTATATAAAAACCACATAAATGTATTTTTTTATTTTATTACATTTGTTTCTTTCATTTTTTTTTGTTTTTAGGTGTTCTTATTAGTGTTTTTGAGGTGTTAGTTATTATGTGGTGAATTAGGTGTATTTTTTATAATAAGTTATAATACATGATTTGAATGAATTAATTCTCATTCTTTATTTCCTCCTTTTATTTTTTGGAGGATAATTTTTAGGCATTATAATGTTTCATCTAAAAAAAAAATTTGTAAAATTTTAATATATTGGGATGAAGTTAGAGAATTTAAGATATTGGGACTCAAACTGGGAAAAAAATGAAAGATAAGGTCAAAAACATCCAAAACACATTATAGTATCACATATTAAATAGGAAACCTATACTAAAAATCATCAATGAGACCTAGAGTTTGAGGTTTGAGAAATAAATTTATTTCATATATCTCCCTGGAATAGAGTCAATAGGTTTGGGTAGAAGGTAAATCTAATTCCCATATACATTAGCCCATTTTCTATTCTTGACAGCATTGGAGTTGTAGCCTTTCAACAAGCACTCTCACCAAACCTATTTTAAGTATACGATGTGTTCTATATATCCCTATTAAAGAAGTACATGCCAGATCTCTCACATGAATTCAATATCAAAGAGGAGTAGTTTGAGAAATATCTCTCTTACAAGGATCAAACAATGAAGATATTGAATTATAGAAACAACGTTCTATGCAACAAGACTAGTCACCACATCAAATGACTTTAGAGAAACCATAAGTACAAAGATGAAACATGGGAACATGATAAATCAGTTAAATAAAAGCGCCCTCATATATTTTCATCATAGATTTTAAAATTTTGAGGATGATAATTCTTTAGGGGAGAATAATTTAATGAAATAATATTTTCCATATGAAATTACCTTCCCAATATATAATTGTACAAATAAAACACATATACCACCTAAAAAATAAACACTATTTCATTTTATTAATATAGAACATTACATATGAAAAATAAAAAATATTACGATAGGAAAATATACAAAAGTAAATAACAAAACAATACTTTTATATTCATACATAATGCAATTTACTAGAATTATTATAGACATGAACAATATAATAAAAAGAAATCTAACTATAAAAAATAAGGTTGGAATTTTGGAAATGAAATGTAAATAACCTTCATAGAAAATTGAGTGGGTGAAGAATGATGTAAATAAGAGGTATTTATAGGATTCATAAAGACTATATGAATGTTGGAAATGTGATTGTTAGAATAGTAACTTATGCATTAGAAAAGTAATATCACCGTTAGAATAGTAACATGGTAATTAGAAAAGTAAAAAATATTTGGGTATTTTATAAAAATATAATAAATTTGTATCATAAAATATTATGTAATATAGTTAAACCTAATAAAATTAATATTTGATGTAATGAAAAGAAAATTGTACTTTTAGGAAAACATATAAGTTTTATTTTCATTAAAATACATTTTTATGATAAACATTAAAAATAAAATAAAAATTCATTTATATAAAATGGTTTTATAAAACTAGAATTATTTATATATAAATGATAATGAAATTTTATAGAATAATATATAATTTTTAGAAGAGTCAGAACA
The DNA here is from genome assembly GCA_963277665.1 of Viscum album. Classification (NCBI taxonomy): domain Eukaryota; kingdom Viridiplantae; phylum Streptophyta; class Magnoliopsida; order Santalales; family Viscaceae; genus Viscum; species Viscum album. The sequence continues at coordinate 317,785,354 of OY728163.1, forward strand.
TAAATTAGGTTATAAAAATTAGATTTTCTAATAAAAAATTATTTTCAATAAAATATAAATTTCTCCAATTTAAAAAAAATATTTTGATAAAATACTGTTTTTTGAAATTCGAACATTAAAATTTGATAGGGTTGAAGTTTCTTTTAAATAAAAAATATGTAAATGAATTATTTAATAACATATAAGTACTATATTTTATAATATATTATATGAAATTTTTAGTGTTACTTGAAGTTATATGACAATATTAATATTCCATTTACCACTAAAGAATAATATCTTTATTATTTAATCACATGTTTAATCTCTATTTGGAGAAATAATATTTGATTCTAAGAATTTATTTTAAAACAACCCTCTCCTCTATTTATAAATACCACCCTTCACCGCCCTATTTATCATCACTTATAACTTCCACAACAACCAAATAAATATCAAAACACCTCTAATAAGTCTTATATTCATGTTTTAGATTTCATAGTATTATTAAAAGACCATTACTAGAAGCCTAAGGTGCAATCCTAATGAGATGTCGCATGGAGGAAAGTAACTTACCTATTTTAAGATCTTTCAATTTTCCTATCTATTATTTTTTAAAAAAAATTTCTAAATATAATAAAATAATGTTATGTCCTGAAATGAAGAATATAATTACAAATTATATCATCATATAATTCATAAAACCCACTTTATATTGTTTTTATTATATTAGTTCCATAATGACCAATTCTGACTCCTAATATTGATTATGTTATAAATTATCTATAAAATCCATAAATATATGGTTTAAAAAATAGGTTTAATGAATAAGTATAATATTTATGAAATTATTATGATCATGGGTATATAAATTGGTTATTCTATTAATAATATTAATAATTAATGATCATGGCCATTTTATCCATTTAGAAGGAGTTTAACAAGATAGTTTCCATAATTTTCAACCATTTTGGACCATCTATCAAATTTTAGAACTTTTGTGCCAATGTAATGATAAGTAATCCATTCCTATAAAATTTTTGAGATCATGGAACTATTTGACATCACCCTTGATCATTATCAACAAACAAAATTAGATTTGGTGTAGTTAATCGATCAACACCAATTGGTTGATACTAGAAATAAAAATAAAATATATGAATGATATATGATAACAAATTAAAATTAATATTTGAAATAAATTCAAAAAACATGAATCCTGTAACCAAGATCTGATGGTAACTATATTACATAGCCTTAATATATAAGGGGTAACAACATATAGTATCTCCCACTTTAAGAATATTGAAATAATAGATACATACATGATTTTAATATTAAATTGGAAATTTTAAAATTAATCCTTAAAAAATTATTGATAATTTATTATTACTCTAGCAGTGGTGGCACTGTATCAACGGCGAGCACTGTAGCGACGGTAGGGGCACTTAGCAGTGGCGGGTACTGTGCGGTATAGTAGCAGGTGGGTACTCTAGTAGCACTATTCACATAATGGTCTTTGAGCCAAAATATTTGGCCTACAGGCCATGTTATGGGTTAAATGCCCACTAGGCTTTCGAGCTATGTAATGGGTGTCCCTCTACCCAGTTAAAAGAGGTATTTGCATTGATTTAATAATAAATGAGGCTTCGACCCCAAACTTTTAAAAAATAATCAAATCAATTAAAAAACTAAATTAAAGTTGAGTGAATAATATATTCATAGATAACATAAAAAAGTGAAATAAATAAAACACATGAATAACAATTACTGGATTCATAGTAATAGAATTCATGATGTCGACTATCTTAAACTTACTGTCAAAGCCTCAACCATGAAATCATACATACAATTAAGAATATAGACAAGATATTATTATTACCATCATGAACATATCGAAGACATTATTCTTACTATCATAACTACTACCAATACATTATTCTTACCATCATGACCGCATACAACACATTATTAATAAATGGGTAGGCTTAGACCAAATACCCAGACATGTTTATCTTATTAAAACTACCAAAAAATTTAGGGAATATAGAATTATTTACCCCACCCATCACATACACATTTATAATACTCTCCTCATACATTGAATGATCAATGTAATACATAATCAATTTTCCTTGGAAATCAATAAACATTAGCATTGGAATAATGAACCTTCAAGATTTCAATACTTTCTAAAGTTAATAAATGGAATAACATGATCCATCTAGAGAATGAAGTTGGATGGTATGTTTATATAATATCCTTAGTGAACAAAATATTATTTAAAATATGCTGACATAGATGAAAATAACATTAAAATATTATTGAAAATTTACTTGGAGAAAGAATTAGAAATACCCTTTACATTCCACTTTTTATAAAATGTTTTTCAAATCAGGGAAACATAAATTTCTTTGAAAAATCATAGAAACATGTAATGGAAGTTTATTCTACAAAAATGAAAAATATGGAAGGGAAAATGAATTTTTATGAAAAACATTAAAAAAGTGATTCATTTTACATCATGTAAAGTATGTCAAAGTTTATAAAAAATTATATAAAAATTTACTTTTAAATATTACTTTCAAAAATATGGAAAAAATAATTTCATAATCATTATTTGAAAATTGAAACCTTAAAAAATGTAATTTTAAAAAGAAATAAATTTTAAGTGTGAAAATGTGGAGTGGAAGATAAAAGATATGAACATGAATAATATTTCAAAATATTATTATTGAAACCCACATTATTAAAAGAGTAATATGACTTAATTTTAAAAATTGATAAAGATAAATATTAAAGTAATAAGGAATAAAACTTATTTTTATTTAAAAATAATAACTGATAATACTGGTGGGATAAATAATATGGATATAGGGGAGAAATATTTCTAACAAAAAATAATCAAGATTAGAAAGAAAATCTTATAGTTTTGGTAACTTTTAAATTGAATAGTATTGAAAGAGGAAAATGAAATGGAACCTTAAATAAAATTAATATATATAATCATAATATAACCTTAAATAGATGTATTATATACATAAAAAATAAAGTAAAAAAAGAGGTGAATAAGAAATATGTCTCAAAGAAGAAAATTAAGATGAGAACCTGTACCTTTTATTCCCAACCTTCTTGAAATCTGTTAAACAATATGTATAATATAAATAAATAGCTTAATTAATTATTTTAAAACCTTATTAATATCTATTTACTTTATAAACTTCATCTATAATTATTCTCTATACATATTTTAGTTAGTTAAAGTTTATTTTTTTCATTGGATGTTAATAATTTCATTTGTTTCATCAAAATTTTGTAATGAAGATGTTGAATATTATTTATTGATACAACATTAATCATTATATTATTATTAAATATGTTAAAATATTTGTTTAAATAATTTATGAAGTCTCATTTTAATTTCATTGAAGTCAAGGGTATGGTTTGTAAAAATGGAATCCATGATGAGGTTTTTTCTAGTAATTTACTAATACCAATGGGTTATTTTATAATAATAATTATTTATTATGTTATTCTTAAAAAATGAAATTCATTCCATATATTAATCCTCAATATCATATATATTCATAAGATACATTTTTTATAACATTCCATCTAAGGCAGTGATGAAAAACAAAACACATCATCCATAGAGGCGGGATTCCCCATGTGTGCACAAGTAATGTTTTCATTTTTAAACAGATAAAAATAAGGGAAGGTAAATAATGATTTACCTTTTTGAAAATATAATTATTTCATAAATATCATATTTATTCACTAAATATAATCTTATAACCATGCATTTAGTGAATTTATGAAAATTGGAACACAACTCTTCATGGAGGGATTCATCCACATGCACACACAAATATATTTTTTATTTATTATAGAATAAGAGGAAGGTAGAAAATTATTGATATTATTAGAATAATAATAAAGTTATAAATATCATATTTATTAATTAATTACCCTTTTATAACCATAAATGTAAGGTGTACATGAAAAATGAAATACATCGCTTCATAGAGGTGGTTGTTTACACATAAAATAATTTTTAGAATGTTTAAATTTAAGAATAAAAATTAAATTTGGTAAAAAAATATTAATTTTTTTTTTGATTTTCATTAAATTAATTGGTTTATTATAAAAACAATATTTATGTTACGTTTAAATAAATAAAAAACTGAAATCTTCTATGTGGATATTTAATTGAAAAAAATAACAATTTTTTAATTGGGATGAAATATTACATGAGTTCAAAAATATTAAACAAAGATTTTATAAACCAAATACGGTATAGTTAAATGAATAATTACACTAATTAAATATATTCTTAATTGAGAAAAATATTTTTGAGGTTTTTATTTCGTACTTATATCCTGATGAATTAATAAATGTGATAGTATTGGTGAAACTGCATTTTCTATATTTTTCTAAAAATAAACCATTTCACAAAAAAACCAAAATGTTTATCTTAAGATAATATTGTAATAATGAGTCAAAAAATGAAGTAAATTTTTTCCTATTCAAATTATAAAATTTTAAAATTCAAATTTTAATTTAAAACATAAAATATAATTGAAAAATGTTTTTATAGGAAAATAACTTTTAAAAAAATATATTTTTCTTATTTTCTATCAATTTAAAATTAAATTTATCTTAATATATTATTATTTTATCAATATAATATATATTAATTTTACTATAATATATTTATTTTCTTAAATTAAAAATACTTAGTGCATAAAAATGTAATTTTTAGTAAAATACTTTTTCAAGCATAAAATGAATTTAATCATATTACTTTCCTAGTAATAACTATGGGGTTACTGTTAATTTTTTTCCCTTCTGTATATTATCAATAAATTTTTTATTATATAAAACATTAATAATTTAGTTAAATTCATTCATTAATAATAATATAAAACGAAAATAACTGTTTTTATAAGTTATTATTTTAATTAAAAATTATATTTTTCCCATTATTTTTTTGAAATATATTATTTTCAAATAGTTACTCATAATAAGAAACTTTAGTATACCTATTGTTTATGTGTATATTCAATGACCATATCTCCAACAACCATATTTTCAAGGAATATAGTTTCAAATTCCATATTTATAATGATCAAATTTTTTTCCTACATATATACTTACTAAAATTATCCATTCATTTCATTCACACTTCACAATTCACACTCCTCAGTACATAATAAGGATGATTATTTCTCTATTTATATTTTTCTTTCTCATTATTGTTTTCGTTCTATTGTAGGTGATTCTTAAGGATGGAGATGTTCTAGAGGGTTTTCTAGTTATAAATATAATATTCTTTTGTATTTATTATTCCCTTTTAGTTTATAAACTTTTAATGGATCTAATCAACAAATGAATGTAATATTCAATGTTATGTACTTTTTTTCAATGTTTAATTTTGAATAAGTAAAGTGTTATTAGTTTGATTCATATTTTTTAAGTCTTATTTGCTACCCAAGTTTAATTTCTTCGAAAAATATACATATATAAACCTATTAAGACTCACTTTCATATAGATTAAGAAAGGAAAATACTTCCTAAAAACTAGGGTGTTAAAATATCCTCCCTTAAATATATTATATCCCCCAATTTTAATTATTATTCACTAATGAAATTTGACAAGGGTATATTTATGATAGAAAAAAATCAAGATATAATTTCTCATAAGATATAATACTGAATATCATATGTAAGACTAATAAATTCATCTTTTACCTCATAATAAATATATGTCTCTTTTTTTTCATAATTATTTGTGCTAAATATACTTTATTATTTTATTATAGTAGTTTTTAGATATATACCAGTCGTAGCTTCATTTTCATGATCATTTTATCAACCAAATAATAAAACCAAAATGGTTATGATAATAACTCATTAATAAAATTAGTATGAAAATTCAACCATAAGTGTTTTATCCTTTGAAAACATAATTTCAACACAAAAATAAATTTAATTAAATTATTCTAGTTCCACTTAATTTACATCCTATTAATATTAATAACTATATCCCTTAGAATAACTAAACCAAATTTACTATGGTTTTATAATATTCTGAATCCAAAATCATGGCAACCTATGCTCGTAGAAATTAACTTAACCTTTATCCTAGAATAATAAAAATTTATATTTAAATAAATTATACCTTAATTATAAATGATATTGAAAATATTTTAATCTTCTCAAATAATGTCCTGAATCAACTTCTAAAAAAATAAATTTTTTTACTCTCAAGGTTTATGTATATTTCTCAAATTATATTCCTAAAACCAACTAAACTATTGTGAAACTAACCATAATTATGTCAACATATTCCTATAAGTTCCACTTATAATAAATGGAATACACTTAAATTGTTCGTAAATAAAACCCTGAATTTTAAATTATAGAATATTATTCTGAATATGTTTCCAAACATAACATAAATTAAAAATTTATACAACAACCCTTCCCAGAATCATAAGATTAGGGTCTCTAAGAAAATCATAAAATCAAAAAAAAATTTCTAAATACCCCTTAATGGTTCTTAAAGAGTGTGTAAATAAACAAATAAATATCCCTCAGGAGTTTCAAACTAGGCATGTTGTTAGGAAAACCATTTGTGTACCGATGAAGATCAAGTTAATACCCAACAAACCCTTTTTAGGGGTTTTACCCCTATGTGCATCTATATCAGAGCTTGAATCCAATTGTTTATATTCAAAAAATATTGTTATTTAAAAGGAATCTCACACTCTATATTTTACCAAACTTTAGTTTGTTTTTCTATAATTAAATTTATCCCTAGAGTATTTCATAGGGTTATGTTCGCAGAAATATTTTTTTTCAAGAATATAGTTCCCAAGGTTTATGCTAATAATTATTTAATACCAACTATAATATTCCTGAATCTCATAACCTTGAGATAGGGGTTACTTTATTACATTAGTAAAAGATATAAGGGATCACATCACAACAGATCACACAGTTTAGTAGACTTGGGAGACTAAAAACACATATGTTTTCTATATTATGTTAGAAACATTAAAACATGTCCTTTAAAAAATCTTGAAAATTTATTATTACTTTTATTATATCCTTTAATTCATCTAAAAATACCTTATTTATACCCTAATTTATCAGGAAAAAAATAATAGGACGTGTTCAAATTCTTAGTAAGGTGTAGAGTACAGTAGAAGCTATCATACACAAGTATTGTATGAATAAGATGAAATAAGTAAATAATCAGATTAATTCCATGAGCAAATAAATCTTGGGAGCATAATATAACCATGTATAAAGTAACAATGGAAATAAATATATCACTCAAATAATATTAATTGGATTCATAAAGATATAATGCATAATTCTAACAATATTAATCTTATCATCAAATTTCCAACCAGGAAAACATACTTACCTTCATGAACGCAGCTAAGTCATCACACTTACCATCATGACCATAATCAAGACATTATTATTTCCATAATTAAATTAACCAAGAAAATATTCTTACCATCATGAAAATAACTAAGGAAATATTCTTACCTCCATGAGCTTATCTAAAAAAGTATTATTAATTAGATTGGATTATAACAAATAAAACAACTTGTTTGTATCATGATACCTATTGATGCATCAAGGGGATATATAATTTCAAAACCCACTTTTCACATACAAATGTCTAATATTTTACTCATACATTTAATAATATATACAATACATAATCAACTTTCCATAGAAATCAGTAAAAATCCATATTGGAATGATTAACATATCATATGTCAGTACTTTCCTTGGTCAATAAATGGAATACAATGATTATAATTCATCCATAGAAATAAGGTGGATGATATCATTAGAGAATATCCTTAGTGAACATAATATTATTTAAAGAATTTTTATAGAGATAAAATCACTTTTAAAATAGAATTATTGAATTACTTGGAGAAAGAATATTAAACACACTTTAAATATTTGATCCCCCTTTATGAAGAAATTTAATAAAATAAAGAAAATGGAATTTTATCAGGATAAACAAGAAAACATAGAGGGTAGGTTTCTTAATTAATTCAGAAAAATATGGTGGGGAAAATTAATTTTAATGAAAAATGGTAAAAAGTGATTCTATTTAAATTTTGTAATGATGGTCAAATTAATCAAAAATAAAGTAATAAGTCCATTTTCAGTATTATTTTTAAGAATATGACTAGAATAATTGTTTTAAAACATTATTTTTAATGATAAATTTTTAAAAATATAATTCTGAAAAAAATAGAATCTATATCTGCAAATTTGGTGTAGAATATAAAAGATATGAACATGAATAATATTTCAAAATATATTCTTTAAGCCCACATTATTAATGGTTTCACACAAATTCATTTTGAAAATAGTTAAAGATAAATATAAAGGGAACACAAAATAATACATAGTTCTATTTCAACATAATAAATTATAACATTGGTGGGAAGAATAATATAGATAAGGAAGAAAAAGAAATTTAACAAAGAAAGAGTGATATTAGAAAAGAAACTCTTACGGTTTTGGTAACTTTAAAATTAAATGATATTAAAAGAGAGAATTTGAAATAGAACTTTAAATACTTTGGATATAAATAAAATAATGACATAAAACATAAAATATGTAGTATATACACCATTTAAAATGAAATATGAGGTGAATATGGTATTTGTCTCAAAGAAGAAAATTGAGCTGCGAACCCTTACCTTTTACTCTTGAATATCACAAAAGACGTTTAAACTCTTATATAATAAATATAACAATATTTATAACTTATTTAATAAACTTTTTTATATCTATTAAATTTTATATTATTTATATATAATTATTATCTACACATATATTAGTCAGAAATTGTTTATTTTTATTATCAGATGTCAATAAGTTTGTTTTGTTAAAGTTTCATAATGATGAGGTTGGTTCTTGATTATTGTTAAAAAGTTAACCATCAAATGATAATTAAATATATTTAATATTTTTTTAAAATGATTTAAGAACACTCATTTTCATTCAACGTACATCATGGGTATGGTTTGGGAAAATTGAATCCATGACAAGTTTTTTTAAGGTAATTTACCTATAAAAATGGGTTAATTTATAATGATTATTAATTATTTTTTAATACTTTCAGAATAATATATATAAAGTATACATTTTAATATCATATAGATCCATGAAATACAATTTTATAGATATCCATGTAAAGAGGTTATGAAAAATGAAACACATTATCCATGGAGGCGTTAGTCCACACGTACATTCAGATGATGTTTTCATTTTTTAAAGGATGAAAATAAAGAAAGGAAGATAATTATTTACCTTTATAAAATAATAATTATTTATTAAATATCATATTATTCATTAAATATATTTTTAGAACTATCCATTTATGGAGTTTATGAAAAATGAAATATGTTACTTTGTGGAGGTGGTAGTCTGCATGTACACACAAACAACATTTTCATTTTTCATAGGTTGATAAGAAGGTAAAAATGTTTTATCTTTTTAAAATATTAAACATGTTATAAATATAATATTTATTTATTAAACACACTTTTATACCGATCCATATATTTTGGTATTGTGAAATTAATTTTGTCACTTTATGGAGGTGGTAGTCTATATATGAACATGAATGACACTCTCATTTTTCTAAGTAAGTGGGTAGGGTAGATAATTGTTATATTATTAATATAAAATAATTTCTGTATAATGATAATAATAATGAAATTGTATTATAATGGGTAAAATTGTGTTGGAAGTGAGAGATAGATAATAAAAAAAGTTAACAAGTGATTAGTACTCATGTTGAGAATTTAAACATTCTCTTGGAGGGTCCTTTAGAAATGGAGGATTTAAGGATTTTACTTGATTAGAAGGGATAAAAAATTTAAGATAGTTCTCAAGGGTATTTAAAATGGGTGTATTCTCATGATGTTTTCTATTTTTTATTGTATGTAAAGGGTTTTGAAAGTCTCGTTTTACAAGTAAGGGGAGTTTCACTTTTGTAATAATATAAAACGAAATGACACCATTAAAGGAGTGTAACTCAAAAATCAAATAGTAGTAGAAATTTTTTGGGTATTGGGTTGATACAAAACATCACCACAAATTTCTAGATATTTTTTTATGAATTGTAATCTTTTTTTCCTTAGTTTTAACTTTTCCCATAATTTACTTTTACCTTGGTAACACGTTTCTTTACATTAGTAATTTAATTTATTAACTAAAATTAAAATATGTCATTTATGAAATTTGAACATGATGATCCAAAAAATAAAAATAATTCTATTAAATAAAATTTTCAAGGGTGAGAAAAATTAATTTTAATGTTAGTGTACATAACACATTAAAAATAATTTTTATTGAAAATGTGTGTTTTTATGAATAAAAACTATGTCTAGGATAAAATTATCATTTTTATTGATTTTAATAAAATTTAATTATTTTGTTGATAAAAAATAATATTTACATGGTTTTAAAATAAATAAAAATATCGAAATCTACTATTTGAATATTTAATTGGGTGAAAATACAAAAAATAATTTTTATTGGGATAAAATATTACTTGAGTTCCAAAAAAAGAAAAAATTAGTTTTCTAAATTAAAAATAGTATATTTAAATGATTAGTTTTACTAATTAATTACTTTTTAGTTAATATTTTTTTATAAGTTTTAATCTTATACTTACTTCATGGTTTAGTAATAAAGACTTGAGTATTTTTGAAAACTTTATTTTCTAATATTTACCTAGAAGTAAATATTTTTTAGAAAAATAAAAAAATCTATCCTAAGATAATATAATTTTTATGAATTAAAAAATCAGAGTTCAATTTTTAAAATTATAATTCTAAATTTTGGAAAGTAACATTTAATTCAAGACATAAAATATAATTAAATAAAATTTATAATATTTTTTTTAAATTGTTAACTATTCTTGTTCCTATTTACCATCAATTAAAAATTAAATTAATACTAATATATTATTCATATTAACAATATAATTTATCCCAATTGGAAAACAATATACCTATTTTCTTAATGTAAAAAATTCTAAACACATAAAATGGTAATTTGTTTTAATAAAAAACATTTTTATGCATAAAATGAATTTGTTATTGTTACTTTCTTAGTAATAATTAGGGGTTGATTGTTAATTTATTTCCTTGTGTATATTATCAATACATTTTTATTAAATAAAAATTTAATTATTTAACTGAATTTATTCTATAATAATAATATTTATAAAATAAAAATATTTTAATAATATAATATTTGAATTAAATATTACATATTTTTTCACTATTTATTATTTTTGAGATATATTATTCCAAAATTCTAGCTAAAAATATACAACTTTAGTATACCTATTAGATACATGTATTTCCAATGACCATATATATTAAACACTGTGATTTTAAATAGAATTAAATTATTTTCGATAACATAAAGGACACACATCACTATTTTTAGCTTGTGTTTCATACAAAAGTCATTTTATCTTACAATATACAGAGCCCTATGAATATTATGTTTGATGGCGTATTCAACACACAACACCAAACCTAAAGGACCTGTGATATATATTACCATTATAACATAGTCATTGGAATGGTGAGTATGAATAAGATTTTCTAAATTATGAAAATATTGTTAATATATATTCTTTGGCGACCAATTGTTTATAAATGAAAATACAACCCATTTTAAAATATAAGGAAATCATTTTCAAAAAAACTATTTTTAATGCTCATAAGTTTGTTTTATACCAATAAATTAAATAAATAAATCATGTTTTATTATATTAAATATATTTATATATTATATTTTTAATATAATTGTTGACATTCAACTTATGTTTTTTTATACTTGATATAAAAATAAACCCAATTTTAAGCTTAAAACCATACAGTTAAAAAAATAGTTTTGTCGCCTTTTTATGGACAAATTATTTTAGAAATAAATTTTCAAACTTCTATAAAATTTATTTTAAAAAATAAAATTCATTTTTGGAAGTTTAATATCAAAATTTACTTTTGTATAAATTTTGAGATTTTTTAGAAAATATTTATTTTTCAGTTAATAGTGAAAAATATAGATTTTTATAGTCGTTTTCTTTTAATAAATTTAGTAATTGAAATTAAAATATATTATTAATATGTTTTCACAGAAACTAAGTATTATTTAGTTATAATTAATCCACTTAAATTCTTTTTAATCATCATTATATTTATTTTTAATAAATTTTATTTTAGGTTAAAAGACAAGTTAATCTAAAAACAGTTTTAAAATGCTTAATGTTTCACCATTTTAATTATTTAAAATAATCCCTAAATGGGAATTTTGTAAATAAAATTTATAAACTATATATCATTAAATATTTATTTAGTTTCATGTAATGATTATTATTAGTCATAGAGTTAATGTAGAATCATCTTTTTTTAAAAACATTCTCTTCTTAAAAACCTGATATATCTTAGTGACTAAATGATTAATATTAAAATTAATTTTTGAAACCTATGTGAATTGAATTTAAGAAAATGGATTCCATATTTGGAATCAAAATATTTTATAATTTATAATAAGTTTAACTTAATTTTATACCAAATTAATTATTGAAAACAATTAAAATTAATCACAATGATTAAGTTAAAAAAATAGTCTACCAAGTGACTTAATGTTAATCCTAAGGAGGAAAACAATAACACCCCAATCCCAGAAGCTTGGAGCTAGTGAATTATTTTAATTCAGTTGTATGATTACAAAGAATAAAGTCCCCAAGGACCGATCAACTTAACAGCCTTGGAAAATAGATTACATATATGTACTTTACAATGTAACTTCAAACATAAAACACAACATAGATAATACTTTGAGAATTCCAATATTTCCCTAGATTAACCCTATATATCAATCATAAATCACTTCTTGGAATAATATGAAAGTAAAACATAAGAAAGAGGTGAGATCAGATGCTTAGTAAGGATAAAAAATAGAGCGGAATTTATCATAAATAAGCATACACTTCTAAGTCAAGGTATAAAACTGAAACACATGACTTTTAAACATAATATTCAGCATAATATGGAAAGAATAAACCAAATAATTTCTTTTAAAATTTCAAATGGTTATTGAAACAGTAGAATAATTACATCCAATATCAATAACTAATCTCAAAATGAGGGAATTCATAATGCCAGACATCTGAAACATACCATCGAGGCCTTGACCAAGAAATCTAAAAATAAATGGTTAAGGCCTCAACCAAATCTATATCTGAAAATAAATTGGAAAGGCCTCGACCAAGTCCATATCTAATTTTTATTGTGAGACCTACTGATGCATCGAAGGGATATAGAAGGCCCTGCCCATCACTTACTAAGCTCAATGCATTCATCATAGGAAAATTGTGAAACATAACATAAAAATTTGTATTAAAAATCTGTTATGAAACACCAACACTATGACCATAAACCATGATTGGTATAAAAATAGTACATCCACAATCAAAAATATCATAAATCAATCAATACAACATGGAATATTGTATTATAATAAATCAACCTCAATCAAGAATAATATCCAATAATGGATGTTGACATAGTTTAAAATAATCAGTAAAACTCTTTGAGAGAAATATCCATTTTCATGAAATCGTTTAAAAGTCACACAATTTATAAAGGAAGTCATTTAAAATAGATTTTTAAATCAAAGTGTCCCATACCACTTTGATACTTTTGAAAGGAATTATCATTTAAAAAATCATTTCCATATAAATAAATCCTTAAAATCATTTGGAAAACATGGACATTAATTAAATAGATTTAGAAAAATAAATATTTAAATATTTAAAATGATTATCTAGTTTAATATTCCCTTACAAAAAAACTTAAAAGATTCATTTTGATTTTTTTTATGAAACATGGACATGGATGATAAATATATCCCAATAAATACTTACACATAAACAATCTCGAATAATAATTATATTGAATAATTAACCCTTAGCATAAGTCTGATACTCTCCATTTATGTTCAAAACTCTTGTATAATGGTTTTTAACATATTTTTAACTTTTAAAATAATCATAATAATATTTAAAATATCATATATGATTGGTTTATGAATTTATATTACTTTTTTATTAACAATTCGAAGTTAATGCAACATTTTGGGTAATAATCGCTTTTTTGTCGCATGTGTTTTTACTTGTTATTTTTTATCATATTACTTAGATCTGGATTTACTTACTTCTAGAATGTATAATATGATTTATATATCATATATATTCATAATATAAATATATATAATATATAGATATAATAAATGGAATACATCATCCATGAAGATGGTATGTCGTACGTACGCATGAACAATGTTTCCATTTTCTTATCATATTGATTAAAGTAAGTGAATGAAGTATATGTACACACACAAACACAGATATATATATTATTCCAGTAGACTAATTATTTGATATATTTTATAATTATTCATAATATATATTTTTTATAATCATTTTTGGATGGTGAATGTAAAAGATGAGTCTTATCGCATCGTGGGGATGATAAGCCATATTTAAGCATGAGAAACAATATTATTTCCTTAATGGTTTAATGGTATGGAATGGTTTGGAATAATAAATGTACATAAATAATAAAATCTTATATTTATTATTTAAGTAATTTATATTTATCATTATACCCATTGAAATAATGTATAGATGAAAAAAAATTTACACCACGGCGTGGAGATGGTAAGTCGTACGTACGCAAGTATGGTGGTATTTTTTTTCATATGATGGGTAAAAATAGGAATATAGTTGTCCCAAAATAAGAACAACATCTTATAATATAGTATATATTTTATTTATTATTTTAGTATGGTAACAAATTAGGAAGTGGATGTAGAAAAATAAATGAACAATGAAAGAAGGGATAAAACGATTAACTCTTCTTTAGGTGTCTCCCTTTGATCTGCACAAAAGGACTCCTTCAGATGGTTTTATACCCAAAGGGTGGACTATAAGATGAATTAAGGGAAGTTTTGAGGAAATTTGGGTAGGTATTGGATGAGAAAAATGGATTTGAAGGTGTTTATTAAAGAGAAGGAGAGGTTCCCTTTTATAAGAGAGGTGAGTGACACTTTAGAAAAACCTTGAAATACTAATTTATTATAAATTTATTTTTGGTTTATAATAGATCTAAAGTAATTTATTTATATTATAAGATGTTTATAGGTATAAATAATATTATACAATTTTTTTTAGACAAGTGTAGTTTATGAAATTAACCTTATCTTTCAAGATTAACCCTTAGTTAAATAGTATAACTCTCACAATGGCTTCTTTTATTTTTATACTATATGGTTAATATAGTTACTATAAAATGAAATGAGAAACTCAAGTGGATAATTAATGAAATTATTATCATTATCTATGTCAATTTACCGATTCTTATATTTTTATGATTTTTATATCATTTAATAAAATAGTATTTGTTTTAAAAACACATTTATGTTAATTTTGAAACTATTTAGTAATTGATTTTTGTAAAGTTATAAAAACATGATTACATTGAAAAAATACATTAAAAAATTATAACATGTCATATTCATACAAAAAAAATCGTATATGGCATAAAAAATTCAAATTAAATTTATTTTAATATTTATAATATCATTTATTTGATTATTTTATTAATAAGGAAAATACTGCATCGTTATTGTGTCACAAATAATTTTAATTATGTAATGTATAAAAATTAAAATAAAAAATCCATGATGTAGGAAATATTTTTATATTTCTAATTATTATTTATTGTTGAATATATCACTTATATAACTTAAATTAATTTTTTTAGCAATAAGATTCATGTTTATGTTATATTTCCTTTTACATTAAATTAATTATTATAACATGTCATCTTCACACCCATGTGGCTCCATGGGGTCCTAAAATCGACCATAAGATTTTGATGGTCGTCCATATAGAATTATGATACATTTTAGGGTAGTTTAATATTATTATAATACCATTTTTACCCTTATTTACCTAATTTACCCTTTAACCATGGTAAATAAAAACAATTACAGAAGTTACTATTCATAATGTCAAAAAAGAAAAGGTACATAATTAAAAAAAATTACCCTTTTAATTCAAAATATGGAATCTATATTTCTAAATTCAAAACATAGAATTGGATGAAATGAATTTAAAATTAATTTCTGTTGTCAAAACAAGAAAGTAAGTTTTTAAAAAGTAAAAACAATCAAAAGATTGATATGTGTTTATGTCCAATTTAAATTTTAAATTAATTAAAATGGTAAAAATTAGATTAAATGATAAAAAACAATACAATTAAACTTTAAAACAAATTGAAAAGTTAATCTAAATATATAAATTATTTAGATGAAAAATTAGTTTTGAATTAAAATGCCGTATTTTTTAGAATTAATTAAAATATGAAAGTTATTAGAAAAACACAAAAAATTAATCCAAACTAAATTTTTATGTCCCAATTATAAAGATTAATTTTATTTCATCAAATTTAAAATAATAAATTGTCAAATATTGTATTTAAAAAGGGTTCTCTATTAAAAGGTGGGAAAACATCATTCCTTAAAAAATACGTCTTTTATCTAAAAAATTGAATTTATTATTATCTTATGTATGATAATTACATAAGATTAATGGTAAAATTATATGGTATATATATAAAATTAAAAAATGTGGTTAATACTATTTATAAACGCTTTTTAAATGGCTAGTTTGATAGGTCATTGTGTGCTCGAGCTCAGTGTTGCGTGTAGCACAAGATAATGAATTATTAAGAAGAAATGTAACATGTAAGCTTGGGGTGTTACATTATCCCCTAATTAAATAAATTTAATCCCCTCAAGTTTATAATTTGGGTTTTTTAAATAATGTTTTATTAATAAAAATACCTTTATTTCAATCCCACATCAAAAAAATTGGTCGCTAAAACTTCTAATTTAAAATACAGAAAGGAAAGTAAGAAGGTTACATTGAATAACACATACTAGGGTACCATGTAGGAAAACATGGACATGAATGAAAAATATAACCATTTAGTTATGATGGAGAGTGATAGAGAATATTATTAGGATAAAGTTAATAATTTGAATGCCATAAATCTGCGATGATCCAAGGGACCATTTGATTCATCACAAAATAAAGTACTTGGAAAATATTTTTGGATTTCAATGTCCTTTGTATAATGATAAAGAACATGAGAAGAAATACTTAATTTATTTCAGTACAGTCTCACCATTGTCCATGCCTTAAAAAATTTACACTTCAAGTCTTATTCAAGGAAATAATGTTGAATTTTTCATTCCTGAAGTGTTATATGATTACGTGATACATAAATAGAATGATAAGTCATTCCATCTGTCTCAAAACAAATGTTAGCATAGGTTATTACATATGAATAAGTCCTTCTATAGAGAGATAATACATTAATCAAATAAAATTAAACTAAATTATAACTTATACTATCCATAAATGTATAACCTTACAATCATTCCAAAAACTAGAAATCTACAACTTTAGAAAGAGGTGAACCAAATCTGCTTATCATTTATCTCCCATATCTCATAGGGAAGTTCTTGGTTGTCACATTCCAAACATATGAAAACCTTCGTCATTTATTCTCTTTACTCATGGTAACCACTTGAATTATCAAATATCCTTATTGAGAACATTATTGTTTCCTTTTCCAAAATATAGTGGATTATTCCTTAAATCCCAAAAAGTTGAATACTTTATCCATGATAACATAACCCTCTTATCGAAAAATACATAATTTCTCTCAAGAAACTAGCATCATCCAATTTACTTATTCAAATCCAATATATATTTATCCAAACATCATTATCTTAACATAAGTAACATATTAAGTGTTATATTTAGCTGAATCATATGTTCTCCAAATATAATATTACCCTTAATGCAATTTTCTTTTCCATTATATCTATTCAACATATTTTTGAAAATATTTAGAAAAAAACATAAATTAAATACTCCTTATATAATTCAATATCAATAATTCATGGAACCAAATACATAAATATTTCAATCCTTCCAATTTAATGGTTGGAATTGGATAGGTCATTATTTGGTTTAGAGGTTGATTCTTATGTCTAGGCATTGAGTTTGGTAATGCCCATGATTTCCATAGATGAGATATTGAACTCCATAATAATTGTTCACTCTATGACCCTTTCTCCCATAGAGATAACATCTTCCCCTAAATTTGAGGTATTTTTGAAGGTTTTTATTCCCTTCCTCTTGACATATAAGAATCTAAATCTTCTTTCCTCTATGTTTCTTAAAATTTGAACATTTATAAATTTTCATCTTCCTCTTACACAATGTGTTAGGAAATTAACCAAGGATCACATTGTTTATCATATACCATGATACCTTATTCAACGTAATCACAATATCGTTCTCTCTAGTCATTATCTAATTTTGTTACTCAAAATCACTAGATTTTCAAGGAAACTCAATTTTAATCTAATTCCTTCTGGTTTCCTCCATTATCTAAGTCCATAAATCATAGGGTGAGAAAAAATATCTTTAAACCACATAGTCAAGGGAATTTAATTTCAATATATAACGTCTTAGGTTTAATCATAGGTTATCTATGATTGTTACCAAAATTCTTGGGGGTTATTCTATACTTATCCTCAAATCCTATCTTAGAGTTATCATCCCAAATTTAAGTTTTCTAAATCTATTTCCAAGGTTCTTTCTAAAATTCTTCTCATACCAAATGTAATGCCCAAACCATATAAGCCTAGAGTCGGTGAATTATTTTATTATATTGGCATGATTATAATGAATCAAGTCCATAACGACTGATCAGTTTTTAAATCTTGGAATATAGATTACATACATGAAATTTTCATTACAATTTCTAACATAAAACACAACATAAATAATCTTTTTAGAATTCCACTATTCCTTTAGATTAACCCTATATATCAATCATAAAATACTTCTTGGAATCTAGGGAGAATAAAACATAAGAAATGGGTGAGCTCAGATACTCAGTAAGGGTAAACATATAATGAAAGATATCATAAATAAGCATAAACTTTTATGTCAAGATATACAACTGAAACACAATCCTTTTAAACATAATATTCAACATAATATTGCAAGAATAAATTAAATAATTTTAATTAAAATTACACATGGATATTATACTAGTCGAATAATCACATGAAATATCAATAAATAATCTCATAATGAGGGAATGCATAATGCCAGACATCTGAAACATACCACCGAGGCCTCATACAAGACATTTAAAAATAAATGGTTAAGGCCTCCAAAAAATCCATATATGAAAATAAATGGACAAGGAATTGGAAAATTCCATATATAACTTGTCTCATGAGACCTACCAAAGAATCGAGTGGCTATAGCGGGCCCTACCAATAATTTACTAAGTACAATGCATTCCTCATATGAAAAGGGTGGAACATAACATAAACATTTATATTAAAACTAGCTTACTAAATGACAATACTTTAACCATAAACCATGAATGGTATAAAAATAGAACATCCACAGTCAAACATATCATAACTCATTCAATATAATATGGAAGATTGTATTATAATAAATCAACCTCAATCAAGAATAATATGCAATAAATGATGTTGAAATAGTTGAAAATAATCATTAAAACTCTTTGAGAGAAATATCCCTTTGTCCTAAAATCATTTAAAATTCACACAATTTATAAAGGAAGTCATTTAAAAGAGATTTTTTAATCAAAGTGTCCTATAAAAATTTGAAACTTTTGAAATAAATTAACATTTTAAAAAAAATTATGTCTCTATAAATAAATCCTTAAAATCATTTTAACAACATGGACGTTAATTAAATAAATTTAGAAAAATAAAATTTTTAAATTTTTAAAATGATGATCTAGTTAAAGAGTCTCTTCCATAAAACCTTAAAACAATTTTTTTTATTTTTTTATAAAACTTGTAATTGTATGATAAATATATCCTAGTAAATACTTACACATAAACAACCATATATAATAATGATAATGATTAATTAACCATTACCATAAGTCTGATACTCTCCATTTGTGTATGAAACTCATGTATAATGGTTTTAAACATATTATTAACTTGGACCAGAATCATAAATTTTTTCATGATATCATATATGATTGGTTTATGAATTTATATTACTTATTTATTAACAATTACAAGTTAATGCAACGTTTATTGTAATAATCACTTTCTTTATCACATGTTTTTGGACTTCTTATTCTTAATCATATTACTTAGATCATGGTTTACTTACTTCCAGAATGTATAATATGATTTATATATCTTATATATTTATAACATAAATATATATAATAGATATATTTTTGAAATGGAATACACCGTTCACAGAGACGGTAGGCCTTACATACGCATGAATTCTATTTCAATTTTCTTATTGTATTGAATGGAAGTAAGTGAATGAAATATATGAAAATAAATAAAAAAACACACAAACACACACACACACACACACACACATATATATATATATATATATTATTGAATTAGCCTTATTATGTAATATATTTCATAATTATTCATAATATATATTTTTATAATCATTCTGTGATGGTGAACGTGGAAGATGAGTCTCATCGCGTCATGGAGATGGTAAGCCATACATACACACTAGAAATGATATCATTTACATAATGATTTAATGATATAAAATTGGATAGAATATGAATTTTATAAAAATAATATCATGTTATATTTATTATTTAAGTAATTTATATTCATCATTATACCCATCAAAATAAATGATAGATGAAAAACTGTTTACACCACGGTGTGGAGACGAAAAGCCGTACGTACGCACGCATGGGGGTATTATTTTTCATATGATTTGTAAAAGGAGGAATATGGTTGTCAAATAATCATAAAAACATATCAGAATATAGTATATTCTGGATTTATTATTTTAGTATGGTAAAAACCTATAAAGAGGAAGTAGAAAAAGAAAATAACTTTGAAAGAAGGGATAGAACGATTACCTCTTCTTCAGTTGTCCCATTTTTATTTGCACAAAAGGGCTCCTTAAGCTAGTTTTCTATCAAATGGGTGGCCTCTATGATGAATTGAGAGAATTAGGGATGATATTTAGGAAGTGTTTTGTCCCAGAAAAAGGGATTTGTATTTGTGAATTAAATAGAAAGAAAAGTGCCATTTTTTAAGAGAGGTGAGCAGCACTTTAGGAAAAACTTGAAATATTAATTTGTTATAAATTTATTTTCGGTTTATAATAGCTAAAAAGTGATTTATTTAGAGGATAATATGAGTATGGTTCTAAATACCCTCATAAAAGTATTTTTAGACATGTCTAGTTCATGAAATGAAGCTTATATTTTGGGATTAACCCTTATTTAAACAGTTTAACTCTCACCGTGTCTTCTTGTATTTTTATTCTATCGGGTTATTATTTGTACTATAAAATTCCAATATAAACTCAAGAGGATAATTAACAAAATTTTTAAAATTATATATTTCATTTTCTCAAATCCTAAATTTTTAGGATTTTTATATCATTTAATAAAATAGTATTTTTTTTAAAAACTCATTTATGTCAATTTTGACACTATTTAGTAATTGATTTTTGTTAAATTCATAACAACTTGATTAATTTGAAATAAATACATTAAATAAAATATAACATGTCATTGGCATCTAGAAAATTCTTTTATTATATATGAACTTTCAAATTACATTTATTTTAATATTTATAATATCATTTATTTGATTATTTCATTAAGAAGGAAAATACTGCATCATTAGTGTCTCATAAATAAAGTTAATTATTTAATGTCTCAAAATTAAAAATAAATACCATGATTTAAGAATTAATTTTTGATTTATAATGATTATTTATAGTTGATTATATCACTTATATAACTCAAATTTAAATTTTTTTTAGTAATAAGATATATGTTTATGTTATCTTTCCCTTTAAATTAATTATTATAACATGTTATTTTCACACCTAAGTGGCTCAATGATGACCTAAAATATACCTAAGGATTCTCATGGTCGGACATATATCATCTAATAGGATTATGTAATTTTTTAGTGTAGTTTTATATTATTATAATATTATATTTTACCTTTATTTACCTCATTCACCCTTCAACCATGGTAAATAAAAATAATTACTGAAGTTACTATTCATGATGTTTAAAAATAAAAGATAACTATTTACCAAATTTGGATCTTATGATTCCAAATATGGAATCTGGTTTTTTCAAATTCAAAATAAATAATTGGAAGAAATTAATTTAAAATTAATTCTCATTGTAAAAACCAGAATGTCGGTTTTTAAGAAGTAAAAACTATCAAAAGATTGACATTTTTTATGTCAAATTTAAATGTGAAATTACTTATAATGATAAAAATTGTATTAAATGATAAAAAAAATTCAATTTAAAACCAATTTAAAAGATAATATAACTATATAAATAATTTTGATGAAAAATTAGTTTTTAATTAAAATGAAGTATTTTTCACTATTCATTAAAATTTAAAAGTTATCAAAAAAACACCGAACATTTATCCAAAATAAATTTTTATGTCCCACATATAAATATGAATTTCATTTATTCCAATTTAATATAAAAATTAAAAAATATTGTATTTAAAAAGGGTTCTCCATTAAAAGGCGAAAAATCTATTTTCATTAAAATATAATTATTTTATCTGAAAAATTGAATCTATTATTATATTATGTATAAGAAACACATAATATGAATGTTAAAATTATATGGGATATATAAAAAATCTGAAATTTTGTTAATACTATTCATAACTATTTTTTAAACGGCTTGTTTGATAGGTCATGGTGCGCTCGAACTCGGAGTTGCATGTAGAAAAATCTACTGAATTATTAAGAAGAAGTGTATTGTGGAAGATTGTAGTGTTAGAAAAATGACCCAAAAACTTATTAATGACACATTTTATAGAGATATTTAGGTCTCATTTCTTCTAGGATGTAGCATGGTGCATTTTTGGAGCCACTTTACATAGAAAAAACATGGGTGGAATTCCCTTTTTCAAAAATTTATAAGTTTTCTACTCACCTCCCATATGAAAGGCCTCCACCTATCATCCTATATTTACACCTATAAATCCCTTTTAATCAGAACATAACTACCCAAATAACTTCTCAAAATTCCTCCCCTCATCTGAGAGTCCTTACTTTGGATTGAAATCCAACCAAGGAAGTCATTTGGTGTAGACCAAAAGGAGTTATGCGTAGAAGAGGTAATGTTCATCAACAATAATTTTTGTTTTATTTCTTTCTCCACACCCTAAATTAATGTTATTAAATTATTTTATAAAAAAAAATTATCCTCAATATATTGATATGTTTTTATTTTAATGTTATGACCTACCCCCACACACTTCCATCAAATGAGGTTTGAAATCATTATTCGTGTGTACGACAGAATATCGCCTTGCGAAACGATGTCATTCTTGTTTTCCATTACCACCTATAATGGTTGATAAAAATGATATATATTCTATTTATTTATGATATTTATGATATTTATAACATATTTATACCTTTTTATTTATTATATCATATATCACATTTTTACATTCATACCGTAAGGGATACAATAACATCTCTTGTGTGTACGAAGGACCATCACCTCACGAAGCCATGTGAAGCATTTTTCAGTAACATGTTACATGGAAGGTAGTGAGGGTAAATATAATTAATATTTATGATATAAATTAAATCATTATTATATTAATGAAAAAAATATCTTTTTTTAAGTATGATATATAATTTTCTTATTATATTTTCACACACTGAAAAAGTGATACGTCGAAACGTGGTCTACCGCCTTTTCAAAGAAATCAGATTAAATGTTTTGATCACAACATCACAATAATGATATATATATATATAAGTATATATAATTGTTTAATATGGTATTTATTATGTAATTATTATTCTAGAAAGATAAAATTTACTTATATCTTTTCCATTATGTTCAATAGAAAAATGGAAACGTTGCCCATGCGTATGTACGACCTATTGTCTCCATGATCATAATGTTATTTAATATTTTCATATTTATATTTAATTATTGTTTTTAAAAGTATAAATAATATATAAATATTATTTTTATATAATTATTATTATTTTTGAGAAGTTTAAATAATGACCCATTCAACCATAGTCAACCTACGAAAGTCATTTTTTACCAATAAGATTAATATGGTCAATTCATCTAACATAAACTTATTTGACTAAGTAAATGTATATAACATGGTAATAAGTGAAATAAAAGTAATAATAAACTTGTAAGAGGTTTTCAAGAAAGTAAATGAATAATATAAGTTTTTTATTCATGAATACAAAGATACACATGATAAATCCGAGTCAAGGTAAGGGACTTCATCTTAATCTCCTTTAATTGAGACATATTTGATTTTATAAACCTTTATTATTTTATAACGTGTATATACAAAGAAATTGACCTACTATATCATGAATATTTCTATTCTTATGATATTTAAAGTTTTCTCTAAAGTTATTCTTTAATGTGTTTTATGATTCAAGTGTTTCCCAAGTGATAAGGGGTATTTCCTTTAAAAAGTATCTTTTAATGTTTTCCTATAAACTATCTTCCTTTTCTGTTTCTATACTTTTAAAATGAGTTTATGAAAATAAAATATTTATAAATTATATTTTATCAATCTAAATAGTTTTCAAAATGATTCTTTTTATGTATCTTTCATGGAACATTTTGATAAACAACAAAAGGGATGTTATATTCATAACCTACGTGACAACAATGAAATTTCCACTGCCGTGATTTTTATTTGATTTCTAGATTAATTTATAAGATTTAATGTTTTATTAAATTAAAAACCATCTTTACATTTTTTAGATATTTTTTTATTGATCATGGGTTTTAAAAAAATGGTTTTTTGTATTGAAATTGGGTTTTTAAAAGTAAATGGTCTTTTCTTTTCATAAAGTGTTTTTCATGTGGGATTAAAAGAATTTTTCAAAGGATTTTATGAGAAAATAATTTTCCTCATGATGTGGTAATTGTGCATTATATAAAATTGGTGATCCAGATATATCTTATACAAATGGTCGATTCCTGTTATATCTCAAGGGTGAGCCTGATATACCATATATGAAAGGTTGATCCCCATTACAGTTAATGAGAAATAGGTGAGCCTGATATAGATTATATGAATGGTTTAACCCCATTATAGCTCATAGGAGAGGTTGATATAACTTATATAAGGTTGATCACTATTATAGATCTCAAATTTATTATGTAATTATTATATTTGAAGCTGAAAAAATGGCTATTCCAATTAAAAGGGTTTTATGAAAGTGATTCTCTAAGTTACCAAAAGAGGGTTTATTTGTCTGTAATGGGGTTAAATGATTTTATTTGAGAAAAAAATGTTCGTTTTTCATGTAAAAATATGTTATTTCCTATTCTCAAGGAACATTGAAGTTAAAGGTAAACATTATATGAGTTCTCAAATGTTCATTAGACTATCAGAATTTCTCTTTTTTGAATCACTTACAGAATTTTTTATGTACTTCCCACGTTTTAAGTGATTTTATCAGGATTTAAGGATTATAAATGGAATCGAAAAATTCATGTTCAAATTAAAAGTGATTTTTTTAGAATTATATAATTCTTTATTTTAAAATTTATATATTATTGAAAAAAAAGATATTAATCTGAAGTGTCCACTTTGTATTTTATTGTTTTTTATGTATCAGTCATGGCATAATTCTATAAAACTCTAAACCTAAAAGATACCCAAATGTAAGAAATTTAAATCTTGAATAAAAAATCTAGATTACAAAATATTTAATGTTGGGTTCTTATTGTTAGTACCAATGGATGGTTTAGACAACTTTAGAGGTTAAGATATTATTAATAGAATGCCCTTAGAAGATTTTACTTTGTAGTTAAGTTGAAATGATATAGATTTTGAGGATTAACTTGTTGAATTGAATAATATATTTTTATTTATAATGGGTTTCTATAGTATAAATATGGAAGATGTAGTTGGAAGGAACTAATAAGAGACTATTCTTCCAAATCAACATCCCAATATTGTTGTAATTTGAATAGAAAAGCTTGTTTCAGTGTTGGATCAGTTGAAATAAGTGATAAATGGTGGTGGTATCCATGCTAGAGTGGAATTAGATCTACCACAAAGGAATATGTATATAGTAGAACATTTCATGAGGATAAATCCCACATATTTAAATGAATAATTTGACCTAGTGGTAGTAGAAGGACAGATCAGTTCCATAGAGAAGATATTTAAAGACATGGGATGTTCAGAACAAAAAAGGCAACCCTTGTCTTTTATCATTATGAAGGTGAAGCTAATTAATAATGGTGTTTTGTTAAGAATACCAGATATAAATATGACCTTGATTCCATTTAATGAGAACCATTCAAGGATATTTTCCTTGAGAAATATTTCTCTAAGGTTCTTTAACTCCAGATAGAAAAAACAATTCCAATAATTAGGGCAGAAAGATGAAGATTCTATAGCAGCATATGAGAAAAACATTACAATATTGGCTCGGTATGTGTCAGATTTTATTCAGGATACTAATATTAATATTAATAGGTTTTATGTAGGATTAAAACCAAGACTGTGAAGATATTTGGATGCATGAGAATTTAAATGATAAGAGGAAATTGTTAATTTTGGTAATAAAGTTTTTATATAGTTTACTGAAACTTATTTTCCATGAGATGAGAAGGGTAATAAAT
This sequence comes from Viscum album, assembly GCA_963277665.1. Lineage (NCBI taxonomy): Eukaryota > Viridiplantae > Streptophyta > Magnoliopsida > Santalales > Viscaceae > Viscum > Viscum album. The sequence goes on from OY728163.1 coordinate 317,812,242, forward strand.
GAATAATGTCATTGTAAATGGATAATATAAAAATAATATTTCGAGATTTGTGCCCAAAAGGTTTTCAAAATGTGGTAAAATACATTTTTAAGAATGTATGTTCAGATTTGGAAAGTGCTACCAGTGTGGTAAGTTTGGTCACAAGGTTTATGACTACTAAGAAAATAACACTAAATAATCCAAGAATGAGATAATAGTTATCCAGTCAAAAATAATATTCTTTAGCTACAGTGATTTGTGACATTATTTTAAGGTGTTTCTAAAGTTACTTACCTAGGGTGTAATTCATCATGATGAAAAGAAAAAAGGGAGAAAAAATAATTTTCTACTTCTATTATTGATGTTGGTCTATCAGGTTAAATGGTGACAGCTCTAGAGAGCTCAGTATTTTTCAAAGGTTGATCATAAGATCAACAAACTAGGAACTCTTCTTTTATTTTTTATGTAATGGTCGTACTTTGTGTTATATTTATTGAGTTTTCATAGATATTTAAAGAATATGTTTTAAAGGAAAAGTTGCTTGAGGAATAAAGAAAATATATGTTGTAAAAATAACTTTAAAGGTATTGATAACCTGTTGAGTTAATAAGATCATTAAAGAAAATGTTTTTAGTTAAAAATTTGGAAAAAAATAAATATTAATGATAACATAGTGGTTTTACATTTTAGTTTTGGTGAATAATTTATTCTATTACAGAACTTGTGCTAACCATACTGATTTTGAAAAATGGGTAGAGACCGACTAAAAGAATTTTCACTCTTTTATGGATCTTATGATTAGTTAAAAGTGAATTTTAGTGCTTCATTTATAAAAAAAAATCAATTTTGTATATTCATTTCCTAGGGTAAGGGATGAATTAGAAATTGGTCAAATCATAACCAATGGATGAAATTGTGATAATAAAATAAAAACATATCAAGTAAGTATATTTCTTCATATTCTTAGATTGTAAAATAATTCCTCAACATTAGGAAAAAGATATTGAAATAATAAATGTTATCCCATTAAATTAACATACATTTGAATCAAATGTTAGTTTTTTATCATCAAAGATTTAGGGTTTTTAGGCCCTTAACTTTCCATTGATCATTAAATTTCTTGTGATCAGTGAAGTCAATCACTCTATAACTATTTACAATTTTCATAAATTCAAATATATGTTATCATATTTGGAAACTTAGTTATGTGTAATTAAATATATCCTTTATATGTTATTTTCTATCATATTAATAGGATTTTTTATTAACCCTTTTTATGATGTGTGTTAACAATAAAATTATTTTTAAATGTCCAACCATTGATTGATGAGATAAAGTTCAAATTGCAAAGACACAATCTATAATGGGAGGAGGGATGTAACACCTTGAGAATTTAAAATGAATAAAATTATGTTTAGTAGTTTAAATTAAACACAACACTATTTATATTGTGTTATATAAAACACTTAGTTTAGCTTGTGTTACACGCAAATATGATATTTTTATGTTCGATAGAGTATTCAACACGAAACAATGAACCTAAATGAACAATGATATATATTAATATTATAAACTAGATGTTGGAATAGTGAGTATGAATATAATTAACTGAATTTTGAAAATATGGTTTACATATATTCTTTGGTGACCAATTAATTATAAATGATATTAAAATACTTTTTAAAATAAAAGAATATTTTTTATGGAAAACTATTTTTAATGTGCACAAGTGTATTTTATGACAATAAATTAATCAAATCACTCTTGTTGGATTATATTAATAAGATATAAATATAATACATTTAATATAATATTTAACAATAATCATATGTGTTTTCAAGATATGATATAAAAATAAACCCAATTTTATGCTTAAAAATATACATAAAAAACCGTTTTGTTACCTTTTTATGGCGCTCTTATTTGAAAAATAATTTTGAAAACCTTTATAAAATAAAATTGAAAAAATAAAAAACATTTTTTGAAGTGGAATATCAAAATTTAAACTGGGTGAAATTTTTATATTTTTCAGAAAATATTTATTTTTTAGGGTACAATGAAAAATACTGATTTTTACAAAAAAGTCTTATATTTTTAATAAATTAAGTAATTTAAGAGTTAAAATATGTTTTTAATATGTTTTCATGTAAAATAATAATTATTTAGTTATATCTAATCCACATAAAAACTTTTGAATCTAATTTATATTGTTTTTTAATATAAGTTTGTTTTTATGTTTAAAGATTGGTTAATCTAAAGAATGTTTTAAAATGAATAAGGTTTTACCTTTTTAATTAATTAAAATATACCCAATAGGGAATGTTATATATGAAATTTATATAATATATATTATTAATTATTAATTTATTTTAAGATAATTATCATTATTAGTCATTGAGTTAATATATAATCATTATTTTCTAAAAAATGCTCTTATTATAAACCTACTTTCTCGCAGTGACTGTAAGATTAATAGTAAAATATATTTTTTACACTTTTATGAATAGAATTTGAAACAATGGACACAATATTTTTAATTATAATTATTTATAATGTCTAATATGGTCAACTTAATTTTTTATCAAAGTAATTAGTGAATACAATTAAAATTAATCATAGAGATTAAGTATAAAAATAAGTTTACAAAGTGACTAAGCTTTAAACATAAGGGAAAAAATGACCTATAAACTTTTCATGAACCATTATTTTGACAATATTTAGACCTTATCCCATATCTAATCTATGTTTTAATCATTGGACCCACTTTACATTGAAAAATCATCGGTGGAATTACCTCATTCAAATATTTACAACTTTACTACTCACCTCCCTAATAGAAGGCCTCCACCTATCCTCCTATCTTCAGACCTATAAACCCCTTTGGATCAGAAAATACCGGGCCAAATCAATTTTAAAATTCCCTCCCATAATTTTATAATCCATTATTTTTGTACAAATCCAACCAAGTAAGTCTTTTGATGCAGACCAAAAGGATTTACCTGAAGAATAGGTAATGTCCATCAACGTTCATTTTTGTTTTATTTCTTTCTCCAGCCCCTTAAATTATTCTTATTAAATGATTATATAATAAACTCATAATCCTTAAAATACTAATATATTGTTATTTTTTTTATTACCTACAACCATGAACACTTCTATCAAATGGGTTTGGAAATCATCATTCATGTGTACGATGGACTACCACCTCATGAAACGATGTCATTTCCTTTTTTACATTACCACCTATCATGGTTGTGAATAATGATGTATATACTATTTATTTATGATATTTACTATATTTATTAAATAATAAAACCAATTTATTCATTATATCAAACACACAATATCTAAATTTCATATCGTAAGGGATATGATAACATTGCTCATGTGTACGGTGGACTACTCCCTCACGAAGTGATGTGAAGCGTTTTTCACTAGCATGTTACATGGAAGGTAATAAGGGTAAGTATAATGAATATATATGATATAAATGAAATAATAATGATATTCAAGACATAATTATCTTTATTTTAGTAAAATATATTATTTTATTCTTACCATTTCACACATTGAAAAAGTGATAACGTCATTTTTGGATGTGGGGACTGCCACCTCCTTGAAGTGATGTGATTTTTCTTTGTTTTCATCACCACATATAATTAATGATATATATATAATATATATAATTTAATAATATGGTATTTATGATATTATTATCATTCGATAAATATAAATGTGACTTACCTCCTTTCCATAATGATCATTGTAAAAATGGAAACATTACTCATGTGTATGTACGACCTACAATCTCTATGATCATAACATTACTTCATTTTTAACAACTATATTTAAAAATTGTTTTTAAAATTATAATTTTTTTATAAATTTTATAGTAATTTTATGATAATTATAATGTATATGTTTAAATAATTAACCCTTTGGCCATAGTCGATCTACCAAAGTCGTTTTCAAAACAAAAGCTTAATATGGTCAAAGATTCCAACTTAAACTTAATTGACCAAGTAAATGTATATAATATAGTAATAATTGAAATAAAATTAATAATAAACTTTAAAAATGTTCAAAATAATGTAAATAATAATAATAAGTTTATTATTCACGAAGGTAAAGACATGAGTGATGAATCAGACTGAATGTATGTTAATTCATCTCAATCTTCTTTCATTGAGGCATATATTCATGTTATGCACCTTGATTATTTTATTAAGTTTATATAAATACCCCTTGTTATATCATTAATTTATCTATTCTTATAACATATAAAGTTTTGTTTAATGTTATACTTGATTTGGTTTTATGATTCAAGTGTTTCCTAAGTGATAAGGGACATTTCCTTTAAAAAATAATATTTTAGTGTTTTCCTCAAACTCTATTACTTTTACATATCTATGTTTTATAATGAGTTTATGGAAATAAAATATTTATAATATATATTTTATTTATCCAAAAGTTTTTCTAAATGAATCTTTTTATGTGACTTTCTTGGAATATATTGTTAAATTACTAAATAGATGTTCTATTCTTAACGTACATGACAATAATGACTTTCCACCACCATGAGTGTTAATTGATTTCTAGATTCCTTTATAAGATTCAATGCCATTATAAATTAAAAACACTATTTTTTTTTGGTATTTGGGTATTGAAAATTGGGTTTCAATAAAATGGTGTTCTGTTATTGAAAATGGGATTTTAAAATAAAATCGTATTTACTTCTCCAAAAGTGTTTTTGATATGGGTTTAAAATAATTTTTTCAATGGGTTTTATGAAGAATGTTTTTTATTCATGATATAGTACATGAGAATTATATGAAATGGGTGAGGCCAATATGTATTATATAAATGGTTGATCCCCATTATAGCTCTTGGGTGATCCTGATAGATCGTATACAAATGGTTGATCCCCATTATAGCTCATGAGAAATGGGTGATCATGATATAACTTATATAAAGTGTTGAGACCCATTATAGCCCACGGGTGATTAAAATATATCTTATACAAAGGTTTATACCCATTATTGATCTCCAATTCATTGGGTAATGATTATATTGGAAGTCTACTATATAGTTATTTATATTAAAATGGTTATGACATTATTTTATAAATGTGATGTGCCATGTTACCAAAAGAGGGTTTAATTGTATGCTATGGGTTAAAATGATTTTATTTGAGAAAAAATGTTTGTGTGTTTTAATTTTATTTTTTTATTTCATATGCTCAAAGAATATTTAATATACAGGTAAATATTATATGTGTTTTCATGTGTTCACTAGACTAACAATTTTTTTTCCTTTTTTTATCCCTTACTGAATTTTTTGTGCCCATCATAAGTTTTTTATTTATTTTATCATGATTTAAGGACAGGTAAGGGAATAAAATAATTCAAGTTGAAAGATGTTGAAATTTTCCATGAAAATACATCATGATTTATTTTAAAAGTTTTAAATAATAGAAAAAATGGATACTTATAAGAAGTGTCCACTTTATATTTTAAGGTTTTGTTAGGTATTATTTATGGCCTAATTCTCTAAAACTCTAAACCTGAAAATATCCAAAAATTAAAGGAAATTAATTATTGTATTAAAAGTCAATATTATGTAATGTTTAAGGTTAGAGCCATATAATATCACCAATGATTATATTTCCAATGACCATATTTCCAATGACCATATTATAATGATAATATTTTGTTCCTATATATAACCTTACTAAAAGAATATCATTCCATTCTTACTATAAAAATAAATCATATCATTCCATATTAAGAAAAATTCTTTCTCCATTTATGATTTCATTATCATTGTATGTTTAGTTAAACTACTGGTGATTCTTAATGTTAAGTATTATTTAGATGGTTTTCTAGTTGTAAAGATATTATTATTTTATATTTATTTCCCCATTTTAGTTTATATACTTTTAAGATATATAATCAACATTGTATGTAATAATAAATGGTTTTTTTTATTTTTTATTATAATTGAATCGAGTATTTTTAGTTTATTTTTTATTTTTTAAGATTTATTTCTATATATGTTTAATTTATTTGAAAAATATATATAAATATATTTTAGAGTAATAGTTATGTAGTTTTTTGTGGAAACAATTTCCTAAAACCAAAGATGTTATAATAAACATTAATAAGTTTACATATAATTAAATTAATTTATTTAATTTTATTATTTTGGAGGTTAGAGGATTATTCATGTGAGTTAGGGCTCAAGGTATGAGAACTTATTCACTATTTAACATAAACGTGATCATTTATACATTAATAATTATTTTGTTGGAATAATATATAAGAAATAATATATATATATATGTTTGAAATATGACTTTCAATTTCATGTTTCTCATATCTTGAGAAATTTTTTAAAATTTAATTTTATTTTTGGGAAAATGATGTCAAACTCTATGGAGAGGATAAAAAAATTATCCTATTGACATAAATATTAATTTTATTTAATTATTAAATAGATTCAATGATGCATGATAAAGAATAAATTACTCTTGAAATTGTTATATATTCTTTTCATCACTTTGAACTATGTTTGAAAAAAAAGATTAAATGTTGAGATAAAGGGTTTAATGTTAGGGATAATATTTAACAGAGAGGTAGGGGAAGAGATTATATTTAATCTAGATGGAGAATATAATTCCTTACATATTTTTAGGCATGAATTTGAGTTAATTTTGGTCAAACCTAATGTTTTTTATTTTTTTATGTATATGGAAGGGGATGATAAAGGATCATGATTTCAAACCTAGGAAATATGTTAAGTGGTGGAATTTATCCCATGAAGAGATTTCCCACTAGATGCTCGGTGGGGGCCCTCTAGACTTTAGGCGAATTAAGTAAGGGAGAGAGGATTTCTCCCACCCCATAAGAGTTTTATGATAGTCAGTCAGAATTCCAATGGACTTGGGTTGGTGGCAGTGCTACTTCCTACCAAATCCGAAGACCATTCTAAGTAAATTAGTGTTCTAATAGGCTATATAGTAATAAATTTTAAATAGAGAAGGTTTGGTTATTTTGGTGATTCCTTCTTCATTTTCACACTATAATGACTTATTTTTTTTCCTAGAAACAACCACACAAACCTTTTATGGTTCTTTTAGTATTTTGGATCCTCATCTATTTCTCAACTGAATTGAGTGTCATTCATTATGACTGATAGATAGAGGTAAGTATTTTTTTCATATGGAAATACATGATTTGGTTCTCTAACTAAAATTATTTTCTTCAACCTAAATCCCTAAATTGGATTTTTTTGTCTAAATTGGGGATTTAAATTGATTGGCATTAAATCATCTATAGATATTTGATGTGTAGACTTCTACAACTACAAGGTAAGTGGTGTATAAACCATCCCATAAAATTATATATGTTTTTTTTTATTTGTGATGTAAAATCACGCCAATTTTGGGTGCTTGAACAAAAAATAAATGAAATTCTTTACCATATACCATATCAGTAGGGTAGGGATGGATAGGATAGTGAGGCATCCCCATGAATTATTTTATTATGACACAAACACTATTGGTTGGGATCTTGAATTGAAGTGTGTTGATTTTTATACTTAGAACCCAATGGGGATTCATTTGTGTTGTATTATATTATAATAGAAATTATAAGATGTCTGTAACTACCTTTTTAACATGATAGATGCGTGCCTACCATAGAGTTGGTTTGATTTTTATTCTTATCCATATTTTGGGTTTTATAGAAATAATGGATTAGTTTTCATATATAAGAGATGAGAGACCAACCCAACATTAAATTAAGTGGTTCATAGGGGAATATTATTTAAGTGAGGAAATAGGATAGGTTTAGTATTTGAGGGATGACCTAGCTGAGATTGTAAAAGTAATGGATATGATGAGTAACCATAATTTATTTTTAAATCTTATTATGTTATAGACCATGAAGTGTTAACTGGGAGGGGTTGAGATACTTGTATGTTGAGATCAATATAAATACTAGTCTCTATTCCCCTTTACCTTCACATTGATATAATGAGATTATGATTCCCTTAGGATGAGACCATTATGGATATATAGTCACATCTCCCATTGTATTTGTGTTAGTATAAGTCTAATCATTATGGTATTGACATATGAAATTTTTTAAACATTAAGTAGTTATTCATCATTTATTTATATTGATATGAGTTTGGATTATGATTACTGAAGTATCAAATCATTATAATCCTTGGGTCCCTTTCCCATTTTTCATATTGTTATCTTGATTTTTGGTTAATATGCCTATAGGGTGAGACCATTATAGATATTAGATATATTCCCCTATGTATTTAAATTGATATTTGGTGATCGAGATACCTATGGATTGAGATCATTATAATAATTGGCCACTTTCCCAATATTTTTATATTTTGTTGACTTGGGTCCAGGTTACCTTAGGGATAATATTACAAAGGAAGTGGTCTCCATCCATTTTTTCTTTATATCATTTAGCAGTGGTCAGGATACTTGATTGATAAGACTGATACTGACATGGTTCCACATCTCCCACTATCCATTCATTATTATGATCTTAATTTAAGATGCCTTAGGAATAATACTGATATAGAAATAGATCCTCCCTAACCATTATATTCACATTGTTATACATGGTGGTCAAGATATACTATAGATTAGATCCTCAAAATAATGGGAAAATATTTCCTTATTAGACTTATGGTTTTATTATTATATGTTTAGAGACATATCGACATCTCCAATAAAATAATGGTCCCTCCCTAGGTGGATTATTGAGAACTTAAGGGTAAGATATTTATTGTTATTATTATTGTATATTATTATTATTGAAATGTCATTCTGAGTATGAACTTGTATTTTCAAGATTTTTTTAGGTATTAACTTACTGGGGAATTACTAAGTCATACTCATCCCCAAATGAGTATTCAAATGTTTGTTTATATTTCAATGTTCAAGACTTAGGTATGAGAGAAGGATCTATTATGAATGGTTTAACTCGATATGTTTGGTCAGAGTTTGTAGATGAGACTAGTATAATATTTAAGAATAGTAGTGTAGTATAATCCAATATTTTTATTTAATTAGAACATGTCATATATGATCATCCCATGGGCGATCCTATTCTTTTTTTCATGACTCACATGAATTTACAATCGTTAATTTTGTTGTTTCATGGGATATATTATCTTCTTTATGGTTCGATATTAAATATAATGTATATATTTATACCATAATATTATTATTACTAATTATTATTATTTCTTTCACAATTATTTGTAGTTATCTTTTCCACAAAAGTTATATAATATTAATGGGGATAATGTTGAGTGACTCATTATCAATTTTATTTTATTTATTTATTTTTATATTTGATAATAAATAATTCAACAGATTTATTTTTTGTTTTTATTTATGATATTTAATATTAGAGGGAATAAAGTATTATTTTTTAATCTTTCACACCTTTTAGAATAAATTAATGATGTTGAATTTTTTTTCAATGTCATCATTTATTTATTTATTCTTCCTTATTCTGGTTTTCTTATATTCTGTTTGAAAGAATATTTATAACTCTAAAATATTATGTATGGATCTTTCTGGTATTTTTCTAAGTCTAGAATGTTATTCCTCTAGATTAGGATTTCAAAATATCTCATTTCTTCACATTCAATAGTTTTTGGATGAGTTTATAAACTTACACATTAATTTAAATCTTATGCATGGGTTGAAAAACCTTTTGTTGGGATTTTTTATGAAGAAAAAATATTGCATATCCCCTTGGAGCTGAAAAATATATTATTTATTGATATTTTATCAAAGGAAAAGATATTACCTATTAATATGAGGATCTTATGTACTGAATTTTGGTAGCGTAAATATATTATGTATCTTTGTGGAGTAGCTTAATACCTTACATATTTCTAAAAAGTTCAAATATATTACGTATGTCGAAGATTTGGAGATTTTTTCTAATTCAAATATATAATGCATCTCTATCGAGTAAGAAAATTATATTATACAATAGTTACATTTGATAGGTATCAAATTTTGAGGAAGATATTTAGAAATCACATTATTTTTATATAGAGAAAACTTATGTATATGGTTTTCAATGAGGATTTCAATAATCAGAAAAGTATTGATATGAAGTTATGAAGAATATGAATATGAATCAAAAAAATAGTATTTTCGATAGTTATAGATTTTTGAAGATTATTTCAGATCCTTGTTAATTATTTATTAGGATGATTATTTTGATCCTATATTTAAAATTCACATATAGATCAAAAGATCAAGTATATTTTGTGCATTCCTAAAGTCGGGTTATTGGATTATTAAATGATGACTAATTAGAGAGTATTTATTAATGATACTAATTATTTATTTGAATTATTATTATCATTAAGGGTTTATTTTGTTTTATTTTTATATAGTATCGATACAGCCAAAGTGAAAACCCATGTGAATATTATATATGATACTTTTTGAGAGGATTCTTATAGATATTATTATGGGAAACTAGGAATTAGATATTTTATATAAATATGATGGTTGAATAAAATAAAAAATAAACATGATTAGATTACATAACTAATTTCTAATGTAAAGAGCTATAATGTTTACAATATTTTACTAAATCAATGTTGGATATCCCATACTTCATCATTTCATCTTGAAGTGAAGAAGATCATTATTTAAAACCAACATTTTTTATCTAAAATTTCTAGTGGGTATATTATTTTTCTTATTTCCTAAATTTTTCTACATTGAATTGTGTCACTTAATGGTTTAGAATACCCTTAAATGGTAATATTTATTTTTCTCACCTAACCAAAATGTAGTTGAATTGGTTATGTCTAATATAGTTAAAAGTCACTAGGATGGTGATTCTACTTTAGGAAACGTAGGTTTTGTTTAATATTTCTTAGAATGTTTGTTAGGGTTGAGGATGCATCTTATAAAGTCTTTGATTTCATTTGATCCTATTAAAATATTTGGTTATGGTTACTTATTTTAAAAAATTATGGATTTTTCTAAACCCTTAAAAAAAATATCTACAGTGGATATACATAATTATATACTAGAGTATAAAGAGTGGATGTAAAATCATTTGGATATGAACTAATATAAATCTATTGTGTTATATTATTTACTTTTAGACTTAAAATCTTCACACTTACACTACACCTATTATTTTAGATTGAATTATTTAATCTTACAATCCACCACATTCTGCATTATATTTTATGTTGTTTTAATTATTTATGATTAAAAATTCAACCCCTATTGTATTTTCATTATCCTAGGTAGAACCTAGCCATTGTTATCAAATATATATGCTTTTAAGAGTTTTTTTCCAATGTTATTCCTAATACCTATCAATTGGTTTTGAATTATGATTTTTTAAAATAATTTTTTGTTATAGTGCTCCATTATATTATCCGATCTCTTAACTTTTAGTTATCAGAAACTAACCTTATGAGTATTGTAGTTCTTTATTATTTAATAATAGATATTTACAAATGGTATTAGTACATAGTAATTTTTGATATGTTTGTGTGTCTAACATATAGACTTGATCTAAAAATATAATCGAAAGATCTATTTTATGTTATAAAAATTTAAGAGGTTAAAAATTCAATTCCATTGTGACAACCTCATTTCAATGTTAACGACTATAGTTATTGAAAGTAGAGGTGGGAACAAATTTTTTTGGTTTGGTTTCTAATAAAAACTAAACCAAACCACAAATTTTATTTCTATTTTTAAATATAGAAAACAAATCGTCAAATAGTTATTTGGTTCATATTAAAAATGTACTTTACCATTAATTTTAAGTTTGGTTTGGTTTAGAATTCCGATTAACACATATTTTTATTCTAAAATATTAATGATATTTTATAATGTTTTTATAGTAATTTAGAGAAAATTTTTCCATAATAACAAAAACGTAATTTGAAAATAGTCACGAACCAAGAAAAAATTCCACAAAATAAAATAATATCAAAAGAATGATATAAAATACAGACAAAAAAAAGAATAAATATTGAAGTCATGAAATAATTAAGGTAATATAAGGTCACTATATTATATCCAAATAATAGAAACAACCATAAAAAAATTCCTAATTGAGGCTCACATCAAATATTTAAATTTTCAATAAATAGAAATATACCAACCACAATATATCTATATTGTAAATGTAAAATTATTGTTCACCAAATTTAGAAAAAATCTACAAGTGGAATTTATAATATAAAAATAAGAAAAATAATAAAGTTTTTTTATTTTTTTAAATTAACACTAGGAAACTATTTGAAAAACTTCCTAAAAAAATTTAAAGCACTTGTCACTCATAATGTGTTATTTTGTATGATTGTTTACAACCACTTATCAAGTGATATTAAATGAATCCTGGAAATTCATTCAAAAAAATAGTCCCCATAATATCGAATTACCATCATGCCAAGTGAATCTATAACTACTCCATCATCATGAAGCTAACACCAAATGAAACCACCAAATGATCCAACATATAATATAACCTAATATCCCAAACAAAATATTTGTATATGAAACAAATTATTTTAAGCATCAGTGAAAATTATGAGAATAAACTACCTCGAAGCAAGTGAATTATTTAGAGTTAAATATAATTTTACTAAATTATTCCAGAATGGAAGTTTAAATTAATGAATACATATAGAATTTATTTCTTTTATCATGATTTTTAATGAATTCACTATTTAAAAGTAATTTTGAAGACTTATTGTAATTGATCAACCTCCATATGAAGTTAAATTAATAATATTTTGTGATACTAAGGTCACATATGTCCCAAGTTAGTATACATTTTTCATAGGAAACTATAATTTTAATCCTTTCATAAATAATCCATTTCCTCATAAATTTTATAATATATCATTAATTATTCCTAAAAATCACCTTAAGGAACAAAAATATATAATGTTTATAAATAAATTTATCAAAAATCATGAAATTTACCAAGAATACTCTTAAAATATAGAAAAAGAGACTTTTCAACCCAATTAAAAGATTGATTCATTACTTTAGGAATGATTTTATTAAAATATGAGGCTTATAACTTACCAATAAAATTCATACCTCATGGTAATAAAATGGGAAATCATCCATTTTAATATATAACCTCTAAACAATATACCCCTTCTTGCCATTAAATTTTCACATATAAAATAAGAACATATATTTCCCCTAAGATATAAACTACCCAAAAACAAATTTAAAATGAGATAAAATACTGACCACGGTATCAAGGGACTTAGATTGCCCTAAACAAATCAAAAAAATATATTTATTATAAAACAAGTGAGAAGGATAAAAAATTTAAAAACTTCATAAAAATATTTCTCTCAAGATATATACATATTAACATAAATAATGGACCAAATAATGAATACCAAATCCATTTATCAGTGTATTCAGTAAAAATTTCAAGTTAGATGCTAACCTAAATTTGTTTTCAACCACTATAATCCCAATATTTATGTTTTTGGCAGATATGTATCCTTCAAAACTACACAAATGAGTTTCTAAATTTAAAAATTAAAAGAAAACAATATACTTTTCAAACACATGCATACATTTTTACAGATAACATTAAATGAAAAGCATTCAAAATATTTTTAAGTGTGAAATTGTAGTATAGATGAATATTTTTTGATTAAAATTATACTAGTAGAAACTAATGTTATCATAATTATAATTTACTAGATTATGAATACCCTCATTCCAAATTCTAAGAAAATTACTTGGGAAAAATGATGTAATTGATTAATAAAAAATAAAAAAATTAATATATTAAACTATAGATATGGTAAGCCACAACTAGAAGAGTTGATTAGTGACATCGATGTTTCAGAGTAACCACCATAATGGAGTTGGAGTGTGTAGGTTTATTGGTTAAGAAGATGATGCATGGATGTGTGTAGTATTTTGTTTACAAAAATAATGTGTGAGGGAGGGAGGGAGGGTTTGATAATTGGTTAAGATTAATGGGGGGTTGAGAATGATAAGGTGACCTAGAAATAATCTCAATATGGAGATAAGTAATAGAATTGTGGGGAAGGATTAGAATTGGAGGATCATTGGATCAGATCAATATAGAATGGAGATGAGGATATTTGGGGGAGAGGTGGGTGTGGAGTTGAGATTAGGGCAATGGGAGAGGGGAGGAAGGTGGAGATGATATGAATTATAGAATCGAGGATGTGGTTTAGGATATTTGTTGGTATGAATAAATGTTTTTAGACTGGGATAGGGTGGGTGGGGATGATGTATTGGGTGGTTTGATTATTTTTCTATTTAATTATTTTGAAATTAATTTAATTAAACTAATAAATATATTTTTAAATGAAAGTTGATAGTTTTTTAAAATTAAAAATTTGATTTTAAATGAGTGATGTTTATTTTAATATGAAAAGTCTGATTTGTCTCCTAGATTATTCTATAAACCGCAAGGGTTTATTCAAACCAAACATTAAAACAAACATAATGAAAAAACCACAATTTAAGTCTATTTTGTTTTAGTTTTTCATTTGGTTCAATTAATTGTTTAGTTTAATTTGGGTTGTTTTTTTACCCATCCCTGATTGGAAGGAAAAAATGGTGATATTTTAGAAGAATATATACATTGAGTACTTGACAATTATGGCTAGACCTTACAAATTACCCAAATTTGAGTATGATACTTTTTTTTGGTAGTGATGGTGATAAATATGTTTAAAATTATAAAGTTATTAATTTTATCTATCCTTTTATTAGTAGAAATTTTTATTGTGACATTTCATCTCATAAAACCTCTTATAACATTTTTAGAACTTTGAGATTCATTTATCAAGGTAGTAAAAAATTTCAAAAACCTAATCTTGGTATCCATAAGGATGAATTTCAAGAGTTTAGAATGTTGGAACATGAAATTTTCCATGAAATTTATAATAAGTTAAATAATATTTTAAACAAAATGTGTATTGTTTGTAAAACCATATAGACTGATTTATTTATTGAAAGAATTATTCAAACTCTACCTAAATGTTTCCATTCCTAAAAGGATGCAATTTATGAAATCAATGACTTTACTAAATATACAATCGATGAACATATTGGGTCTTTATTAAAATACGAGCTTGAATTGAATAATATTGATAATGAAGTTATTAAATAAATGGTAGTTTACTTAAAATAGAATTAAAAATTATCCTTTTGTTATCCTAATAATAGGGAAGGTTCGTCTAATTTTGATAAAGGTTATGAGAAAATTAAATTTTCTATATGTATAAAAGGTATAATGAAGAAGATAAAAAGTGAAAAGGATCAATGGAAGAAGAATTACCAGAAGAATTTTAAAAGTAAAGGATAGATAGGTTATCCAAATTTTGATATTAGATTTCTCTAATATGATAAAAATGGTCATACAAAATATGAATTCCTAAGACTAAAAAATAAAATAGGGGAATTGAAGAAGGATAATAAAAGAAGAAATAATTGGATTCTAGTTAGATTTGGACAATAGTATTTGATTCGGTTGATGAGTTTGTAAGTGGGAATGATATTTCTTATCTCATGGTTTTAGATAAGAATGAGGTTTTTACTAACAATTATAATTTTTATTATTATTCCTATATTTATTATATTTGTGAAAAAACCACTAATGATGAGTTAAAGGATTTTTTTATTAGTATTATGAAGAAATTGAAAATCATTCAATGATATACAAGAATTTGAGTAAGGATCTCATGAAAGTTACAAAGGAAAATAAAAATATCATTATATAAAATGAAAATTTAAAGGGGTATATTTTTATGTATGATAAAAGTAGGATAAATTGGTGGGTATGATAGATAATAGTTAAAAACTAGAAAAAGTTAATTAATGTTTGAAAATGTCTACTTTAGGAATTAAAGATAAAATCTATGTTTATTTATAAGTTTTATAAAATAAAAATGGAAATATTAATGTTGAGATATAAAGTTTAAAAAATTAATTATCTAAGTTTACTATTATTAGTCAATCCATGGATGAGTTTATCAAATTGTAAAATATTTTTAGATTAAAGAAAAATTGAAACTATCTTGGTTTTGATGGGAAACTACCACAGATGCACAAGAACTAATTTATCAAATGTAAAACTAAAGTTATATCTATTTTTAATTATTTTTGGTGTGGCTTATTTGGTAATTATGCAAGTGACTGTTCCTTATAGATTTTCTAATCTCTTGGTTATAAGAAATAATTTATTAAATATCTTCCATATGTGTTAAGGCGTTTAATCCTTTTATATCATGGGTTCCTAAAGGTTATTTTTTTAATATCATTAGACCTATGTTATTTTATTTACCCATGTAAATATATTTTAAATATAGATTTTTCATATATTTTTATTTCAATCTTTTAGTATTTTTCGCATGTATAAAATTGTAAGTTTTATGTTTTTAGACATTGAGAATGTGAACTACCGTTTGGTTTATTGGCTTATGCATTGAACTATTTGTCACTTTTAATTATTTTGAAATCTTTCTATATTTATTTTAATATATTAAATGTTTTCATGAATCCAGGTAAGTTATAATTACTTGAAGATGAGTTTTCAAGCTATTATTCATGGACTGTTTTAGCACTCTACATGATGAAATTTATTTATCATACAGAGAGATTCTTTGATAAATAGAGATATTATAGTATTAATTGTCATTTATTTAATCATAAGTTGGTATCCTTTTATTTTATGCATGTTTTGTGGTTATTTAATAATTAAAATGTCAGTTTCTACTTTGAGATATTCTTGTTGTGATTTTAAAATATTTTATATTTATATAGAATAATATCTTTATTTTTATTTCATCTTAAGTATATTTTTTTCGATAATTTTTTTTTGATTTAGTGGGAGAAAGTTTTATTATTTTCTGAAGGGAAGGCGTGTTAGGTTATTGGGGGAGAGAGGGGGGTAGTTTTTCTTCACTATTTTATATTTTTGATTATTACAAAATGGGGGATACTATTAGAGATATCCATTTCTATGATATTTATGATTTTCAGTTTTATAACTAATAGAAGGGTATACTATTAATGATGAGAATGTTGATTGTCTCTTTGAAACATTTATTTAATTTATATAGTTTATGTTTTGATAATTACTAAGACAACACATTTTTTTCTTTTTCTATTTATCACATTTCATGTTAGAGGGAATAAAAAATTATGTTTTATGCTTGAACTACTTGAAGAAGAAAATAATGATGTTGAGTTTTTTAATGTTATTATTATTATTTTATTTATTCTAAATTATTCTAGTTTACCCATATTCTATTTTTTGAAACTTTTCTAAGTGAAAAATATTTTGTATTGACCTTTCTGATATTTTTCTATGTAAATAATGTTTCACATCCAAAATAGTGTTTTTAAATATCTTATGTATTCACATTATGGGGTTTTTGGTGATTTTTAAAAACTCATGCATGAATGAAAATCATAGGAATGAAAAGAAAAAACGTATTTTTTGTTTTTTGAGAATGGGTAAAATATTTATTATCCACTTGGAGTTAAGTAATATATTATATATCTATATTTTATTATAGGAAAGATATTAGGTTTGGAGTTAAGGATATTACATATTGAGTTTTATAAAAGGAAATATGTGATGCATCTCTTTGGAGAAAGAAAAATAACTTATTAATTTCTCCAAATTAGAAATATATTATATATGAGGTTGAGTTGAATATTTTTTCTAAGTTAAATATATTATGCCACTCTATTGAGTCTTGAAATTAAGTTATTCATCAGTTATATTTTGTATATATCAAATTATGACTAAGAAATTTATGTTATGCATTGTTTTTGTGTGGATAAAAACATACATATACAATCTATAGTGAGTATTTCAAAATTTGTAAAAGTGTTGGTCAAAAATTATTAATAATGTTAAATATGAATTAAAAGATATTATTTTTAGTATTTATTATTTTTTAATGTTTTAATACAATGTTGAAATAAATATTTTTAATATTAATTATCAAGATACCATATTTTAAATTGAAATATTGACTGAAAGATAAAATATGATTTATGTTTGCTTAAAGGTTGATAATTAGAGTATTAAATGATGGTTAATTAGGAAATACTTATTATTTATATTAATTTTTTATTTTAATCAATATAATTATTTTGGGTTTAATGTTGTTTATTTTTATAGAGTACTGATACGGTTAAAGAGATAATCTATGTGAATATTATCATTGATAATTTTATAAATGAGACATATGGAGATCATCATGGAGAACTAGCCATTATAGTTTCTGTATAAATATAAAGGCAAAAGAAAATAATAAATACACATGTGTGCACTACACCATTAATTTTTAAAGTATATTGATGAAGTGCCTTTAAATGTATTAAGATGGAGATGTAATATTTTCAATGAGTTAGAGTCAATATTAATTAGAGAATCTATTGAACCTGAAAAAGATAAAGTGACTTATGTTGGAAATGAAAAGTGAAGAGGCTTCCCATGAAATGTGGGTAATGATGTTACCACCCTTGAATACTAGACTAGATATATTTAAAGGTAATCACGTACAACTGATTATATAATAGTTATTCTTAAAGTACAAGAAAAGTTCTAAGGTTGAGATGTCTTTTCAACAGGATGTTAACATTTAAAGTAATTAGCTGAAGAATATATAACTGCTGAAATTTTATTGTACATTTCTAGTAGCTATTATTCAAAAGGATTAAATAAGTTCAATGTGTTTAAGAGAAGATAGATGAAGTTGGAGGAATAATCCAACATTTATATGGTAAGTTTCATGTGGAAATAAGCAATGAAATATACCAAATGAAGATGTTTTAAGGTTAAAGTAAGGGGGTTTACATTATATGAATACAAAATATTGAGTATATATGATGAAAATGTCCTTGGTGACATGAAGAAATAGTTTGTAATTATTTTAATATTTCAAATTTTTATTTTTTCTGATGAAAGTTGATTTTAACCTACTGATAAGGGATAAAGATACTTTGAATAATCACATATGTCTTTTTGAAGAAGTCTAAAACTTAGTGTCAGAGTAGAAAAATGAAAAAAATACCCCCAACATATGAATTTTTTTAATGACCATATGAATTTTCCTGGTTTTATAATATTAGTATATGAATTAAACACAACCATAAGACTCAAAAATTCTTGCAAAATTAAGATCATGTGACTTAAATATATGAATTTGGAGGAGTGTATGACATAAACATATATCTTCCAGGACATTGTATGACTTACCAAGTCATACACAATAAAGTCTCTACTTAGCACATTACTTATATAAAGAGTTTATAACTTTGATAAATTCATAAAAAAATCAAGATCATATGATTTAAAATTCATATGAAATAGATTGACCTATAAGACCAAAACATATTACTTTATACTTATGAAAATTTCAAATTCTAGGTCGGTGAAAAATGAAGTTTCCTGGATTTAGGAATCTGAAGTGGGAAATAAAATAGGGTGATGAAAGATATTTTCTTAAGTGTATGACTAGTATCATAGTTTTTATTACTTTTTAAGATCTTGAATTAGTTTTTAATTTATAAAAATAAACCAAAAATCACTATAACTACCAATGATTTGTATAATAATTGCAAATCTTAAGGTCGAACCCATGAGTAAAAGGATAAATAGTTACCCAATAAAAAAGAATTTGTTCTAATTTTAATAATACTTAGAAAAAATAAAGTAGATAAGTGGAATGGATTTATTGACTTTAACTATGTTAGTGAAGGGTGAGGAGAGTGAAACTGAATCAATGGATGATTTCTTATAATTTAACACAACTCAACATCATTTCTAAAAATAATCAAATCCTTAGTCGTGAGGATTCTTAAAGCCTATAATTCTACCTACCAACATAAACTAGAACTATATAGGGCCTTTGATCCCTCTCTTATGGTAATTTACAACCTTCTTTGATCTAATTAGATCAATCTGAAAAGTTAAATGAATAGTTAGGACGACTATAACCCCTCACTCCCTTCTATCATGTTGGGTATCATTACCTAACCACCATCTCTCTCTATCTTTGAAACTAGGGAATAAGATATAAAACATTCACAATAAAAAACTAATTAATATGGAAATATCACTAGTGTAAAAGAATTATGAACATGTGGTACAGATGATTTTTATCAATTCCACCTCCTATAATACCTACACACACATGATCAGTTTCTTGTCAACCATAAATAAAATAAGAATTATAGAGAATGGAGTAAAATAATTAGAATGAACAAAATTATTGAATAAAGGTGAAAAACTTAATTTTATTAATTTTGAAAATCAAACATTAGTTACACAATTACACAATTAGAAAAAAAGAAAAAAACCTAATTATGAATCTACATGGAGGTTGATCTAGTCTTGCTTCCTAAACCTTTAAGTTGACTAGACCCTAAATAGTATACAACACCATTTTTGATAGACGATCACCCTTGATTGGTATCTATAGACTATATCTATTATCTTTTCTATATTATATATATATTTTCTCTTATATATTCCATATATTTATCTCATTTGAATCGACTATATCCTTATGTTATCCTCTATTTATCTCCTTATTAATAGAAAAAATTGAATTATCATTGAGATAGGTGGTCAAACTATATATCTTCATATTTTTTTATCTCTTAAATTTTCATCTTGATTCTAAATTTATTTATACATCTATTCCCATTTATCTAGGATGAACTCAAATAATCAGATATGCAGTAAATACCACATGCATGAACTTCACTTACCTTCCTTGAAATATATCAAAGGCACACACATAGAGAAATCGTGGCTGAGTGAACTATAATATCTATAGATATACATTTTCAGTGTAGATATTCTCTATAGTATAATCTCATTATCAACCAAACTAATCTACATGACCATACTATATGGATCGAGAAATATCGTTTATGCTTACACTACATCATTTTATTCAAATACCCATGTGGTGTAGATAGTGGCTTGTAAAACAAGACAATCCAGACCAATGAATCTGCAAAATCCCACACCTCTGAAACATAGAATGTATACTATTCCATAATTCTTTCATTAATGAAAATCATCTCACCCTTTTATATTTATCACAACAACAAAAATATAATCCATGTCACAACCCTTTTCATGAAATCCTAAATCTTGTGCCACATCATGGTACACTACGATACAGTTAGAAGCTCACGACTCAATTCATATAAAAATAATACTCTTCATTATGCATTCATACTTTGTGTAATGACTTCCCTGATCTAACAATAGTACATGTATGAAGTTTTTTATCCACGTTGAAGTCTACCCAAGCCTCCCTTTAACTTTGATGGCGTTTTATAGCCTCATAGTGGTGTGTTTGAAATCAATCATGAGATCTAAAATGTTTCAATGGTAGTATTCTAATGGATAATATAATGGCTATTTGGTTGGTGAGGCACATGAGTGATAGATGAAACAAGTGGTGAATCTATAATGTTTTTATTGGAATTGAGAGACATGAATATAATCAAAATAAAATTGAATTTCAAAATATTGAAAATTTCCTATGCAACATCCTAGAGTATATAAGTGAGATTTGTTTCCTGAATAAATATGCATTATATTATATTATATATAGTATTATTTATATAAAACACAATAAAAAACCAACAAAAATTTATTAAATTAATAGAGATAATTATATTTTCTATAAAATAAACCCATGAAAATGGAAATTATTATAGTGGGGAAAAATATAAAATATGTACAATAGAATGTGAAAATTTAAATCTTTCCAATTTTCCAGAATCATCTCCCCAAGAACAAAACTATTGAAAAGAAATAAAATATTGTTAAACCAATAAAAAACATTGAAAAGGAAAATATATAACTTAGGGAGTAATTGTTGTGATTGTTTAATGAAGTAATTAAGTGGTATTTGTAAAATGTAATTTGATAGTTGGAATAGTAATGTGACTGTTAAAATAGTAACATGACCTTTGAAAATAGTTAACTGACCATTGGGAATAATAATATGACCATTGGAATAGAAATTTGACAAAAATAATAAAATATAATTTAAATAAATCTTAGAATGAGAAATTTAAGAAAATAAAAATAGTATAATTCAATAAAATAAATATCAAGATTTAAAACTCAAAGAAAATATAAGGACATTCTTAATAAACATCATTTTAATATATTTAATAAAAATCATAATTTTTTATAAAAAAATAAAACTAACCACATTATAAAGTTATTTTGATAAAATGAATTTCATTTTGGGAATGAAAATTTCAAAATTTTCTCTAGGAGTTGTTTGGGTAAGTTTCTAAAATACATCAATTTCTCTATGAATAGTAAAAAACTCTTTTTTCAAATACCACATGTCATATGACATAATGATGATGTAATAATGACTTAATAAATATTAAAATGGTAATTTCATCTCAAATAAATTTAAAAAGGTAAATTATTTATTTACAAATAATAAATTAAATTGAAAAAATTAAAAAGTAATCTCCAAAGCCTAAAAGTATAAAGTGTACCTTTAAAAAACATTTTCTTCATTTTTATCTTTCCTTTAGATTAAACAGATAAATATGCATTATAAAGTGATTAAAAGTTCTCAAATATTGTTATTTTATTCAAAAATATTTAATAATTTCAACAATTTTACTTTTCAAAGGTTTACCTTGGATATTATATTATATTTAATAATTTATCATAAAAGTACCCCTTCCTCAAGTATAAACAACCCCTCTCATTCCCCATGGAAAACACTCTTCCATAAATTAAAAAAATGAATATATTCATACATACTATATATTAATACCCTTAACACCATTAGGTACAATATATATTAAAACAACTACATGCTTTAAGGGACTTTATTGTTATATATGAGAAGGAACACTGAGAAAAGAGAAAGTTTTGGTAAACTCTTCTCTCATTTTCATCTTCTTATACTTTTTTACCAATTAATTTAAAAACAAAATATTATAAGATTAATTATTTATTATATTAAAATAATATTAATGATTTCAAAATGGTATAAAAGTTATATTATTGAATTATTAAGATTTTATACTTGTCTTTATTCTTCTTTGGAAAATATTGCACTAATGGTCGGTTAACCACCAATGAGGAAATTTTAATCTTTGTTATTATCATCACAATTATGGATGGTTATGATAAATTATTGATGATTTATAAATGTATGATTTTTTTTATTTTAGGATTTTGGAATTAATTATACTAATGTATAAATGAACTTGAACCCAAAATAGTGAAATAAAAAAAACAAGATATTTTTAAAGAAAACATGATATAAAAATGTTTCATCTTTAAAAATGGTAGTGAATAAAAAAAATCCAATGATTATAATTGATAAATAGAGATAAAAAATAAATATAATTAACTTTTGGTTCCATTTTTTAATAAAACAAAGATTATTATTCAGTGGCCGGAAAAGTAATGAAAAATTTGGATTAAGGTAAGGATATTCTCAAACCCAAATTCCTTTTTGGGTTATCTCTTATCTCAAATTGTTTCTATATAAATGTTCTTATAATTTACTTAAAATTTCATTATAGAATCCTTTACCTTTTATTTTGAAGTATATATATGTTTCTACCCATTAGAAATGTTTTCTAGGGAATTTAAAAATATTTTTCAAATTTTTTTTAATTTCCCAAACATTGCATTGACTCCTTTGAGTTATTTCTTATGCACTCAATAATGATGATATTTTATGAAGAAAAATTATTACCATTATTCATTTTGGAAACCCAAATGTTATTCATGAATTTATGATTGATGAAACCTTTATAAAACCCATTCTTTTCCATGGATGTATTTCATGACTATGATTGTTTTATGATCTATGTGGAATGCATGATTCAGAAATTTTTTTGATGTGATGGGTGGGGTTGGAATTATATAGCCCTCCAATTCATGGGGTATTTTGATATATCTCATGAGATTATTTTTATTATTCATGAACATGATGTTATCTTTGTTCACAATATTGATGGTATGATTTATACACATATGTTATGCATGAACATAATGCTAGATTTGTTCACAAATATGTGTGGTATTTGATCACTATGTTATGTTGTTTCATTATTATGCATATGAAAAATTCCATTACTTTATCAATTGTTTCCCTCATTATTTTTATGATTGTCCTATGATTATGATATGATGATGTTGGTTATGCTAAAAAATATATTGTTGAATCATGTCCCTTATTCATCCCCTTACTAGGATTTTAGCTCACCCATTTCATTTATGTATATCCTCAAATGATTACATGTACTAAGTAAAATGTGAGAGATTTTAGGAGGATAAATAATAATAATTTAAATAATTTTTATGTTTTATTATGTACAAGTGATGTATGCGCCTAATTTTCTAAAGATATAAAACATTTGGATCCTTGAAGGTATTACTATTATGTTTTTTATCTTAAAAATGATGTAGTATTCATGTAATAAAAATTAGGGTTTCAATATTCTAACTCATATTATCCAAAATAAAATTTGATCATGAGATAACAGTCATTAATAAGTTAAAATTTTGAATCCATGGCTCAGTTTTCAGCCATCATGTTACTGCACGAGACACTCCTACTTATCACTCCACATGTATTAGGCCTCCGACCTCCTTAATACATGACACCAATACTTGGTATCGATCCACACGATGCTACTATTTATATCTAGTTCTTCTTGTCCTATGTAATAGCTTCCTTATATAGTTGATAGTAGGGTCACACTTTTTCAATTAAAAAATTACCATTTTTAACCAAAATATATATCTATAAAAAATATTCCATTTAACTTTTTAAAAATATTTTCTAAAAATATAAACAAATATTACATTTTCATTTATTTTTCTATAATTTTTTTAAATTTTAATTAAACAAAAAATTAAATAAATCAAATTAATGTTTACAAATGTCATTTAATTAAATTAGAAAATTAATGAAATTAAAATTAAAAACGTATGTATGAATATTTCAATAAAATAATGCCATTATTAAAGAAAACTTATCCTCAAGAATAAACATCAACTAAAATTACAAACATATCCCATCATAATAATATTCAAATTCCATTATAAAAAAGTAAAATACTTTTGAATGGAAAGGATAAACTTGTAAGAATTACATAAAATTTTTCTCTTCAAATCCTCACTTTCTAAGAAAATAAAGAAACTATGTATTTTAATACCCCCATTTGAATTTGATTCATTTTATCCCAAATAAGATTCAAATATCTCAATTTATTATTTAAATGAATTCCAATTATGATCTACCTCACTTATATTCATTTTGACACTTCACTCAAAGTAATAATTTAATGGAGTTCTTTTCATACCAGAAGTACATGATCTTATACATAAGTTTGAATTGAATCATAAATATCAAACCCCAAGTGAAAAAAATCATAATTAATCATGAAAACCTAGAATTCAACATCATGTTACTCTAATGACTTTGGATAGGTTGGTATTTGATGTTAAAAAATTCTCAGAAAGGAGGTTAACTATTTAATCATATTGTATAATAATCAATGATATGCTCATGGAAATACTCCTCCTAAATATGAAATATCCCCATTTCCCAATCATAAAGTAAATTTCATGAATAATAACAAATAACAATGAATGATCGCCACTCTTTTTTTTCAACTTGTATTATTATTTTTTTTGAAAGCTCAGTTCTCGCAAAATATCACATACATTACCAAACCGCACATTATGTTCTAATGATACTAATTTAAATATTTTTAAAAAGTTCATTTATCAAGTAATGGTTATTTTTTACCAACCCAAGGAAAAGCCCATTTTTTATTAATTTTTGTTCTTCCCCTGAATTTTAATGTTTTCATGGGAGATTATAATGGGTACAATGAATGATATAATCATTATCCTTTCCCAATAACAAATGAAAAACACCCCTGACATATTTTCCTAAATGTAACACTTCATATTTCACTATAGATAACCTATACCCCAAACTTTAACCTTTTAATATCATAAAAAATACAAAGAGTAAGAGTAGGATATTAAACAACTCGAGACCCGTACACCCAGATCTAGTGCTAAACACATATTCTTTAAATACATAATTTGCTATCAACTAAAATTATGTAATTTTAATCATTTTTAATTGAAATATCAATATCCAACATTGAGACACTTAAATAATCAATATATTTTAGGTTGAGATTTTTATAAAATTAAGAAAAACCATCTATGTAAAAAACACTTTTCTTTCTCATTAAAGGGTTATTTTTACTATTATTCCAAAATTTTATTTTTTATTAAGACTAATCTAACATCTTTAAAAAAATTATACCAACATGATACCCTTTTAGGAATATCTTAAATAACATTATTCTTTATAACTTGGGGAAATGGAAAGGTAATAAATGGTGAGCTTATATGCTCTATAAGGATAAAAATGTGAGCTATATATCAATGATAACAAGTAATCATAGGATAATCCAAAGGGTATGAGAGAATAATAAAAACTTTTTAATTTCATACCCATTCATTTATAGATCATAAATCACAAGTCAAGAAATAATGATTTAAAATTTCAAAATACATGAGTCTTAAGAATAAGGAATCATCATTAGTGAATCCTAAACCAAGAGATCATATCATAAAAATAATAACATGTCGTAGTAATTTTTCATAATTATAATAATATAAAATCGTTTCACTAGTAAAGGTTTACTTCCAATATTATCATAGTGTAACAAGTACCATTGTGGATTGAGTTCACTCCCCATTCCATCATTTCCTTACTGAACATTCACACCCAAAACTATTATAATGGACAAATTATATTTCTAAACTAGGATCAATACCCATTAAAATCCATATTATCTCATTATATTTCAATCATTACCCAATTAATTAGATGGAATTAACATAAACACCCATAACATAATGAAAATAATACATATATGTGACAAAAAATTATAAAAACATTTATAATTTCATCATATCATCACCTATGAAAAAGAAACGGGTTTCATAAATATTTCATCATCAAATAATCATAATCCACCAATATAAAGTAATTGGATGTTATCATAAAAAATCATTATTTCATCAAAGATTATTTGACCCATTGAACGAAATGAGGTTCATAGAAACATTCTTAATACCTCATAATCATAAGCCATCTAGAGAAATAAAGTGTATGGTATATAAGAACATAGCCTCAATGGAGTATATTAAACAATTAATTATGTTGACAAAAATGAAATTTACCTTCAAAAGTTTATTTGATCATTTCCTTAAAAACAAGGAAAAATATCTTATCCCTTAAGTATATTTTTAAAATAAAAAAATATATAATATATTAAAAATAATTTATGTAAAAATAAACTTTGTAAAAAATTAAAGTAATCTTCAAATAAAATAATATTTATTATTTGGGAAAAGAGATACATACAATAAACATTGAAACAATTATTCCTTTTACACTTTTTGTAAAAATTCATAAATAACCTCTAAATTAATTTTTCAAAAAATCCTTTCTAAAAACTGAAAGGAAATTAAAATATAGTGGAAAATTACTTTAAAAAATCATTACGTCATAGATTTTTTATAAATTTTTTTAAATAACATAAAAATGGAATAAAATGTTCATCAACTAAAGAATAAATAAGGTTGGGTTTTCATAACGACAACTTTTAGATATTTTAAAGTACCAATGAAAAGAAATGAAATTGAGGCATAAAACCTTAAAAATTTAGTAACTTTTGAATCCAGATTACATAAAATAATTACTTTATATGGAAGTGAAAATACAGTTATTATAAATATATTCCCAATATTAAATATTGAAGGATATTATATACAAAATATAAACACAAACATGTGTTTAAAATGTAATATGTATCAATGAAACAATATTGAGGCAAAGAAACCATATAGTTTTGGAAATATCTGAAGTATAACCTCGTAAAAGTGAGAACATTATATGGATGTTTAAATCCTCAAAATTTTCATGAGAATAATCATAAAATATATTAATGGTAATTAAATAAACCACACAAATTAAATAAGTGGTGAATATGTTATATATCTCACAGAATTAAAAGTGTGACGATAAACCCTTTGGCTAAGTTCTAACTTATTTGGTACATTATATTAAAATAGTATATATTAAAATTAGATATATTATAAATATATAATATAAACATATTCATACTTATCATACGAGATACGATTCACTTATTACATCTTATCACCATTTTATTAATAGATCTTAATTAAAATTATTGGTCCATGTGTAACTGTTTTGTTTTTCATGCATGTTTTGGTATGATGGATACGATACATTCACCTTTGTCTTGGTTTAATATTATATAAAATATTAATATTTTCATAATTATAATATTTATTAGACATATAAAATTTTATAATCATTAAAATAAGTTGGTGATGAATTACATCACTTTATGGAGGCTGTAGTCCGTAAGTACGCACAAATAATGCTTTCAATTTTCTGTGGATAGATCAAAATAAATATATAAATAGTAATTAAACTTTTTATAATCATAATTATTTCATATATGTAATATATATTCATTAAACATATAATTATAACAATATATATAAAGAAGAAAGGAAACCTCATCACATAGCTTTGTGGAGATGGTAGCCACACGTACACATGAACTACGTTGTCATCTTTCAAAGGATGAGAATGTTAAAAGGTAAGTAATCATTTATCTTTAAAGAATAATAATAATTTTAGGAAAATCACATATAATCATTATATCGGTATATGTTACCAATTGGGAGAGGTAATGATGAAAAATAAAATATGTCGGTTGTGGTGTTTGTAGTCTGTATATATGCATGATGATATTTCATTTTTCCATTGGGCTGGATGATAAATAGAAAATGGTTATTATATAAATATAAAAAATTTAGAAAATACAATTCTAATTATTCCACTATTTTAACATGATTAAATAATATTTTTACTTTTTTGAATAAGAAACAAACTTAAAGGGATTAGGTGAAGATGAATACCTATTATTTGAGAAACCTCCTTTGAATATCTCCTTAAGGACACTTGGGTTGGTCTTTCAAGAAGAAATAACCTCTATAATGAGTCTAGGTAAGTTTATAACAATACTTTGGTAAGTTTTATTCAAGATATATGGATGTATAATGTGTGTATAAGAGAGGATATGATTTTCCTTATTATAAGTGAGGTGGGGGGAATCTTGTAAATACATGAAATTTTAATATATAATACGTGTCAAAATCATGTAAAATAGATCCAAATTTACATAGATTATAAAATAAGGTTTATAAGGTAAAATTAAATTCATCCAATAATATTTAGAAAAATTTTGGTTGCATTTTTAACCTTATATCTTTGTTTAACCCCCTCATTAACCCCTACAACCATAACCTTGGTGACAAAATTTTCAATAACTAAAGGTCATGAGAGTAATTCTAAAAAATAAAAGTGGCACATATTTTTAAAATTAAAGATAAAATTGATAATTACATTTAAATTTTAATTAATATAGGATTTTCATAATTTGATAATTATTTAAATATAATTTTGAAACATTAAATACCCTTTATAGTCGATTTTGGAACTATTCATAAAATTTGACTTTAAAGGCATAAAGATAATAATAGAACTAAAATATAAATAATTAAACCATAAATAATCCATCATATGTATCCATTATATTCATGTAAATACACAATTCACCCATATAATATTAATTTTAATATTTTTTGAATTAATTTACATGATTTTTCTACCGCTTGCACAAGTGCTTAATCCGTGTTGTGCTAACATTCTAGATAATTATACCATCACTATAAATTAAAAATCAATATATACAATTAATATAGATTATTATTGTTAAAAATATATCATATAGATTATTTAATATATCATTTTTATCTATTTACATATTATTCCAACATAATAAGTGAGAGAGAATGACATTTTGTAATTATCATTTATCTAAAATAATATAAAGGCTATAATAAAAGGAATGCTTAAAAATTAAATAATTAAAAATCTAGGGTGATTATGGTAGAAATAAAATAATAAAATGAAATAAATTTAATTTTTGGGATAATGTTTTGACCTTATCACATATTTTTAATCACATTTTACCCATTTTACCCTTTTTCATGGTGATAAACTTTAACCGTGGTTACTATTCATTATAACTAAAAATTCAATTGAACATATTTAATAATTTAAATATTTAGATAATAAATATTAGATCCATTTTATAGGATTTAATTTCTAGAATTATTAAAAATCACTTTCAATATAAGTTCTCAAAAAGTAATGAAAAATAAATTTTATAAAAAGTCCCGTTTCAAGCATAAAATTGATTTTATACCAAAATCATATATCATGATGATTCACATAGAATTAATTGGATTATTTTAAATAAAAATATACTTATTTTAGTTTGAAACTAAATTAAGAACAAAATGAATGTATTGAAAACACGATTAAAAGATAAGTATTGAAAATAATTTAAATTTGAATAAAAATATTAATTAAATATTCATATTATAAAACATAGATTTATAAGTAAAAAATTATATTTTTAATTAATTATATTAATTAATTAGTAATTATATATTTAATGAAAAATTATTCATAAACATTCAATTCATTATTATATCATGATAACGTCATAAAAGTACCATTATTTGTAAAACTGGTATTTTTCACTATTCACCAAATAATAAACTATTTCAAAAAATACCCAAAATCAAATCTAAGTTAATTTTTATATTATGAGTCCAATAATGAAGTACATTTCTTAAAACTAGATTTTTAAATTTCATAAATTTATATTTTAAATGAAAAATCAAAATATGAGGAAAACATGCTTTTATTGAATAATGAACCAATTAAACTTTAACAGTTCTTAACCTTATGTAATTTAATTATTATAATTTGAAATAGAGTAATTATTTCATAAGAAATAGTAAATAAATTTGACTAAGTAAAACTTTTCAATACTTTCTCATAATGTGGTTAATCATATTTAAAACCGCTAAACCAATAGATTGGTTATAATAGTCATATTTAAATAATAATATTTCCGTAGTATATCATAGTTTGTTTAGAATCAATGTTTCATGTGGTAAACACTATAACACATATTATTTAAAATAAAACACATTCTAAAATCTTATAGTGTTACATTAAAGGATAATATTGCTTTTAATGTGGTTCTTCCTAAATAATAGAATTATTGGATTTTATGGGCTAAATGAATTATTAAATGTCAAGGTATGTGTCAAGGATAAATGGATCAATAGTAAAAAATATAAAAACAATGTTAAAAGTGATTTTATATAGTCTTATATTTGATTAGATACCATTTAAATTCATAGTTTATTGACAAGTCCCATGTTTTCCTCAAGATATATTCATAGAAAGATAAGAAAATTGGCTTAAAATCCACTCATAAATGTAAACATATTATAAGTGTTAATAAATCCTGGAATTTATAATAATAATAATAAACCAATTAAAATGAACTTTATAAATTCATATCATGAAAAATTTAAGGGAAATTTCATCTAAATAAATCAACAAGCCCCCCAAATCATGACTCCATAAATTAATACCCCTATGTTTAAATCTACACACATCACACCATATTACTTATTCAACCTTATTAACATTGAAATATAAAACATGGAATCATGGGATTTTTTTGTAATATTTTTTTATCATATATTCAAAATATATCTCAAATCTAAGTATGGGGAATGCATTGTTTTTTAATGTTCTAAAGTATTTTTTAAAAATAATAGAGGAGGTAAAATTATTTTTTAAAAAAACTACCCTTTCCAGATGAAGCACATTTTCTCTTTTAAAATTCATTTCTTATTTTAAATTCTCTATCATGTAACTATATAATAAAACAACCAAGTGGAAGTATTAGGTCCATCGTTTACAAATATAAAAAAAGGTGGATTTTGAAACTACATGATAAAATTAAATATATAAATTTGAAACCAAATTCATAGAAAATAATAAAAAAACTAAGGTTTCCACATAAAAAGAACTTTTATTAAGGTCATTATCCTCAAACTTACCTCATTGAATCATGTTATAAGAGTAAAATATAAATCTAACAATATATGATTTACCCAATTCTAATTGTGTTGCGTATCCAGGTTTCCACCTTCCCACATACTCTTTACAATCATCTTAAAAAATGAAAAAAAACATCTAATGGAAAGATTTATAGTTTGAATAAGGAACTCATGGGATGTCCTAAATTGATACTAATACTCCTTTAAACCCTCTTTTCACCATACTTCATACAAATCTTTAATATTATTCCAAATTTCAGAATCCTTTTCATCTTATTCTTTGTTATAATAGACCCAAATATCCACACTCAGATCCAATGCTAAAAACATAATCTTAACGTTTCTGCCTTTGATATTGATAAATCTAAGACAATTTTAACCATCCAAATATTACAACATCAAAAGGAAATATTGGACTAGTTACATACCAAAGGACCTTTTTAGTTTAGAGTATTAGAGAATTAGGATAAAATCTTCCAAAACATTACCCATGATTTAAAGTGAGATTTTTCCCATTATACCTTGTTTTTCATATCCCACATCAATTCTTAAAAATTTCACATAAAAGTATTCACACATTACACCTTTCTTGAAATAATTAATTCAACATAACTTGGGGAAAATGAAAACATAATAAGAGTGAACTGAAATTCATAATAAGGGTTAACATAAGAATTTATAATAGAATTCTATTAGTGATCATAAGATGATCAGAATTGTATAAACACATAATCAAATTTATTAAGAATGAAATAATAGAATCCATACACATCAAAACTTAGATCATAAAACTTTAGACATGGTATTTAGATTTCACATAAGACAAGAGTCATATAATTCAAAAATCATGATCCATATGAAAACAATCCTTAAGAAAAAGAGCCATTCAAACATGATGCACAAATAAATAATTTATGCTGGTATCCTATAAAGTCATTTTCATATCACACTTTGAATCAATTTTACAATCACTCTTAAAAATACAATAACCAACTTGATAAATTACAATAATATCTTAGAATAAATATATAATTAGTTAACTCTTTCTCTTTACCCAATGAATTAGAGAACTATATTAGGATAAACTATCATCCTGAGATATATCAAACTCACCCATTTTCATAAACAATGTACATAAATCATAACATAATCATAACACATGAATGATTTCATTTTTAAACATAAAACAACCATTTTTATTTAATATATTGATTTTCCTTTGTAAAATAAACTGGTTCCATGCCTATATATTTTAAAAATTCATAATCCATCCAAATAAAGAATATATATGGTTTCACTGAAACATATACCTAGTGGTGAATAAATAAAATTAAGGGTTTATTTAATTTATTAATAGAAATAATATAACAAGAGCATGAAAACAATTATTGATAAAAATACCCTTTCATCCATGAAAATCAATTTAAAAAACTAAAAATTTCCTTAATTTTAAGAAAAAATATATATTTTAAATTATGAAGGAAACATATAAAGTAATATTCAAATAATTGAGTGGTCATAATGGAAGGAAATTATATTCATGTAGTAATAGTAAAAAAACATTATATTCACAACTTTTATAAAAAAACATCATGTTCATAAAATGAAAAGAAGATTATTTTTCAACTTTTTTTAAAAATAAAATAATTTTTTTAAAAAAAATTAAAACATAATTTAATAATATTAAAAAAATATTTTTATTTTTTTAGAAAACATGTATACTGAAGAAACATTTTTTCTGAATTAAAGAATATAAATAAGGTCATATTTTCATAAAAAATTTCTTACACCATTTTGAGTACCAAAGAAAGAAATGTGTTACTAAAACACCAAAATTATAGAAATATATAAATGAGAATAAAAATGAAATGTTTTTATCAAATTATGATTATATAATTTACTTAAAAAAATTCATGTATAAACATTCCTAATTAAAATGGGATTAAAACATAAACCCCTTACCACTTTGATAACTTTTGAATCATAGGCCCCATGAAATAATAAATTCAAATGAAACATTAAATATCACAAAAAATAAGGATATTCAAGTTATAAAATTTAAAAGGGTTATTATATCTACATTATAAAATAATATAGGTGTATAACATAAAATTATTTTCTAAATATTTAAATTTCTACACAAATAACCCTTACAAAGATCATACAATTAAAGTGATAATTTATAAATTGATAGATTATGTTTAACAAATAAAAAATATTTTTTTAATTAAATAATAAATAAAAAAATCATTTTCACACATACTTATGACATAATATGATCAATAAATAAGTGATATATCCAGGGGAATAAATATTCAATTAAGAAACCCTTACCACTTGGTAACTTTCAAGTGAAATCCCCTTGGCTGAAATAATTTGAATTAATAATTAAAATACCAAATATTATAAAGGATTCATAATATAACTTTTAAAAGTTAATTATATACATCATATAAATTAAACTAGGAATATAACATTAAAACATACCTTAATGAAGGGAAATTAATATAAAATCCTTTACCTCGAGTCCACACTCACTATGTATGTACTTTAACACTTGTATATAAAATCATATTAATTATTTACATTATTAATAAAATTTTCTAGGTTTAAAATTTTTTCATTAAACCATTTATTACATTTATTTTAATAAAATATTTAATTACTTAATCGGTTAATTCCACTTTGTATGTTTTGAGGGTGTTTCGTTTATAATTTCAAAACAACTGCAATATTTTGAACATGGACATTGAGGTCATTATTACATCATAAAAATAATAATATTTAATTAAATATAATTTTAATATGTTAAATATAATTTTAAAACCAACCATGAAATAAGGTTATGAAAAATGAGTTATGTTACAATCATGGAGATGATAAGCCATATGTATGAATTAGTAACATTTTAATTTTTCAATGAGCATTATGGAAAGAAGGTAAGTATAATTTTATTTTTATATAATTTTGATTACTTCATGAATAACATATTTTATCTTTAAATAAACATATATATACCATACATGCAATGCAGTTATTAAAAATATACTACATCACTTCGGGGATGTTGTAATCTACACATACTCACAAACACCGTTATCATTTTTAAATTGATGGAAAGGTACAAAAATAGAAGATATTTGATATTTAAATAAAGATAATTATGTAATTAATATCTTATATATACATTAAATAAATCATTATAACCATCCATTAGAGGTTGTGATAGAAAAAAATTACATCGATTCATGAAGCGGTAGTCTTCCATACACATTAACGATGGTTTCATTTTCCAATTTATGGAAGATAGATATGTATTATGGTTAAAAAATCAACTTAATACAATATAATTATATGGTATATAATTATTTTATTATATAATAATTATTTAATAATATTTTAAAGATGTATAAGAACATGTAAAATGAAAACATATAATTAAGTGTTATAAATCTTCTTTGGAAAACCACATACGCATACACCTTAATCCTTTTAGGTTGGTACTTTTATGATAAAAGATCCTCTTAGTCATGTAAATGGATGTTGAGTATATTTTTTGGTATCTATTTTATAAATTAGAGTGCTCAAAATGAGTGAATAAGAGAAGATACTAGGTTCCCTTTTAAAGTCAGGAGAGGTGCACTTTTTTGAAATACATAAAATATTATAAAATAACATGTGTCTAACTAATGTAAAATTGTTAAAAAATAAAATTTATTCAAATATATATATATTATATGGTCTTTATATAATCATAAAACCAAATTTAGGCAGTTTTATATGTCATTTTAAACCACATCTTTTTTATTAAACAATTTAATTACCATTTTTTCTTAACCACGATAACAACATTTTCTATCATAAAGGGTTATAAATTGAAATTTATGTTAAAAATAGTGTTATTATTGAAAATAGTAGGAAATTTATGACTATTTATAATGTTAATTGTCCTATTGAATTATTTTGTTTGTTTTTTATATAATTAAATAATTATTTATATAATATCATATTCCATTCTCTTCATTTTAAAAACTATTAACTTATTTTGAATTTGAGAGAAACATAACTACAATGAAATCAGAAAATAATACATTTATGCATAAAAAATATATTATTATTAACAAATATATGTTTCTGATACCATAAGTCATACGAAATATATTACATTAGATGTTTTTAAAATAACTCACTTTAAATTTCTACAACTTTCACAAGCACTCTATTAGTGTTGTATAAGTGTTTAAGGCTATTATATTATCACTAAAAACAAAAAATAAATTACCATGATAAAATTAATTTAAAAATTATAAAAATAATCATTAATATTAATTCCAAACATATTTTTATACCTATGTGAACATATAATATAAATGTAAAAGCATGAGAATGATATTTTTTATTTTTCTTTACTTAAAATAATATATAAGGATTTTCAAGGAAAAATGGAACAAAATTGCATAAAATTAGAATATTTTAGGTGTATGATCGAAATAAACTCATAAAATAGATTAAATTAAAGTGTTAGAGTTATTTTTAGGCCATATAATAATATTTTTAACCTTAATTACCCAATTAACCCTTATCAGGGTGATAAATATTTAATATGGTTAGTATTTATAATGGAAAAAATAAAAGAGGAATATTTATAAAATTTAAAATTACTAATTCAAAATATGGGATCCATTTTTAAAGATTCATTACCTAGATGTGGAAGAAATCAATATAAATATAAATTCCTTAAACACAATAAAAAACTGTTTTTAGAAAAACATGTTTGTAATCCAAAAAATGAACATATTCCAAAACAAACTATAATGATGATTCAAACGAAATTAATTATTTTCAAATAATTAAATAATAATTATGTTACCTTAATATAAAATTAAAATAATAACGGTTCTTTTAAGGAAAATAAAAGATAGTCTTAAAAAGTTGATATATTTCATTACTCATTGAAAAATCAATATTTTTAGAAAAGTAAAAAAAAAATCACCCAAATATAAATTTGATATTATGATTTTAAAAATGATATCATTTTTATCAAATAAAATTTCTAAAATTTCAAGAAATTAATTATAATATCTCCTGAAAAAAAAAATATTTTTCTGAAGAAAACATATTTTGAAGCATAGAATGTCTCTAATGAAAATTGAGTACTTATTTATAAAGAATTGTTAAATTAACTTAAATAATATAATACATTTATAAATATTTTTTCATAATGTGGTTATCACTATTAATACCTTCAAATTTAATGGCTAGTTTATAATGGTAACATTTAAATAATAATATTTTTATAATATATCGTAATTCATATAAATCTGTGTGCATCATGTTAAGTATCCTATTCTACACAATATTATTTTAAAGACTCAGGGTGTTACATTTATACTATTATTATATTAATTTTAAGTATTTTTATAATGAGCCAGACCCTAGTAACCCGGATCTAGTGCCTTAATTTATTACATTGACATAGATAAAATATTTAAATCCCAAAGGACTAATCAATTTTTTATTCCTCAAGAACTAGATACATAAAATAATACCCTTATTACATTGGTTATAAAATATAAAACATAACAATGGAAAGTAATTACATCCTTGAACTCATTAAAACATTTCATCTTTATATCTTGGGGGAAAAAGAGAAGAAATAAAAGGGTGGTCTCAAATGCTCAGTAAAGGTTAAATACAACGGAAGCTTTCATGAACCAATAATAAATGAAACATAATCAATATGTAAATATATATATATATATATAACTAAAATACATGCCACTTAATGAATAAATTGAGTACAATATGAATTCATAGATAATATCATAGTGAAGATCACATGGATAATAATGAATGAAATCTTAATGAAGGAAACACTTAATAATTTGGACGCCATGATATCAGGTATCATGGTACCTCTACCTTTAATACCTTTCAAAAGAATGTTTAATCATTATGGGTAAAAACCCATTTAATTTTCCCCACATTGTCATCTCACGAGACAACCGATGAATCGAGGGGATATATATAACCAGGTCCCACCCATGTCTGCATGTCTAAATCATTCCTCAAATATCAAAATGACTGATTTAATTCCTGAATGAAAATTCCTTATCAAAAGATATCCATATTGATTAAAATATACATAATTAACATTATTTCCTAAATTAATCAAATAAGATTCAAAGAAAACATTGTATAATTTTTTTTAATTTGGATTAGAAAAAAATCACATACATTATATAATAAATATGTATATTTAATGAAATATTCAATGGATAATGTCATAAATAAATAGGTTATTATATGCATAATAGAAAATAAAATATGTTCATGACATCAAAAAATATGCCTTATTGAAAGAAAATTGATACAAACTCATTTAAAAGGAACATATAATTAATTAAATGAATACATTATATGTAATTACTGTAAATTCACATAAAAAGGTACTTAAGAGAATCGAAATTCATTTTACATATAAAATCACAATAACAAAATCAATGAAATAAAAGTTTAACCTAATGAATAAAAATTGAGTTAAGAAAACCATTTCCACTTTGTAATTAGTCGAATAATATATCATTATAAGTAATATTTATCAAAATAAAAATTAAATACAATTAATATAAATAGATTCATGATATGATATATCAAATGGAATTATATATACCCAAAACATAAAAAATAAGTGGTGAATAAGGCATATCACACAGAAATAAATGTGAGATAAGAAACCCTTACCACTTTGTAATCAATCAAATTGTATGCCCCATAAAATAATAAATTATAGAAAGAATCATTTAATAAAATTAATATAGTGGGATTAATGAAATTATATATCGAAGGGCAGTATATACACAATAAAAAATAAATTAGTGGTGAATAAGAAACATTTCTCACAAAAATAATATGTGAGGTGGGAAATCCGAACCACTTTGTAATTAGTTGAATTATATTCCCCAAAAAAGAATAAAATTTAACAAAATATTTAAATACCATAAAAATAAAGTTATTCATCATATAATATAAAAAATTGTGATTATATATATAAAACAAATGAAATAAGTGGTAAATATGAAATATGCACAACCAAAATAAAAACTGATATAATAAAAACCTTTACCACTTTGAAATTTAGTTGATTTACCCCATGAAAGAATAAAATTTAATGAATATTTAAATACAATGTAATAAATATATTCATGATATAATATAAAAAAGGTGTATTACATACAACACACAAAGTAAATAAGTGGTAAACATGACATAGTTCACACAAAAATAAAAAGTTAGGTTATAAAAACCCTGACCACATTGTAATTTAGTTGAATTGTATGCCCCAAAAAATAACAACATTTAAAAATATTTAAAAACCATTAAAATAAATATATCCATGATACAATTTAACAATGGTAATTACATTCATCAAACAAAATAAATAATTGGTAAATATGACATATGTCCCGCAAAAATAAAAAGCACTTGGAGAAAACCTTTACCTTATGTCGGAAAGTGTTCTGTACATGTACTTAATATCATGGATAATAAAATTATATTAATTGGTTTCTTAATTAATAATAACTTAAACATATATTTTATTTATTATAAAATTTTTATGTTCATTTATGGCCAATCAATGAGTTATAATGTTTAATTTCGTTGTTTCAGGAGCGTTCATTTCATGGTTTTGTTGTCGGTTCACTCGTGTATGACTATGGGAGTTCTTTTAAAATAAGAATAATTCTCCACAAGTGAAATTATAAGGAAATAATTCAATTATATAAATTTAAATATTCACATATATCATTTTATTTTTTGACATGAGTATGATTCATTAGATAACACGTTAATAAAAAATGATTAGTTTATTTTTGTGATTTTTCAATCATCATGAACTAGTTTTGTTTTATTATTTAATATTATGTATATATATTAGTTAAAAAATAAAAAAAAGTTATAATTCACATATTATAATGTTATTTTTCTATAATAATTTTTTTATGATCAACATTTAAGGTGGTAAAGGAAAAAATAAAACCCGTTGTTTATGGAGGTGGTGAATCGATACATCATGGATGATTTTTTCATTTTTTAAAATAAATGGAAAAGATGAGAGAATTATTATTGATATTTAATTAACCTAATAAAATTCCATTATATATATGATAATAGATTTACCATTCCACTTTGTATAGAGGAGGTGATGAGAGGATAAGAAAATAAAATAAAGTAAAAGAGAAAGGATGATTTTACCTCTTGAATATCGTCTCATTGGGAACATACTCAAGACAGTTTGATTTGATCTTCTGGTAAGAATAGAAGGTATTAGACAAGGGAAAGAGTCTTGGAAATATATTTGAGAAGAATTTAGACAAGCTTCAAGTCTTATAGGGTGTGAGGAGAAGGAGTGGCGAGGGTTTGTAGTTATAATGGGAGGAGAGGGGTGTTTTTTATTATTTTAATCATTTTTCTATTATTTTTCATCAAGACTGTCAATAATGTTTATTTTTGCAACTAAGTACTGTAAATAGTACAAGTGAGTTTGAAAAAATGGTTTCTTAAATCAAATATGACTCAAAAATTTAGGTATCTGGCTTAATATTTTAAATACTCTAAATTACCATATTTCATTATTCACCAAAAATTCAACTATTTTAAAAAAATAGAAACAATTAACCCTAACCATATTTTGATGTTTAGATTTCAAAAAATGGACTCTATTTTGTAAAATTAAATTTCTAAATATATAAAATTTAATTTTTAATTTAAATCATCATTTATTTGAAAAGTATCAATTTTATTATTGTAACCGATTTATGACACTTTGAAAAAATAATTACAGTCTCATAGAATTATATTATAATTATAATACAATAAAATATTAATTTTTGAATTTATTTTATTAAAATAAATTTTTTATATCGTTATTTTAATTATAAAAATGTAAATAAACATTTACATTTCACAAAAATACCAATACTTAATTTATCATTTTTAAAAAATTTATTTACTTCTTCCATGATATAAAAATATCCTCTTTTCATTTACAAGATACCTATATTTTATTTATACTTTCATAGGTGAGGTTATTATTCTAATTGCCAGATTACTATTATTAATGCTTACATTACTATTCCAACATTCATGATAATATTTAATAGTATATCATGATTCAACTAATCTCAGAGTTGTGTAGAACATATTATATATAATAAATTGAATTTATTTTAGAATATACATACCATAAAATATTTGGGTGTTATATTCTTACATCTTATGAAAATTTCATCCTTGAAATTTTTCATTAATATTATCTTCTAAATAGATGAGGGTGGTTCCTCATCGTAATATCCTCAGGTACCCACATTGTTTCTTCCATTTTATGGTTCTCTAAATAGCCTTTACCAATCGATTCATCCATTTTCTCTAGAATTTCTCTATAGTGTCAATAATATTGATAGGTTCCTTGGAGTAAAAAAATAGGGTTCATGTTCCATTTCATCATAAGTGAGTACATGCATTGGGTTTGGAATGTACTTATTTAACAATGATATGTGGAAAACATCATGAACTTTAGAGAGACTTGGAAGGATTGAAAATCACTAAGCTACAGCTCCAATTCTTTCCAAAATTTTGAATGGTCCAATGTACTCGGGGCTCAGTTTCCCTTTCTTACCCATCCTTATGACACCATTACATAAATATACTTTCAGAAAGAAATTATCTCCCACTTGATATTCTAAATACTTTCTTCGGTTGTCCACATAACTCATTTTATTACTTTTTGATGATTTAATATGAGCCTTAATAGTATTTATATTTTTTGTTTTCTCTTCAATAAGTTCTAAAGCAATAAGTTTCTCACACCAACTTCATCCCAACAAGTTGGTGTATGAAATATATTTCTATATAATTATTTTTATGATTCCATTTGAATACTAGAATGGAAACTATTGTTGTAGGAAAACTCTACTAGTGGTAAATACTGATCTCACATACCTTGAAAGTTAAGTGAGAATGATCTCAACATGGCTTCCAAATATTGAATAGTTTTTTCAGATTTTCTATTAGTTTGATGATGGTAGGCAGTGCTCAAATGAAGTTCATTATCTAGAGCCATCTGAATACTCTTCTAAAATTTTATATAAAATGGGGATCTTGATCATAAAGAGTTGATAGAGGTGAACCTGTATATCTTATAAATTCATTAATATAGACTCTTTCTTTGTTCTCAAGAGGTAAATTGTATCATATAACAAGAAAATGTGATGATTTTTTAATATGATCAACAATAACCCATATCACATCATTTTTTATAGGGGTCCTTGGTAGTCCTTTGACAAATTCCATCATAGTGTTATCCAACTTAAAAATAGGAATTGGAAGAGGTTTCATAACTTCTCTAGGATACTATCTCTCTTCCTTGACCTATTAACAAATTAGGCATCTTAACACATAGTCTACAATTTATCACATCATATTATCCCACCAAAAATGTTCCTTCATATCTCTATGCATCTTTTTACTATAAGGGTGTATTGAGAAATTTGTGCTATGATCATAATCTAATAGTTCCCTTTATATATCAGGACTTAATGGAACACTAATCCTCTTTACAAATTTTATAATTCCATCCCCATACACGAAGTCTTCCAATTTTCCATCCTTAATGGCATTAATTTTATTTTGAAAATTTTCATCATCATATTGCGAACTTTTTATCTTCTCCAATAAATATGGTTGAGAAATTATTTGAAAAAGGAGTGATGTTTCCACTTTTTTAACAATTCCTATATCCATATTTATTAAATCCATTAACATTGGGTCTCTATAAATCCTCATTTGGGTTGATATTTCCTACTTAATACATCAACTAACTTATTTTCTTTTCCTTGGAGGAAGTGTATTGAGAAATAAAATTATTTTAGTATATCAAACCAACACATTTTCCTTATGTTGATTTATTTCTGTGTAAATATGTATTTAAAACTCTCATGATCTATATATATCTCACATATTTCACCATAGAGATAGCCTCTCTCTATATCTAGAGAAAATATTATAACTACTGACTGAAGTTCATGAGTTGGATAATTTTATTCATGAGTCTTCAAAAGAATTGATACATATGAAATAACTTTATTGTTTTTCTTAATGAAACAAACCACTACTTTCTTTAATGCATCACTGTTTATCAGAAACCCATCATTTACGGATGGTGAATTCAAAATTGGAGCATTTATCAAACTTCTCTTCAATTCTTCAAAACAATTATGCACATTTTTTGTCTATATGAACATAACCCATT
Source organism: Viscum album (assembly GCA_963277665.1). Classification (NCBI taxonomy): domain Eukaryota; kingdom Viridiplantae; phylum Streptophyta; class Magnoliopsida; order Santalales; family Viscaceae; genus Viscum; species Viscum album. The sequence goes on from OY728163.1 coordinate 317,855,742, forward strand.
TATATGTGAGCTTGGTTAATGGTTTAGCCAATCGGGAAAAAAATTTAGAATTAAATGAAGATATTAACCTGCTAAACCAATAAAACTACGTACCTTAGTTATGTTCATTGGTGTAGGCTATTATTTTAATTCCTTTATCTTCATTTTATCAACTATGATTCTATCCTTAGAGACAATATGGACTAGAAATGAAATTTCTTGAAGCTGGAATGTTCATTTGATAAATTTACCATATATCTATTTCCACCTAATAGCCTCATGAGTGATACTCAACTGATTCTAATGGTATTCACAGGTTTTAGAATATACTATAATATTATCAATGAATACCATAAAAAATATTCAAATGGAATTACTGTAAAATTTTAATGTTCATACCTTTTCCAAAAAGATATCTTTTGAATTTATTCCTTCTTTACTTGAAATTGATGATATATAAAATTATGGTCAATCATTGAAAAATATTGAGATCTATGAAGTTGATCAAATAAATCATTAATAAGAGCCATTAGATACTTGTTATTTATTGAAATTGCATTTATTTATATATAATAAATACACAACCTCATGGATCCATCTTTCTATTTAACAAATATAATATTGGCTCCCCATAGAGAAACACTAGTGTGAATAAATCCCTTATTACTCAACTCCTATATTTTTTTCTTCAGTTGTACTAATTCTATAGTCTCTATTTGATAGGCAGTCTTTGATATTATTTTTTTCATCATGGATTAAATTAATGGAAAACTCAACTTCATTCTCTATGGAGTTTTCATGTAATTACATAGGAAATACATCAATGTATTCTTGTACAATATGTACATCCTCAATTTTAAGATTACCTTATTCATCCCCAGATGTTTTTTTATCTTCCTCCCCAAGAATTTCATTCAGTATAGCTACTAAGGTTGAATCTAGATTAGATTCTGATGATGAAGTTTCTTCTCTAACAATAATAAATTCTACATTTTCCTCACAAATTATAATTTCCATCTTTTTACGGTAAAGGTTCACATCATATTTTTATATATAGTCCATAATATAGATTATATAAAATTCAACCATAGTTATGATGATAATGTTATAAAATAAATTTAATTTATATAACATAATGGGGACTTCTCAACACATCTCTTTTACAAAAAAACTTCCCTTATAAGTTTTGACAGACAACTCCATTATCAAATCAAAAAGAAAATATCTAATATTCTTAGAAAAATGGGTAGATATAAAAGAGTATGATGACCCAGAATCAAATAAATCATTGAATAAATAAGAATATAGGATTAATGTACGTACTAAAACATCATTGATAACTTTTACTTTATTTGTAGTGATTGCATAAGATTGGCCATCTCCTCTTGGAATCTTCTTCGATAGACTCTCTAGGTGCTCTGGACGTTGGTCTGAATAATTATCCATCTATCTATAGTTGAGTCACTAAATATCAAAAGTTTTTCCCCTTACACTCATGAAACAAATGACTCTTGTCTATGCACTTGTAACACAATTCTATTTTGATGGAACATAGTATTATTTCATCATAGGATGAAAATGTTTGAGAAGCCAGTTCCCTTAAGATACTTGGCTCAAGACCTTGAAATAAATGATCAATATTGTTTTCTGAATCAGGTATTTAATCATTATCATACCTAGATAGTCTTGTGAAGGTAGACCCAAACATTGTAACACTCTCTTCCTCCCCTTTCTTTAATATAAGAAAATTTATCTTCATTTCTGTTTGTTTATCACGAGGGAAATATTTTTCAAAAAAATTCTTTAAAATTTCTCCATTACTTGTTTTATATTTCATATTCCATTTTAGTATTCTGGATTAGTGAACACCATTAATCAGCATCACCCTTAAGGCAATATACCCCTACTACTAAATTTTCCCTACCATCACATCCTAGTGCTAGTAATATCTTTTCAAGGGACATGATCCATTACTCAGCTAATAGTAGATTAGTAGTCCCACTAAAATATGAGGGATTCTTCCCCATGAAATAATCCAACATATTTTTTGTATAGTTATTCATCATAATTGGAGTAGGATGTCATAATATGGTTAGGATCTACTCATCTCCAACGCTAACTATGTTGACATTCTCAATGGAGTAATATCTACATTTTCTGTGGGTATTGATTCCTTTCCATTCATTAGGATCCATTACTAAATAGTGGCACACATTGAGTTATCCCATAACCATAAGGAGAATTGAGCTAAAAAATTAAAATTATTCTAATAGTAAAATATTTTAAATACTATATTGAATTATCACAGTTCTATTGTTGGTTATGCTTATTTTAAAATCTAGTTACCAAATTTTCTACTAAACTTTCTCTAACACCAACTATAAAGACCTAGACCTCAGTAACCTGGAGCCAGTACCTTAATTTATTACATTGGCGTAGATACAAGATTCAAATCCCAAAGTATTGATTAATTTAGTAGTTTTGAAGAAATTGATACATACATGGTACCATTATTACATTTGTAATCAAATATAAAACATAAAAAAGTAATGTAATTATATCCTTGAACTCATTCAAACATTTCATCTTCATATCCTGGGGAAAAAAGTGAACAAATAAAATGGTGATCTGAAATGCTCAGTAGGGGTTAAATACAATAGAAGCATTCATGAATAAATAATAAATGAAACATAATCAATATGAATATATATATATAACTAAAATACATGCAATTTAATCAATAACTTGAGTATAATTTGAATTCAGGGATAATATTAGAATGAAAATCACGTGGATAATAATGAATAAAATATTAATCAATGAAATGATTAATAATTTGGATTCCATGATCTCAAGAATCATATTACCTCTACCATCAAGACATTTTATAAGACAGTTTAATCATTATGGGTAAAAACCCATTTAATTTTTTCAAAATATTCATCTCATGAGATTACCCATACATTGAGGGGATATAAATAATCGAGCCCCACCCGTGTCTACATGTCCAAATAATTCTAAAAATATTGAAATGATTGATTTAATTCATGAATTCAAATTCCTTATCAACAAATATCTATTTTGAGTAAAAGATATAGATTTAATATTATTTCTTGTGTTAATTAAATAAAATTCAAATTAAACACCGTATAAAAAATTGGTATATGGATTAGACAATAATCATACCCATGATATAAGTGTAATGTCCCGGTTCTAGAAGCCGCCAAGAGGCATCCCGTACCTGGTTGGTCACATGGCCTCAAGCGTATTTCCCCTAACGCCAGAGGCTGACGACTAGCAGCGAGGTCCTTGGGTGTGATAGTGGGGAAATTATGCCCTTGTTTTCAGAGTAACATAGTGGGAGAGAAACAGATAATAATAGCGGAAATAGTAATAGTGGCATACAATAGTAAACAGTTGAAGACTGAAAGTAATAAGCCTCTGGAGGACATATATAATGATGCATGATACATATTTCTAGGAAAGCATCCAAACATGTTACAATGCTGAAATACAGTACTAAACCAAAGTAACAAAGAAATAGTAAACAAATCCTCAGCATCACAAGACTCATCTTGGTCACATGCGCTCCAACTCTAATGTAGCAGAGTACCTCAACTATAAGGGATCTTTCCCTTATCTATACCTGCAACAATATAATTTGTTTGGGCCCAAAAGCATGACCCAAATAGGGTGTGAGACTAAATCTCGGTAGGCAACCACCAAGAGATCTGTGCCTAACTGTCAGTGAATATATATGGCAGGAAATAAGAAAAAGAAGCAGTAAACAAGGAAATACTTAATAGTAAACATTCCTATAGTTTTAATGCATTCAAACACCAAATATCAAGTAAGAAGATAAACACAAACAAGTAACCCTATGGGATGTTCTCACAGCCGAAACCCCTCTGTTCCTACTTAGAAAACCCAAGAAACCCTCTAAGAAGTACACACAGTCTAACCCCTCTGGTTCATCTTTTGCACAGACTCTCTAAGGAAGCACTCACTATCAATTCCCCCTTATAGTCTCATATCGGTAACTAAAAGGCACTTGGGGGAAGCACTTACGTCTCATTCCCCCTGTGTCTTGCGTTGAGGAACTATAGACACTCTAAGGAAGAACTTACATTAATTCCCCCTCTGGTCTCACATCGTAACATTAAGAACAGACCCTCTAGACAAAACCCTCACATTGATTCTCCCTATGGTCTACTACACCAGGTTATCACGGGCCTGTGTAATTCAACGAGCACAACAATACATGGAAGCCAAAGTAAACCTCAAGAACTACTTGGATAAACAATCTACATCATAACAACATGTCTGATAAAACACACCATCCTAACAATACCAGGCATGGAAAAAAAAGCAGCAACCTAATATGAAAAACTAGACCAAATGGTCAAAATAAGAAAACATTGGAAAAACCTCTATAGCATAGAAAAATAAACTCTATTCACAACATATAACCTCTATCCAAAAACCATGGAATATAAGGAAAATATTAGGGCTAAAAACAAAAACACGCAATACCTTGTTCAAGGGTATTGGGCACTTTTGCACATAAAAATCAAAGACTAACTGAAGAAAATCCCAAACCACCTACCTTAGTGTTGTAGGATCATTATACATGAACCTCAAGACTTGAATCGCCCTAGAATGCTGAAGATCTACAAAAATTTCTAAAACATTTAACCCATGATATCTCACGGGAGACAAGGAATTAGAAACAGGTTCTCAAGAATAAGAGAGAACTCACCGATGTGATTCCAATGCAACCTCCGGAGATCGATTCAGAGAACGGACGATCGATCAGGGGATCAGTGAATATATGCATCGTACAGATGCTCTCGGATGAACTAGGTCGAGAAGAGATGTGTTATGTCTATCAAATGTGATCCCGGTACGTTTAATGGAAAAAAGTATATGGCGTGTACTTTTAAAGAACACGGCATGTAATTGCCTTATTTGGATCACACATAAGGTGGTCTCCAGGTCACCACACACAGTTGTGTGCTCCCCCATTACATGGCCAGAACACAGCTATGTGCAGAAAAAGAGTACACGATGTGTACATATAAGTACACAACGTTTACTTAAAATATGTCCATAAACTCACATTTTCCTCAAAAACACCAGAGAAGAGAAAAAATTACCTGAAAAGAAGTTCTAGGTTTTTAAAAAATTCCCCCTTTAAATAAATACACCCCTGAATTTCCCTATAAAGGAGTCATAGAATAAGATTCCTCAAAAAGATCTAGCCACTGAGATGGTACATCAACCTCCCACTCAAAGCCCTCATCCTGTACTCGCATGTGCTTCCATAGCACTCGTACCATAGAAACAAACCATCCACGAAGAACCTTCTCACTTCGATCAAAAATCCAGATAGTACGTTCCTCAAATGAGGTGTTCGCCTCTAACTCAACCTCCTTAGGTTGAAAAACATGAGATGGGTCTGAGAAGTAATATCGAAGCTGAGAAATGTGGAGGACGTTGTGTATATCCCGATACCTCTGAGGTAACTACAACCGATAAGAAAATGGACCAACCCTCTCCAAAACCTCAAATGGCCCGAAATACCTCAGTTAATTCTTACACTGCCTCCTAATCCTCATGTGTCCCAGCCTTGGAATGACATGTTGGAAAACCGGATCCCCGACCTCGAACTCTATAGGTTGTCTCCGTCAATTAGCAAAATACTTCGGTTGAGACTGTGCAGTATCCATCCTCTTATGAATCAACTTTATCTTCTCTGTGGTCTCCTGGACAAGATGAGGTCCTAGCATATCTTCCTCTCCTACCTCCAGCCAACATGAGGGTGATCGTCATGGCCTTTAGTATAAAGCCTCATAAGGTGCCATCTAAATAGTTTCTTGAAAACTATTATTGTAGGAAAACTCCAAAAGAGGTATGTGTTTCTCCCAAGAACCACCAAAATCCAGGATGCATACTGGAAGCATGTCCTCAAGCACCTGAATCTTACACTCAAACTGGACATCTATCTAGGGATGGTAAGATGTACTCAAAAGTACCTGTGTACCCAAAGCCTTCTGTAATCCCTACCAGAATAGAGAAGTAAAACAAGCATTCCTGTTTAAAATAATGGAGTGTGGAACCCCATGTATACATACAATCTCTCGGATTTACAAATTTTCCAACTCATCAACACTGAATTTATCCTTGATTGTCAAGAAGCGATCAACCTTCATGAGTCTATCAATGACAACCCACACTTCATCGTTCCCTTGAGGCGACCTAGGAAAACCTGTCACAAAGTCCATCATGACATCGTTCCATTTCCCCTCGGGAATGGGTAACTTCTCTAAAAGCCTTCAGGTCGCTGATGCCCCACCTTCACCTGCTGATAGGTTAAACACCTCATGAAATAACTAGCAACATCCCTCTCCATACCTGGCCACCAATACTAATGGTGTAGATCATTATACATCTTAGTGATTCCAGGATGAACTTCTCAAACCAAGGACTGAAAGTCTCGCATCAGCTCATCATGTATGTCTTCTAACACCCTTACACGCCCATGAAAATTCAAGATCTCATCCTCACTTATGGTCTATCCAAAAATGGATTTCTCTCCATTCACACTTTCCTGTAGGACTTGGTATTCAGAATATGAAAGCTTCCTCATTCGAACTCCATCAAGTAGAGTAGAGGTAACAGTTACAGATGAAAGAAAAGTCTACCCCTATCAGTCGTGAACCTCCAAATGCATCTCAGAGAATAGAGCCATAGGCTACCACTCACTGCTGACCCCCTGAACTGCATGTATATGATTACCCCTGCTCAACGCATCAGTCAATGCATTCCCATTCCCGGACGTGTAGGAAAAATCAAATTCAAAAGACTCAAGATACTCAACTCACCTTCACTATCTCAAATTCAGGTCACGCTAGGTAAAGATATACTTGAAAATTTTATGGTTAGTGAAAACCACCAAATGCTCTCCCAATAGGTAGTGTCTCCAATAGCATAAATCATTAATGAATGTAGCTAGCTCAAGATCATGCATTGGGTAGTTCCTCTCATGTGGTTTCAACTGTCGAGACTTGTACGAAACTACTCCTTCCCCTTGCATAAGCACTTCTCCAAGACTAATACCTGATTAATCACAGTACACATTATAGCGCCTTCCCGGATCTGGAAATACTAGTATCGGGGCTGAAGTCAACCTCCCTTTCAGCTCCTGAAAGTATGACTCACAATAATCTGACCACAAGTTCTTCACACCCTTCTTAGTCAAGATTGTTAGCGGCACTTCTAAGAGTAAAAAGTCTTTTATGAAACATCTGTAGTATCCAGCCAGCCCAAGAAAACTCTATACCTAAAATACATTCTTCGACTGTTCCTAGGAAACTACTGCTCTCACTTTCTCTGGGTCTATTGATACTTCTATATCCAAGATAACATGACCCAAGAAGTGAATCTGAACCATCCAAAAGTTTCATTTTGAGAGCTTAACATATAACTGATTCTCTCTTAGTGTACTCAAGACAATATCAAGATGTGTGACATTATCATGTTGAGTGTGATAGTACACCAAGATATCTTCCATGAAGACTACCACAAAGAATCCAGGCATAGATGGAACACTCAGTTCATCAGTGCCATGAAAACAGCTGGCACGTTCATGAGACCAAACGGCATAACCACAAACTCGTATAGACCATACCTACTTAGAAAGGCTCTAAGGAGTATATCAAATGGTCTAACACACAACTGATGGTAACCATATGTCAAGTTAATATTCAAGAACACCTGGGCTCCTCATAGTTGATCAAAGAGATCTTCAATCCTTGGAAAAGGATATTGGTTCTTGACCATCAACCGGTTCGACTTCTGATAATCCACACAAAGTCTGAGGGTACCATCCACCTTCTTCACAAACAGGATAGGCAAACTCCAAGGATAACTATTGGGTTTAATAAAATCCATTCCCTGCAACTCCTCTAACTATTTCTTGAGCTCCTGTAACTCTTGTGTAGCAATCCTATAAGGACGAATGGACACTGGTGCCACTCCAAGAACAAGCTCAATAGAAAATTTCACCTCTTTCTCTAGAGGCAAACCTGAAAAGTCTTCTAGAAAGACATCCTTGAAACGATCTACCACTAGAGGAAAATATATCTAATATGTCCCCTGGTCCTTCAGATAAAGACTAGAAATCTAGGCTATAACTCCCCCCAACCCATGATGATCGGGTCTTGATCTGCTCTCCTAGACATCCCATTCACCCTTACGAAGACACGATCCTCCATTTATTGATTTGAAACTTACCCTACAACGATAGAAATCGACAACTACCTGGAAGGGAACTAACCAGTCCATTTCAAGAATGAAATCATAGCCTATCATCTCTAGGACATAAAGGTCCCATAAGATGTGACACCCACCAACCTCAAGAGGGAAATCCTTGCACTGATGTACACTAGTCGTTCTTGTCCCCAACGGTGTGTTTAGTATCAAGACATCAGCATAAGTAAAGATACAGAGCCCAAGGATCTCCACAATAGCAACATATATAAATCTATGAGAAACCCATGTATTGAATAGAGAAGAAGCTAAAATTTAGGCAACTAGGATCATACCTTGATCTGTAGAGGTTCTGGGATCCTTCTCATGTTGGGTCTGCTCCACCGCAAAATGTTTGACCTGCACCACGACCCTATGACCCTGCCTGACCACTTTGAGCTGATCCACCATGTTGTTGCTGGAAGCCTTGCGACTGACTACCATAGTCCTGACCTCCACCTCGGACTGAACATCCGAAAGAACTCCAGTTCCCAGACTGGTGAGAAATTGATGGTGTTGCTCTCAAATGAGGAGTAATTGAAGAACCCCATTCACCAGATGCTGGTGAGCTTATCTGACAGAATCTCTGAAGATGGCCCATCTTGCCGCATGATTGGAACTCCACTGGGTCTCTCGGGCAATGTGGCCCCGTATTCCCTCTCTTCCCACACTAGTATCACACCTCCTGGATACCAGAAGAAGTGTCTCACCTCCTTGGATCACCGCGTGAAGACCCCCTGTGGTGATTCCTATTGTCAGTAGGAGGGATACTAACTCCGTATGTCGAACCGCCCTGGCTCACAACTCCAGAATCCCTAAAATTACGCTCTGTGATCAGTGCCTGGTTGGCGATAGATGTGATGTAAGTCAACCTTAAGATGTTCTCCTGTGATCAGATGTTGTGCCTCAGACCATCCTCAAACTTCCTTTCTAGGAATAACTCATAACCTCATGGAATAGGCGTGAAGCACTGTAGATCAGTGAAGCAAGAAGAATACTCTATAACGAAAAGAGTAACCTACTCTAAACTAATCAACTCTTGGGATCGATAGACCCTCAAGTTTTCTGGATAGAAGTAATTGTAGAAGGAATTCTTGAACTCACCATAGGCCATAACATGCTATCATCCCACCAGTGAGATCACATCCCACCATCTCTTGGCGGAGTCCTGAAGCATGTACGTAGCAAGCTTGATCCTCCTCTATGGAGGCATCTCCAGATGACCAAAGATATAAATCATGGATTCTAACCATGACTCCACAGCCTAAGGTCCACCTTCCCCTATGAAGGTGGGTGGATGATTCTGCTAGAAAACTCATGTTAACTCGACCATAGGAGGGGAAGGATGCGGTACTCCTTGGAAGTTTTTCATAAACCTCATAAAGTCCTCTTGAAACTATGTGTTAGAACCTATGTATGAAATGAAGGTCAGTGCCAGGACTAGCACTACTGGAGGATCTGCTGGTAGTCTCTGACCGGCCATGTCCAGTGTGTGATCATCACCTTGAAACTGGTGTACAACCAGAGGATGTCTTGGTGGCATGACTCTTCAAGGTCAAGCGCACACCTTAGATCCAGATTAAAAGGACTGAAAAATTGAAGTATAATAAGAGAACATGAGAAATAAAGCATTCATGGTTTTCAAAACATGGATACACGACATGTATAATGACTTTATAGTGTGTTTCCTTAAGCCTTCACATGGGAATGTACTTTTTCGAACCCAGGTTGTGTAGCACCCCATACACACGGTGATTTTTTCTAAAACATGGTGTGTACTTGAATCCTCTTTCCCATCCTAAGTTCTTCTACACAATTAAAGACACACAGTTCTCCTAGAATGAGACTACATGGCGTGTTAGTACCAGAAACAGATTGTATTAGACAAGTTTCACCGACCTTTTTTGTTAGTGACACGGACTGATACAAGGCTCAAACTACACGGAAATATCCAGATAGACACGGCGTGTACTAGGAAGATTTTGTCGACCCGTGTTGTTTGTTACACGGCCGGGTAATTGGGTTACACGACATGGCATGTACTAGTTGGACACAGTGTGTATTAGAAAATAATCAACTGACCCGTGTTGTTAGTGACACGATCAGTTACATGGTTCTATAACACGACATGTACATCCTGTACTCGGTGTGTCCTACCATGGATTCCAAACCTCATGTTCCCGCCCACACAGTCTATGACACGGTTAGCGACTACACGTCATGTACATACTGTACATGGTGTGTACTTAAGAAAAATAGTTTCTTCCCGAACAAAAGAACGCATGTCGTGTACTCATCATTACACGACGTGTATTCTGGGTTTTTCCAAACAATAAGCCTCAAAAACCACTCCAGAACCAGAAAAAAAATGAAATGAACATTAAAGTGCCAAATTCCAAATCTTGAGGGTCCATAATCCCCGCGAATCAAAGCTTGGAATCTTATACATATCATAAACAAGGATAACGGTGGAATGATCCACCAAATTCCAGTCCATGAGGGCCCATAACACCTCAAGAACCAAAGTTTGGCATTTATTCAAAAAAAAAATTCATAATTTAATTATATATAAATATAAGTCATTCTATCAAGGCATATATCACAACAACATGCACATATTGCACAACATCTATCACAACAGCATGCAATTGATAATGCACCCTAAATGGCATGGAAAGAATGCATGACATGTGATTTATAGCAAGTGCCTATATCATGCATGAGATGGAATACCCTCATCTCATCGGGTTGCAACAGAAATAGAATCTCAAAACATCAATGATAACAGAAAAAACATTGAATCACCCAACGGTGAAATAAAATGCACTGTAAAATTCAAAAACCAAAAAATTGATATAATAAGGTAGATTGGCTTTTCCCTGTACACGGGTTAGCTAATCTCGGGCACAAATTATTACCAAGTACCTATTCCTTCCTATCATTGGTTATAGGCTCCAAACAGTAAATCAAAAGCAAATAATTCCTCTGACACCACTTTGTAATGTCCCAGTTCCGGAAGCCGCCCAATGGCGCCCTATACCTGGTTGGTCACATGGCCTCAAGCGCATTTCCCTTAACACCATAGGATGACGACTACCAGCAAGGTACTTGGGTGTGATGGTGGGAAAACTATGCCCTCATTGGTAGTGCAACACAGCGGGAGAGAAACAGATAACAATAATAGAAACATTTGTAATGGAATATAGTAGTAAACAACGAAAGACTCAAAGTAATAAGCAGCTGGAGAACATATATAATTATGCATGATACATATGTCTAGGAAAGTAGCTAAACACGTCACAATGATAAAATATAGTACTAAACCAAATTAAAAAAAACAGTAAACAAATCCTCATCATTGCAAGCCTCATCTTGGTCTCATGCTATCTATCTTCCATGCAGTCAAGTACCTAAATTAGAAGGGAACTTGCCCTTATCTATACATGTAATAATATAATCTGTTTGGGCTCGAAAGCATGACCAAAATAGGGTGTGAGACTAAATCCCAGTAGGAAACCATCAAGAGATATTTTCCTAAGAGTCCGTGAATATATATGGTAGGTAATAATCAAAAGAAGCAGTAAACAAGGAAGTAATCAATAGTAAACATTCCTAAAGTTTTAAAGCATTCAAACACCACATATCAAGTAAGAAGATAAACACAAACAGGTAACCCTATGGGATTTTCTCAAAGCTTAAACCCCTCTATTACTACCTAGAAAACACAAGAAACCCTCTGAGATGTACAGACAGTCTAACCCCTCTTGTTCAGCTTTAGCACAGACTCTCTAAGGAATCACTCACCGTCAATTACCTCTATAGTCTCATATTGGTAACTAAAAGGTGCTCTGGGGAAGAACTTACATCTCATTCCCCCTATGGCCCACGTTGAGGAACTAAATGCACTCTGAGGAAGCACATACATCAATTCCCCTATGGCCTCACATCATAATAGTAAAAATAGACTCTTTGGATACGCCCTCACGTCGATTCTCCCTATGGTCTACTACACCTGGTTCTCACGGCCCTGTGTAAGTCAACGAGCAGAGAAATACATGGAAGCCAAAGTAATCCTCAAGAACTACTTGGATAAACAATCTATAGTATAACAACATGTCAGATAAAACACTCCATTCTAACAATACTAGTCATGGAAAACAAAGCTGTAGCCAAACTAGCAAAACTAGACCAAACAGTCAAAATAAGAAAATATGGGGAAAACATCCATAGAATAGAAAAATAAAACCTATTAACAATATATAACATATATCCAGACAACAAAGTCATAACATGAAAATGTTAGGGCTAAAAACATAAACACACAGTAATATGTTCAAGGGTATTGGGAATTTTTGCACATATAAATCAAATACTATCTGTGAAAAGGCACAAACCACCTACCTCAGTGTTGTAGGATCGTTATACATGAACCTAAAGCCTTGAATCTACCTAGAACACTAAATATCTACAAAAATTTCTAAAACTTTCAACCCACGATATCACACAAGGGAAAGGGAATCCGAAGAAGGTGCTCAAGAAGAAGAGAGAACTCACCAATGCGATTCCAACACAACCGCTAGAGTTTGATTCGGAGAACGGATGCTCGATCATGGGCTTGGTGAAGATCCACACCATACGGATGCTCTTGGATGAACTAGGTTGAGAAGAGATATGTTATGTCCGTCAGGCGCGATCCCAATACGTTTAATGAAAAAAAATAAAGTACATGGCGTACACTTTTGAAGTACATGGTGTGTACTCGCCTTATTCATCCCCCACAAAAGGCTGTCTCCAGGTCACCACACATGGATGTGTGCTTATACATTACACAGTCTACACACAGCTATATGTAGCAAAAGAGCACAGGGTGTGTACATATATGTACACGTCGTGTAGTTCAAAAATTTCCCAAAACTCCTCTTTTCCTCAAAAACACCATAGAAGAAAAAAAAACATTCCTGAAAAGAAGATCTGGGTTCAAACAATAAGGTATATTGATATTTAATGAAATATTAAATAAATAATGATTATAAATAAAATGGGTAGTATAAACACCATTGAAGAGCAAATAGGTGCATACCATAAAAAATATTCATCAACGAAATAAAATTGCGACAAATTCTTTTACAAGGATCATATCTTTAATAAAATGAATAGATTATGTGTATTTATTGTAAATACACATAAAATAAGTTGAAATACAATATAAGATAATAAAATTTCATTTTACTCATAACCTTATCATGAAATAATCATTGAAATAGAAGTTTAACCTAATGAATGAAAATTGAGTTATGAAATCCCTTAACTCTTTGTAATCATCCAAATTGTATTCACATAAAAGTAATATTTATCAAAAGAAACATTGAATAAAATGAATATAAATATATTCATGATATTATATATCAAAGGGAATTATAAATACACCATACACAAGAAATAAGTTGTGAATAAGGCACATCTCATCAGAATTAAAGTGAGATGAGAAACCCTTACCACTTTGTAATGAGTCGAATCATATGACTCATAAAAGAAATAATTATAAAATGTAGAATTTATTTCCATGAATATAGTTATATTAATGATTTTTTATGTCAAATATTATTATATAGACTACACAAAATAAATTAGTGGTTAATAAGACATATTTCTCATAGAAATAAAATGTGAGAGGAGATATCCTAACCACTTTGTGATCAATTGAATGGTATGCCCCATGAAAGAATAAAATTTAAAAAAATATTTAAATAACATTTAAATAAATAGATTCATTATATTATATAACAATGGGGTTGTATATACATCACATAAAGTAAATAAGTGGAAAATATGGCATATGTCCCACTGAAATAAAAAATGATACAAGAAAAACCCTTACCACTTTGAAATTCAGTTGAATTGTACGACCCATGAAAGAATAAAATTTATCATATCATTAAATAAAATGAAAATAAATGTATTAATTACATAATGTAAAAATGGTAAGTACATACATAAAACAAATTAAATAAGTGGAAAATATGACATATTTCCCATATAAATAAAAAAGTGAGACGAGAAAAACCCTTACCACTTTGAAATTCAGTTGAATTATATTCCCCATAAAAAAATAACATTTAAAAAATTGTTCAAATAATATTAAAATAAATATATTAATGATATAATATAAAAAAGTGGAATTACATACATCACACAAATTAAATAAATGGCAATTATGAAATATGTCTCATAGAAATAAAAAGTGAGCTGAGAAAACCCTTAACTTATGTCCAAAAGCGTTCTACACTTATACTAAATAACATGGATAATAAAATTATATTCATTAATTACTTAATTAATATCCTATTAAACTTATATTTTATTTATTATAATTTTATTAAGTTCATTTATGGACATTTCAATGGGTTATAATGTTTGATTTATTTGTTTCGAGAGCGTTTATTTCATGGTTTTATAGTCGGTTCCCTTGTGTATGATTATGGGAGTACTTTTCAAATTAAAATAATTACCCAGAAGTGGAATTATGTGGTATTAATTCACTTATAGAAATTTAAATGGTACCATAGATCATTTTTAAATGAGGTTTTTTATTAAACAAAATGTTAATGAAAAATGAATAGTGTATTTTGGTGGTTTCAATCATCAAAAAATAGTTTTTATTATTATTTAATATTTTGATTATATATTTGTTATAGAATAAAAAAATATAATTTAAATATTATAATATTATTTATCCATAATAATGGTTTTATGACCAGCCTTGAAGGTGGAAAAGGAAAACAAAAACTTATTGCTCACGGAGGCGGTGAATCGACAAATCCAGGATAATGTTTTCATCATTTAAAATAAAAGGTGAAGAGAAGAGATTTGATGATAGATATTACATTACCATAAATAAATTCTAGTATATATATGATACTAAAGTTTCTACTCCACTTTTTAAAGGGTATGTGAGGATAGGATAAGAAGAAATAAATAAATTAAAATAGAAAGAAAAAGTATTTTGCCTTTCAAATATCGTCTCCTTGGGAATCTCTTTAAGACACATAGATTTGGTATTTTTGTAACTTGAGTAGGTCCTAAATGTTTGGAAGAGTATTGGGATGATATTTTGAAATAATTTAGATAAGATTAAAGTCTTAGAAGGTGTTAAGAGAAGGGGTGGTGAGGGGTGATATATATAGTGGGAGGAGGGGAGTGTTTTTGATTAATTTATTCATTTGATTATTATTTTGGATCAAGACTATCAATAGTGTTGATCCCTTAGAATAAGTACTAAAAATATTGCATGTTAGTTCTAAATAATGGTTTCCTACATCATAAATGACTTCTAAATTCATGTATTTGTCTTAAAATGTTAAATACGGTAAATTACTGTATTTCACTATTCATCAAAAATTCCACTGTTTCAGAAAAATCACAACTATTAACCCTAACCAATTTTTAGTGTTTATTTTTAAAAAATGGATTCCATTTTATAAAAATGTTTTTATAAATATGTAAAATTTAATTTTTAATTAAAATAATCATTTATTCAAAGAATATCAATTTTAATATTATAACTGATTTTTTGACACATTAAAAAAATAATTATGTTCTCAAAAAATCATCTCATTAACATAATACAACAAAATATTAATTTATGATTCTATCTTAGGAAAATAAATTTTATTTTAAATAATTTTATTAATTATAAAATTGTAAAAAATCATTTACATTTCGCAAAAGTACCAACAATTAATTTATCATTTTTAAAACATTTATTTACTTATTACATGATATAATATATCATATTTTAATTTATGAGACACCTAAATTTTATTTATACTTTTATAGGTGAGGTTATTATTCTAATGGCTAGATTACTATTCCTAATAGTCACATTACTATTCCAACATTAATGTTAATATTTAACAGTATATCAGTACTCATTTAAGCTCGGTGTTGTGTACAACTTATGCTATCAAATAAATTGAATTTATTTAAGAAAATACATAACATAAAATCTTAGGGTGTTATACTTGTGATTCATTTAGTGATGGATTGATACATCATAAGATTGATCATGTATGTACATATTTAAGTTACCACCCTTTTCTCTTCTCCCCTGCTTATTCTTCCTTATTAAAGGGTTCTTATTCATTATCCTTCTCCTATTTATTCACAAATGTTGTCTCCCTATATTTTTCAGATACAAATTAATCATTGGAATCATATGTAATAGTAACATTGGGTTTATCATTATTCTTTAAACTTTTATTGGATAGATTTTAAATTTCTTCTTGAAAATGAGATTCATCCTTGGTTCCATCATTATACTCCTTAGATTCAATTTTGAAACTCTTTGAGAGTAGAAATCCATACCGAAATGCTTCTTTTATGCATTGGAGGAGATTATCATCCAAAATCAAGTGTGTTTTCAGGAGCTAATACTGAATACGTTTCCCATGTCCTTGGATTCAAATCATTAATCCAAGTACATCAATATATTGAGACAGATTTTAATGTTGAATCGCCACTTGGATGTGAGCCTTAATTTTGATCTTTATCTTGATAAATCAAATCAAAAAACTAAATCACATAAAATATAAAATAAAGAATAAAATAAATCAAAATTAAAATTAAAATAACTAAAAAGTCTGATGGACCATTTTATTCTTAATTATTGAATTAATGTTTCTAACATAGTCCCCGATAATGGTGCTAAAAACTTAACTAGACCCATAGGTGTCATTATTTCATATGGTCTTAAATTATTTTATAATTTAGAAATAGAAACCATAAATCACTAAAATAAAAAACATGTAGTATATGAATTACAAGTGTCTAGGTTAAACACATAAGGAATAGGATAACTAGTAACTCAATATTGAGTAATTTTTCATGATTTTACTAAAAATAAAATAAAATAAACTAGACGATTGAATTTAATTGAATTAATGGACTTATACAAGATTAATAAGGGGAAAATAGAGGGAAAATGAATCGAAGGATGTTTTTTATAATTTATGGAAATTCAACTTTACTAGTGAAAATAATCAAATCATTATCTATTAGACTTTATAGAGTATCAAGTCCTACATCTTAGAGCAAATTAAAACTATGTATGTTCTTTGATCCCTCTATCAAGGTAATCTACAACCAACCTATATATAGTAATATTAATACAAAAATATAAAGAAACAATTATATCTTCTCTCACACCACCACTCCCATTTATCACTTTGGGTATCATCCCCTATCCACCATCACTCTCACCCAGAAACCAAGGAGTAATATATGAAATTATAATAATGAAACAACAATTAATGTGATAATATAACAAGCATAAAATAATTATAAACCTGTGGTACATATTATTATAAAAAATTTCACCCTACCCTATAATACCTATCCACCCATGATTCATTTCCCACCAACTATTAATAAACTAAGAATTATATAAAATGGAATGAAATAATTAGAATGAACAAATGTTTAAAATAAAGGTAAAACACTTAATTTTATTAAATTTTAAAACTACACATTACTTCCAAAATTATATAACTAAACAAAAAAATTAAATAAAAACCTAACTACATAACCATCTAGTTGTTGATCCACTATCTATTCCTAAACCACTAATATTGATCCCCGAAACAGTGCAAAATAATCTTTATTTGTAGACATGAAAACTCAATAGGTATCTACAAGATTCATGTATTATCTATCCTATCTTATCTCTATATATTGTATCCTGTATATTCTATATATTTCTCCCCTTTTAATTATCCATATCCAAATGCAGTCATCCATTTATATTATTTTTAACATAAACCATCGAATTATCTAGGACAGAGGTTTCAAAAAATGTATCTCCATATATCTTTTTATCTCTAATGTCCACTTCTGGAATCTATATAGCTTTATATCTTTTTTCTCAATTATATTTCCTAAACTAAAATCCTTAGATATGTATATAATACCACATGAATGATATTATATTATCTTCCATGAAATATATCATTGTAACTTACATATAGAAAATGTTGTCAAATAGCTTATAATATATATAAATATGAAGTTTATGGAATATACCATCTCAATGGGGAAAACTCATAATCTTCTTAACTCTTATACATATATATAAAATATGGATTGTGAATGAAAACATTGGTATCCTATGAGTATTTTTCATCAAATTCATCTATGATATATAACGTGGTTTGTACTGAAAAACACACCTAACTAATTTCTATATAAAACTCACACATCAATATCACAGAAAATATAGTACATTGCATCACCTTTATACATGAAAATCATCTAACCATTTCTCCTTTACATAGAATAGTCATATATTCCACATCATATCCCTTTTCATGAAATCATCAATATTTTTCGATATTTTTTTTAAACTATGATGCAATCAAATCTCACAACATAGTTCATGTAAAAAAGATTACTCTTTATTGTTTTAGAATGTATAGTGAAATTGATTCCATGAGCTCCAAATGGTGTAGAAATGGTAGTGAAGATCCTAATATAATTCTACAAGGGCATACCTTATACTACCATTTTGGTTTACAGCTTTATAGTTGTGTTCTTGAGATTAATCCAAAGATCTAATGTGTCTTATTTTTAGGTTTCCTTTTCTTGGTGGGATAGTCATGTGGTTGGAGAGGCAGATGAGTGATTGTGATGACAAGTAGTAGAGAAATAGTGAGTTTCTATCCAAGTAGAGGGTGATTCATGTAGCACCATAATGATTTAATATTTGAAAATGTTGAATAATCCCTACATGATCATATCTTGTATCTAATCTATGAATGGGTGTGCTCTCCTCAATAAACCAATCTATTAACTTTAATACTTCTTCTTAGTGCCACGCATGAACTATGTCTCCAACCTCTTTGCATCCTGAGTCTTATATCTGGTGCCAAGATGTATTAGGATTCTCTTTCCCCCTAGTTTTTCTTGGCCTGTGTAATCTCCTCCATAGTCCCTTGATTTAAAAGCAATATTTTTACACACAAAAAATAAATAGTTTTTTACTCATAAAATATCTCTTTAAAAAATATCCATTTACATTTTTTTATATCTTCTTTAAAATATAAATAAATTTTAAATTTTAATTTATTTCTCAAAAAAATTAAAATGTTAATTAAACAAAAAATAAAATAAATAAATTGAAACTATGTAATTTTTTAATTAAATTCAAAAATTATTAAAATTAAATTTAAGAAATTAGGCATTAAATGTCTCCATTAATATCCTAAACATCATAAAAAATGATTATCTAAGATTCATGCATATTTTTAGAAATATAAAATGACTGAAAGTATAAAAGGATTGATTGTATAAATTTATTCATAAAGAAAATGAATTTAACTGGATTTCAAGAGTAATAAATATATTGATGTGTTAAAACCTGAACTTATCATGAAATCTCAAGTCATTTATGAAGTGATATATTTCAAAATAAGGAAGGATGAACATTGGTGAGTTTCTAATATTATGTATAAACACAAATTGAGTTATATATCAAATTTTAGGATAATATCTCATGCCACATTCTATGTTCCATTCCATGATTTGTTTTCTACATGATTTCATTAAATATAGGGAGATTGAAGTATATCATTTTTGAAATTATTTTGAGAAACATGAATTTGATCTTGTAAAATAATAAAATAGAAATATATTTTTTCACATGAGATTTATTTAATAGGGATGTTTTTAAAATATCCATTGAGTTTCGAAATGATATATGGAGTTGGTGAGAAACCCATAAATAATCACGAAGAACCAAAAAGTGTGTATACTATAATGGTGATTTTAGGATGAAAGATTCTTTTTCTACATTCTTTCCAATTATTAATTTTTCAAAATAAAAGAAACATTTTATGAATCTATACTTGAATTGGAGAAAATCGATAAAGGATAAAATAAGAAGAAGGGTTGGAGTCATTGATAGTGGGTAAAAAGTACATGAATTTACATAGAGTATATAGATTTCAGAGAATAAGAAGAAGAAGAATAAAAGACCACTAAAATCTATAGTGATAAATATAATAGAAGTTGATACTAAAGAAACATGGTATGTTCATTTGGATTTCATAAAGGAAAATAATAATAAGTGAAATATCTATTAAAGAACCTAAGTAGTTTACACTAAATAATAACTAGTAAATGGAATAGAAAGGTGACCGGATTGAGTTCATCAATGTTGTGATCAAGGGAAAACCAATGTGTATCAAAGCATATAAGTAAGAAATATTCTATGAAAATGATATGTTTATGGTGAAAAATATATTTAAAGATACATTGAGATACATTCTTGATTTCTGAGTTTAGAGGGTTGACAATAGATTCTGAAGTATAACTCAAAAGATGGATGATGAATAGAGGCCAAGATACAAGTGTATTTATTTATGACTTTATGGGAGTAAAATTCACTCTCTTTTTAGGGAGATAGTCATTATCTATGAATACATAGATATCCTTAGACATCCTATTGATTTAATTTATAATGGAGGAAGGAAGATGAGATCTAGATAGTGCGTTATTAGTATAAATAATCTCAGATGTAGTATAAAGAACCATTCACTTGTTTAATATACTAAAGGCTTTTTTACATGAATAATACTGAAAAGAAATAACCTTTATAATATAGAAGGAATGGGTTTGGATTAAAACAACCCACACTCATCTTGTAATTAAAAAAATACTTTAATGGATAATCCATGTATTAACAGGAGTTGAATATAAAAAGGATTTGCTTTCATAAATTGATCCTAAACACTGTAAAAATACTGTGTTCTTTAATTTAATACATTATTTTATTGCATGTGGTGTATATAAGTTGTGTGAAACAAATAACATCTTATTGAGTCTCAATAAATATATGAGGTTTCAAATTCCAAATGTGTGTAAAATATTTTAAAGAATAAATTTTTTAGGTAAAAATTGGACACACCTAATTCACACTCCCTATTAGGAGTGTCTACATTATACCAAAAGGAATTACAAGATCTAAAACATTTAAAATGCTTTTCTAAATCATTTATAGATCACTTGAACATCATTGTTTCATATTGATGGTTCAAGGATCATTTTTGAACCAAATATTTTTTGTCTAAAACTTCCAGTGGATTTTTTTTTATTGTTAAGAGTTATATGTATTACATTGTATCATTTATAGGTTATAATACCCATTAAATATACTGTTAGTTATGACCACTTAACCCAATGGATTCTATATGAGTTTTTCTTTATTCAGTTAAGAAGAACATTGTTGGGGATGATCCTTCAGAAATTTTGGTTTTGTCTTATTCAACATAAAAGGCTTATTATGTTTGGGGATAATCCTTAGAAATTAATGGATTATATTTGATCTCATTAAAATATTGTTTTATCATTTCTCCCTTTTTAAAAGTATGTTTTTTACACTATTAAGCGCTTATATTTACAATGGACATCCATACTCTTATTTTGGGGGGTGATGGGTATATGTTGGATTTTTTGGATCTGAACTACTCTAAATCTCTTATGTTATCATGTTTACTCTTATTATTACACTATTCACACTTTCAATATATATATATATATATATTAATTTTTTAATAATATATTGCACCACACTTTACATTATATTTTATATTACTCTAATTATTTTAGATTTTAAAATCCGCCACCTCTTGGATTTTCATAACCCTAGGTGAGACCTAACATAGCCTCCCAATTTGATTTATAAACTATCACCACTGGTCAGAAAACATTATTATACAAGGATTCATGATTTATATATGTAATGTTATGGTTCAACCAATGAGGTGGTGAACAAGGATATGGATGCTATAATGTTTTATTAGATCCTTGTTTCTTTTTGTCTTAATATTTAGGAATGATAGATAGAGGTATTATGTTTTTAATACTTGGGATATATGTTGATATTAGGAGTATTTAACCATTGAATTGTGAAATTCCTTGTTACTATGGATGGAGTTGTTCTTCTTGGTTTTTAGTGTTATACTTTCTTGATTTTCAAGAATATGATCTAGGATTTACATTTGATTATTTTTAATCTTAGCTAAATGTGTAAAGAGGGTGTGTGTTCAAGAATCGTATTTTAAATGTAGTATTCACATGACATTAATCATCTTTCTTTTAAAATAACATATTGATAATGATATTGGGTTTGATTTTTTAAATTGTTAACAACAAATTTTATTGAGTTTTCTTATATAAACGGGTAGTGGAACTCTATATGAATAATACCATTCATTTAATTATGTTATAATATTTTTATGGTTAAAAATATTAATTATATTTTTATATTAATTTACACTCCTATGATAGGCTATTTGGAACTAGAGAGATCACCTGAGTTATATAAGACCCCATTTTCTAGGGTGTGTGTATTGTGTAGAGGGGAATAATGTCTATTAGTAATTATCCTACCAGTTATATAAAGAATTGTTATTAATGTGTTATGAGTCTTTTATTTGTTATTTTAAACACATTCAATCATGATCTACCCTTGTGTATTTATAGGATTTTTAAAAAAATAATTCACCACCAGTTGTAGAGCCAAAGTCTCATGTTTCACCAATGCCTTATATTGATCAACAACTTTGAGAAGGAATGATTTATGTTATTCATAATTTGGGACCTGGTGATTTGAGATAATTGTATTCTATGTCAGACCTAACTACGGAGTTTCAGTTATATCATCCACCTCTATTTACTAGTGAGTGTAAACCACTGGTTATTGAGTTTTGGACCAAGTTTATGCAAACAATTTTCAACAAAATTAATAACACTAGTGAGTGGAGGGTGAAAAATGGGACATATATTCAATAGAGACTATAGAATCACTATTAAGGTATCTAATTTTATATATATCAACATGTGTGGTTTTCTGGGAAGGAATTTCATGTTCATTTTTTGACAGTTTCTTTCCCAATGTATTGGAAGATCATAGGGTTCATGTGTTTATCAATATTTTTAGGAGAGGATTTAAATGATATACTATGATATTTTTTCAAAAATTTACTTTATCATCCTTCTATGTTGGCTGGTGATGAGATATCCATGATTTACACCTTTGAAGATGGTTTAAAACATTCAATATGGGTTTAGGTGAATGTTTTCTTCCTTATTTCGTTTTTTGTTGGTGGTAAACTAGACCTGTATTTTTAAGAGGACCCTAGTAGGTGGTATTATTCTAGGGATGTTTAGATTGTTCTATGGGTCTAGGAGTAGATCATATCATATTTTTAAGGATCGATCTGATGATTATCATCAAGGTGGGGATATGAAGGCTATTTAGGGCCATGTCTCAGCTTCTTCTTAACAAGATATGACTCATCATATTTTTTATTAGTTTTCCCAAGTGGGGAATATCTAAACACAATTACAGTGAGCTCTAGTGGAGTTTAAATCATGTAAAAAATGGGACATATATTATTTTTTACAAATATATTCACATCCATACTGTTATTCGGGTAATTGTGAGGCTCAAGGATTAGATATTTGATCAAGAACTTCACTACTAGGTAGTAGCTGGAGTACCATTAGAAAATTAATGAATGGAGGAGTTCAGAGTGATTAAGGAAAATATAGGTAATAAATTTGTTCTACATAGGGTAGTGATTGACATGGAGGCCTTGGAATAGGCTCAGGGTTGGGATGAATCCATGTTACAAAGCCAAAAATACTAGTCATAACAAAGGACCATTGAGTTTTAAATGTATAATTTTAGTGGTATCAACCTAGTAATATGTTTTTTTGAAACAAGGGAATATAATTTTTTTTATTTATACCTATTGTTTTAATGATTTGTGGTTGGGTATAAACTAACTATATCGAATTATAACCACTAATACAACCTTATATGTGAGATTCAAGGGTCTTTAGAGATATATAGAGTTCCCTATCATGATCATTGGGTACAAGATTCTCTGAGATTTCATTATATGATTGATGAATAGTTTTGTTGAAATACTTAAAGTGAATTGGATAACTCTGTATTAAACACACATAAAATACTATCATATATGGGTATCATTGACATCTATTGAGGGTAAATATTATACCCTTTTTTAGAGTCATAATTATATGTTGGATTTTTGGGACTTCAACAACAGTAGTTTGAGATAGTTTTAGTCAATTTTTTCTAAAATTATTTTGGGAGATGGGAAGATGCATTCATCATTCTACCCCTTGTTATTGACTCGTTTGAGGACATGTTTTCTAATATTTTCTTAGTGTTTTACCTAAGACATATGTTTAGTTCAAGATCGAGCTAATGAAAAACAGGGTTGCAATATATTTTCCTCTTTATAGGATGAATTATTAGAAGATCTGAGTGATGAAGGTTTATCTTGAGGACCTTTATATAGAGATATTTAGTTACCCAAAAAGATCCCAATAGAGTGATGTTATTTTATTCACTAATACTATAGATGTATTTTTTGGATTATATGTGGATTACTAGATATTGAACCTACTATCAGTCAAGAATTGGTTTGATTTTCCTTGTATAGATGAATGATTTGGTAGCTAAAGGGGGATAAGTTTTTCTCCAAGACTAACTTTGGATGAAGTTACAATAGTTTCATGTGAGGACTTTTGACATTCCTCACACAACTTTTAGGAGTAGGTATACCCTGAATAAGTTCCTTGTGATTCTATTATGTTTTAAGAATGTGATAAATGTTTTTTTGGCCATAATTAAATTTGAATTTCATTCATATTCAGATTTATTCAAGGTTGTATTCATCAACGATATCCTATTGAACTCTATTTTATAGGAGGATCATGCTCAATACATAGGGACTAGGTTCAACACACTATGTAGAATTAGATCTATGTTAAGATATAGAAGTATAAAATTGGATTAGTAAGGACTTATTCCCAATGAATGTGATATTAGAGGGGAACATATCAATGGACCATGAGAAGGTTCAGGAAATGATTTATTAAGAGTGGCCTAAGATCATATTTCTGACCCACTAATTCCATTGAATGATAGGCTACTACTAAATATTGAATAATACTTGAACTATTCATTATTTTTTATGAAAGCCCTAAAAAAGATCTTGGAGAAGTTTGAGTGGTTCAATCCATGTGAATTTTTTTCCTAAATCCAAATAAAAGGATGACTTTTACATCGATAATAACCTTAAATAAGATTATCTATGAGGATAATCTATATTATGATTCATAAGGGGAAGTACATAGAGTTTTTTATGTAAGACGGGTGAGTAGTCACTTATGGATCTATGAAGTTGAGGTTTCATGGGTGTAATTTTATGAATCAATATTTAGAGATAGTGGTAGTAGTCCACACACAAAGATGTTTCTCTCACTACCTATTTAGTGGGAGGTCTGTGGTTTATACCAACAATAACAGCATCATGCATATATTATCCTTGAATGATCTGAACCATCATTATATTAGGTGTGAGGATCAATTCAACTCCTTTGAATTTAAGATGGAGTTTACCCTTGTTAAATGGAATTTTCTAGATGATTCTCTTAGTTGGAATACTCTAAATCAGGTAGTTTTTAATCTAGAAGTGATCAAGAATTAATCAGACTCATCCAAAATATATATGTTAATATTTATGAGTATTAGGGTTATAATACATTTATATACTTTGGTGTTTCCTCCTCCCTATTTTATAGAGTGAAAGGGAATTTGTTTCTTGAATGAGATAATCAACTATTGAGTGAAGATATATATGGCAGGGAGACATCAATGGATTGGCCCCAAGATAATGATGGGATATTATATGTTATAGGTCAGGAAGTGTTACCTAAGGGAATTCATGAGGTGATGGCACAAAATTCACATGCGTCAAGATGGTCTATTCACAAGTGGCTTACCTAGATATATCATGAAATATATAGAATATATTGGTGTCCAAGGATGAAGAAGTACATTGTTGGGTTCATCTATTTATGACACACCTATCAATGGGTGAATACTAAGAATCAGATGCATATAGTTCTATTCACTCTATTTCACATTTATAAGTGTAAATGGGATGTCATGACAATAAATCTTGTGATGAGGTTTGTAATTGATAAAACTATGCCAACTTAATACTTTTATAACTTTTGTTGTTAATGTTGTTAGGAGAAGGATTGAGGAATGATCTATGGAATTTAAATTGAATTTTTATCTCAGAGATGGTATTAGGGTTTGAGGGTGTGTTATGTGCTCTGAGCGGCTAGTTTGAAGGTCTAGTAATGAATTGATATTAGCAGTTTCAGTGTAGGGGTGTCGTTGAGGGATGATCTCAATAGAGTGAAAACTATGGGACTTTGGCATCGTTCCTTAGCTAGGGAATATAGGTCTAAGTTGTTAAATTTTAAAGATATTTTGATTAGGGGAATATTTTATCATGTACCCCATGTTATTCCCTATCCTTACCCCATATTTGTATGATCAATGGTCGATATTCAGATTGATTTACAAGTGGAGTTGGACCATTTCACATTGAAAAAAATAATAGCAGGGTATAATGTAGTTTTTTGAAACAACCTGTGTATTATGGATTGATCTATACATTTTCAACATGGAATTATTAATACCACCCTAGGTATAAATTTTAATACCCTTTTATAACACACCATTATCTAATTGATTATCTCAAACATTGTAAATTTTTAACGACGATTTTATGAGAACTTTTAGCCCTTATTTCTTTAACATGATCCTAAACATCAACAGTTTGACTACTGGTGATGTAAGGTGAGTTCCTCCTATTTACTACTTTGTTTAATTCCATTCATCCATTAGATATTCCCATGGGTAGTGTTTGTTTGGTTTTTGGGATGTTATGGAAACGTTTTTTTATGTGGGATTGTTTTTCATTAGGTTACTAGAGTTTCCTTTTGTGTGATCTCAATTTTGGGATCATCTCTTTCTCAAACTGTTCTTATGTAGTGGATTATGAAGATTTGGTTGAGCTAGAAGAATCAAGAACACTCTTCCACTGTGTTTAAATTATGTGGGGTTTCATGATTTTTTTCCTTAGGTGAGGAATATGGATTAAATTAATTAATATAATAAAATAACCAAATGAAATTGGTGGGAAGTGAATGATTCACATGTTTATACATACTTTCATGATTAATCCTCCATAATTGATACTTACAATTAAGATTTCTAGAAATCATTTTTTATTGATCCATGTGTGTTTATGTTGTAATTTTTCTATTAGAATTTCCTTTCATAAAAGGATAATCACTTAATTTTGTTGATTGAACCGGTTTTTATAATATTTGATATTAAAATAATGTTTCTTTCAAAAGAAATGGGCAATAGTAGGGGTTATTTTTGGAATTTATTGTTATGTTATTTTTTTTGTGTGGCCTTAATTTTAAATTTATTATTTCTATGATTGAGTGGTTTATATGGGTCTATAATAGGGTCGTTTCTATGTATTGTGTTGGGAAGAAGTGTAGTGTTTGTTATCATAGGATGCATTGTGGGATGGTTTCATGGTGGTTAGTAAATGTTTATTGGGTTGTTATTCTGGTTTAAATTGCAAGAATATGATTGAATTACTATAATTATAAAGTGTAATGAGATGTTTATGGTTAGGTGGTTGTGGGGATAGTTTTTGTGAGTATTCTCCATAGTCACTCAATAGTGGAGGAATGAGAATAATAAAAATAATCTTGGTAATGGGTGTGGGTTTAAATTGGGTGAATAATAGTATATGTCTGAAATATAAATCAATTAAAATGAAGTGGAATTGGATGGAATTAATATGGGACTGGCTATAAGTTTTTTTTTCATTAAACATGGATTTGGATGACTTAATGAATTTAAATTAGTTCGTAAATGGTATATATAAAAATGAAATAATAGTATGATATACTGGGAACTTATAAATGTTGAATGTGGGGATTTTGTGTGGAAAAGTGGGTTGGTTTATGGCTCTATAGTGGTAGTGATGGTAGTGTGTGGCGATAGTAGTGAGGTAATGGTTATGAGCCATGATGGTGATATATTAACATGGAACATATAAGATGATATTGGGTATGGATAGAACTATGATTTTTTTGGATTTATATATTCACCCATATTAGTTAAAATTCATTTATCGATAACCACCATTTATAATTATCATGTGTTTTACCGTAAAACCCATGGTGGTGAGGGAATAGATGGCTGACTACTCTCTCTTCCCCACTCCCACTTCAGGTGTAGCATGTGATGTGTAGG
Source organism: Viscum album (assembly GCA_963277665.1). Lineage (NCBI taxonomy): Eukaryota > Viridiplantae > Streptophyta > Magnoliopsida > Santalales > Viscaceae > Viscum > Viscum album. The sequence goes on from OY728163.1 coordinate 317,884,258, forward strand.
ATTGAGGTAGGTACAATCATATAACCATAATATGTTTTGCACTCGATGACCTTATGAGGTATTGTTGTAATGATAGTATATCCAATACTAGTATACCCTATGGGGTATAGATAAAGAGGTACATAATGCACTTACATACCCTGTAGGTTATTGATGAGATGATATTAAATGGTGGGGGTCATGCATGGTAGGAGGAGGGAATGAAATTGATGCCTATTATGTTCATTATACCCTAATATACTAGATACAAGGTTTAAAATGAGATTTGGTGTGTGGAAACAGATATGGGTTGAAGAGGATAAAATGGATGAGGTTTGCGGTGTGTTTTTTGTATAAGATATGGTGTGTTGTATCTTGAATGTAGAAGGGATTCAGAGTGCAGGAATTTTTTCTTTAGGGTGTGAGAGTGAAAACATGGTGGGGAAGTGGTTTTAGCTTAATTTATAATTATATTCAATGATACTATTTTATTATAATTGGATGAAATATTTTGGGAGCAATGATGGATGATAGTTGACTTGATGGGGATTTTTGGTTACACAAAATTTTCACTAATTCATTTGTATTACCATTATACATTTGTGTCATATGTTTTTAGTATGATCCTATTGAGTATAAAGACTATGGTCACCCACATATATATAAGTTGTTTTTTTAGGTTTCTATGGAATGTTTAGTGACCGATATATATATTACAAGCTTTGTGCTTGGGATTGGCTATATAGTTTCAAAAAAGGAACTTTTTGGTATTTTATATTCGTTTTTTTTTATTTTTTGACATATTCATGCATTTTTTTGATCTTGAATTATTTATATTCAAGTTTTTATTAGTGGTTTACTTATGTACTATTGGGTTATATGAGGGAATTTCATCCCATATGTATGTTTTATATCCTCATAGAAAATTTCCAAATCTTGGCCTATTAGAGGAAGTACTCAAGAGTTAATCTCATATTCACTACAATCATAAAAGGGGTTCACAGTGGGTAAATTCATGGTCAAGTGGTATCAAATCGTTTAGTTAAGAGTTCTGGTGGAGAATGGAGTTAGGAATTGGTGATGGTTTCATGGGTAGCTAAGGAAAGAGTACCAATTGAGTTTGGTGTGTGACACCAGCCAGGAAGACTAACTATTATATGTGATTTTAGGGTCCCCACTTGATTTGATACAGGGAACCCACATTTACAAAATTATAAAATGAAATGGTGCTTCTTAAAGGGTAAAGACATAGAAAATTTACAAGAATATTTCTCGGTTTCACTTGTGTTTGAACTGAAGATGATACTTGGAAAATAATGACTCTAATTAAATGAATTTTATTAATTAAATTCTATTCTATTGGGATTATTATGTTTTTTATTGTGTTTTCAGAGAAACCTACTGGTCCTTTTCCACATAAAATTCAATTTATTTAGGTTAAATAGGCTAACTCGGTCCACTGTAAGAGGGTTAACTTGGTTTAGGAGGATTAGTTTTTAAGGAATATGTTGTGCCAGTTGAATAAGAAATGATTAGAAAATTATAAGAGGAATGTCTATGATCCAAAGAAGAAGTTCTAGTTAGAGGAGTTTGAGATTTTTTTCATCTTGATTATTTATATGGAAGTGTATTAGGTTAATGGATATTTTCCGATGTTTAGGAAAGTGTGGAAGTGGTGGGTATTGTATCTTACTGAGATAAAGGAAGGAAATGTTTCATGGGATGATTTATAGTAGCAGTTTGATACCGAGTTTCAATTTTCAATGATGAGAACGTTGAGGATAAAGGAGAATATCTCTATTTAGTGGGGGAGCCTAAGTGTGTGAGATATTGAGATCAACTTTAAGGAGATCCTTCGATTTTCCCATGACCAATTTCTGGATTATTAGTATAAGAATCAGTACATGGAGGAGGTAATGTATCTCGTGTTTCAATATGAATTCCTCAAATTTTCATTTCCTATATTTGGAGATGCAGAAGAAGGATTAGGTGATTGAGAGGATTCATTCTGAACAAAGTACTTATTGAGATGGGATCCATTAGGGTTATCTAAGGAGTAGATCTATTGGTAGAGGATATTAGGAGTCCTGACCTTTAATATTTATTCTATATGGGAGTCATCCTCAGCAGTTTCCCTCTCATTTATTTGGGCCCATTAGTTCTTGTGCATGTACTAGGGGATATGAGTAAATTTTATTTAATTGTAGGGGATAATTTCATCCAAAATTCTAATTCCTAGCCATAATCTATGATTTTCAAGGTTTATGTGGTCAATTTTCATTTTATCCACAATAGAAACAATTTCTAGATTTCAAATTATAAAAAACTACATCAGATTTATAATTCATTGAGGCGAGATAGGGTAGGAAAAGGAAAAACTTTTGATGTTCCTCTCCCTTGAGGATAAATTGTTGAGTGTGGCCATGGAGAGGGTCGTCACTAATGGGGATAGAAGCTAGATGTGGACAACTTCATTCTATGTATTTTTCTGTTCCAGTGGAACTTGAAATCATCTGAGGTTAGATTTACTTATCATTTATATTTCTTTATTAATTGTTTGATTCTAGATCATTTCACTCCTTTATTACACCATCCTTGGACTATTCCATGAGACACGGGGAGGAGATGCATCCAATGCCCCTGGTTTTGACCACATTATTTAGAGATTAGAGGACTCTTTTTTATTTGTTCTAGTATTGTGAGATGATGATAGGTAAACATCAATAATTTGTGTATTTTTTTTTCTTCATATACAATTTAATACCAAAATTAGTTTAATTTTATGGTTATATTTGTTTACATATTTTGTTATTTCTTCTAGGGGAGAGTTTTGTTCTAATATAATAATGACCAACTTGCTGTTTTCATTTGAGAGTGGGAATATTAGACGGTTCGTAAATGTTCTGAGGTTATCCATCAATAACATAACAAAATATTACATCATTTTAGATGAATATTTAAAAAAACCAAAATAATATATATCCTTGGACTATAAAGATTTAGTGTATTTGGAGTCTGAATACACAATCAACTTATTTCTTAAATGATTCTCATCACCTTCCACAAAGTTCTTTATATTATCACCCATCTAGACATATCATACTTATATACTTCCATCAAAACAAGGGGAAGAATAATATAATAATGGGTGATCTCAAATTTCCTGTAAGGGTAAACATGGGAGATATCAATCATAAAAGAGAATCATACGATCTTAAATGTATTGTAACACAATCAAGTGAAATTTCCCAATATTCTAGATTCATACCCAGGACAGATGAGATCATACTCTATAAAATTATATCATATCCAAAAGCATGATTAATAAGGGTTTCAAATTAGTAATCATCATTCAAGGGTTGTAACATAGACCTATGGAATCCTAATCATAGGAAATCGTAATATTGTAAACATAACTATTTGTAGTCATATCCATGAATAATAATATAAGAATTTTTAGAATAAATCAAAATCACACATAAAAATGTGAACATAGATATTCATCATCATATTGTGTGATAATATCTAGTAGAAATCATTATCAAGTATTAAAATGTGTACATAATTATTCTCAATCATGTCCATAATTATCATCATCAAATATTGTGAAATCTATATCACATTACCCATTGTATTTGGGGGATATAACAAACTTTCCCATCACATAAGGAAAAATATCCATATGTATTTCACATGATCATAAAAACACTCATTAATTCCATAAAAAATAACCCATGGTAAGGAAATGAGTTTTATAAACATTTCATCATAAGATTGTATCATTTATAGGTTATAATACCCATTAAATATACTGTTAGTTATGACCACTTAACCCAATGGATTCTATATGAGTTTTTCTTTATTCAGTTAAGAAGAACATTGTTGGGGATGATCCTTCAGAAATTTTGGTTTTGTCTTATTCAACATAAAAGGCTTATTATGTTTGGGGATAATCCTTAGAAATTAATGGATTATATTTGATCTCATTAAAATATTGTTTTATCATTTCTCCCTTTTTAAAAGTATGTTTTTTACACTATTAAGCGCTTATATTTACAATGGACATCCATACTCTTATTTTGGGGGGTGATGGGTATATGTTGGATTTTTTGGATCTGAACTACTCTAAATCTCTTATGTTATCATGTTTACTCTTATTATTACACTATTCACACTTTCAATATATATATATATATATTAATTTTTTAATAATATATTGCACCACACTTTACATTATATTTTATATTACTCTAATTATTTTAGATTTTAAAATCCGCCACCTCTTGGATTTTCATAACCCTAGGTGAGACCTAACATAGCCTCCCAATTTGATTTATAAACTATCACCACTGGTCAGAAAACATTATTATACAAGGATTCATGATTTATATATGTAATGTTATGGTTCAACCAATGAGGTGGTGAACAAGGATATGGATGCTATAATGTTTTATTAGATCCTTGTTTCTTTTTGTCTTAATATTTAGGAATGATAGATAGAGGTATTATGTTTTTAATACTTGGGATATATGTTGATATTAGGAGTATTTAACCATTGAATTGTGAAATTCCTTGTTACTATGGATGGAGTTGTTCTTCTTGGTTTTTAGTGTTATACTTTCTTGATTTTCAAGAATATGATCTAGGATTTACATTTGATTATTTTTAATCTTAGCTAAATGTGTAAAGAGGGTGTGTGTTCAAGAATCATATTTTAAATGTAGTATTCACATGACATTAATCATCTTTCTTTTAAAATAACATATTGATAATGATATTGGGTTTGATTTTTTAAATTGTTAACAACAAATTTTATTGAGTTTTCTTATATAAACGGGTAGTGGAACTCTATATGAATAATACCATTCATTTAATTATGTTATAATATTTTTATGGTTAAAAATATTAATTATATTTTTATATTAATGTACACTCCTATGATAGGCTATTTGGAACTAGAGAGATCACCTGAGTTATATAAGACCCCATTTTCTAGGGTGTGTGTATTGTGTAGAGGGGAATAATGTCTATTAGTAATTATCCTACCAGTTATATAAAGAATTGTTATTAATGTGTTATGAGTCTTTTATTTGTTATTTTAAACACATTCAATCATGATCTACCCTTGTGTATTTATAGGATTTTTAAAAAAATAATTCACCACCAGTTGTAGAGCCAAAGACTCATGTTTCACCAATGCCTTATATTGATCAACAACTTTGAGAAGGAATGATTTATGTTATTCATAATTTGGGACCTGGTGATTTGAGATAATTGTATTCTATGTCAGACCTAACTACGGAGTTTCAGTTATATCATCCACCTCTATTTACTAGTGAGTGTAAACCACTGGTTATTGAGTTTTGGACCAAGTTTATGCAAACAATTTTCAACAAAATTAATAACACTAGTGAGTGGAGGGTGAAAAATGGGACATATATTCAATAGAGACTATAGAATCACTATTAAGGTATCTAATTTTATATATATCAACATGTGTGGTTTTCTGGGAAGGAATTTCATGTTCATTTTTTGACAGTTTCTTTCCCAATGTATTGGAAGATCATAGGGTTCATGTGTTTATCAATATTTTTAGGAGAGGATTTAAATGATATACTATGATATTTTTTCAAAAATTTACTTTATCATCCTTCTATGTTGGCTGGTGATGAGATATCCATGATTTACACCTTTGAAGATGGTTTAAAACATTCAATATGGGTTTAGGTGAATGTTTTCTTCCTTATTTCATTTTTTGTTGGTGGTAAACTAGACCTGTATTTTTAAGAGGACCCTAGTAGGTGGTATTATTCTAGGGATGTTTAGATTGTTCTATGGGTCTAGGAGTAGATCATATCATATTTTTAAGGATCGATCTGATGATTATCATCAAGGTGGGGATATGAAGGCTATTTAGGGCCATGTCTCAGCTTCTTCTTAACAAGATATGACTCATCATATTTTTTATTAGTTTTCCCAAGTGGGGAATATCTAAACACAATTACAGTGAGCTCTAGTGGAGTTTAAATCATGTAAAAAATGGGACATCTATTATTTTTTACAAATATATTCACATCCATACTGTTATTCGGGTAATTGTGAGGCTCAAGGATTAGATATTTGATCAAGAACTTCACTACTAGGTAGTAGCTGGAGTACCATTAGAAAATTAATGAATGGAGGAGTTCAGAGTGATTAAGGAAAATATAGGTAATAAATTTGTTCTACATAGGGTAGTGATTGACATGGAGGCCTTGGAATAGGCTCAGGGTTGGGATGAATCCATGTTACAAAGCCAAAAATACTAGTCATAACAAAGGACCATTGAGTTTTAAATGTATAATTTTAGTGGTATCAACCTAGTAATATGTTTTTTTGAAACAAGGGAATATAATTTTTTTTATTTATACCTATTGTTTTAATGATTTGTGGTTGGGTATAAACTAACTATATCGAATTATAACCACTAATACAACCTTATAGGTGAGATTCAAGGGTCTTTAGAGATATATAGAGTTCCCTATCATGATCATTGGGTACAAGATTCTCTGAGATTTCATTATATGATTGATGAATAGTTTTGTTGAAATACTTAAAGTGAATTGGATAACTCTGTATTAAACACACATAAAATACTATCATATATGGGTATCATTGACATCTATTGAGGGTAAATATTATACCCTTTTTTAGAGTCATAATTATATGTAGGATTTTTGGGACTTCAACAACAGTAGTTTGAGATAGTTTTAGTCAATTTTTTCTAAAATTATTTTGGGAGATGGGAAGATGCATTCATCATTCTACCCCTTGTTATTGACTCGTTTGAGGACATGTTTTCTAATATTTTCTTAGTGTTTTACCTAAGACATATGTTTAGTTCAAGATTGAGCTAATGAAAAACAGGGTTGCAATATATTTTCCTCTTTATAGGCTGAATTATTAGAAGATCTGAGTGATGAAGGTTTATCTTGAGGACCTTTATATAGAGATATTTAGTTACCCAAAAAGATCCCAATAGAGTGATGTTATTTTATTCACTAATACTATAGATGTATTTTTTGGATTATATGTGGATTACTAGATATTGAACCTACTATCAGTCAAGAATTGGTTTGATTTTCCTTGTATAGATGAATGATTTGGTAGCTAAAGGGGGATAAGTTTTTCTCCAAGACTAACTTTGGATGAAGTTACAATAGTTTCATGTGAGGACTTTTGACATTCCTCACACAACTTTTAGGAGTAGGTATACCCTGAATAAGTTCCTTGTGATTCTATTATGTTTTAAGAATGTGATAAATGTTTTTTTGGCCATAATTAAATTTGAATTTCATTCATATTCAGATTTATTCAAGGTTGTATTCATCAACGATATCCTATTGAACTCTATTTTATAGGAGGATCATGCTCAATACATAGGGACTAGGTTCAACACACTATGTAGAATTAGATCTATGTTAAGATATAGAAGTATAAAATTGGATTAGTAAGGACTTATTCCCAATGAATGTGATATTAGAGGGGAACATATCAATGGACCATGAGAAGGTTCAGGAAATGATTTATTAAGAGTGGCCTAAGATCATATTTCTGACCCACTAATTCCATTAAATGATAGGCTACTACTAAATATTGAATAATACTTGAACTATTCATTATTTTTTATGAAAGCCCTAAAAAAGATCTGGGAGAAGTTTGAGTGGTTCAATCCATGTGAATTTTTTTCCTAAATCCAAATAAAAGGATGACTTTTACATCGATAATAACCTTAAATAAGATTATCTATGAGGATAATCTATATTATGATTCATAAGGGGAAGTACATAGAGTTTTTTATGTAAGACGGGTGAGTAGTCACTTATGGATCTATGAAGTTGAGGTTTCATGGGTGTAATTTTATGAATCAATATTTAGAGATAGTGGTAGTAGTCCACACACAAAGATGTTTCTCTCACTACCTATTTAGTGGGAGGTCTGTGGTTTATACCAACAATAACAGCATCATGCATATATTATCCTTAAATGATCTGAACCATCATTATATTAGGTGTGAGGATCAATTCAACTCCTTTGAATTTAAGATGGAGTTTACCCTTGTTAAATGGAATTTTCTAGATGATTCTATTAGTTGGAATACTCTAAATCAGGTAGTTTTTAATCTAGAAGTGATCAAGAATTAATCAGACTCATCCAAAATATATATGTTAATATTTATGAGTATTAGGGTTATAATACATTTATATACTTTGGTGTTTCCTCCTCCCTATTTTATAGAGTGAAAGGGAATTTGTTTCTTGAATGAGATAATCAACTATTGAGTGAAGATATATATGGCAGGGAGACATCAATGGATTGGCCCCAAGATAATGATGGGATATTATATGTTATAGGTCAGGAAGTGTTACCTAAGGGAATTCATGAGGTGATGGCACAAAATTCACATGCGTCAAGATGGTCTATTCACAAGTGGCTTACCTAGATATATCATGAAATATATAGAATATATTGGTGTCCAAGGATGAAGAAGTACATTGTTGGGTTCATCTATTTATGACACACCTATCAATGGGTGAATACTAAGAATCAGATGCATATAGTTCTATTCACTCTATTTCACATTTATAAGTGTAAATGGGATGTCATGACAATAAATCTTGTGATGAGGTTTGTAATTGATAAAACTATGCCAACTTAATACTTTTATAACTTTTGTTGTTAATGTTGTTAGGAGAAGGATTGAGGAATGATCTATGGAATTTAAATTGAATTTTTATCTCAGAGATGGTATTAGGGTTTGAGGGTGTGTTATGTGCTCTGAGCGGCTAGTTTGAAGGTCTAGTAATGAATTGATATTAGCAGTTTCAGTGTAGGGGTGTCGTTGAGGGATGATCTCAATAGAGTGAAAACTATGGGACTTTGGCATCGTTCCTTAGCTAGGGAATATAGGTCTAAGTTGTTAAATTTTAAAGATATTTTGATTAGGGGACTATTTTATCATGTACCCCATGTTATTCCCTAGCCTTACCCCATATTTGTATGATCAATGGTCGATATTCAGATTGATTTACAAGTGGAGTTGGACCATTTCACATTGAAAAAAATAATAGCAGGGTATAATGTAGTTTTTTGAAACAACCTGTGTATTATGGATTGATCTATACATTTTCAACATGGAATTATTAATACCACCCTAGGTATAAATTTTAATACCCTTTTATAACACACCATTATCTAATTGATTATCTCAAACATTGTAAATTTTTAACGACGATTTTATGAGAACTTTTAGCCCTTATTTCTTTAACATGATCCTAAACATCAACAGTTTGACTACTGGTGATGTAAGGTGAGTTCCTCCTATTTACTACTTTGTTTAATTCCATTCATCCATTAGATATTCCCATGGGTAGTGTTTGTTTGGTTTTTGGGATGTTATGGAAACGTTTTTTTTATGTGGGATTGTTTTTCATTAGGTTACTAGAGTTTCCTTTTGTGTGATCTCAATTTTGGGATCATCTCTTTCTCAAACTGTTCTTATGTAGTGGATTATGAAGATTTGGTTGAGCTAGAAGAATCAAGAACACTCTTCCACTGTGTTTAAATTATGTGGGGTTTCATGATTTTTTTCCTTAGGTGAGGAATATGGATTAAATTAATTAATATAATAAAATAACCAAATGAAATTGGTGGGAAGTGAATGATTCACATGTTTATACATACTTTCATGATTAATCCTCCATAATTGATACTTACAATTAAGATTTCTAGAAATCATTTTTTATTGATCCATGTGTGTTTATGTTGTAATTTTTCTATTAGAATTTCCTTTCATAAAAGGATAATCACTTAATTTTGTTGATTGAACCGGTTTTTATAATATTTGATATTAAAATAATGTTTCTTTCAAAAGAAATGGGCTATAGTAGGGGTTATTTTTGGAATTTATTGTTATGTTATTTTTTTTGTGTGGCCTTAATTTTAAATTTATTATTTCTATGATTGAGTGGTTTATATGGGTCTATAATAGGGTCGTTTCTATGTATTGTGTTGGGAAGAAGTGTAGTGTTTGTTATCATAGGATGCATTGTGGGATGGTTTCATGGTGGTTAGTAAATGTTTATTGGGTTGTTATTCTGGTTTAAATTGCAAGAATATGATTGAATTACTATAATTATAAAGTGTAATGAGATGTTTATGGTTAGGTGGTTGTGGGGATAGTTTTTGTGAGTATTCTCCATAGTCACTCAATAGTGGAGGAATGAGAATAATAAAAATAATCTTGGTAATGGGTGTGGGTTTAAATTGGGTGAATAATAGTATATGTCTGAAATATAAATCAATTAAAATGAAGTGGAATTGGATGGAATTAATATGGGACTGGCTATAAGTTTTTTTTCATTAAACATGGATTTGGATGACTTAATGAATTTAAATTAGTTCGTAAATGGTATATATAAAAATGAAATAATAGTATGATATACTGGGAACTTATAAATGTTGAATGTGGGGATTTTGTGTGGAAAAGTGGGTTGGTTTATGGCTCTATAGTGGTAGTGATGGTAGTGTGTGGCGATAGTAGTGAGGTAATGGTTATGAGCCATGATGGTGATATATTAACATGGAACATATAAGATGATATTGGGTATGGATAGAACTATGATTTTTTTGGATTTATATATTCACCCATATTAGTTAAAATTCATTTATCGATAACCACCATTTATAATTATCATGTGTTTTACCGTAAAACCCATGGTGGTGAGGGAATAGATGGCTGACTACTCTCTCTTCCCCACTCCCACTTCAGGTGTAGCATGTGATGTGTAGGATTGAGGTAGGTACAATCATATAACCATAATATGTTTTGCACTCGATGACCTTATGAGGTATTCTTGTAATGATAGTATATCCAATACTAGTATACCCTATGGGGTATAGATAAAGAGGTACATAATGCACTTACATACCCTGTAGGTTATTGATGAGATGATATTAAATGGTGGGGGTCATGCATGGTAGGAGGAGGGAATGAAATTGATGCCTATTATGTTCATTATACCCTAATATACTAGATACAAGGTTTAAAATGAGATTTGGTGTGTGGAAACAGATATGGGTTGAAGAGGATAAAATGGATGAGGTTTGCGGTGTGTTTTTTGTATAAGATATGGTGTGTTGTATCTTGAATGTAGAAGGGATTCAGAGTGCAGGAATTTTTTCTTTAGGGTGTGAGAGTGAAAACATGGTGGGGAAGTGGTTTTAGCTTAATTTATAATTATATTCAATGATACTATTTTATTATAATTGGATGAAATATTTTGGGAGCAATGATGGATGATAGTTGACTTGATGGGGATTTTTGGTTACACAAAATTTTCACTAATTCATTTGTATTACCATTATACATTTGTGTCATATGTTTTTAGTATGATCCTATTGAGTATAAAGACTATGGTCACCCACATATATATAAGTTGTTTTTTTAGGTTTCTATGGAATGTTTAGTGACCGATATATATATTACAAGCTTTGTGCTTGGGATTGGCTATATAGTTTCAAAAAAGGAACTTTTTGGTATTTTATATTCGTTTTTTTTATTTTTTGACATATTCATGCATTTTTTGGATCTTGAATTATTTATATTCAAGTTTTTATTAGTGGTTTACTTATGTACTATTGGGTTATATGAGGGCATTTCATCCCATATGTATGTTTTATATCCTCATAGAAAATTTCCAAATCTTGGCCTATTAGAGGAAGTACTCAAGAGTTAATCTCATATTCACTACAATCATAAAAGGGGTTCACAGTGGGTAAATTCATGGTCAAGTGGTATCAAATCGTTTAGTTAAGAGTTCTGGTGGAGAATGGAGTTAGGAATTGGTGATGGTTTCATGGGTAGCTAAGGAAAGAGTACCAATTGAGTTTGGTGTGTGACACCAGCCAGGAAGACTAACTATTATATGTGATTTTAGGGTCCCCACTTGATTTGATACAGGGAACCCACATTTACAAAATTATAAAATGAAATGGTGCTTCTTAAAGGGTAAAGACATAGAAAATTTACAAGAATATTTCTCGGTTTCACTTGTGTTTGAACTGAAGATGATACTTGGAAAATAATGACTCTAATTAAATGAATTTTATTAATTAAATTCTATTCTATTGGGATTATTATGTTTTTTATTGTGTTTTCAGAGAAACCTACTGGTCCTTTTCCACATAAAATTCAATTTATTTAGGTTAAATAGGCTAACTCGGTCCACTGTAAGAGGGTTAACTTGGTTTAGGAGGATTAGTTTTTAAGGAATATGTTGTGCCAGTTGAATAAGAAATGATTAGAAAATTATAAGAGGAATGTCTATGATCCAAAGAAGAAGTTCTAGTTAGAGGAGTTTGAGATTTTTTTCATCTTGATTATTTATATGGAAGTGTATTAGGTTAATGGATATTTTCCGATGTTTAGGAAAGTGTGGAAGTGGTGGGTATTGTATCTTACTGAGATAAAGGAAGGAAATGTTTCATGGGATGATTTATAGTAGCAGTTTGATACCGAGTTTCAATTTTCAATGATGAGAACGTTGAGGATAAAGGAGAATATCTCTATTTAGTGGGGGAGCCTAAGTGTGTGAGATATTGAGATCAACTTTAAGGAGATCCTTCGATTTTCCCATGACCAATTTCTGGATTATTAGTATAAGAATCAGTACATGGAGGAGGTAATGTATCTCGTGTTTCAATATGAATTCCTCAAATTTTCATTTCCTATATTTGGAGATGCAGAAGAAGGATTAGGTGATTGAGAGGATTCATTCTGAACAAAGTACTTATTGAGATGGGATCCATTAGGGTTATCTAAGGAGTAGATCTATTGGTAGAGGATATTAGGAGTCCTGACCTTTAATATTTATTCTATATGGGAGTCATCTTCAGCAGTTTCCCTCTCATTTATTTGGGCCCATTAGTTCTTGTGCATGTACTAGGGGATATGAGTAAATTTTATTTAATTGTAGGGGATAATTTCATCCAAAATTCTAATTCCTAGCCATAATCTATGATTTTCAAGGTTTATGTGGTCAATTTTCATTTTATCCACAATAGAAACAATTTCTAGATTTCAAATTATAAAAAACTACATCAGATTTATAATTCATTGAGGCGAGATAGGGTAGGAAAAGGAAAAACTTTTGATGTTCCTCTCCCTTGAGGATAAATTGTTGAGTGTGGCCATGGAGAGGGTCGTCACTAATGGGGATAGAAGCTAGATGTGGACAACTTCATTCTATGTATTTTTCTGTTCCAGTGGAACTTGAAATCATCTGAGGTTAGATTTACTTATCATTTATATTTCTTTATTAATTGTTTGATTCTAGATCATTTCACTCCTTTATTACACCATCCTTGGACTATTCCATGAGACACGGGGAGGAGATGCATCCAATGCCCCTGGTTTTGACCACATTATTTAGAGATTAGAGGACTCTTTTTTATTTGTTCTAGTATTGTGAGATGATGATAGGTAAACATCAATAATTTGTGTATTTTTTTTTCTTCATATACAATTTAATACCAAAATTAGTTTAATTTTATGGTTATATTTGTTTACATATTTTGTTATTTCTTCTAGGGGAGAGTTTTGTTCTAATATAATAATGACCAACTTGCTGTTTTCATTTGAGAGTGGGAATATTAGACGGTTCGTAAATGTTCTGAGGTTATCCATCAATAACATAACAAAATATTACATCATTTTAGATGAATATTTAAAAAAATCAAAATAATATATATCCTTGGACTATAAAGATTTAGTGTATTTGGAGTCTGAATACACAATCAACTTATTTCTTAAATGATTCTCATCACCTTCCACAAAGTTCTTTATATTATCACCCATCTAGACATATCATACTTATATACTTCCATCAAAACAAGGGGAAGAATAATATAATAATGGGTGATCTCAAATTGCCTGTAAGGGTAAACATGGGAGATATCAATCATAAAAGAGAATCATACGATCTTAAATGTATTGTAACACAATCAAGTGAAATTTCCCAATATTCTAGATTCATACCCAGGACAGATGAGATCATACTCTATAAAATTATATCATATCCAAAAGCATGATTAATAAGGGTTTCAAATTAGTAATCATCATTCAAGGGTTGTAACATAGACCTATGGAATCCTAATCATAGGAAATCATAATATTGTAAACATAACTATTTGTAGTCATATCCATGAATAATAATATAAGAATTTTTAGAATAAATCAAAATCACACATAAAAATGTGAACATAGATATTCATCATCATATTGTGTGATAATATCTAGTAGAAATCATTATCAAGTATTAAAATGTGTACATAATTATTCTCAATCATGTCCATAATTATCATCATCAAATATTGTGAAATCTATATCACATTACCCATTGTATTTGGGGGATATAACAAACTTTCCCATCACATAAGGAAAAATATCCATATGTATTTCACATGATCATAAAAACACTCATTAATTCCATAAAAAATAACCCATGGTAAGGAAATGAGTTTTATAAACATTTCATCATAAGATTGTATCATTTATAGGTTATAATACCCATTAAATATACTGTTAGTTATGACCACTTAACCCAATGGATTCTATATGAGTTTTTCTTTATTCAGTTAAGAAGAACATTGTTGGGGATGATCCTTCAGAAATTTTGGTTTTGTCTTATTCAACATAAAAGGCTTATTATGTTTGGGGATAATCCTTAGAAATTAATGGATTATATTTGATCTCATTAAAATATTGTTTTATCATTTCTCCCTTTTTAAAAGTATGTTTTTTACACTATTAAGCGCTTATATTTACAATGGACATCCATACTCTTATTTTGGGGGGTGATGGGTATATGTTGGATTTTTTGGATCTGAACTACTCTAAATCTCTTATGTTATCATGTTTACTCTTATTATTACACTATTCACACTTTCAATATATATATATATATATTAATTTTTTAATAATATATTGCACCACACTTTACATTATATTTTATATTACTCTAATTATTTTAGATTTTAAAATCCGCCACCTCTTGGATTTTCATAACCCTAGGTGAGACCTAACATAGCCTCCCAATTTGATTTATAAACTATCACCACTGGTCAGAAAACATTATTATACAAGGATTCATGATTTATATATGTAATGTTATGGTTCAACCAATGAGGTGGTGAACAAGGATATGGATGCTATAATGTTTTATTAGATCCTTGTTTCTTTTTGTCTTAATATTTAGGAATGATAGATAGAGGTATTATGTTTTTAATACTTGGGATATATGTTGATATTAGGAGTATTTAACCATTGAATTGTGAAATTCCTTGTTACTATGGATGGAGTTGTTCTTCTTGGTTTTTAGTGTTATACTTTCTTGATTTTCAAGAATATGATCTAGGATTTACATTTGATTATTTTTAATCTTAGCTAAATGTGTAAAGAGGGTGTGTGTTCAAGAATCATATTTTAAATGTAGTATTCACATGACATTAATCATCTTTCTTTTAAAATAACATATTGATAATGATATTGGGTTTGATTTTTTAAATTGTTAACAACAAATTTTATTGAGTTTTCTTATATAAACGGGTAGTGGAACTCTATATGAATAATACCATTCATTTAATTATGTTATAATATTTTTATGGTTAAAAATATTAATTATATTTTTATATTAATGTACACTCCTATGATAGGCTATTTGGAACTAGAGAGATCACCTGAGTTATATAAGACCCCATTTTCTAGGGTGTGTGTATTGTGTAGAGGGGAATAATGTCTATTAGTAATTATCCTACCAGTTATATAAAGAATTGTTATTAATGTGTTATGAGTCTTTTATTTGTTATTTTAAACACATTCAATCATGATCTACCCTTGTGTATTTATAGGATTTTTAAAAAAATAATTCACCACCAGTTGTAGAGCCAAAGACTCATGTTTCACCAATGCCTTATATTGATCAACAACTTTGAGAAGGAATGATTTATGTTATTCATAATTTGGGACCTGGTGATTTGAGATAATTGTATTCTATGTCAGACCTAACTACGGAGTTTCAGTTATATCATCCACCTCTATTTACTAGTGAGTGTAAACCACTGGTTATTGAGTTTTGGACCAAGTTTATGCAAACAATTTTCAACAAAATTAATAACACTAGTGAGTGGAGGGTGAAAAATGGGACATATATTCAATAGAGACTATAGAATCACTATTAAGGTATCTAATTTTATATATATCAACATGTGTGGTTTTCTGGGAAGGAATTTCATGTTCATTTTTTGACAGTTTCTTTCCCAATGTATTGGAAGATCATAGGGTTCATGTGTTTATCAATATTTTTAGGAGAGGATTTAAATGATATACTATGATATTTTTTCAAAAATTTACTTTATCATCCTTCTATGTTGGCTGGTGATGAGATATCCATGATTTACACCTTTGAAGATGGTTTAAAACATTCAATATGGGTTTAGGTGAATGTTTTCTTCCTTATTTCATTTTTTGTTGGTGGTAAACTAGACCTGTATTTTTAAGAGGACCCTAGTAGGTGGTATTATTCTAGGGATGTTTAGATTGTTCTATGGGTCTAGGAGTAGATCATATCATATTTTTAAGGATCGATCTGATGATTATCATCAAGGTGGGGATATGAAGGCTATTTAGGGCCATGTCTCAGCTTCTTCTTAACAAGATATGACTCATCATATTTTTTATTAGTTTTCCCAAGTGGGGAATATCTAAACACAATTACAGTGAGCTCTAGTGGAGTTTAAATCATGTAAAAAATGGGACATCTATTATTTTTTACAAATATATTCACATCCATACTGTTATTCGGGTAATTGTGAGGCTCAAGGATTAGATATTTGATCAAGAACTTCACTACTAGGTAGTAGCTGGAGTACCATTAGAAAATTAATGAATGGAGGAGTTCAGAGTGATTAAGGAAAATATAGGTAATAAATTTGTTCTACATAGGGTAGTGATTGACATGGAGGCCTTGGAATAGGCTCAGGGTTGGGATGAATCCATGTTACAAAGCCAAAAATACTAGTCATAACAAAGGACCATTGAGTTTTAAATGTATAATTTTAGTGGTATCAACCTAGTAATATGTTTTTTTGAAACAAGGGAATATAATTTTTTTTATTTATACCTATTGTTTTAATGATTTGTGGTTGGGTATAAACTAACTATATCGAATTATAACCACTAATACAACCTTATAGGTGAGATTCAAGGGTCTTTAGAGATATATAGAGTTCCCTATCATGATCATTGGGTACAAGATTCTCTGAGATTTCATTATATGATTGATGAATAGTTTTGTTGAAATACTTAAAGTGAATTGGATAACTCTGTATTAAACACACATAAAATACTATCATGTATGGGTATCATTGACATCTATTGAGGGTAAATATTATACCCTTTTTTAGAGTCATAATTATATGTAGGATTTTTGGGACTTCAACAACAGTAGTTTGAGATAGTTTTAGTCAATTTTTTCTAAAATTATTTTGGGAGATGGGAAGATGCATTCATCATTCTACCCCTTGTTATTGACTCGTTTGAGGACATGTTTTCTAATATTTTCTTAGTGTTTTACCTAAGACATATGTTTAGTTCAAGATCGAGCTAATGAAAAACAGGGTTGCAATATATTTTCCTCTTTATAGGCTGAATTATTAGAAGATCTGAGTGATGAAGGTTTATCTTGAGGACCTTTATATAGAGATATTTAGTTACCCAAAAAGATCCCAATAGAGTGATGTTATTTTATTCACTAATACTATAGATGTATTTTTTGGATTATATGTGGATTACTAGATATTGAACCTACTATCAGTCAAGAATTGGTTTGATTTTCCTTGTATAGATGAATGATTTGGTAGCTAAAGGGGGATAAGTTTTTCTCCAAGACTAACTTTGGATGAAGTTACAATAGTTTCATGTGAGGACTTTTGACATTCCTCACACAACTTTTAGGAGTAGGTATACCCTGAATAAGTTCCTTGTGATTCTATTATGTTTTAAGAATGTGATAAATGTTTTTTTGGCCATAATTAAATTTGAATTTCATTCATATTCAGATTTATTCAAGGTTGTATTCATCAACGATATCCTATTGAACTCTATTTTATAGGAGGATCATGCTCAATACATAGGGACTAGGTTCAACACACTATGTAGAATTAGATCTATGTTAAGATATAGAAGTATAAAATTGGATTAGTAAGGACTTATTCCCAATGAATGTGATATTAGAGGGGAACATATCAATGGACCATGAGAAGGTTCAGGAAATGATTTATTAAGAGTGGCCTAAGATCATATTTCTGACCCACTAATTCCATTGAATGATAGGCTACTACTAAATATTGAATAATACTTGAACTATTCATTATTTTTTATGAAAGCCCTAAAAAAGATCTGGGAGAAGTTTGAGTGGTTCAATCCATGTGAATTTTTTTCCTAAATCCAAATAAAAGGATGACTTTTACATCGATAATAACCTTAAATAAGATTATATATGAGGATAATCTATATTATGATTCATAAGGGGAAGTACATAGAGTTTTTTATGTAAGACGGGTGAGTAGTCACTTATGGATCTATGAAGTTGAGGTTTCATGGGTGTAATTTTATGAATCAATATTTAGAGATAGTGGTAGTAGTCCACACACAAAGATGTTTCTCTCACTACCTATTTAGTGGGAGGTCTGTGGTTTATACCAACAATAACAGCATCATGCATATATTATCCTTGAATGATCTGAACCATCATTATATTAGGTGTGAGGATCAATTCAACTCCTTTGAATTTAAGATGGAGTTTACCCTTGTTAAATGGAATTTTCTAGATGATTCTCTTAGTTGGAATACTCTAAATCAGGTAGTTTTTAATCTAGAAGTGATCAAGAATTAATCAGACTCATCCAAAATATATATGTTAATATTTATGAGTATTAGGGTTATAATACATTTATATACTTTGGTGTTTCCTCCTCCCTATTTTATAGAGTGAAAGGGAATTGGTTTCTTGAATGAGATAATCAACTATTGAGTGAAGATATATATGGCAGGGAGACATCAATGGATTGGCCCCAAGATAATGATGGGATATTATATGTTATAGGTCAGGAAGTGTTACCTAAGGGAATTCATGAGGTGATGGCACAAAATTCACATGCGTCAAGATGGTCTATTCACAAGTGGCTTACCTAGATATATCATGAAATATATAGAATATATTGGTGTCCAAGGATGAAGAAGTACATTGTTGGGTTCATCTATTTATGACACACCTATCAATGGGTGAATACTAAGAATCAGATGCATATAGTTCTATTCACTCTATTTCACATTTATAAGTGTAAATGGGATGTCATGACAATAAATCTTGTGATGAGGTTTGTAATTGATAAAACTATGCCAACTTAATACTTTTATAACTTTTGTTGTTAATGTTGTTAGGAGAAGGATTGAGGAATGATCTATGGAATTTAAATTGAATTTTTATCTCAGAGATGGTATTAGGGTTTGAGGGTGTGTTATGTGCTCTGAGCGGCTAGTTTGAAGGTCTAGTAATGAATTGATATTAGCAGTTTCAGTGTAGGGGTGTCGTTGAGGGATGATCTCAATAGAGTGAAAACTATGGGACTTTGGCATCGTTCCTTAGCTAGGGAATATAGGTCTAAGTTGTTAAATTTTAAAGATATTTTGATTAGGGGACTATTTTATCATGTACCCCATGTTATTCCCTAGCCTTACCCCATATTTGTATGATCAATGGTCGATATTCAGATTGATTTACAAGTGGAGTTGGACCATTTCACATTGAAAAAAATAATAGCAGGGTATAATGTAGTTTTTTGAAACAACCTATGTATTATGGATTGATCTATACATTTTCAACATGGAATTATTAATACCACCCTAGGTATAAATTTTAATACCCTTTTATAACACACCATTATCTAATTGATTATCTCAAACATTGTAAATTTTTAACGACGATTTTATGAGAACTTTTAGCCCTTATTTCTTTAACATGATCCTAAACATCAACAGTTTGACTACTGGTGATGTAAGGTGAGTTCCTCCTATTTACTACTTTGTTTAATTCCATTCATCCATTAGATATTCCCATGGGTAGTGTTTTTTTGGTTTTTGGGATGTTATGGAAACGTTTTTTTTATGTGGGATTGTTTTTCATTAGGTTACTAGAGTTTCCTTTTGTGTGATCTCAATTTTGGGATCATCTCTTTCTCAAACTGTTCTTATGTAGTGGATTATGAAGATTTGGTTGAGCTAGAACAATCAAGAACACTCTTCCACTGTGTTTAAATTATGTGGGGTTTCATGATTTTTTTCCTTAGGTGAGGAATATGGATTAAATTAATTAATATAATAAAATAACCAAATGAAATTGGTGGGAAGTGAATGATTCACATGTTTATACATACTTTCATGATTAATCCTCCATAATTGATACTTACAATTAAGATTTCTAGAAATCATTTTTTATTGATCCATGTGTGTTTATGTTGTAATTTTTCTATTAGAATTTCCTTTCATAAAAGGATAATCACTTAATTTTGTTGATTGAACCGGTTTTTATAATATTTGATATTAAAATAATGTTTCTTTCAAAAGAAATGGGCTATAGTAGGGGTTATTTTTGGAATTTATTGTTATGTTATTTTTTTTGTGTGGCCTTAATTTTAAATTTATTATTTCTATGATTGAGTGGTTTATATGGGTCTATAATAGGGTCGTTTCTATGTATTGTGTTGGGAAGAAGTGTAGTGTTTGTTATCATAGGATGCATTGTGGGATGGTTTCATGGTGGTTAGTAAATGTTAATTGGGTTGTTATTCTGGTTTAAATTGCAAGAATATGATTGAATTACTATAATTATAAAGTGTAATGAGATGTTTATTGTTAGGTGGTTGTGGGGATAGTTTTTGTGAGTATTCTCCATAGTCACTCAATAGTGGAGGAATGAGAATAATAAAAATAATCTTGGTAATGGGTGTGGGTGTGGGTTTAAATTGGGTGAATAATAGTATATGTCTGAAATATAAATCAATTAAAATGAAGTGGAATTGGATGGAATTAATATGGGACTGGCTATAAGTTTTTTTTCATTAAACATGGATTTGGATGACTTAATGAATTTAAATTAGTTCGTAAATGGTATATATAAAAATGAAATAATAGTATGATATACTGGGAACTTATAAATGTTGAATGTGGGGATTTTGTGTGGAAAAGTGGGTTGGTTTATGGCTCTATAGTGGTAGTGATGGTAGTGTGTGGCGATAGTAGTGAGGTAATGGTTATGAGCCATGATGGTGATATATTAACATGGAACATATAAGATGATATTGGGTATGGATAGAACTATGATTTTTTTGGATTTATATATTCACCCATATTAGTTAAAATTCATTTATCGATAACCACCATTTATAATTATCATGTGTTTTACCGTAAAACCCATGGTGGTGAGGGAATAGATGGCTGACTACTCTCTCTTCCCCACTCCCACTTCAGGTGTAGCATGTGATGTGTAGGATTGAGGTAGGTACAATCATATAACCATAATATGTTTTGCACTCGATGACCTTATGAGGTATTGTTGTAATGATAGTATATCCAATACTAGTATACCCTATGGGGTATAGATAAAGAGGTACATAATGCACTTACATACCCTGTAGGTTATTGATGAGATGATATTAAATGGTGGGGGTCATGCATGGTAGGAGGAGGGAATGAAATTGATGCCTATTATGTTCATTATACCCTAATATACTAGATACAAGGTTTAAAATGAGATTTGGTGTGTGGAAACAGATATGGGTTGAAGAGGATAAAATGGATGAGGTTTGCGGTGTGTTTTTTGTATAAGATATGGTGTGTTGTATCTTGAATGTAGAAGGGATTCAGAGTGCAGGAATTTTTTCTTTAGGGTGTGAGAGTGAAAACATGGTGGGGAAGTGGTTTTAGCTTAATTTATAATTATATTCAATTATACTATTTTATTATAATTGGATGAAATATTTTGGGAGCAATGATGGATGATAGTTGACTTGATGGGGATTTTTGGTTACACAAAATTTTCACTAATTCATTTGTATTACCATTATACATTTATGTCATATGTTTTTAGTATGATCCTATTGAGTATAAAGACTATGGTCACCCACATATATATAAGTTGTTTTTTTAGGTTTCTATGGAATGTTTAGTGACCGATATATATATTACAAGCTTTGTGCTTGGGATTGGCTATATAGTTTCAAAAAAAGAACTTTTTGGTATTTTATATTCGTTTTTTTTTATTTTTTGACATATTCATGCATTTTTTGGATCTTGAATTATTTATATTCAAGTTTTTATTAGTGGTTTACTTATGTACTATTGGGTTATATGAGGGCATTTCATCCCATATGTATGTTTTATATCCTCATAGAAAATTTCCAAATCTTGGCCTATTAGAGGAAGTACTCAAGAGTTAATCTCATATTCACTACAATCATAAAAGGGGTTCACAGTGGGTAAATTCATGGTCAAGTGGTATCAAATCGTTTAGTTAAGAGTTCTGGTGGAGAATGGAGTTAGGAATTGGTGATGGTTTCATGGGTAGCTAAGGAAAGAGTACCAATTGAGTTTGGTGTGTGACACCAGCCAGGAAGACTAACTATTATATGTGATTTTAGGGTCCCCACTTGATTTGATACAGGGAACCCACATTTACAAAATTATAAAATGAAATGGTGCTTCTTAAAGGGTAAAGACATAGAAAATTTACAAGAATATTTCTCGGTTTCACTTGTGTTTGAACTGAAGATGATACTTGGAAAATAATGACTCTAATTAAATGAATTTTTTTAATTAAATTCTATTCTATTGGGATTATTATGTTTTTTATTGTGTTTTCAGAGAAACCTACTGGTCCTTTTCCACATAAAATTCAATTTATTTAGGTTAAATAGGCTAACTCGGTCCA
This sequence comes from Viscum album, assembly GCA_963277665.1. Classification (NCBI taxonomy): domain Eukaryota; kingdom Viridiplantae; phylum Streptophyta; class Magnoliopsida; order Santalales; family Viscaceae; genus Viscum; species Viscum album. The sequence goes on from OY728163.1 coordinate 317,907,321, forward strand.
CTGTAAGAGGGTTAACTTGGTTTAGGAGGATTAGTTTTTAAGGAATATGTTGTGCCAGTTGAATAAGAAATGATTAGAAAATTATAAGAGGAATGTCTATGATCCAAAGAAGAAGTTCTAGTTAGAGGAGTTTGAGATTTTTTTCATCTTGATTATTTATATGGAAGTGTATTAGGTTAATGGATATTTTCCGATGTTTAGGAAAGTGTGGAAGTGGTGGGTATTGTATCTTACTGAGATAAAGGAAGGAAATGTTTCATGGGATGATTTATAGTAGCAGTTTGATACCGAGTTTCAATTTTCAATGATGAGAACGTTGAGGATAAAGGAGAATATCTCTATTTAGTGGGGGAGCCTAAGTGTGTGAGATATTGAGATCAACTTTAAGGAGATCCTTCGATTTTCCCATGACCAATTTCTGGATTATTAGTATAAGAATCAGTACATGGAGGAGGTAATGTATCTCGTGTTTCAATATGAATTCCTCAAATTTTCATTTCCTATATTTGGAGATGTAGAAGAAGGATTAGGTGATTGAGAGGATTCATTCTGAACAAAGTACTTATTGAGATGGGATCCATTAGGGTTATCTAAGGAGTAGATCTATTGGTAGAGGATATTAGGAGTCCTGACCTTTAATATTTATTCTATATGGGAGTCATCCTCAGCAGTTTCCCTCTCATTTATTTGGGCCCATTAGTTCTTGTGCATGTACTAGGGGATATGAGTAAATTTTATTTAATTGTAGGGGATAATTTCATCCAAAATTCTAATTCCTAGCCATAATCTATGATTTTCAAGGTTTATGTGGTCAATTTTCATTTTATCCACAATAGAAACAATTTCTAGATTTCAAATTATAAAAAACTACATCAGATTTATAATTCATTGAGGCGAGATAGGGTAGGAAAAGGAAAAACTTTTGATGTTCCTCTCCCTTGAGGATAAATTGTTGAGTGTGGCCATGGAGAGGGTCGTCACTAATGGGGATAGAAGCTAGATGTGGACAACTTCATTCTATGTATTTTTCTGTTCCAGTGGAACTTGAAATCATCTGAGGTTAGATTTACTTATCATTTATATTTCTTTATTAATTGTTTGATTCTAGATCATTTCACTCCTTTATTACACCATCCTTGGACTATTCCATGAGACACGGGGAGGAGATGCATCCAATGCCCCTGGTTTTGACCACATTATTTAGAGATTAGAGGACTCTTTTTTATTTGTTCTAGTATTGTGAGATGATGATAGGTAAACATCAATAATTTGTGTATTTTTTTTTCTTCATATACAATTTAATACCAAAATTAGTTTAATTTTATGGTTATATTTGTTTACATATTTTGTTATTTCTTCTAGGGGAGAGTTTTGTTCTAATATAATAATGACCAACTTGTTGTTTTCATTTGAGAGTGGGAATATTAGACGGTTCGTAAATGTTCTGAGGTTATCCATCAATAACATAACAAAATATTACATCATTTTAGATGAATATTTAAAAAAATCAAAATAATATATATCCTTGGACTATAAAGATTTAGTGTATTTGGAGTCTGAATACACAATCAACTTATTTCTTAAATGATTCTCATCACCTTCCACAAAGTTCTTTATATTATCACCCATCTAGACATATCATACTTATATACTTCCATCAAAACAAGGGGAAGAATAATATAATAATGGGTGATCTCAAATTGCCTGTAAGGGTAAACATGGGAGATATCAATCATAAAAGAGAATCATACGATCTTAAATGTATTGTAACACAATCAAGTGAAATTTCCCAATATTCTAGATTCATACCCAGGACAGATGAGATCATACTCTATAAAATTATATCATATCCAAAAGCATGATTAATAAGGGTTTCAAATTAGTAATCATCATTCAAGGGTTGTAACATAGACCTATGGAATCCTAATCATAGGAAATCGTAATATTGTAAACATAACTATTTGTAGTCATATCCATGAATAATAATATAAGAATTTTTAGAATAAATCAAAATCACACATAAAAATGTGAACATAGATATTCATCATCATATTGTGTGATAATATCTAGTAGAAATCATTATCAAGTATTAAAATGTGTACATAATTATTCTCAATCATGTCCATAATTATCATCATCAAATATTGTGAAATCTATATCACTTTACCCATTGTATTTGGGGGATATAACAAACTTTCCCATCACATAAGGAAAAATATCCATATGTATTTCACATGATCATAAAAACACTCATTAATTCCATAAAAAATAACCCATGGTAAGGAAATGAGTTTTATAAACATTTCATCATAACATAATTAACTCCTGGGAAAGAAACAAGTTTCACAGAAAAATCCTTAAATAATTATCATTATAATACATCCAGATAATGAAATTGGAAGCCATAACATGATTATATCACCAGTTATGTAAGGTAATACTTAAATTTTGTTAACATAGAAGAACAAAACCATTATAAGAGAATTTAAAATTTTCTATAAAATCTAAAAAAAATCTCTTTTCATTCAGGTTTTTTAAAAATTTAAAATTTCTAAATTATTTTAAAAATTATTTTCCATGAAAATAACCATGTAAACCTATAAAGTATAATTGAAATAAATAAATATTCATGAGTTTAGGAAAATCCATTTGGGTATTAAATGTGAAAACAAATATTCCTTTCACACTTTTTTTGTAATAATTCATAAATAACCAGTTCAGAAAACAATATAAAGATTTATTTTTAAAACATTGGATTGAAAGTAAAATATGGTAGAAAATGAATTTTACAATTATTGTACCATATAAAATAATATTCTTGAAAACATTTTAAATAATGTATACATATAAGAATGATTTTTTCAACCAAAGAGAAAATATGGTCTGTTTTTCTTATAAACATTACCTTGATTATTTTAAGTAAAAAAGAGAGAAAATGATACTATTGAATAATAATTTAAGTAAGAACCATAGGTGAATAAAATATATTGGGTATTAAGGATAATTATTATATAATTTTCATTAATGAAAATTTAATATAAATAATACTGAAAAGAAATGAGGCAGTAACATAAATCCATTAACTCAAGAATTTCTATTCTTGGTATGCATTAAAACATCCTGTATAGTAAATATAGATTTATTAGGAATATATTTAAAAATAATTTTCATATATAACATACTATTTATAATTCCTTTATAATTTTTAATTATCCTTTTATTAATAATTTTAACACTAAAATTAACATTCGAGTGAAAATTGTTCTATTTTCTATGAATATTTTTGTTTGATGGTTTTGGTACTTAATTCTTGTTCATGGTTTCATCATCCAAAAAATCTTAATCATGACATATGAATAATATTTTTTGAATACCCGGAATTTCCATGAAAGTTTTTTTTGTAAATAGTTGAGAATTTTACGAGTCCGCAGTTTCTGACGGCACGCGATTCTGAGGCCCGGAGTGCCCAGAATGATCCGTAAAAGTTTTGTTAAGCTTAAATTTACGCGCGTATATAGTTGTCCTGAAAAAGTGGAATAAATCTTAAATAGTTACTTGGATAAGAAATCTGAGGCCACTGTTGCGCTCAAGATGGCGGGTTTACCCTAGCCGTGACTTAAGTCTAGTCAGCACGGGCCACCTGTGAGAAAACCCAAAAATGGCATAACGGTAAATAAAATAATTAAATAAATTTATTTTATTTTTCAAATTCTTATAAATCACAAACGTTAACTTGGATTAAAAATATGAGACCACCGTTGAACTCGTGACGGTAGGCTTTCTTTATGAAGATACTAACTTGGGTCGGTGAGGGCCACCAGAGAAAGTTAGTTTTTGGCCCCAAATAAAATAATTAAGTGACAATTATTTTATTGTAAAATTCATAACTTTTAAATGGTAAATTGGATTGGAAATCCGAGGTTACCATTAGGTTTGTTTGGGCGTGTTTCACTTATTCAAAGCCTAACCTCGACCACAGTGGTTCGAGGGTGGCTATTAATAATTTTCCGATCTTTGTTTTAGGTACGTTCAATAAATGTGCAAGCAGTCTTTCATAACTTTTGAATTGGTGCTCAGAATTGAAATCTGAGGGTACTGTTGAACTCACAATGCCGGTATTCACTTATGGAGACCTTCACCTCGACCGCAGTGGGTCGAGGGTGAAAGATATATTTTGGTTTTTTTCGTGAAAATAGAAATAAAATTAAATAAACTTTTATTTTATTTTTAGCCTTGAAACCTCCCATGTGTAGGTTTTGGTGGTGGGGACCACCTGATCCTAAACCCCCCAATTAAATTTCTAGAGGTGGGGACCACCCGAACCTCTTGAACTCCCCTTTAAGGGGACATAACCATTGGTATTCTTTACTTTAATGGTGCCACCTCCCATTAATTAATTCTGTCAATTAATTAAGCCTAGCCAACGATTAAATTATTGAGACACAACAATTTGGAAACATTTTCTTTTTGGGAGGATTTGGGTTGGCGAAGGAGAAACGGAGTTCTTAGAGATCTAATCTCTAACGAAGAATGCACCATCTCCAAAGAAGAGTGAGTATGAAGTTCGAGCCCGGGATGGGTGGCGTGTGATGGGCGCAATGTACGACGACATCTTTGAATTCTTCCTCACGTCAATGAACAAAAAACTCGAGGTAGGGGGATTTGAGTTATTTTAAATATGAGATTATACCTCCGTTCTTCATCATTCAAATTTCTGGATTGATGTGCCAAATGTTACCGCCATAACAAGAAGGGTTCGGACCGCACGAACACAGACCGACCGTCCACCTTAAGTTGATCTTGTTTGTTGACGATGGAGGAACGGACCGCGGCGAACAACGGCGGCCGGCGATGGGCCAACCGCGAAATAAATTGGTGGCGCAAAGTCCACTGGGTCTCCAAGAGGGCGCGACATTGCCTCGCTACACGGAGGAGAGACGCGGCCACAACGGGCCGCAGTGGAGGCGCGCGACGTCGTCGCGCCGCACAGAAGGTAGTAGGAAGCCACGACCAAGGCGGGCCATAGTGGAGGGGCGCGGTGTCATCGCGTCGCATTGGAGAAGACCCGCGGCCTAAGGTCGCAGTGGACAGGGGAGGGCAGCTGACTAAGCCGGCTGCCGGTGCATGCTACACAAGAGGGACCCTTCGGGTCCTGTGGTTACAGGGGTCGGCGCCATGCGCCAGCCGTTATGAACAAGGGGGGGGGCACCCCCCCCCCCCCACCCTCCCCACGGTGTGGATAGCCGGGCCACACAGCGAGCCTGGATGGGCCACACGACCAGCCGGGCCGGGCCACACGGCCAGCCGGGCCGGGCCACGCGGGCCGCCACCAGGCCGTGCGGGCCGTCCAGCCGGGACACTCCTTTGGGTTGGGCAACCCTTCGGGCCGGGCCGCCTTCAGGATGGGCCGCCCCCATGGTCCAGGACATACTTTCAGGCCGGGCCACCCCTTCGGACTGGGTCGGACCCACAGACCGGGTTGGACCCTGGTCCAGACCCAGGTCAGGTTGGGTCGGTCCGACTAGATCGGACTGGACCCCGACCCGTCAGACCAGAACACACATATTTGCCCATAACTCGGGCTATGGGTGTCCTGTCGACAAACTATCTAGGGAGATAGAAAGCTTGGAGCGAGACCGTTCTTTTGGCATACCCCACTTGAGGTTTGGACACAGTTGGGGTACGGTCGGGTTGGTTTGAACCTAAAAACCAACTGTGCCCCTGGAACGGAAAAGCCAATAACTCACAGACCGGGCGTCCGATTGATGTGTCGTCTATCGCATTGGGTTCCTTATGATGAGACAGAACTACACGATACATCAACTAGAGAATTCGTTGTAGTTGATGTATCGACACTTGACTCGAGGTGTGAACCCTCCTAGAATCGAGCGTGCTGTGTGTGGAAACCCTATGGCTGGCTGCAACTGAGATGATAGGATCCTATGTGGACTTACTACTGTACCATGATCCTCCATGGGTTCGACAGTGACGACATTGTACTAGGATCCTTCGTGGGTTCGACAACAACGATATTGTACTAGGATCCTCCGTGGGTTTGACAGTGACGGTACTGGACTAGGATCCTCCGTGGGTTCGATAGTGATGACTTCTATACCAGGATCCTCTGTGGGTTCGACAATGCTGATATTGTTCCAGGATCCTACGTGGGTTCGACAGAGGAGATGATTCAGTGGCTACGTCTAATCATCTCTACTCCTCTTCATGTGTTGTATACCTATGTATATTGAGTCTTGTCTTTCATTTGTTATCATCGAGATGATTGACTTTACTTCCTTTGTGGAATGGGTTGTGCTTGGGCTCGAGTGTTGGAGCCGGACTGTGATTGGTTACTTAGGTATATGTATGGTAATATACCTAAGTAGGGATGGTTGATACTTCATGATTGTATATTACTACTGTGGTTTATACTTAGTGGATTCTGGGAGACCTTCAGGGGTCTCGGGCTCCCTTACTGAGTATTGTTATACTCACCCCTGCATGAGCTTCACCCGCAACTTGTTGTGTTCTATGCAGACGATGGTCAGCAGTGATTAAGGCAGTGGGTGACAGACGAGAGGCTTCTTGGAGGAGGACTAGATGATACTTACTGCAGGGAGGAGTTGTTCGAGATCTGTACCTACCCTTCAGGTAGGAATCCCCGGGGGATGATCCAGGAGCAGTTTTTCCCTTTTTACTTGTACTTGAACTTGTTGTTCAGTTGGGTTTGTATACTGGCCCACTTACTTCCAGCACAACTTTCTATTCTATATTAGTACTTTTTCCTTATACTACTTGTGTTCAGACTGTGTGTGTTTCAAGTTTAAAAGAAATGCCTTCCCTTTTATCAGGGATTCACCTTTGGTGGTAGTCGCCAGCCCCTGGCCAATGGAAGGCGGGCTTGGGGTAGTCACGGCACGAGCCCCGAGGATGGGTCGTGAAAAATTGGTATCAGAGGAGTCGGTTCTACTACAGAACTTAAGACTCTGATCTGTCTTACTGTGAAGAAATAGTGTTAAGAGTATTGAGAGTGGTTTTCAGTCCAGGGAGTCCAATGTTGGTGTGGCGTCCGACGTATCCACACACTTGGACCCTGACTCCTGATTTCTGACTCAGTGCAAAAAAACACTGATTGCGAGTGTGATTTCAAGAGTCTTCTTTGTGAACTCTTTGAGTCATCTCACCAGGTATATCCTATTGAATGTGGCGCACCTGTTCCTTATCAGGATGTTGATGCGTAGACAGTCAGCTAGGGTTTCTGAGAGAGTACATGATGACGGCTCACCGAGTGATGAGGCTCTGGTTTAGGGCCCTCTTTCTTTGTTGGCACCATCAGGTGGTGTACCAGTAACACCACCACCCGTAGGTCGGAAGATACCCTTAGCCGCACTGGCGTACGGTGCACGTCGACTGAGCGCGTTTCATGAGTTCCAGTGGGAGAGGCCTCCGAGGTTTCGAGGTGAGACAGATTTCCAGGCTGCAAAGGACTGGATGGAGGCGATTACTGGAGTTTTCCACCTAGTTGAGACACAAGAAGAGAAGATGTTGATATTAGATACTAATATTTTTTAGTGTGTGACCATGAGGATAGTCTTCATAGTGATGAGATTTCGGTACTTGGACCATTTTTTGAGATGGTACCTTCGAGTAGTGTGCCAACTATATCAATGTTTTTCGGTCAGCAAACACTACCGGTGGTACTGGTAGAGGACACTTGTAGGCTTAGTGCCTTACATGTGTTTCAACACTATATATCCATCAAGTTCCAAGGTGATCCCGAACCACAGGCGGTTGAGGACTGGCTTGAGGAGGTGGCTGAGAGTTGTCTAGAGCTTATACAGTTTCGGCAGGATGACATGTCGGTAGTTGAGTATTCATCAAGGCATACTGACCATAACTCGTACTTGATGAATATGATGTGAACAGTGCTTTAGAGCTCGGAACTCTGAGCGAGGTGTGTTTAAGGACATCTGTGCCAGCACTTTTTCCTCTATGCATTCTTACTTTTGTTAGGGTGCTAGAGAGAACCTTTGTGGTTGAATGTTCATTGGCTGAACAGATAAAGCTAGTGAATGTTAGTAGTTGGAAAGCATAAAACTGGCACCAGTATAAGAGATTTGAGTGTGAAAAATGTTTTGAGAAGAGGAAGTGTTAAGGACAGATGAATCTGCAAGGCAAAAGACGTGGAAGCCGAGCTAGGAGAGCAGCATGAGGTGGTGAACATTTTGACATGTTACAACCACCCGCCTTTGTAGTCCCCACTAGGCTCAGGGATCTGGAGGGCTGGGGAAGAGAGTAGATGCATTCGGTCAAGGAGTTTGACCCAAGGGATCTAGGAATGATTTGAGGTACAGTCTCTGTCTACTAATAGCTTCTGTATCAATAGACATAGGTACCAATCATTCCTTCATTCCACTAATCTTGTCCCATACCTAAAGTTTCTGGTTAAGCCTTTAACTTGACCCTCATGTTTGAAGATACCTTTGGGAGGAGACTCGATAATCACCCTTATGCCGATGGTGTGATCTGACCTTGGAGGTGAGAGTTTAGGTTGGAACCTCTTGGTGGAAGCATCGAGGCCTTACGACGTTAGTTTGGGTATGGACTGGGAAACCACAGTTCATACCCAGATTGACTGTATTAGACAAAAAGGTTGTGGTTTATTTAAAATGTTGGGATGGGGTTTTCCTTGGTCGGAGAAAAGGAAAACCCATGCATCAAAGGATGGAATCATTCATATGAGGGTGCAGTCGATCACTCATGAGTCGGCCAGAGATACCTTTGTGCCAGACTTCTGCAGAGTTGCAGCACCACTATCCACTTTGGAGAAGAAGGGGAAACCCTCCAGGTGGTCGGAGAGATGCCAACAGAGCTTTCAGGAGCTGAGGCAGAGGCTGACTAGTGCCCCAATCTTGAGGCTTCCATAGGAAGCCGTAGGGTATGTAGTTTATTGTGATGCATCAGGGACCGGACTCGGCTGTGTCCCTTTGCATGAGCGAGCAATGATTACATATGGTTCTCAGTAGTTGAGACAACACGAGTAGAACTACGCTACCCCTGACCTGTAGTTAGCAGCAGTGGTCTTCGCTTTGAAGATGTGGTGGCACTATCTTATGGGAAAATGTTTTAACGTATACTCAGATCACAAGATTCTTAGGTATATCTTCTCTCGTGAGGACCTGAACCCGAAACAACGAATTTGGCTTAAGTTCTTTCAGGACTATGACTTAGAGATAGTCTATACTCCTAGTAAGGGGAATGTTGTAGTAGATGCACTCAGTTAGAGATCTGGTAAACAGCTGCTAGGCGAGATGACAGAGCAGTTGGCTGCTTTACAGATATCCTTTGTGTATAGAGATGGAGAAGCCTTCCTGCAGTCTCTTACAGTCACTCCCCCACTTCTTTAGTGAGCCAAGGAGGCACAGTTTGGGGACTCTGACTGTGAGACACGACATGTTCAAATATCCATAGGAGAGGCACCTGATGGATTTTCTGAAGGTGTGGAGCACGTCATCCTATTTAGAGAACGTACTATGGTGCCAGTGTCACTTTAGGAGGAATTTTTTAGGGAGTTTCACATATCTCCTTTAGCGGTACATATAGTAATGGTGAAGATGTAATAGGACCTTTGACGACATCACTGGTGGATATGTATGAAGAAGGAAGTAGCAGAGTTTGTCTCTTGATGCATCACTTGTCAGCAAGTGAAGGCGGAGAATTAGGTACTAAAATGCTTGGTTCAGCCTTTAGAGGTCCCAAAGTGGAAGAGAGATGAAATATCCCTGGACTTTGTGATAGGTCTTCCACGTACGTCCAGGGGACATGACTCTATTTGGGTGATCATCGACTGAATCACCAAGTCTTCCAACTTCCTACTAGACAGAGATGGTACGAGCTGCCATGAAGAAGGTGAAGGTCATCTAGGAGCGGATGAAGACTGTACAGATCAGTCAAAAGTCATATGCTGATAGATGATGGAGACCTCTAGAGTTTGAGGATGGTGACCACGTCTTTCTATGGGTCTCACCTCGACGAGGTCTACAGAGATTTGGCCGAGGAAAAACATTATCTCCGCGATTCATCGGATCTTTCCAGGTCCTTAGTAGAGTAGGCGGGGTGGCTTAATACTTATCTCTTCCACCTCAATTGCACCGGGTGCACGATGTCTTCCACGTATCTCAGCTGAGGAGATACGTGCACGACCATTCTCACATCATCGACCATGGAGAGCTGGACGTCGACGATGGGGTGACTTTCACGGAGGTTCCATTAGAGATTAAAGATCTACGGTAGTGGGTCCTACATGGAATGTCAATACCTCTGGTGTGGGTTCTTTGGCAGCACGGGAACCTCTAGGAGAGTACATGGGAGCGGGAGGCTCAGATGCATTCTCAGTACCCCCATTTGTTTCCTCAGTTCGAGTTGTATCTTACGGGGTTGTCAATCCCTGAGGTGGGGATAATTTAATGACCCGTAATTTCCATGGAAAGTTTTTTTGTAAATCCTTGGGAATTTTATGAGTCCGCATTTTCTGACGGTGCGCGATTCTGAGGTCCGGAGTGCTCAGAATGATCCGTCAAAGTTTTGTTAAGATCAAATTAACGTGCGTATGCATTTTTACAAAAAAAAAGTAGAATAAATACTAAACGGTTACTTGAATTAGAAATATGAGGCCACCATTGAACTCAGAATGGAAGGTTTACCCTAGGCGTGACTTAAGTTTAGTCATTGCGAGCCTCTTGTGAGAAAACCCGAAAATGGCATAACCATAAATAAAATAATTAAATAAAGTTATTTTATTTTTCAAATGCTTATAACTCACAAACAGTAACTCTGATTAAAAATCTAAGAAAACCACTGAAATTGTGAGTTTAGGCTTTCTTTAAACAGATACTAACTTGAGTCGGCGAGGACCACCATAGAAAGTTAGTTTTTTTTCCGCAAATAAAATAATTAAGTGACAATTATTTTATTGTAAAATTCATAACTTATAAACGGTAACTCAGATTGGAAATCCAAGAGAACCGTTGGGTTTTTTGGGGTCTTTTTCACCTAGGTAGAGCCTAACATTGACCAAAGTGGATCATGGGTGGCTATTAATAATTTTCTGAACTTTTTTTTGAGTACGTTCAGTAAACGTGCGAGCGGTATTTCATAACTTTTGAACTGGTGATCGAAATTGAAATTTAAGGGTACCGTTGAACTAGAAAAGCCGATATTAGATTATGAATACCTTCACCTCAACTGCAGTGGGTCGAGGGTGAAGGATAGATTTTGGGTTTTTTCATGAAAATAGAAATAAAATTAAAAAAACTTTTATTTTATTTTTATCCTTGAAACCTCCCATGTGTAGGTTGTGGTGGTGGGGACCACCTGATCCGAAACCCCCCAATTAAATTTATAGAGGTGGGGACCACCTGAACCTATTGAACTCACCTTTAAGGAGAGATATCCATTGGTATTCTCCACTTTAATGGTGTCAACTCCCATTAATTAATTCTGTCAATTAATTAAGCCTATGTAATGATTAAATTGTTGAGACACAACAATTTGGCGACTTTTTCTTTTTGGGAGGATTTGGGTTGGTGAAGGAGAAAGGGAGTTCTTGGAGAACTACTCTCCAATGAAGAACGAACCATCTCCAACAAAGAGAGAGGATGACGCTCGAGCCCGGGAACATCGGCGTGTGACGGGCGCAACGTACGACGACATCTTCAAATTCTTCCTCGCGTCAACGAACAATGAACTCGAGGTAGGGGGATTTGATTTATTTTAAATATGAGAATAAACCTCCGTTCTTTATCATTCAAATTTCTGGATTGGTGTGCCAAATGTTGTTGCCATAACGAGGAGAGTTCAGACCGCACGAACATGGTCAGACCCTCCCCCTTTGGTTGATCTAGTTTGTTGATGACAGAGGAACGGACCGCGGTGAACAACGGTTGCCGGCGACGAGCCGACTGCGAAAGAAACTGGCGGCGCAAAGGCCACCATGTCTCCAAGAGGGCACGACACCACCTCACTACGCGGAAGAGAGCCGCCGCCATGACGGGCCATGATGGAGGCGCCTGGCGCCGTCGCGCCGCGCGGAGGGCAGTAGGAGGTCACGTTCAAGGCGGGCTATGGCGGAGGGGCGTGGTGTCGTCACGCCGCGCCGATGGTGCAGGACTGTGGCCAGGGTGGGCCGCGGCAGGAGAGCAGGGGCGCGGTGCTGTCACGCCGTTTCGGAGAAGACCCACAGCCTAAGGCCGCGGTGGATAGTGGAGGGAGGCCGGCTAGGCTGGCCGCCGGTGCACATTACACAGGTGGGACCCTTTGGGTTCCATGGTTACAGGGGTCGACACCATGCACCGGCCATTACCAACAAAGCCCCCCCACACACACGGCATGGCAAGCTGAGCCACGCGGCCAGCCCACCAGCCAGACCCAATGGCCAGCCGCTTGGCCATGCGGCCAGTCGGGCCGAGCCCCACAGCCAGCCAGGCCGGGCCGCGCGGGCCGCGACCAGGCCATGCGGGCTGTTGGGCCAGGCTACCCCTTCGGGCCAGGCCACCCTTCGGGTCGGGCCACCTTCGGGACGGGCCACCCCCACGGGCCAGGTTTTACCTTCGGGCCGGTCCACCCCTTTAGACCGGGTCGGACTCACGAACTGGGTCGGACCCTGGTCCAGACCCAGGTCATGTCGGGTCGGTCCAACTGGGTTGGACCGGACCTGGGCCCGTTATAACCGGATACACCTATTCTCCCATAACTCGGGCTATGGGTGTCCTATAGAAAACTATCTGGGGCGCGAAAGCTTAGAGCGATATGGTTCTTTTGACATACCCCACTTGAGGTTTGGACGCAGTTGGGGTATGGTCGGGTTGGTTTGACCCTAAAAATCTACCGGGGCCCTGGAACAAAAAAGCCAATAACTCACAGACCGGGCGTCTGATTGACACGTCTTCTATCTTGTTGGGTTCTTATCATGAGACGGAACTACGAGATACATAAACTCGAGACATTGTGGTAATTGATGTATCGACACTTGGCTCAAGGTGCGGACCCTCCCTGAATCGAGCGTGCTATGTGTGGAAACCCTATGGTTGGCTGTGAATGAGATGATAGGATCCTATATGGACTTAATACTGTACCAGGATCCTCCGTGGGTTCGACAATGATAGAACTGTACCGGGATCATTCGTGGGTTCGATAGCGATGATACTATACCAGGATCCTCTGTGGGTTTGACAACGCTGATATTGTTCCAGGATCCTACATGGGTTTGACAGAGGAGATGATTCAGAGGCTACATCTAATCATCTCTACTCCTCTTCATGTGTTGTATACCTGTGTGAGCTGAGTCTTTTCTTTCAGTTGTTATCATTGAGATGATTTACTTTACTTACTTTGTGGAATGGGTTGTGCTTGGGCTCGAATGTTGGAGCCAGAATGTGATTGGTAAATTAGGTATATGTATGGGCATATACCTAAGTAGGGATGGTTGATACTTCCTGATTGTATCTTACTACTGTGGTTTATCCTTAGTGGATTCTGGGGGATCTGCAGGGGTCTTGGGGTCCCCTACTGAGTATTGTTATACTCACCCCTGCACGGGCTTCACCCTCACCTTGTTGTGTTCTGTACAGACAGCAGTCAGCAGTGATCAAGGCAGAGGGTGATGGATGGGAGGCTGCTCGGAGCTGGAATAGACGAGACGTACCATAGGGACGAGTTGTTCGATATTTGTACCTACCCTTCAGGTAGGAGTCCCTAGTGGACGACCCATGAGCTGTTTTTTTTTCTTTTTTACTTATACTTGTACTTGTTGTTCAGTTGGGTTTGTATACTGGCCCACTTACTTCCAGCATACCTTTCTTTTCTATATTAGTACTTGTTTCTTCTACTGCTTGTGTTTAGACTATGTGTGTTACAGGTTTAAAGGCAATGCATTCCCTTTTATCGGGGATTCGCCTTTGGGGCTAGTCACCAGCCCCTAGCCTATGGAAGGCGGTCTTGGGGTAGTCACAACATGGGCCTCGAGGACAGGTCGTGACATATTTATTCATTATAAATACTTTTATAAGAATTCATATAAAGAGTTTATAAAAAAGTGAATTACTTCACTTTGTGGAGATGATAGTCTATACGTAAACATGAGTGATGTTTCCACTTTTCGATGGATGGAACATAAGAAAAGTAAATAATAATTCAAATTTAAAAATAATTATTATATAATATAAATCATATATATTAATTAAATATATCATTATTTTCATCTGTTTAAAATATAAATGAAAATTGAATCACATCCCTTCGTAGAGGTGGTAGTCCACATGTACACATGAGCATTGTTATCGGTTTCCAATAGATTGGAAGGTAAGAAGGTTGATAGTATATTATAATAATAGAATAGTAATTATATCATAAAAAATATATATTATCATTAAATCCAACAAAACAACCAACCCTAAAATATATTGAAGTAAAATGATTCATATCGCTACATGGATGAGGTAGTCCACACGTACACAAGAGTGATACTTTCATTTCTCATTTGATGGAAAATAGGATAAATATTATTTTATTATTATCATATTATAATATAACTATATTTATGATAATATATTATTTATTTTAGGAATTATAGATCAAATTTGGTGCAAGTAAAAGAAGAAATAAAGTTTGAACAAGTTGGTTAATACGATTACCACTTCTTTAAGGACCTTCTTTGGCATAAATGTTAAGCCTTCATAGAATGGTATTAGGGTTAGAACAGAAGATCAAGAAAAAAGGTAATGAATCTGGGATGGTTTTGGGTAGTTATTAGTAGGTCTAAAAGGATCATATTTTATGAATAAGGGAGGAGAATAAGTTCCCTATTATAAGTAAGGGGAGGGACACCCATAGAACTACATAAAAGATTTAAATAATAAATTGTCACTTTTTTGTGAAAGTAAAAAACAATGATAGAAATTAGAAGGTAGGATAGGATATTATTCAAATATACTCAATAAATTATATTTATACATGTTTACATGTAATTTATACCCATATATCTTAGTTTAACCGTTGATAAACTAGTTTGAACTTGAACCGTGGTAATATTTTTAATGTTTTCTACTACTCATTCTGACAAAAAAATAAATTAGCCCTATTAAATTATAATAATTATTATAATTAAAAATATTGAATCTAATTTAAAGTATTAATTTTTATTATTTTCATAAATTCATTTTATAATAATTTCAAAAAACAAAACAAAACAATTTTAAGAAAAATGAATTTTTAAGAATAAAACAGAATTTATTCTTATTCCGTTCATAGTAAAAACCATTATACGAATATTAAAACATTTTAATAAATTTTATTTTATAAAAATAAAATTACAATTATTCATAAATATATTAAAATTAATTTATTAATATAAATCCACATTGCATGCATAAAAATAGTTTTTCAAAAAAACAACTCTTTTTTTACTTTCAAATGCTTTTATTTTCATTTTATACCAATTAATAACCAATGAATTAATTCTATACATATGTAAACAATAAATTTTAATAGTTTAGTTTATATCAATCATTCCATACAATCTAACACCGAGGTTATAACTATCACATTAAATAATAAAAATAATTTAATAGTATATTTTGGTTATCTTAAACTTAATGTTGTGTGTAAAGAATGCTATCAATGAAATTAAATTTATATAAAGAGAAATACATTATAAAATATAGGGGTGTCACATTATTAACCATTATAATAATTTATATCTCAAAATTATATCACTTTTGTATAAATAATTGAGGATAATTCTTCTTCATCACATTATAGAGTTCGCATAAATCTTCCTCAAATATATGGGTTTTCCATAGAAAATTAAAAATACGAGTTGTCTTTTTCACATCACATTCACTCCTCAATACAGAATCTTCACTGGTTATTCCTCATAAGAAATTTAATTCACCAATGGTACAATCTTTGAGTTTATTTTATGTATTTTATTAGGTATTTACTTCCCCATGAGAGATGTATGGAACACATCGTAAACTTGATATAGATTTGGTGGAATCACCAAGGGATATAAAATTGTACCAATACAATAAAAAATTTCTAAGGGACCAATATATCTTGTGATTATCTTTCCATTATTTTTATTTATTATTACTTTATTCCATATATAGATTTATTGAAATAACTTATCACCTACTTATATATCTACATCTCACCAATGATTGTCAGCATAACATTTTTGCCAAATCTATTAGGCATGTATGTGCTATTGGATGTATCTACATTTATTTGTAACTTCCACGACTATATCAGGTGTCAAAAGATTTATTTTTCTAATATAATCCCACCATATTGAATTTATACACGTCCTTCCATGTATGGATTTATATGTATCTATCTTAACGGTTGGGTGAAAGTTATTATTGTACAAAAAATCTACCAGATAAAGGTCTTGATCAAAAACACCTTTAAAATCCATAAAACATGATCTAAAAATATCTTCAAAGGCATGAATGGTCCTCCCAGAGTAGAAATATATTTGAGGATGATATTTAGTTATAAATTCCATCTCTGTATTCAATTATAGTTGAAGACTACACTATAACATAGGGGAAAACCTTGGATACCAATCAAATACAATAGAATATAGTACTCCATTACACCTTACTAATTATTTAATTTATATACATGTAAGATGATCAATAGAGAAATATTGTAGTATTATAATGAAACATGATAACTTCATAATGTTGTTTACTAAAACAAAAAATAAAATTGTTCCCTTTAGATGTTTTGTGGAGTCCAATAATGAAATCCATGGTAATATTTTCCCATTTCCATTTTGGTATGGGTAATGTTTGAAACATCCTCTTAGACTTCTATCTCTTAACCCTAAATTTTAGAAATAATCATTATAAAGATATATACTCAAAAATTTCCCTTTTCAAGTTATTCCACCAAAATATACTCTTTCACAAATCTATACATAATCATACTTTTAGGATAAATAGATAATTATGAACTATTGGATTCATCTGAAAAACCTATATACAAGTCCGGTATTGATGGGACACATACTTGGTTCCTAAACCTTATCATTATATCCAAATCATGGTTGAACTTTGGAACATTTATCTCATTATTTTTTAATTCCACATCCTCCTTCTATTCCACTTTAATCCTCACATGGATGAATTGTTAAACATTAATATAATAAAGATATGATTTGTTCCATTTCCTTATGATTTGAAGGTCTATATTATAAATATCTATAAATATTATATATAATTAAATCATCAACATGGTTAATCTATCATCTTATTTTTAGATTGGATATCGGCCACCTTTCTTGGCTTCCCCGGGTGATAATGTATTGACTAGTCATAATATTTTTTTCAAATCTAACCATCTCCTTTGGAACATATTCATTTGTTTCTAAATGAATATATACTTCAAGATTTTAAGATAAATAAATAAATATCATATATTTCACCATCAAGATAATTACTTAATATTTTAAATAAAGAAATTACTACCTTCATCCATAAATAATAATTTGTGTAATTTTTCTCAGGAATTTTCAATTCACATGAGGTACATGTTATCACAATTTCATTCATCATGAGGATTAATTCTAATTTTTTTTAAATGAATCCCTATTGAACATATATCCTTCTATATTGTATCTTAGTTTTATAATGGTTACACTATCCATCCTTCTTTTTAACTCCATGAAATTTTCATCACATTCACAATTCCATTGAAACTTGTCTTCCTTCCATGTCAACTTGATTTTTGGATTAAACAAGAATGATTAATCCCTCACAAGGCATAAATATTATCCATCCAACTTAAGAAAAATATAGATATAAGTTACCATGGTTTTTCTAACCCAATATTCAACAGCTTATTTATTTGAAGGACCTACTGATATACCCTCGATTGAGATTATATAACCCAAGAATGGAACTTTTTGTTGAAATAATTCACACTTGATTAATTTTTCATACATCTTCTCCATTGTTAAGGTCTTAAATTCAAATATAAAATGATATTTATGCACTTAATTACTCATTTAATATATATGAACATAATATATAAATACTACTAGAAAATTATCAAGGAAATCTCTATGGACTCTATCCATTAAATCCATGGAGATGGTGGGGAAATTGGTAAGTAGAAATGAAATCACTATAAATTCAGGAAGAACAAACATAATAAGAAAGGATATATTATGAATACCCTCATTATTGGCCCAAATTTTATGATATAATTAATAAAGTAAAATAATTGAAAAGTATTTATCTCTGTGAAGTATATTAGACAAGTCCTCAATACAATGTAAATGATACTTGTCCTTGATATTTATATTTTTATGTTCATGATTATTAGTTAAAAAACATTAAACCAACTTTCTAATTAATGAAAAGAATAGGTGAACTCCACTATAATGAAATTAGGAACATGAATCATTTATCAAGATTCACCAAGAGTTACTAATTTAATTCCCACAACTCAATCTGAGAGATTATATATAGTTTTTTTGAAATAGGTGTAGAATCATTTATAAGTTCTATTGAAAAAAAAACATCAAAATTTGTGGAAATAATAGGAAATTTTTAAAGAAATACTTCAGAATAATCCCAAACAATA
Source organism: Viscum album (assembly GCA_963277665.1). Classification (NCBI taxonomy): domain Eukaryota; kingdom Viridiplantae; phylum Streptophyta; class Magnoliopsida; order Santalales; family Viscaceae; genus Viscum; species Viscum album. The sequence goes on from OY728163.1 coordinate 317,925,969, forward strand.
GGAATATATTCAATTTTGAGTTTCTCCCTAACAATTGGAGATAAATATCCCTCATTAATAGGTAGTATGACTGTAAAATGAATGTAATTTCTATTATAAGTTCATATTCATTCTCATTTTCATAGATGGTCATAGGTTCATTTAGAATATTAAATTTTATTTACTTATTCATTAAATTTATATAGAATCTATTTAGATATATCTAATCAATACTCAAAATCATATCAAATTTCCCTACAAGATAAATATAAATATTTTCATAGGTAACATTCTTATAAACATTACTATAGCATTTCCAACTTTGGGATGGAGGATAAGTGTTCCTTAACTATCATGATTCAATTTAGTGATTTAAATAACATATTAACTCCCTTAATCTAGGATTTAACCATTAAATTATGTCATAGACTTGGATTAATCACAATTTCCCCACACATAAGACATTGAACTATTTGTGGTTCTCTAGGTTGAACTTCATTTCTGTGCATTTAACTCTTCATTTTTTCGTAGAAATTAGTTTCTTTATTCCGTTATATTCAACACATAAAAAAATTCATGATCCTTTGAGACATTTACCTAGGATATTCTTCCCATATTCTTATCATGTAGGAATTTGAATCTTATTTCTTCTATTATATTCATGAAACTACATTTTTATCTTATTAGGTGTATCAAGAAACTCACCCAAGCTGAGGTTTTTAAATATATATCATTATAAATGGTTAGGAATAATCATTTGACTTCACATTATAGATATAATTTCATTTTTTTACTATGAATATGGTCATTACATTAGTTTTCACATTCATTGTTCACATTATCCCTCTTGGTTACAATTATTTACTAAAACCAAAAACCCAGTGTGAGTATGAAACATTAATAGTTAGATAATGTAATCATGTGATTATGAAAAACATTATAATTTTGTTCTAAATTATGAAACCTTATTTCAACCAACGAATAATTAAATCCATATCATATCACATTGTATTATCATAAGCTTTCATAGGTTCTAATATCTTATTCATCATAAGAATCCATAAATAAAATATGAATTAACCAAAACATAACCCCTGAGAGGGTTTAGATAGGTGTGCAGTCTTTGGCCCACTAATTGTGAATTTGTGATGATTGAGTTAATACACAATTAGATCATTTCATTTTTGTAACACCTAGGTTAATATGCTACACTAGTACATCCACCTTCCAGTATCTAGATATGGATGTATTTTCTAGTAAAATCACACAATAACTACTTTACTAATGCTTCAGTATTTTATCCCACACTTAGACTCATCCCAAGGGTTTTCAACAAAGTTCTCTAATTATAAAATCTAAAAATAACTAAACCATTACTTGATTCCAACTAAGGTGACCCAATCATAACATATATAAATATTGAATCATTTTAGCATAATATTCAACACATTTCAACATAATACACTCTCAAAGACTGTAATGTATAAGTGTATTTAGAGATTGGATACACAATCAACTTCTTTTTTAAAATATTTTTAATATCTATAAAAAACTTCTTCATATTATCCCCTTATAGATATTTCAAACTTATAACATTCCATCAAAACCCAAGAAATGAAAACATAATAAATCTTTAGCTCAGATGTTGAGTAATAGTAAACATGGGAGATATCAATCATAATAGAGGATAAGATGATCTTAAGGGAAAGATATTATAATCAATCCAATGTTATCAATATATAAGATTCATACCCATAAAACCTTATATTTTATTAAAAAACCTATCATATATAGATGAATTATTAATAAGGGTAATCATCATTCAAGAGTCATAACATAGGCAGGTGGCATTATAATATTTAGAAATCATAATCTAGTCAACATAGTTATTCTCAATCACGTAGATATATAATATTATGATTATAGCTAGAATTAAAAATACACACACATAAAAATGTGAATATGGTAATTTTCAATCATGTCCACAAATATTCTTTGAGAATAACTACTATCAATCATACTAACTCATCAAAATGTGAACACATCTATTCAAAATCACACCTAACCTTGTTACCATCAACTAATGAGATATCTATATGAAATTACCCAATGATTTGGAGACATATAATGGACCCAAAAATTACATAATTAAGAACACACATATGTGTGGTATAAAATCATAAAAAACTCATCAATTAATCATAACATAACATGTATTAAGAAAATAGGTTTCACAAGGATTTCTTCATAACTTCACTAACCCATGTGATAGGAACAAGATTCATGAAATCATATTTAAATAACCATATTAATTAGACATAGTTAGAATAAAATTGGATGGTATCATAATAGTATATCCCTAGTTATTCATAAAAATCGTTGAAGGATTTCTAAATAGAATAAAAATACCTTTATAAGAGCGTTTGAATATTTCTTGAAAAACCTTAAAAATACCCTTTTATTTCAAGTACTATAAAATGTAAAAATTCCCAAAAATATTGAGAAAAAAGTTTTCTTTGAAAATAAACTTGTAAAATGATAAATAAATCTTAAAATAGAAGAATAGTTATGAACGTCTAAAAATCCGTTCATGTGGTAAATGCTAATATTAAGATTCATTTCACAATTCTTTTAAGAGGTCATAAATAACAACTTCCAAAAACTTTGTGAAAATTCATTTTTTAATCCTTTGAAAGGAAATTAAAATATTTTTGAAAATTAATGTAAACAAAAATTTCATCATAAAAAATAAAATTCTTGAAAACGTTTTAATGAACATAGACATGGAAGAAAAAATATATTGGCCAAATAGGAAATAAGATCGTTTTTTCATAAAATAATTTTATCCATAATTTTAAGTATAAAAGGTACCATTAATTTAAAATTTAATGAATAAATAGAGTATAAGAAAATAATTTTTTTTAAATTATAATTCTCATATAATTTCCCTCAATGAGAATTTAACATAAATAATCCCAAAATGAAATGAGATTGTACCGTAAATACCTTACCTCAAGCTTTGTCCAACTTCGTATTCATTAAAACATCATGTGTAAAAAAATTATTTATTATATATATAAGAATAATATTCATAAATTAATTAATATTTATAATTCTTTTATAATTTTTTAATTATCATTTTATTAAATGTTTCATCATTAAAATGAACAATCGGGTGAAAATAGGTTTGTTTTCCATGCATGTTTCAGTTTGATGGGTTCGACACTTACACCTTGGTCATGGTTTCAGAAAATATATAATATTAATCATTAAATTAGTATCATATTTATTCGTTATATACAATTTTATAATAATTCATATATATCGGTGAAGAAAAATGACTTACATCACCTCATGGAGACGGTCATCTGTATGTATGCACAAGTGATGTACACCCTTTTCGATAGATGGAATGAAAGAAATTAAAATAATAATTAACTTTTCTAGAATAATTATTTTATCATAAATATCATATATATTAATTAATATTATCCTTATTAAAATCCATATAAAAAATTTATAAAACAAATTACTTTACTTTGTGGTGGTGGAAGTCTGCACGAGCAATGTTATCATTTTCCAAAAGATGAAAAGATAAGAAGGTAAATAACATATTATAATTTAATAATAATAAATATTTTATAAATATCATATATAGAGATAAAATCCATCATAATAACCATCCATGAAGCATGGTCTTGGAAAATGAACTATATCACTATGTGGAGGTGATAATCCACATATACACACAAGTGATACTTTTATTTCACATTTTATGGAAAGGTGGTGAAATATTATTATCCGATAATCATAATAAAATCTCACTTTATTGATGATACATGATTTATTATGTTATGATGGATACAATAGATATAGAGAAAGTGGAAGAGGAAATAAAATTTGAAACATTTGGATAAGACATTTCCTCTTCTTTAAGAGATATCCTTTGGAATACACCATAATATTTCTTAGAGTGATCTTAGAATATAAACCCATACTTTACATACATTAATATTTCATAATTTTATATTACTATTCAATAAATTTTATAATAATACATGATTTATTAACATAAAGGTTTAATGTCATTGGAAACTTAGATATATAAACAACTAGTACATAAAATATCTACAAAATCTCACACTAAGTTCTTCACAAATATTACCCTTATTAGACATATCATAATTTAGAACCTCTCTTATTATCATGAGGAAAAAGAGACTTCTGGATGGGTGAGATTAAATGGTCATTATGGGTAAAAAATAGGTAGATTTCAATGATAATTTTAGTTTAACGTGAGAATATGGGTATGAGAACATGATATTAAAAAAATAAAAAACATAGTTGTTAATTAATAAATCATAATAACGAGTCTTATAATGAATCTTGGTAGTTCAAAAGACAAGAATCATAAAGAAATCAATGAACATGAACCATGAGATCATAAAATTGGAAAAATATCATGTTATTAAAGAGGTGTATAAAATGTGAATAAGAATAATCATAGAAATATTATGTAAAGGATACCCAAAAAGACACTCATAATATGTTAGGATTGGGATAACTGCAAGTGTACCTACTTTGAGATTGGGATAACCTTCCATGCATCTTATTTTGAGCTCATGATAACCTCCCATATACCATGTTTGAGCTCATAAAACATTAAAATTTACCCAATTAGTTGTAAGTATATATAATTTTGGCCCTAACCATCATATATTCATAATAATTTATATTTTTACAACATAAAACATTCATCATAACATTATATCATAACCCATGGAAAATAAACAAGTTTTGTAAACAAATCATATTTATAATAATAAACTATACAAATAAATAATAAGTATGATATTACTAGACAGATCATTAGTAAATAATATGAAACATCAAATGATGTTAAAATAGGTGAAAATACCTTTAAAATATCGCTAGAATATTTCCTGAGAAAAATGACCTTTTCATTTCGAAATCACTTACTTAAAATATAAAAATTTCTAAAATATTATGGAAACAATTATCCATCAAAGTAACTATAAAAACTTATAATGAAAGCCCAAATAAATTTAGTGGTAATGAAAGTTGGAAATTACATTCATACTATGTATGTTAAAATAATTATTCCTCTCACATTTTTGGTAGAAAGTTAAATGTAACTCATTCAGATAACAACAAGAATGTTTTTTTAAACATTTTTATGAAAATAAATACATGGTAAAAAACATAATTAAAACAATCATATAAAAGTGGTAAAAATTTTATAGAATTTTTTTAAAGTAAATATAGGCATGTATGAAAATTAACAATTACTAAATAGAAAAATAAAGTTAGTTTTCCTTAATAGAATTCTTTCAATATCATGAGTAATTAAAGATAGGAAAATGAAAGTAAAAAAATGTGTTCTTTAAAAATAAAAATAGAAGAATAAAATTCATTATATTCATGAGAGGTTGATCATGGATTCTCATAATTATAAACTTAATCATAAACAACCCGGTTTAACATTGCGACTATAACATAAAACACCTACGTTAAGTTCTCTATATATCTCCCTTAGATCCATTCTTAATACCCATTAGAATGATTTTTTAATAATAAAAAAAAATATAATTCATGGATAGGAAAGATTATAAGATAATTGGGTAGGGTTTTTGTTAATAAATGTGGATTAATGTGTTGTAAAGAAGGGAAATTTGGGGTGTCCTTTAATATATAGGGGAGAGTACAATCTTGGTATTTTATAAACGAATAATATATAATAATGTGATAATCAACCAAAGTAGTTCCAAATAGACAAGTATTTAAAGTAAATATAATAAAGATTTTACATATCAGGATAAAATAGGATTTAGATAATTATAATTGATGATCATACTCTTGTCTCTTGGTTTAACCTCTCAGTAAACCCATTCTAACCTTAACCGTGGAAACAAATTTTAACTATTTTTACAATTTATTGCAACCAAAAATAAACTTGGAATCACTAACTAATTTTTATATGATGATTTAAAATATATATTACAATTTATCAAAATAAATTACAATAAGGGGTAGAAGTTAATTTTAAATTAAACCATAAAACTGTGATAAAAAGGATTTTCTATAAAAATGCATTTTTAAGTATAAAAATGATTTTATACAAAATTTTAAAACAATTTTTCTTCCAATTAAATTAGTGTGATTATGTTTAATAAAAATGAACTAATAATGTTTTAAAATTATTTCAAAATAAAATGGAACTTTATAAACACATGAATAGACAAGGCTATTTTCTATAAAATTTGTATTTTTCACTATTCACGGAAAAAATTAATCTTTTTAGAAAAATTATACAAATTTCATCTTAATTCAATATTTATATTTTAATTTCAAAAATTATATCCCACTTATAATATAAAATTTATAAATGAGATAGAAATTAATTATAATATTTGTACACAAAATATAATAAAGGCCATTTTTGAAGAAAATTATTTTTGAAGCCTAAAATGCCTTTATTGGAAATTTAGTAATTATTTATTATGAATTAATCAATAAATTTACATTCAATAAAAAATTTATACATATTTTTCATAATTTATTTAATATTTTTTATGCCTTCCAATCCAATAACTTTGTTATAAAGGTATATTATATCATGGTTCTTTGAGACTCGAGGTAGCGTATAAATCATACAATATAATACTAAATGTTTATTTAAAAAGAAATAAAAATAAAATATCATGGTGTTACACTTAGGGTGATACCATTAGATCAAATATGATGGTAATGAATATATTTAGGTTTTTAGGAAGGTCTTTCCAGATCTAGAATTCTCAAATTCTGTGAATATAGAGGAGAAGATGTTCCCTTTTATAAGTGTGGGGAGGGACACACATAAAATTACTTAAAATAATAAAATAATAAAATCTAAATTTATTATAAAAGTGAAAAAATGTAAATGAGTTCAAATATAGTGTAATATAAGGTTTAAATATTTATAACCAATAATATTTATACATTTTAAATGGTATTTTTACCCATAACTCTCATTTTAACCACATAGTAAACCCATTTTAACAATAACCATTGTAATAATTTTTTTTAATTTTACTATTAATTAGGACCAAAAATTAAGTTGAACCTTTTAAAATTAATAAAAATTTTGATTCTATATATAAAATCCATTTTCAAGATTTAATTTCTATTATTGGTATGATTCCATTTGAAAACATGTGCACAAAACACAGTGATAATGTTTCTAGTGAAATACATTATTATACATAAATGTAATTTTATTATTGTTATTTTCATAGTAAAAACTATTTAAATGAATGTTAAAATATTTTATTGAATATATAATCTACATATTTAATTAAAAAAAATTATTAATAGAGATTAATTTAATTTATTATGATAAAAACACATCTCATTATTAAAAACATTTTCTTAGCAAAACATATCTTTTTTACTTTTGAAATATTTTATTTTCATTTATAACTAAATAATAACCAATGAATTCATTTTATTAATGTGTAAAATATAAATTTTCATAATTTAGAGGGTCCTATTTTTACCTTCTAATCCAATGTATTGGTGAAATATTTTGCATTAAATAATAAAAATTAAATTGTGTATCATGATTCATATAAACTCATAGTTGTGAAGAAAGAAAGATATCATAAATAAATTATATAAAGATAAATATATAAAAAATCATACGGTATTTCATATTCAAAGACATCTTGGTCTCATTTAATAACATTTACATTAGTTTAAGTGGATTTATAGATAGTGGAGTTCCCTAGTGTTATTTCGAAGTTTCATGATGTTTTTCTCATGACAGATGTGGCTTTAACTCATCGAAGTGACATCAAATTTAGGATAGTGTTTCATCCTAGTGTATCACAAATTTTAATGGATCCTTATTAGATTCCACCTTCCAAGCTGTGCGTGCTAGAGATTTAGGTTAATGGCCTGAATTTGAAGGGATTTCTCTAGACCAATGTGTCATCATTGTTTAGTCCAGTGTCATTTTCTATGAATGAAGATGGTGGTCTATAATTACATATAGACTATAAATAATTTAATTGGGTAGAAGTCAAGAAATGTTACCCTATTATGAGGATTTATGGTCTATTTAACAAGTATAAAGGAGACAATTGGTTTGAAAATATATATCTACAGTTAGGATGTCATCAGATGTGAGTGAGGGAGGATGACATTATAAAGAAAGATTCCAGGTGTTGTTATGGAAACTTTTACGTCTTGGTCATTCCCTTAGGTGTTACCAATACCCAATTTTTTTCATGGGCTCATGAAATCTATGTTCCAAAAGGTGTTAGATTCGTTTTTGGTCATGTTCATCAAAGATATCCTCATATAATCGAGGTCATATGAGAAGAATACTAAAAACATTAGGGACTTTATATAGGTCCTTTGACACCATAAAATTTATGTGAACATACATCAGTGTATGTTTTGGATTTAAGAGGTTCCCTTACTTGGATATGTGTTGTCTTGTTAGAGAGTGATAGTGGATCTGTTTAAGATTAAGGTAGTTTCTTAGGATGTAACCAATAATCTTATAGAGGATTAGAGTTTCCTTACCCTTAGATACTATTATAAGAGGTTGATATTAGACTTATCTTAGGTTGTAACACTATTGATTTCCATAACCAAGAAATAATAGGATTTATTATAGTATGATCTATGCATGTAAACTTTTTACTACTACAAGAAGAGGCTAATTAGTGTTCATGTGATTTAGCTTCCGAAAGAGGGAGTGGTGTTTGATATTTTATATGATCCTACCCATTTAGGATCAGGTTACATTTTGTTGTAGTGAAGAGTAGTGATATCATATGGGTGCATGTAATTATATACCTAGGAATATAGATGTGTCACCCGTGATATCAAGTTGTAATTGGTGGGGTTTTATTAATGTTTTGATTACATTACCTCATCACAGAGAGAATTTAAGTATTTTCATATAAAAAAATCATAAGATATGTTTTCAATGAATGGTTTATAAATATGAAAAATTATAGGTGGATTTAATTTCTATAGAATTACAAATTTTAGATCTTATATACAAAATTTCTTTTGGATTTGTTAAGATTTAATTGTGTTTTTTTATACAATATATGTAAATATTTATTAAAGAGTAAATTAGTAGCTTCCATTATACATTGAAAGGATAATAAATATCATATTGGAATGTGATGGTGAAGCATATTCCCAAAGTTTTTAATATATAATAATAAATTTGGTTTCTTTAAGAACAAAAAATCACCTAAAATTATTTTTGAGATTATAATTATTTCAATTACTAGTACCAAATATATTGAATAACCATTTACAATAGCTATTAAATGATTTAGAAGAGCCTAGATAGTGTGGAAATTATTTTGTAATATTTAAAGAAATAATACTAGCTGATGTTTTGAGGAATTTTGATAAACTATACAATGTATATAGAGATTTAATGTTTTAGAAATTATTATAAAAACACATTGGATAAGGTTTTGAGAATATTGAATAATCCCTTGAACCATTTTAAGATTTTATTTATTTATTTAAAAAAAATTGGATTTTAGAGTTCACATAATATTTTTTCATGTTTTGAAATTGTATATATTTGGTTTGTTAGAACTAAAAATTTGGTAAGTATTAGAGATTTTATATGACATTAAATATTTCATTTGACTTATGAATGATTATGTAGGACTTTGTATTTTTTTAAGATATCATAATAATATCATAAGACTTCGATGAATTTTTATGGATTCAGAGGAAAATCATTGGACTTTATGATATTTCAAAAGAATTCAAGATTTTCATTGGACTTCAAAATTCTTATAAAATACCATTTTATTTTTTTTATAGGAACAAAATTATAAAAATTCCAAATTCTTATGAAATTAAAAATCTATCATTTTGTATGAATTCAGAGGCCCAATGTGTGACTTCAATACTTTGAAAAAATTGAGATTAATACTATATCAAAAAATGAATTTACATAATTTAGTTTCAAAAGAAGAAAAAAAATTATTGGGACCAAAAATATTCTTAATTACTCTAAAAATCACAAAAAAAAACTAATGTATTTGATATATTCCTAATAATTATGATATTTTATCATCATATTTAGAGAAAAATTTCAAACAAAGAAAAATATTTTTGAGAGACTCTCTTAATGTATGAAATTGATGTTCACAAATTTAATATTTATAATAAATAAAATATGATATTTCCATAACTATTAATTCAAGTTATAAACATAATATAGCATATTTTATCCAATATAAAATCTGGAGATAAAGAATAATTGGAGGTTATGAGGATCTTTGTTTTATTTATCCATGAATTTTAAATAAGAAAACTTGAAATTCATCACCTATGATCAAAATTAATATTTATTTGAGATATTTATTGATCTTAAAATCAATGGATAGAATATCGAAAACTCATTGTGATCCAAAACAAGTCATCCAAAGAAGAAAAATAAGGGCCGAGATACTACTACTATACATTATTCGACATGAGCCTATGATTTTTTTTTACAGATGCATTTAAGGTAAAAATAATAAGATCCACTCCATATACATATGATTATATATTTTATAAAACATATACTGGATGATTTAAATATAGTTTTGTGCAATAATTTTAAAATCTAGAAGAGTGATTAGGATAATTTAGAAAATATATTATAGATTTATTTTCTTTTTAGGAGAAATATAAAAGAAATTAAAAGAAGGTATTATTATAATATTCTTTGAGTTTAAAATTTGGGATTTTTGGAACATCCCATGTTTAGTGTTTAAAAATGGAGATTCTGTGTGTATGTGGAAATTATTTTACACACATTTACATTTTTTGGATTATGAAAAGGATCCCAAAAAAATAAAGTTTTAGTTTTATATAAAAATAGAAAGAGGCACTTAAAACAAAAGAAATGTATGGATCCACTGTTTCATGTTGTGTGTGGGAGTATTCAAGAGAACCATACCTATAAAATAAGGAAGAAGAATAACTTAGTTATCTAGGAGGATAAAAAAAAATAAATCTTGAGGAATAAGAAGAATATTAATCCAATTAATATTATAGTGAGGAACGGAAAATTATTGATCCGGTGCTGTAAAATTATTACTAGCTAGGTTTTGATTAAAGAGAAGAAGTTAATGAGAAAGATGGGTAGGCTTATTTATTTCTACTATATATATTAAGACAAGGAGGGGAAAAGGAAAAGACTGGTGGATTTAGTTATTTAATTACCATGATAGATCTTTAGTAGTTAATTATTTCATTATACATTGTCTATCCAATATTTATTTTGAGATTGTATTCTTGATTTTTGAGATGATAGAGCTTATAAACAATTTTCTATAATGAATTTTGAAGTTGAGTAGTGTACTAATTCTGAGTTCCTTGTGACATGTATGAATACTTAAAATCATTTTGAGTTCTCTAAGTGAGGAAGAAGATCATTTTATGGATAATAATTCAACATTGGATAGGTTTCTAATATATTCCTGAGGAGGAATAAAGCTAAGAATACCTGAAAGTGTGATTCTAGTTTGAAGACCGTCAGATTATGTATAAAGATCCCATCAATTTTTTTATAGTGAAATAATTTCACTTGTGTAATACAATGAAATAAATTTCAAGATAATAAATATCTACATAATGTAATTTATTGAGATATTGTATTAGTAAATCCACATCTGAATAGAATCTGAACATGATAAGGAGTAGGGTTCCCATGTAAGGGTTGAACCTTGTAAAAATACTATATACTGATTTTCTTATTTACATTATACATTCCATGTGGTGTTGGAATAATGGGTACAAGAATAAAAGATCCATTTCTCTCCTAACTAACAAAAGTGGTTAAGAATACTGAATTGGTGGGAAGAACTAATAATATATAATTTTGTTTCTAGTAAAACTTGGTCACACTTGATTTACCCCCTCTTAGGTGTGTTTAAATGATCCAACTAGAACTTATATACACCCTAGGGAAGAAATTTTTTTTATATGTGCTAATTATAAAGGCATGGGGAGATATTTTTAAGGTAACTGGAAATATTTTTTTCATGATATAAGACTTTTTGAAGATGTATATTGATACAGATGAAGTTGGAGGTAGAGGTTTTATATTTTAGATTACTGTGAAATCATCCTTGATATAATTGGTAAAGGAATTTCATTAGGGGAACTAAAAGGAAGAGGTGATATGGTACTTAATTATTCATAATTATTATATAGAGTAATGTTTAGAGGATGCTCAATGTCACATGATGTTTCAAGGGAGGTTTTTTTCCTTCGGTGATGCATGATGACGTTCATTGAGAGTTTCTTTGCTTAATAGTGGAAATGCATCCTAGTGTACCCAAAATGTATATTTCATTGAGTGGTTAGAATTAGTTTCCCAAGTTGAAGTTGTTAGTAGAAGCATACATATTTTGTTTCGTGTTCTATCTATAGGCCAAGGTAGAACATCATATTCTAGGTAGGTTGTTGTAGCCGTTAGATTTCCTTGATTGGAAATGGGAGGAAATATAAAATTATTTTATTATTACTATACCAAAATACTAGGGAGGATGTGATTGTATTTGTATGACCCAGGATTTAATGTTTAATTCATCCCACTTCATGATGATTAGGTATTCAGTTGTTGTGGAGGTTTATATAGGGTGGTATATGGATGAGGTAGTGCAACGTCATGGGGTACCAAGGACCCTCATTTTTTATCTTGATCCTCAATTCACATCATAGTCCTGGATAGGAATGCAATATTCTTTACGATCCCAATTTCACCTTAGTATTTGTTTCCACCCCCAAAAAAAATTAGTTGGAGAAACCATCCAAAAACTAGAGGTTATGTTTTGGACTTCAGTTCATAATTTTGGGTGATCTTGGGTGAGACACATTGCATTGGTTTAGTTTTCTTATAACAACATCATTCACTCTCCCTTTGTAATGGAACCATTCAAAAATATTTGGGTGACCTTTCCATTCGTTGTTATGTTAAAAAGAGTTTAAAGAGTCAACACTCCCTGGACCATGCATGGTGTAGAGCATGATAAAGAATATTCAAATGATCGAAGAGTAGATGGAGGTATCAAAAGATTGTCAAATGTTTTATTAATATTGGTGTTGGATACCTCTATAGTTTTTGGTTGGTGACTATATGTTTTCTGGGGTTCTCATCATGGGTAGTATAGGTCTGTTTTGGGGAGTTAACTTTTTTTCCCAATTCATTGAAAATTTTGAGTTGTTACAGTGTGTTGGTGATGTGTCTTATTGGTTACAAATTTCTTTATAGATGGATAAGATCTATGATGTCTTCCTTGTGTCAAACATATGATGATAAATTAGTTATGTTTATTATGTAATTTATTGGGTAGATTTGAATATAAAGGTGGATGAGCTATTTTTAGAGTTCTTAGTTGAGATCTTGGATCACTGGGAGAATGTGTTGTGTGGGTGTGTTATTCCTTGGGTTCAAGTTCTTTGGATGCCCAAATACATGGTGGAGAGTACATGAGAATATTATTCACACGTACACACTCAATATCCCATGTTGATTTGATATTTTTTTTATACTTTAGATTATTATTGAGGTGTTTTTTGTAAGTTTCTTATTTTTTAGATACGATTAAGGCAAATTTGTCATTTCTTTTATAGTTTTGTTTGGTTGATTTCATTGTATCATTTGAGTTGTATCTTCTAAGGAGTGATTTTTTGGTGGTGTATGTGGTTTTCTTTCTTTTTTTAGTTATTATTATCGAGGAGGAGAATCATTTGGGGCTTTCAAATGTAATGTACCAGACCATACTAACCTATACCTTTTCATGTTTTGTGTGTTAGAGATTCTAAAAGGTGGATTTAAGAAATATCTGTGGAATTTGAGATGAATTTTCATCAAGGGATGGTTCTATGGAATGGATATGTGTGCTTCACCATTAGAGGCTATTTGAAAGGCTTGAATGAAGTGTGGTTATAATTTTTACAGCATAGGTTCCTAGAAAAATGAATTTGGTAGCCTTTCCATTTCAAGGACCCCTTAGATGCATCATGGGAAAAGTTGAGGGATGAATGACATGGATTTTTGGACATGGGTTTGTAGCATGCTTTCTCAGCTGTAGTTAAGAGGTTATATGTGTTGGATTTCATTGTTGTCTATGTTGGGGGACCACTACAATATAGCACCTAGGATTTACTATGTCCTTACCCTTGTATCGTTGGATTTAGGGTAGATATGAAACACAATTTATCGGGGAAAATTAAACCAAAGATCATTATAGTGTAGAATAGTTGTTTGTACTATATTTTTATAGAAAATCACGATATTATATAATGTTCAATATCTTTTCAATAGGGTAATTGGAATTTTATCCTAGGTGTAAATTTGAAGACAACATAATACCTATCATTATCACTCATATTCCATTGACCCTAAGGATATTTCAAATTCAATTTTAAAATTCCTTTCGCAACACTTCCTTGATCTTGATATTTAACATTGAGAGATTTATTATTGGTGATCCAAGGTGAGTTTCCCATATTTACTTCTTAGTTTCCATCCATTCTTAATTTGGGTGTTCATAGTGGAAGTGATGATTTATTTTTTGGGATCTTAGGGTCATATATATAGTATGGTATTGTTGTTCTTTTGGTTTCTAATGTTTCTCATTATGTGATCTCGATCCAAGGACTTCCAATTTCTCTTCATGTTCTTATGTAGATGATTTTGAATCTCAAGTTGAGGAAAGGGATATAAGAGCTACTTTACATTATGTGTAAATTGATGGGGTTTCATGATTTTTTCCTTATGTGAATGGTATGGATTAGATTGATAAATATAATGAACTAAACCTAAGGAAGTTAATAGGAAGGGAATGGTTCACATGTTTTTACCTAATTTTATAATTTTTCCTCTGTACTTGATACTTTTTTGTGCTATTATTGTAAATCATTGTTTTTAATGATTTTTGTTTGTTAAAGCTGTGATTTTTTAATTCAAATCAAATTTTATAAAATTCTAATAAAAATATTGTAATTAAACTAATTGTGTGGGAAATTCAACATCAAAATGACATTTCTTGTAAATGAAAGGGATTTCAATATTGGTTTTTTGTACCAAAATTTCATTTGAAGCCCTCAACAACAAATTTTTGATGAACCGGGAATAAATTACACCCTTAAAGACTATTCTGAGGCTCATGAGTATGGTGCACAAAAGATTCAGAACTTTCCCGCAAGATCCACATTATTCGCTCCAAAGGCGATGAGATGTTTCATATTTTCCACCAAGGAAAATAAAATTTTCACCGAAATCACACACAATATAGAATGGTTGTGTGTAAGATATGAATGATGTGACCAAAAGGTAATCTTGTGAATCAAAGTCTATGTCAAACTAAAAATATTCAATGGCCTAGCTCCCTCGGAAAATGAAGAAACCTTGAGAAAAAATCTTCCACACCCAAATATTATGCACCCACCACCGTAGATTTCAGCTATAAATAGAAGCTCACCCAACCCTTGGGAGGCTCTCTGGAAGATGAAAAAATTCTCTACTATGAGTAAAACTGTTCATATGTGATAGTGTGCAACATTGACTACCCAAGTTAGAGAGTCTTTCAGGAAATACCTTCTGTGGACCAAAATTTGACTTGTCCCACAGTTTAGTGATCCTATTACAAATCCTCTTAACATAGTTTGGGTGCACGCAAGAGAACCATTTTACACGCAACCCAGATATATGTGAAACACATATCTTGCACATACTCCTTGATTCTTCATAGCCAACCCTTATTCTAGAGCCCCTTCTCATGCGTTTCTTGCGTGCAACCATCCAAACATGAACACAACTTCTGAGTCCCCTAACTGATATCCCCAATGCCTCTAGTTCGCCTGTTACCTTTCATAGTACATATGTGTATGGGTACTCTAGCATTGGTTTCTTCTAAGCTTTAGGAATATTATATGAACCTTGTGATTAAAAAATCCTCCCATCATTGTACCCTAGTATTTCCAAAGTGACACTCTGTCCAAAGGCGCTTGAACGGTGGTCACATAATCCCAAGGGGTAAGGAGTGAGTCCACTAATGTCCGAGAAACATGATGTAAAACTGCCTATCTCCACGTCCTAGCCATTTAATGTTAAACTGCAAAAAAACTTCCTGAGCAAATGATGTAAAATTGTAGTCTTACCTTGTGCGATAAGAACATGATGCTTATTGTATGAGGGGAATAGGATGAACCCCACACCTCTATGACCCACATGGAATGAGATCCTCTGGAAAGCTTCAATGTATGATCCCCACACAATCCCTCATTGACTCTCTTTTAACAATACAAACATCCATATCTCATGACGTTAAACTACATGGTAAAGTCCTACTATATGAACTTAAACTACAACAATAGAATATGTGGGTTTTCATCCCATTCTTTTAAACATGGTACATTGGAATCCACTATGAAGTTCAATTCTGAACAATGTTAAACTTAGGTGCTCCCTCCTAGGGACGTACCTCCCTGATCCTCCTCAAGGGGTGTTGTGATGAAATCCTCAGGTCTTCCTCAAGTGGTATCTCAACCAATGGTAGTCTTTGGTGATCCCTCCATGGGACATACCTCCATGACCCTCCTCAATAGGTATTATGATCAACTCCTTGGGTCTACCTCAAGTGGAATCCTAACCAATGTTAAACTTAGGTGCTCACTCTTAAGGAAGTACCTCCCAAAATAGCCTCATGAGGAATTTTGATCAACTCCTTAAGTCTACCTCAAGGGGTATCCCGACCAATTGTAAACTTAGGTTCTCCCTCTGAGGGAATTAAATCCCTGATCTACCTCCACGGGAATTGTAATCTACACATCGGGTCTACCTCAAGGGTCATCCCAACCAATGATAAATGTAGGTGCTACCTCATAGGGACATACCTCCCTGATCCACCTCCTAGGGAATTCTGATTAGCCTTCCAGATCCATCTCAAGGGGTGTTTTGGTCCATCCATCAAGGGTTCTCCATAAGGGGTGTTCTCATCACCCATCTAGGTGGGACATAATACCTCTTAAGGAATCACTCACAAGATACATCTCAAGGGGAATTCTAATCTATCCATCCATGGTTGACCACAATTGGCATTATCACCCAACTGTCCAAGTGTGACATCTTTTCTCGTAGGGACACACCTCCCAGATCGATCTCAAGGGGAGTTCTAATCAACCTCCAAGATCCATCTCATGGGGTGTTTGAATTCATCCATCCAGGGTTCTCATTAAGGTGAATTCTTAACCCTTAACATAGGTATGACATCTTCCCACCTAGGGATGTTCCTACGAGATCCACCTCCATGTGGAATCTTTCTCCATCCATCTTGTCCCCAAAATACATTAACCATATTCCCGTCTATACAAGACATTAAATGTTTCCCTGATCCATCTCTACCAGATGTCTAGATCCATCTCCATAGGATGTAGAAAATGTGACATGACCCCAAATACATACCCCATGAATAAGAGTGGGATTTCTGAGGTAAAAATCCTTGGAATATTTAGGCCCCTGGTGTCATTACCTCATGTTTGACTCGATATTCCTTGGATTCCACACCTTAAGATTCCTCATACATGATTCCCTTCCAAGTGGGAGAATACATATAACGAATACTCCCAATGTATAGACATGCCTAGTGATTCCCAATGTGACTAATATTCTGATTGAAGGTTGTTGCCTAGTTCAGATGAACATTGTATGTCAAGGAAGAATAAATGTAATTAATCAATATCTTGAATGTCATGGAACCAGAAATGAGTTCCATGAACATAAATTAAATCTATGAGGGAGACTTGGACTAGGTGATTATATCCATGGAGGAATCCATGGAAAAAGAAATTGACATCATATCATACCATTTTGATAAAGGAGTAGACATCACCATTAAAAGTGATAAAATCCATCATCATTTGGAATGTGGGAATACGGGGAAACTAAAATGGACATCATATGTAGCCCTAGTGAAAGCATCAGAAACAAAAATGGTAAACCTCATGTGAATCTCTTTCCCTCAAAATGGGGACTAGTATCATTGGGGAATCATAATATTTTCATGTTACTGAGTCCAGATATCTAGCACCAGGTCTCACAAAGAAAACTGTGGGCATAACATGAAACTAAATAGATACTGGGATAGTTACCAGTTGGGTATCCTCCATATGCAACAGTGTTAGTGTGGATCTCTCTCCATCTTCAGAATATTGAACAATGTTTGGTTAATATGAATTTATTTCTTGTTCCAGTACTAAAATATGAATCCACATGCCTTACAGGATGAACACGGTAGGAAATAAATAACCATGTTCTCATAGGCACCGAGGTAGGAGAAAAAATGATGCAAAAAGCCCACATGACCATTATCCCACCATGACTTCCTCCATAATTTCATCTATGACATCAACTATTGGGAACTCAAGGCCAATCCCACCTTTGTAAGACATCTAGAAAAGGGTGATAGGAACCATTTTATTTTGGTGTGAGTAAAATGGGGTCATTACCATAATGGAAATGGCCTTACAGGACCTAGATTCATCAGTGACCCACCAATACTACCTCCCTGAAGGTCCATATTGGGAGTAACCACTCCCCATTCGCACAAAAAACCGCTTCAGGAGTCCCTCCTTAGAGCAATATTATGACTCATTCCCCTACACTAAGGTGGTGGGGGATGCTTGAGCCACCCCATCCACCACTGCTTCAATGGATCCCCCAAGGAGGACTCTGACCAAGCTATGTCAGTTCTAGCAATGACTATCCCCTCAGACTGAAAACAGGTGACCTCTTCCCTTGCTCTGTTGACCTCGGTCTGAATCACTCGACGCTAATATTGAGGGAATTATTAAGATAATTTAGATCAAGGGAAATTGTATTCCATGGTTCTAGTGGCCCATAAAACCACCAATACCTTCTTCCATTCCCCTTCTATAGGTGAAGAGAGTTCTGTCTTCACCCAATTGGGATCGAGACCCCAACTTCCTCACAGGTAGATCGAGTTCACTCTGTCAATCACTAGAACCATCAACAGTGATTATGGGCCAACCTGTAATGTGGAACTTCAGCACACAGGTCCTCCCCATTCCATTACTATCTCAAGAATAATTCGTCTCTACTCCACCAACACCTAGTATGAATGTATTCTTCATACTCCCACTTCTCAGCATGGAGGTCCCCTCTATGCCCATTTGAGCCAGCATGAGGATCTTATTTGTGTTATAACCAATGTGCCTATAGGTCATCCCTATGCCAAAGAGGTACCATACCCTAAATAACCATTATAGGGTAGAAGGAATAACAACTTCCATCATAGGAAAATCCTAGAAAATTTCAAGTCGTATCGACCTTATAAATCTTTCAGATTATGAGGACACATAAGACTCGATGATGAAACCTATACCCTGACTACCAGAGTCTTGGATAGGATCCTAATAGTTGATATTAAATATCCTAAATAGAAAAATCTATAATATTCTCATATCCCTCCATAGGTACATGTAGGTTGAGGATGTTCTGGCTCCCTTATAGGGGATCATGGTGCAACTATACCCATCATCACATGTGTCCCTCTCTACCTATACCAAAGATAATGGAGAGTTTTTCTAGTCTAGGATAACTCTTAGAGATGATAATAACCTTGTTGAGACACCCATGAGCACCATTTCCCATGTGCATGAGGTTGTAGTAAATACTCCATCCTATAGGGACATGATAGTGTAGTTGGTGTCGCCGCCTAGAGACACCCTAGTGTGCAGTGAATAGATACCTCACGTAGTGGCTTCTCTACTGGCCGAACCACTAAAAAACCAATACATATCCATGATTAAAAATATATACCTAACATTAATAAATAAAATATGGTCCAAACAAGAATAAGGATCCAATAAATAGGGTTTTTGGGTGGTTCTATCTACTGATGAGTTGTTCATGGTGTCTTGGACACCTGTGACACCGAACTTTGACATCACAGAGCCCCTCAATGAGGTCTAGGCTATGTGTTTCTTCTTTAACATTTGTGAAATGATTAACCAACTCCATTAATGTAAGTTTATTTATCCAGGAATCAAGTGTAACCATGAGGATTTTTATCAATAGTGTCGAAGGGTCGAGTTGGCAGCACTCCCAGTGGATCAGTGCCCTGCGCCATCCAAATACCATCAGACCCTCCAAAAATGTTGCATTGAGAGCATCACAATTCTCTTCTAGATTATTTAAGACGAATATCCACATTTACATACTAGGGTATGGGGATAGAATTTTTTTCCTCCACATCAACCCAATCCTATAATATCCCAAATTACACATTGATGATGAAAATTTTATTCCGAGTATAGTTATTTTTAACATGGTTGTTCATGAGTCACCTGGGGGAAGGGGAACCAAATAAAAGTATTATAGAAAATATATTCACCAAGGTGAGACACAATACTAGACATGCCCTTATACGGGTGTCCTCACCAGCCAGAAAAGTCAGGAACTCTACCTCAGGGATCCCTATGGGATGTTCTCTACCAATCGGAACTTCAATAAGGGTAAGGCGCATGTTGGGTCCTCCAATACATCTGAGGTTGTGCCAAAAATAGAGGCCAATACCTTGATTTCCACCTTGTACAAGTAGGTCACAAAATAGAAAATGTTCATCGATGATATCAAGGATGATCAACACCTGAATTACAACGCCGCCTGATGGGATCCCATTTCTCCTTTAGTGGGGCTACAAGTCCTCCATGTCCAGTTTCCCCCAGTCAATTTCAGTAACCCCACACATCCAGACAGAATGGAGGGAGGTGTCTATGGAAAACAACTGAGGTATGAGTCACCGAACCCTCCTATGTATCACGATTTTTCTCCTCAAGATCCTAGTCACACCACTCCAAGAGGTGTAGATCCCACTTACCGAGTGATGAGTCTTTCAATGAATTGGTGGTTATGAATCCTCATAAATATAGGGAACCAATCTTGAATTATTTGAAATCTGCTCTCACTACTCCAATTGAGGACCTAAAAACATGATAGGTTGTGATCCAACTTGATGAAAAGTCGTAACCTGCATGGGTGGACGACATGATATAACCACCATATTTTTGGAACCCCATGTTTTCACCATTCAATGGGATGGGTGTTCCACCATAGTAGTTGGACCACATCATCTTGAGGTGCAAGTATATTTTGGGATCCCCAAAGTAGCAGGACTCTTCCAAGATCCAGTGCTTCATCCTGATATTAGAAGGAGCTATGTTTGTCTGGTATAACTAGATTCCCATAGATTCCACCACTGGTTGGTAATATCATCATAGATAGTTTCTTTACCAGTTCAGCTCCATCACTTATAGGAAAATAATTTTTGACCTATTTATGTGCTATAAAAATATTTATGAGTGAGTTGTAGGTTTTTTTCTAGATGGAAAGGCCGCACAAAATCACTCAACAAGCCACTGACTTAGAAGAAACTGCAAATGATGTGCATGGGGAATGACAAGAAAGAGTTATTCCTTACAATAATCACTTAAAAATTACTTGGTGGTATTAAGGATTTTTCTGATAAAGCCATGTGACTGGAGGAAAAAATGAAGTAGGCTAAATAGATGTGCATGTTGTCTCTTCAAAACCCTGTGAGAAGGCCTGCAAAAGAAGAGACCTCAATAGCCGTACCGATAGAGCCTCTTAAGAAGATAGAGTTGTGGGACCCTATTCTTAAAGATTCTTTCCGAGTGAAACATCCCTAACAGGTGCAAGAACACCTAGTATATAACCATAAACCTCTATCTCACCAAGCACAACCACCGCCTAAACGAGAGAATATATCCCCAACCACTCATCAATGCTAGGCTCCCATTTCACCCTTTCGAGAAAAACTATATCATACCTATTACTTAAAGGATGTATAGGTCCAGGTTATTTCATATGTTCCTTGGAAAATGGAATTTTGAAGCTGTAGGAGTGCAAGAGACCCTAGGAAGCCAGAAACGCTGATTTTCTTGACTATTTCCAATACCACATGATCATCATACATACAATCAAGGGATTATATGTGTTCAAGGATTTGTTTCAGGACCTAGTGGATAATGGTTCCGTTATGTTGGGAAATGTCCTACCGTAGGTAACACATATCTCTACCAATAAGGGTAGAAACAATGAATGTTTAGGTGAATGGAAGACAACATCTATCCAAAGAACCAAGAAGTATGATAATTGGTTGGATCATAGAGCAGTCGCTCAATCCCATTGTGTCCTTCATGACCCTTTAGTTAAGCTAGATCCTCTTACAATAGTTTCTTCCATTTGCACACCATTGCCTTTTAAATATTATAAGGGAAGATACCGATGGTGCAAGGGAAAATTGAGCCCCCCGCCAGTGTTGAATCCTTCATTAACTCTTAGTGGTTTCATTCCTCCAAATTTGGGAATCATCACACTCAGGGTCCGCCCAGTACTAGAAGACTCCTCCGATGAAGAAAAGGAGTATGCCTCTATGGACACCATCAAGTTGGTGGATCGATTAACACTACCCAACAATAAGGAATATTTGTAAAACCCCCTAGATTCCTCCCATGAACACCGTCAAAGGGGAGGTCGTGGCCATGCAAGCCACCCAAATTTTTTGGCCAGTGCTGGAAATCGAACTATGTTTGATACCAAGACTAGGCATTATGTTTTCCACAGAGCACATCAAACACATTAATCAAAACTCGTTATATTAGGAACACTGATAGTACCAACTATATTAACCGACCAAGTAGAGTAGCCATGATCACATCATGATCGGATGTATCTTGTTAAATCTACTTAGTCAGCTGATAGTTAGACGATGGTGGTTCTGGGTGAGTTAGCCAATCAACGGTAAGATATTTCTAGTACCATTCAGGTCTCAGCAACACAGCCATTGGAATCCATCATGCCTCCTAGAAAAGAGTTCCTCATACAGGAAAAACACATATTAGTCATAGAAGTATGACGTATTGAAGCACTTTGCTAGATTTTCGACAATACTCTCAATACTTGATGCCCTCCAATGTTTGAATGAAATTTTTGAGGCTCTTAAAGAATCTTTGAGAAGCCCCATCCATTTCTAAGTATAGGTAGATTCCACATAGGCCTACTCTATAGGGGAGGTCAAGCGGTTGGAATGTTAGGCCATCATCATATACTCCAGAGAGGATGAGGGATCCCTCATACAATACCACATTCACCTATTGTACATCAAAGTGTAGTTCAATGATGTATAGGTTCATTATTTCATGGTCAATATAGGTTATGAGATTAATCTTTTCCAGACTCTGACACTTAACAAGTTGGGGGTAAATGAAGTAGATATGAATCCATCTGACCTGAAGATTCATGGTTATGATAGGACTAACCAAAGATAATGTGGAAGTATTTGGTTGAAGATCCACTTTGGACAATTGATATCAAGAGATTATTTCATGTTTGTCTCATATGATACTACCTAATACATGCTGTTGGGTAGGCCATGACTTCATTTTCACATGGCAGTCCACTCCTCATATCACCAATTCCTCAAATACTCCCTCAATGATCGATTAGGGGTACTATAAGGTTATGAATCTACTTTTTACTCCATTGAATCCTTATACCATGATTTGGAATATTTCAAGAGATAGGGGAAGTATTTTTAGACCAATGAGGTTGAGAACACAACCCCTATGACTAGTACATGTGAAAAATTGGATGATGCTTTCATTCTCACAATTCATCATCTGAAATCCACAATAACGGATCGGGTAGGTTATTTTTTCATCTCTAAGAATAAGGGTTGAAAAAATTCATTAAAAGAAGGAAAATATGTGCATTACCTCTTACACTTGCACAGGATAGGTCTAGGTGATACTAGAATCCACCATCACTATAAATTACCTAGAAGTTCTCCCTAGTTACCATTTCATGACATCCCCACCTATTTCAAAGGGAAGGGTTCAGTAAGAATCCGACCCTCCACCATTGCTTTGACATCAAGAATAGACCCCATGGTTGAATTCCTAAGGTAATTTGATCAATAGTCTCTTTCTCTATGGTCTCATAAGAGCGGGAACCCCACTGCGATGATTTTGTATCCGCCCAAGCTAGAACCAGTGTTCCCCTGAGTTATCCAGCCTGGATGAACCTCCTCATACTGATTATCCTATCTCCAATGATGAATAGGATTTAGAAGATGCTCCTCCAACATTTTAAGTGTTTTTCTCTAAAAACATCGATGAGTTGGTTTAGGTGAATCTTGGTACCGGGGCAGGTCTGGGGACAAAACCGATCAGTTCAGTTATACCGCATAGGAGTGGAAATAGTACGTGGCCTTCCTAAAGTAGCATCAAGATGTCTTCACCTAGAAATATGATGAAATTTTAGGACTATAACCCCATGTAACTATCCACTATCTCATTTTCCCATGGATTCATCATGGGTTCTTGAAGCCTCCCAAAAAGATGCACACATCTCATAGTTCCACGGTTGAGGCCGAAGTTGATAATATTATCAAAGATAACATCAAAAAGGGTGTTCAATATCCCATGTGAATGGCCAGGATTTTCCTAATCAAGAACAATATCAATAAAATAAGAGTCTGTATCGACTTTCATGATCTCAAACACCATTTTTTATGTTTAATTTTCTTATTCCAGTGATTGATCTATTGATTGATTCAACAAAAAGGTTCCAAGATCTCTCTTGGACGGATATTACAGGTACAATAAAATTAGTATGAACCATGATTATGAGGATTATAATGCCTTCAATGCACCGTAAAGAACATTTTTCAATTAGGTGGTTCCCTTATGACAGAAGAATATAGGTGATGCTTATCAGTGGGACATGAACGGTATCTTTAAAAATATTCCTAGGACATTGGTGGAATCGTATGTGGACTACTTGGTGGTAAAATAAATCCAGTGTTATGACCACCTTAGAGACCTTGAGAAAGTTTTTATCCTCCTTGGATTTTAGTATTTGAAGATGATCCCTTTTAAGTGTGCATTCAGGGATACCTCTGAGATGTTTCTTGGATTCTTCATCAGATACAAATGTTTTGAGATCGACCCATATAATATCAATTCCATTAGCTAGATTCCTCCTCCAAGAAACTGCTAGGAGCTTTGAGTCATTCAAGGCAACTTATCCTACATAATTAGATTCATTGAGAATAAGTCTAGAATACTAAAACCTTTTTTTAGGATCATGAAGAAAGGAATCGTTTACCAGTGTGATGAGGAGTATCTGACCGCCTTTGAGAAAACCATGCAGTATCTGTAAATCCTCCGGTTATTATGCCACCCATCTTTGGGAAGCCTATAGTTTTCAATGTGACCTCCATGGAATGGTCTATTAGTTCCCTTATCACCAAGAAGAACAACAAGGGTAGAGAGAAAAATTTATACTATCTTAGTTGCACGATTCTAAACATGGAGACTAAATACTCCCCCATTGAGAAGAGCTACCTCGCACTAGTTTTTACAGAACATAATTAGCAACATGATTTGCAGAATCATAAGATATAGTTGTTTTCCCATGTGGACCTACTAAAGTCTATCCAAAATCACCTCATACAGATGAGATGACTAGCATGATGGGAAGTGATCCATAAACAGTTTGACATCCAATTAATTCCACATAAATCCATCAAGGGTTATGAATTTTATGACTTACTGACCACCCATTCATCCCCTTAAAAATTTCCCATAGATGTTGATTTCTTAGATGAGGCCACCCTTTTAGGGGACCTGTCTATGACCTGTTAGAAGATTCACTTGAATGGTTCCTCTCAGAGCCCAAATGATGGAAATATCAATGATCCCAAGTTCAATAGAGAAGGCATGTGGATATTATTCAACTCTCATATAAAGGCTATCATACAATACTCTTTTCTATTTTCATAAGGTTGCACCAACAATGTGTAAGAGTATCAGGCTCTCAACGCTGGTCTCAATCTGGCCCTTGAGATTGATGTCCCTTTCTTGCATGGGAAGGGAGAGTTTGAATTAGTCATCAAACAGATTAATGATGATTGCATCATTAGAAAAAATTGATCATGCCCCAGATAGAGTGAAATATCTAGGTAATAGACCCATTCCCTTTATAGCTAGAATTGAGTCATGTTCCTCAGTCACAAAATGGCTGAGTTGAAGCCCTAGATGGTCTAGATTTCTACATTGTAGAACCTGACTAGGATGACCTATTCATCCATGTGGAACATCAAAGGGTCTTCACTCCAATAATTTCATATGATGATGATAGGTAGAAGTTAAACCATCTAGCTACCAGTGCTTCCACATCAATACCATACAGTTCCCCCACTACATAGAAAACTCCTGATTGGACAACTCCTTTCATTTAGTATCTCTAGTGCAGTGTTCTCCAACCATATTGAGCTAAGAACATGTGTTCCCACCATTTCACAATGAAATTTACCTTTCTAAGTGGACCCAAACATTGAGTAGACTCTCTACTAACATGGTTTTGATCGAATTAGCCTCTATTGAATCCAAAGAGATGAGATTCCCCATGTTTTGTAGGAATTTAATTTCAGGTCATGTTATGCCCATCAAGTGAGATTGAAGCTCTCCCATCAGATTTGGAGGCCGGGATACTTTTGTCCCACCATGGTTCATGATTTCATAGAGGATATCATGAGTTTTCACAAATTCCAGATCCATTCTAATTTTGTACATTTTCCACCAAATCTCTTCCACACCAACAAGTATCCTCGACCCATTTTAGTATGGGCTCTTCATGTTGTGGAACCATACCCACCAGTGACAACTCGCAAGTGTCGGTTCATTCTAATCCTAGAATATTTATTCTCTATGTGAGAATAAAATATCCCTATTAAGGTATTCAAGATGTAATCAGTGTTCAAATTAATGATATCCCACATAATCCGTCAATTCAGATTCCCACACTCCATTCTCACAGACAATGGAACCAACTTCCAGGATAATGAGAATAAAAGATTGTAAAAAAAGTAAAATATCCAATCAAACCATACTCCCTACAATCATGCATTGAAAAATGGAAAAATAAAGGCATTGAACAAGACACTCTCTAACATTTTTCCAAAAGAGGGTGGGGGAGAACAAGAAAATTTGTTTAGAAAAGCTCCCCAATGCCCATTGGGATTGTCAAACGATGACTTGTAATTCCACCCAGGTGACCCCTTATTCCCTGGTGTATGGAACATAGTTAGTACTTGCCATTGAGGTTTAGTTTAAATCACTCTGAAGACCTATAAATGGCCAAAATATGCTGGAAAATTTACCAGAAGTCTATCAAGTTGAGCTGGAATCTATCAAAGATTATACGATTTAGGCCTATTATGGTCTATTGAGGCACCAAAATAGGATATCAAGATAATTAAACAAGAAGTTCTAACTCATGTTCTTCCTCCAGGGTGATACAATACTGGATCTCAGGATTCCAATGATACCTAGAAAGAAGACACCGAAGTTTGAGCCCAAGTTAGAAGGATCTTACATCCTTCCCAAGGTATATTCTAATGGGGCATACTCTTTGATCACTATGGATAGAGAGAGTATCATGTCTCCCACCAATGAAAATTTTTTCATTAATTACATAGCTTGAGGATTTTAGGGTTTAAGAAATAAGACCTTAAATTATTCACAAGGGTCTGAATACTATGACCTTAAACTAAGAGTTTATGTCTAAGAATTATGACTATAAACTATATGCGGATTTTCTTTGGTATGTTCTATGGGGTGTTAGGACTCCTTGAAACTCCATTCATCTTAGTATTATTACTCTACCACACTACACACATACCTTTGAAGTGATTCCACTCTTTATTCTGAACTCTATGATATTAAATTATGTGTATAAGTCCAAGAATCGTGATTTTAAACTATATAACCCCCCTCCCCCCATGCATATTTGGTCTATCATTTGGACTTCGTGACCCCTATTCATGTCGTATTTTTCACTCCGCTATGCTACATATATCCATACATCCTTAGTGCATGATATAAACCTGTATTCTTAAAATGGAAAATTTAGAGATTCCACATATGATAAAAATGGTATTAACAAATTTCCTCAACACATGATGCTAAACATCAGTTTTACTACATCTTAATTTGTGATGCCTCATATGAAAAGTATGGGATGGTAAGAAAGCTCACCCCATGCTCCAAATATGGGATTCCCAAAAAAAATTGGGATGCCTTAATTCCCTCATCAGAGAGGATCACCCACATTGGTGTTGGTCTCTTACCATACCGTGTTCTAGAACTACATGTGTCTTGATTCCCATCCTTATGGTATACATAGTGACATGTGAATTTCTCATCTCTAGGACCATCTATAAATTTATTAACTCTTCATCCCCTTCTCCCTAGTTACAGTACATTCATTATAAACAAAAACTATATTCAGATCATCTTATAGTGTGTTTGTGGTACGTAATCCTCCTTGGATCCATTCACATTGATTATTACATCTTGGGTTCTATATATATACACTCTTGGATTTAATAGTACCTTATGTTCCAGGTAGCATGAAATTAAACTTTTTCCATGGTCCTGACCGCATGACCTCAAACTGTGTGTGCCACCTTAAAAAATAACATCTGGCTTTATTCCCATCATAAAGGATATGTACTAATTCATTTACTTATCATATCTGGGCCCAGCTGTAAATTCATCAAATCCCTTGGCCCATTTTCCCCACAATATTGTGAGATTTAAGACATTAAACTAACATCCTCACTCAGTCTAAGCATTATAAAATTTAAACTATGTGTGAGATCATCAGGAAAAGTCCAAAAACTATGAATTTAAACTAAGAGATCATGGTTTGAGATTTATGAAATTTTAACTAATATAAATGTTCCATACAATACGACTTTAAACTATTTTCAATACTTCATTATCAATCCTAATTAATGATATGCCTAATTGGAATGATCAAATGCATTGTGGAATGGAACCTAGAGTGTTTAATCCTACATGAACATTTCTTCAATTCATTTCTATACTTCCAAAAATTATCAGTTTGGGTTTCCGTCATCCCTTAAATCCAAATAGTCCCTATAACCATGATGGTTCCTGGCCAAATATCACTCCTATCCTGGGCCAACAACCTGATGGAAATCTAGAAACAAATAGTGGATCCTATGTTTCAAACTTGGTCAATAGATGTCCATATATTTTCTCTCCCTATTCTTGATTGGTGTGGTTGTGGTCCCTATGTTTTTAACATGGTCAATAGTCAATCCCTACCCATGAATCGCTATTTTATCCAAATATATAATGTCTTGAGTTTCCTCCTTTACATCTCCCTATCTCATAGTGTAATTCGAACACCATTGGTGTAACCCCTCCATGCATCTACGTGCATCGATTAGGTAGGTTGGTGTCACTGGGAAATCATCAACCCAGTATCTCTTTCCCAAACTTTTTTCTCCCTCATGTCAAGTAAATCCCCTCACCACTTCTTATTTTCCACATAGAGCATGACTAATGGGGTCTTATTAGTTGTGGTGGGGTGTGTACCGACATGGTTGAGATGAAAATGAGAGCCCATGGTCTAGACTCTAAAACCATACACTTGGATTCAAAATCCAATCACCACAACTTTAAACTACATGAATGTATTTCTATGAATATGTGGAATGGAACCAGGCATCCTTATCCCTCATTCATTTTAGGTTCTTCACTCCGTTGGGCTACATATATCCATTTTGGAAGCACCCAATGATCCAACTCTACTACCTTAAACTAATAGATTATAGTCTAATAATCATGACTTTAAACTATATTCGAGTCTTCTCCGGAATGTGTTGTGTGGTTCTAGGCCTACTTGGTGTCCATTCAAACTAGTTTTATCATACTATTACACTATAAACATCCATTTGAGACAACCATCGAATAGTCTAAACTCTACAACCTTAAACTAAGATCCCCTCTAGGTCCAAGAATTATGACCTTTAAACTATATTCCCTTTCTGTCCTAGTACTTGTATGGGGTGTGAGCCTCATTGAATATGTTCATGTTTGGTTTTACCTTAAAAGTTCCACAAATATACCCTTGGAACTAAAATTTCCCATGTTTAGTCAATGTAACATGAATCTAAATTGTTTTCCATGGTCCTAACCATATAAACTTAAACTTTGTGCAATTGGATGTAGGAACGCTTCTGTGGGGCATGGCCTCATTGGCTCATTAACATCGAGTTTCAACTCTCACACTGCATGAACATACTTGAACCCCCTATCATCCCAAGGTCCATACCATATGACCTTGAACTATGTGTATCACTTCCTAGAACTACATGTGGATTTATTCCCATCCTCATGGGATTTGTAGTGATTCGTATGATTTCCGTATCTGTGTCCAACTACAGATTTAGTGGAAAACCATCCATTTCTTACAGTGAAATCATTCCAAAATAATCCCTATTTAGATACCTTGACCCATCAATGGGCCGAGATAACCTCCTAGACTGATATGAGGAAGGAAAATCCTCACTTCATGACATTAAACTATATTATTACCCAATTCAGGTTTGGGATGCCTCTAAATAAGAGATGATACAACCCTCTATAAAACAAGGATTCCTTATATGAAAAATATGAGATGAAAAAATAGAAACATCCCCATCACATGATGTTAAAATATAGCATTACCATGCAAGAATTCTAGATGCCTCATATCCAAGTATGAGAATATTCAATACTCTCATTTGAGAGGGTATCCCCTTAACGAAAATCATCTTCTACCACACTGTGTTTAAATTCTAAGTACCACGACTCTAAATTTTGTGAAAATCCTCCTATGAAAATGTGGTGTGGCATTGGGTCTCCTTGACCACCATTCACATCAGGTTTCTCATCTCTCCATACCACACATATCCATTTATAGCACATTATTGTCCCTAATCTATGACCATAAACAAGGATCCTATGGTCTCAACACTATGAAATTAAACTCAGAGTATGGTCCAAAAACTATGACCTTAATCCGCTTGACCCCCCCCCCCTACATTACCCATGGAACACAGGCCTTCCCGCCCCCTCATTCATATCTGGTTAATACTCTTTCATGGAACGCCAAGAACTTTAGGTAACTCTAGGGTCTTAACTATATGACTTTAATCCAAGAGAAAAGCCCTAGTCCAAACATCATGAATTTAAACTATGTTTAGTTTGTCTCAATGTTGTTTTATGTAGCCTATGGTGGCCTCATAATCCCCTCCATTCACATTGAATAACTTTCCTTTGATGGCACATATGTTTCAGAGAAACAACCTCCTAATGGCCCAAGCAACATGAACATAATCTATTTTCATTAGGTCCAAGACTTATGAACTTAAACAGAAATCCATGATCCGATCACCTTGACCTAAAACTGCATTCGAACTTTCACATATTCTATTTCTCGGTGTGGGTTTTCCCCATTGTTCTATCTTCCTTTTACCTCACATTCATGGTTAGATAGTAATCATTCGTGTTGGTTCAATACATACATTTCAAACGATGTTAAACTAGGACTCTACCTTATGTGATGGACATAGGATTCCTTCTTGGCCAAACAAGAGGAAGAAACTATAGGAAGTTTCATGTATAATCCCTACACACCCCTTCATCACCATACGACATTAAACTACATGTCCAATGTTCACATTTAATGATCTAAAATTTCAAGGCATTTTAGGCCCTCGCATTTGAGGCCCTTTCCTCTAGTGCTGGTCATATACCACATCAGCCGTCACTTAGAATCTTAGAAGATTCTTTTCTAGGTAGAGGGGATAACTTTTGATCAAACCGATGTGCCCACACCAATAGGCTATAATCCACACTAGTATAATTCCAAGAGCGTTTTTA
This sequence comes from Viscum album, assembly GCA_963277665.1. NCBI lineage: Eukaryota > Viridiplantae > Streptophyta > Magnoliopsida > Santalales > Viscaceae > Viscum > Viscum album. Next base: position 317,957,838 of record OY728163.1, read on the forward strand.
ATCCATTTGAACATTCCATCACTCCATTTCCATGCTTTATGTGCCCCTCATTTGGATCCTCATCCTCCTCCATGTATGAAGAAACCCCAAAATATAAGGATGTCTAGGCAAGGCTCACTTACCATCCAAGGACAATTCCCTCAAGGACATTGAACAAAATTCGTAGGTAAGATCCTTATTTCAAAAATGGAATGTGATCGACCCTCATTTTTTGTTTCCATTATCATCTAATGAAAATGGAAGTTTTGTTTCTAACATGGTAAATGATTATGATATATCGTGTTTCCACTCTCATTTTGTTATGAATTTTGGACATTTTGATTCACTCTCTGCATTCCCATTTATTTAGGGTCAAATTCAATGCCCCTGGAATTATTCAATCTGTACACTAGTGCATGTTGGAAAATCAAGTCAGTTGTTCTGAGATCCCTATTCTCCATTCGTAGCATCTCTCATATCGAACACTATCAATGGTAAGTCAATAATAGCATAACATCAAGTGCTTGATGATTGTCCAAAAATATTATATGAATGATAAATCACTAGTTTTTCCCTTATCTATAACACCTAGAATGACTCAGATGAACTTAGGGATTAGTTTATTGTTGTCTCATAAATATGATTAAAGTGTGATAAAAAAGAATAAGAAATATTTCCATGTACGAAGAAGAGTTTAAACAAGAAAAATAGGAAATTTGGATAGAGTCATCCAGATATTTAACCCTCTATTGCATTTTATAAAAAATATCCCCTATGAATATGATTTAGTAATTGCATGGCTCCGCTCTTCCATCCTCTAGAGCGTGTCCCCAAGAACCTACTAACTCCTCCTGACCCCCACTTCCTCTTCCTCATCCACATGATGATTATCATTATCCTTGATCTTCACTCAGACACTCTTATCTTGGGGCATAAATATATAAGATATCACTTGCCTCATTTGATTCCCAGCCTCCTCCATTTGATCCCTCAGATGGGTTATGACATCTGATTAAGAATGTAGGAATTTGGAATTCTCATTCACCTACTCCTCTAGATGTTGGATTTCTTGGTTGACATTATAGAGTATCTATGTGTTTGTAGACGCTGAAAAAGTCCGTAACTCCCGGAGGAGGTTTCGAAGTGATGAAGCGAAGTCATATTCGGAGTCAGAGGCCCGATCCGGAGACCCGGGAAGTGGTGCGCGAAATTAAGGAGGATCCGCGCGAAATAATGTGGTGCGCGCGAAGTATCCCCGGGATTCGCGTAATCGAGCCGATGAGGGTTGCAATATTTGCGCACCCCGGTTCCGCGCGGCGAGATTTTGCGCGCCGACGGCTCCCGGCGCGGAAGATTGCGTGCACCGCCTGGATTCCGCGCCAGCTGGGGCCTATAAATAGAAGGCGACCCCCGACGGTTTGGGGGTTGAGGAATTTGGATCTTATCTTAGGCGCACAATTCGACTCCCCCCGCGGACAATATGACTTACAGGTAATCTCTTTTTTCATGCAACTTTGCCCCGGGGTTCGCCTTTGCGCACAACTCCACCTGCTTAAGTGAATTTTCCCCCTCCTCCGGGTTCCTTCCTTGCGCGCAATCCATGTCAAGTGCGCGCAATTCCCTTCCATGTGGGAAATACCCTATGCACCATTCCCTCTCCACGCACAATTCCCTGGCTCCAATTGCGCGTCATCCCGGTGTTTTGCACGCAAACCTTCTCTTTGCATGCAAAACCTGTGACCCTTAACCTTGACGCCCCTTAGCTGCCTTTCCGCACCGACACCTGATGTCTCCCCTGCTGGTCATGCGCTCCATGTGTTGTTTTCCCGTACGGCCTTCCAGGCTCGTGCGAAGTAACCTCAAGGTCCCTTGGGCGGTGTTTCCCATTGCGTTGCTTTGCCTTATACTTCTCCGTATAGGCACACTAACGACTATTTCTTCTTCACATAGCCACGCTAACGTGGACCCCCCAGTGGTTCGCCCTGCGACCCCCCTTCACTACGGCCTTTCTTATTCCTTAACTCCCACAGGGGGTAGAGGGTGTTGGGCATGTAAGCCCTAGGGGTGTGGAGCGAACCCACCTCGTCCAAGCTGCAGGATGTTAAACTGCTAAGCACCTTGTCCTTAACACATGACGTTAAACTGTGGTCTGACCCCGTGCTTCGCACGCAGGGTCCCCCCAGCTCGGACAATTTTTACACCTCTCGTCTCCGCAGTAATGGACTCTTCCTCGCATGGAATGAGATCCTCCTTGTCGGAGTGGAGTTTGTCTGTGAGGGAAGGGTTGCCTCAGAGCATAAGCCCCTAGCCTCTCTTACGGAAGGTTGCACTCATGCATCTCCGTACTTCCCCCCTTCCAAGGCTAGTGGAGTCCCTTTCCCACTATGCTTTGTCGCACCACGGGCCTCCACCCTGGAGTAAGCCCCGGTACCTAGGGCCACTAACCACACGTAAGCCCCTGTTTCCTCATTGGTCCGCTCAACGCGTAAGCCCCATTCCGCTTCTCACAGACGCACCCTTCGCAACGTGATCGTCTTGTCCCTGCTGCCTCTTGTTTCCCAGACCGATCATGAATCACGTGGGCTTAGAGCGTGCATCGACCATGACATCCTCCTATGGGCTGCCTCAGAGCATAATCCCCATGCCAGTGAACTACGTGGACTTTGATCCGTGCTAACGCATGGTACGTAGGAAGCCTCCACGAGGTTCAATCCCACCACCTGGTTGTTCCGACCTCTCCACGTAGGTTCCCTATCCACCATGGGACACCTCAGAGCGTAATCCCCATACCCACCATGGGTCACCTCAGAGCGTAAGCCCCATACCCACCATGGTTTGCCTCAGAGCGTACGCCCCAAATTCCTCGTCCCGCATGAAGTTAAACTGTATGCCCTCATCCCGAATGGCGTTAAACTGTATCTCGTCTCGCATTACGTTAAAATTTATCCCCCCTCTTGAGCCACCTCAGAGCATAATCCCCATGCCTCACTCCATCATCCATCCTGATCCTTACCCAGGCCGAAACATCCTGGTGAGATCATGCCAATCCGCCCCACTCCATAGTATCCAGGAAGCCTCCCACGTGATGGCCCCAACATCTGTGTTCCCCCTAGGGGTCCTTCAATCTGATCCACTCTCAGTGTTTCGATCAGTCCGATCCATCTCTGAAAGATGTTAAACTCGCGACATACCCCGTGTTAAACAATGGAAGCTGAGGAAAACCTCAGATGGTAGACATTCCTCGCGTTTGATATGGGATGCCTTGGGCTTCCGCGCCCTCAAGAAGCCCCGTGATAAGGGTCAGAAGACAGACATGTTGATCCCCAGCGTCAAGACATGCCAACGACATCCCAACGTGACCTTTCTCCTCACCGAAGGTTTCTGCCCCGACAAGGCCCCTTGGAGCGTCTTGACGGAAGTAGCGTAATTAACTGGCGTCCATGTAGATATGGCGCTGGGAATGAGCTTCACAAACCCGTATTAAATCTATGAGGGTGACCCGGATTAGGTGACGAGATTCGAGGAGTAATCCACGGAAGGAAGAACCAACATCCCATCATCCCGGTTTCGATCAAGGAGAAGACATCCCTGAACAAGGAATGGATGTCGCCCGCCTTTGGAAAGTGGGAATGCGGGGCTACGAGCCACACGTCCTCCCATGCGTGACGGACACGCCCCCCCCCCCTCGGTGTAAAAGCGTCGGAAACCAAAAATGGTGAACCCGACGTGAAGCTCTTCTCCTCAATATGAGGATAGGTAGCATTCGGGATGTCGGAAGATCATTATGTCACCAGGTCCGGGTACCTATCACCGGGATGTGAAACCCGCTAGGGTCCGAGGCAGTCCGGATGTTGTGCACTCTGTTCCGTGACGTCGTCAGCGTGGATCCCTCTCGTCGACCACGGAAGACGGAATGACACTGGGCTATTGGTTGTCGATTTCTTTTTCTGTTAGAACTAATGGGTTCATCTCCTTATTCCAGGAATTAGATCACTGCATCCGGAGCTCGATCGCCACCTGCCCACCGATGCAGGGGCAGTACCGACGCGGCTACCCCGCGCGGTCCCGTCTTTCCACAGTCGCTCCGGCTCTGATTTCCGCAACTGTCGGGCGCTCACGCCCCCTCTCCCCGTCAGAAATCATCCAGTGAAGGGTGATCCACGACTTGGTTCGTAGGTACGACGAGGAGGGGATCATCCCCACAAGGGGCCTGGCCCGTTTGGATCTAGAGACGATTGTGCCCCACTATCTTCGCAGCCCCCGAGGGCCGCGCAGGGAGCCGCCACTCCCCACTCCGTCATTCAATCGTTTCGGGAGCCTATCCCCGGAGTGCCTTGACACATCCCTCCCCTATTCCAATGAGTTGGGGGATGTCCGGGTCCACCCGATCAGAGAACCGTCCCAGGGGTTAACGGCAAGAACCCCCACCAGGCTGCGTCGACATCATCGCACGGCTCCCCAGGCCGAGGATCAGGCAATATCTATGCCCGCACCACCGGCTCCAACCCATCCGACCAGACGCCAGCATCGGGCGCGAGAAGAAGAGAATGCCCATCCTGGGGAACCAATCTCAGCAGCCACTATGGCCCGAGCCACTGCTGACGCCTCCTACCAGATCCCCGCACACGTTGAGCAGGGGCAGCCACATGCCCGACTGGGATCGAAACCCCGACCGCCTTGCAGGAAAGTTGGGTCGAATCTCCCAGTCGCGGGCACTGGCAATGGCCAACGCGGACCAATCCGCGGTAGTGCCACACATCATGAAGGTTCATTCTGTGCCACTGACCTGGAAAGCCGAAGGCTTCTTCGTAACGGCTATGCTCCAGGTATGACTCTTTCCAGCACCCACTGCATTGGGTATGAGGTCACTCCCCCTACTACCAGCCGCGATTATGGAGTCGTTGTGTATCCAGTCGCTCACTCACATAGAGGTCCTCCCCATGTCCCTTTCGACATCTGTCCCGGTGCTTCTCGCACCCCAGCCTTCAGTCCCCTCTGCCCCAGTTCTGTTGTGACCAGGGGACTCCTTGATGGAAATCATCCTTACCCTGAGTTTCCACCCAGGGGTAGGAAGGTCGGGCATCGTCGCCGTAAGAGGAATGTCAGGGGAGTCCAGACTGAAATTAGACCAGTCCGTTTCTTGGATTCTGAGGCGGAGTACGACTCGACGATGGAACCTTCCCCCCAACCCTTCGAGTTGAGGGCAAGGATGGGGATGCGGCGCATCAGTCTCGTACTCCCCGAATGCGAGATCCATATGATTCCCTCCTCCCTCCGAAGGTATTTCCTGGATGAAGAGGACTTGGCGTACCCCCAGGGGTCAAACCCGCAGTTTCCACTGGCCTCCCCGGAAGCACCTTCTGCCCTTGTCAGGGAGGGTGGGGAACTTTTCTAGGGACCTGTTGAGTCAATAAGGTTTTCCTTATGAATTTTCCATTCCTTCTTGTTTTGAAAATCACAAAAACCTTATCTTTAAGGACAATCACTTTTATAAGGAAAATTGCTTTTATAAGGAAAATCGCTTTTATAAGGAAAATCGCTTTTATAAGGAAAATCGCTTTTATAAGGAAAATCTCTTTTATAAGGAAAATTGCTTTTATAAGGAAAATCGCTTTTATAAGGAAGATCTATTTTGTAACAAAAATTATCCTTATCTTATTTTCATTATCTATATCAATATATTTCTTAATTATAAGAATCGGATTCATTTCTATATTCTCGGAATCGTTTAAATCTTTGATATGAAGCATTCTGTTTTAGGATCCAAATTCTGGATGAGAACTGTAATGAAGTTCCACTCCGAATTCTGGATACGAACTCTGATAAAGTTCTACTCCTAATTTTGGATACGAACTCTGATAAAGTTCTACTCCAAATTCTGGATACGAACCCTCATGAAGTTCAACATCGAATTCTCATTACGAATTCTGATGATGAATTCTCATTACAGATTCTGATGACGAATTCTCATTCCGAATTATCATTCCGAATTCACCTATTAAACAGAATCTGATCATATTTTCTTTATAAACTCCAAATTTATTTATACTCTGAATATTATTTTTTGTTAGACTCCAAACATTCATTTTGCTTACACTTTTATAATTTGTCTACTCTTTGACATTTTGTTTACACTCTAAACCTTCACTCCGAATTTTTTTGTTATAATTAAAACGATGTCGTACATTCTGTTACACTTGTTTTGTTATAAAATGATGTCATATATTCTATTACAAACTAACCGTTGGTTAAGTTACACGTGTACAGGTCCCTCCGATTTTTAAGGAAAGTATGACCGTTGGAAAGGAGGCCGACCTTGCCTATAAATAGGAGCTCATTTGAATGATCTCATAAAAACATAGAAGTTGGATCAATCTAGAGACCACACCCTGCTAAGGTGATTTCTAGAGATAGAAAGTTTTTCATGCCTTGTGCGTACTGAACCGCTCGTTCAGTTTTTGCTTCGTGCAACTCCGAATGTTGGTGATTACATTCGAGGACTTCTGGGGATAGGAAGACAGAAGTACCGACTACCTTGAAGTTTGAGGGATTCCTTCCTGAGGAAGACAGAGGTTGCCAACTACCTAGAAGTTAAGGGATTGCAGGGATAGCAAGACAGAGACTTCGATCTTCGTATCGAGGGATTACCCTGGTGTGGGTAAGACATGCTTTCTTGAAAGTATAAATCAAGGGACCTTTATCCAAGGTTGTTGGATACCCTTCTCTTTGGGTTAAAAGACTTATATCTCGTTACTTTTAGTTTTACTACTTGTTTGTTTCTGCTGCACATTGTATTGTAAGGAAATTATAACATTCTTATACTTCCCTACTTGTACTCTGTTTCATTTAGATTCTATACGCTTTAAGGTAGAATCTCATATTGTAATCTTTAGTTAAGTTTCAATTTCCGGATTCATATTTCCGGAACCTACTTTCAGAATCTCTCTCCAGTTTTAAGCAAGTACTTAGAACTTGAAGTTTATAACTACATTCCTTATTCTGATTTTTCAATTGGTGTTAGAGGTGTTGTGAATGTTCTTAGTTTAATTTTGTTAAACTTAGCTCTTTCCTTTGTTAAAGGAAATTTTTAAAGTGTACAATTCACCCCCCCCCCCCTCTTGTATATTGAGCATCTATATCATTATTTCGATCCTACAATTGGTATCAGAGGAGGTATCTGAAATACTTGTACTCATGTATAAGTTTTTCTTGCTCACTTTATCATTCCGAACTTTATCATTCCGAACTTTGTCATTCCGAACTTTGTGATTACGAACTTTTTCTACTAACAAGTTTGTGTGCCAAAGGTTATTTTTAGTATGGTAGGAGTCAATGTTGGTTCCATTGATAATATAAATCCTACAAGACCACCAATCTTTGATGTTAATGACTATGAATATTGGAGAGATCGAATGAAGACTTTTGTTATCAATACTGGAGTGGACAACTTTTTTATGCTTACTGGAGATTATAAAATTCCTATTAAGGAAGTTAGAACTTTCACTAACCAGGAAAAGAAAGAGTATCAACTCAATTATAAGGTACGCAATACTCTACTTTGTTCAATGACTAGAAATATATATAGCCAAATTTCTTCTTGTGAAGCAGCTAATTGTATCTGGAAGAAGTTAGAAGTTACACACTTTGGAACTTCAAAAGTAATTGAGACTAGGAGAGCTATGCTTAGAGCTGAAAACCATGGCTTCAATTTTCCTTATGGTGAACCAATTTGTAAAGTTCAACAGAGGTTTATGACTATTGTCAATAGTTTACAGTCTATGGGAGAGAAAGGGTTAGATGATGAAGCACTTGTGGATAAGATAATTGATATTATGCCCAATGAGTGGGAATCCAAAAGAACTGCTATAGATGAGAACAGGAAGGTCACTCAAATTTCTCTTGATGAGTTATTTGGAACTCTTCTCCAACATGAAACCAGAATGAAGAGAGATGCTGACAATATCAAGAAGAAAAATGGAAATGGTACTGTTTCTTTTACAACAACATCAAATCAAATGAAAGATAAGACTCCAGAGAGAGTAACCAGATCCAAGTCTAAGAAAGTTATTTTCCAATCTGAATCTAGTGAGAGTGAAGTCTCTGAAAATGAGTTAGCAAATATTTCTAGAAGGATGAACAAGATATCCGGTCAGAGAAGTTTCCAATCCAAGTATAAGAAAAAGGAAAGGAAAGATAGGAAATATGGAGAAGTCACATGTTATGAATGCAAGAAAGCTGGACATATTAGACCAGATTTCCCTTTGCTTAAAAAGAAAGAATGGAAATAAAGGCATTCAGATAGAAATAGAAAGAAGTATTATAAAGCCAAATCTAAGAATGTTCTGAAAGCTAGTGATACCTGGAGTGCCAGTGGTGGTGACTCTTCAGATGAATCATCTGATTATGAATCTTCAGGACAGAAGAATTTTGGTCTTATAGCCAGACTACCTATTGAAAATCATTGCTTTATGGATAATGTACCAAATGATGAATCATTGACCAATGTTTCTTTAAATTCTAATGATAGTAAGTATTATAACTCTTCTGATTAAGAATCCTCTTATGATGAAGAAAATACTTCACCTACCTATGAAAAAGTTTATAGGTTTGCTGAACTTCATGAAATTGAGATTTCGAAACTCAATAAGAAACTTGATAAGGTAAACTCTAGGAATTCTATTCTTACAAAAGAAATATCAGATCTTTCTAAAGATCTTGTTAGGAAAAATGATGATTTTATAAATATTTCAAAAAATCTTGAGGATGTAAGTTCTGAGAGGAACAAACTTTCTAAAGAATTGGAAAAAGTAATTTCGAAGAAAAATGTTTTCGAGCCTAGCTCTAGTTTTAAATATAATGATTTTGAAGATAAAAACTTGGTTATAAAACTCAAGTCCGAAATTTTTTCCTTAACGAAGTGTTTATCAAACTTTACCCATGGTAAAGAAAATTTTGATAAAATGTAGTCCCAAATACGACCTTTAAGAAATAAATCCAGATTTGGTTATACCCATGCAAAACCAATTTTCAGTAACAATAATTTTGTTCCTCAAAGTGCCCCATTTTGTACTAAGTGTCAATTTGGTGGTCACTGGGCAAAGAATTTTTCCTTAAACAAAACCCAATATCTAGGATTTCATAAAGCCTATTTTTCTAAGAAGATGTGGGTACCTAAAGTTTTGTTATCTGGAAATATCAGATCCAACCATGTTTGGATTCCGAAAGTCTAATTATCTTCTTGATTTCAGGAAAATAAAGAGAGTACCAGAAGCAACACATGGTACATGGATAGTGGATGTTCCCGGTACATGACTGGTAACAAAAGCTATTTTGAAAAGATTATCAAAATGAAAGGAGGAAAGGTAACTTTTAAAGATAATTCTAAGGGATAGATTTTTGGTATTGGTAATATTGTTTTTCTTGGTAAAACTTTGATTTCAAATGTTCTTTTTGTTAAGGGTCTTAAGCACAACCTCATTAGCATAAGTCAGTTATGTGATGAAGGTTACCTTGTGAATTTTAGGAATGATAAGTGCTTAGTTTACAATTCCAAGGAAGAATTTATTCTCTCAGCCAATAGGCAGGAGAATGTTTACACCTTTAATTTAGAAGACCTTAGGAGCCAAGATTTACCTTGCCTAAGTGCAATGGAAGATCATTCTTGGTTATGGCATAGAATACTAGGTCACTATAACCTTAGAAACTTATGTAAACTCTCTAAGAAGAAAATAGTTAAGGATCTACCAGAGCTTAGATTTGATTCTTCTAAAGTTTGTGATCCTTGTCAATATGGCAAGAAACATAATTCTAGTTTTAAATCAGTCGGTGAAGTCTCAACAACTGATGCATTATAGTTAGTTCACATGGATCTTTTTGGTCCAACACAAACTGGAAGTATTGGAGGCAAATACTATGTGTTTTTTCTAGTTGATGATTACACTAGATTTACTTGGGTTTATTTTCTAGAAAAGAAGTCTGAAGCTTTTTCTTATTTCAAAAGTTTTAGATCTCAAGTTAAAAATGAGAAAAACCTTCCATTTAAAACTATTCATAGTGATCATGGAGGAGAATTTTAAAATTCTGATTTTGAAACTTTTTGTAGTAGAAAAGGTATTACTCACAATTGTTCAGCACCTAGAACTCCTCAACAGAATGGTGTAGTTGAGAGAATAAATAGAATTCTTCAAGAGATAACTAGAACCATGTTGAGTGAATATTCTATAGCTAGACATTTCTAGGCTGAAGCTGTAAGTACTGCTTGTTATACTATAAATCGAGTTCTGATTAGACCTTTTATTAATAAAACACCTTATGAGTTATGGAATGGTAGAAAACCAAGACTATCCTACTTCAAGGTTTTTGGTTGCAAAGTATTCATTTTGAATACTAAAGATAACTTACATAAATTCGCACCAAAATCCGATGAAGGAATTTTCTTAGGGTATTCCACAACTTCTAAGTCATATAGAGTTTTCAATAAAAATACTTGTACTGTTGAAGAAACAATACATGTCAAATTTGATGAGTCAGATCCTTTTATTTTTAAACCATCCCAGCCTACATCCTCGGATATGTTTTCAAAAACTGATTGTCAACCTTTGATAGAAGATCCTTCTAATAAGGAAAATGTTCAAGAAGATACTTCCGAAACATTTACCCCAGAAGACTTTCTACCCTATGTTGATGAACATGCTTTCCAAAACCCAAATCAGGTGTTTCTTAAGAATCATCCCAGTGATAGTATCATTGGTGATGTAAATAAACCAGTAAGGACTAGAAGTTCCTTAAGAAATTAAGTAGAACATCTAGCATTCCTTTCCCAATTAGAACCAAAAAGCACTGATGAAGCTTTAGGTGATGATGATTGGATCAAAGCCATCCAAGATGAACTAAATGAATATGAAAGGAATAAAGTCTGGACTTTGGTGGAAAGACCTAAGGAAACTTCTGTTATTGGAGTAAAGTGGGTCTTCAGAACAAATGTGATGAAAATGGAATCATAGTAAGAAATAAATATAGAATTGTTGCTAAAGGCTATAATCAGCAAGATGGAATAGACTATGAAGAAACCTATGCTCCAGTAGCTAGACTTGAATCTATCCGTATTCTACTTGCCTTTGCAGAATTATTTAATTTTAAAATTTTTCAAATGGATGTGAAATGTTCTTTTCTTAAAGGTTATGTCCAAGATGAAGTTTTTGTTGTATAACCTCCTGGATTTGAAGATACAAAATATCCTGATCATGTTTTTAGACTTACCAAAGCTCTGTATGGTCTTAAACAAGCCCCAAGAGCATGGTATGATAGACTCACTAGATTTTTGCTTCAAAATAACTATGTTAAGGGAAATGTAGATCCAACCCTTTTTATAAGGAAAGATAAGAAAAATATTTCGATTGTTCAAATTGATGTTCATGACATCATATTTGGTTCAACTCAGAAATCTTTAACCGACTCTTTTGCAAGTCTATTGAAATCTGAGTTTGTAATGAGTATGATGGGTGAGTTAAATTTTTTCCTTGGTTTTCAAATTTCTCAAAAACCAGAAGGAATCTATATATCTCAACATAATTATATTAAATATCTTCTCAAAAAGTATGGTTATGACAACACTAAGAGTATAAGTTCTCCCATTGGTACCTCAAACTCTTTAGATCTTGATGAAGCTGGGAAACCAGTAGATCAAACATCTTTTAGAGGTATGATAGAAAGTTTACTTTACTTAACAGCTAGTCGACCAGACTTAATGTTCTCAGTATGCTTATGTGCAAGATATCAATCCAATCCTAAGGAATCTCACTTAAAGGCAGTAAAAAGAATTTTTCGCTACCTTAAGGGAACCATGGATCTAGGATTATTTTATACTTATGGAAATGATTTTGTTCTAAAAATATTTTCTGATGCTGATTTTGGAGGATGTAGAATGGATAGAAAGAGTACATCTGGAACTTGTCATTTCTTAAGAGATTTATTAGTTTCTTGGTCCTGCAAGAAGCAACATTCTGTATCACTTTCCACTGCTGAAGCCGAATATGTAGCAGCTGGAATTTGTTGTGCTCAAGTGTTGTGGATGCAACACACACTCACAGACTATGGCTTGAGTTTTACTAAAACTAAAATTTTGTGTGATAACACAAGTTCCATTTCCCTAAGTAAGAACCCTGCACATCACTCTCGTGCAAAGCACATAGATATTAGGCATCACTTTCTTAGGGATCACACACTAAAAGGAGATATAATTCTTCATTTTATTTGAATGCAAGATCAACTTGCTGATATTTTCAAAAAATCTTTGTCTTCTGATAGATTTGAATACATTAAACAGAAGTTAGGAATGATAACCATAAGGTAATCTTTCTTAATTAACTTTCTGTTGAAAAAGTCTCCTTATAGTAATAAACTCTTTTTCATAGGGGGAGTACATTTGATTGATAGAGTAACTAATTTTTTTTCAAAGTTATTTTTTCAAACTTTTCGGAACTAACATTTCCGGAATGGGAATTTCCAGAACCAAAATTTTCCAGAATGGATATTTTCGTATAGAAAACTTCTGGAATGGATATTTTCATATTGAAAACTTCCGGAATGGAAAATTTCGTACTGGTATTTCCATAACGAGATTTTCGTACCGAGACTTTCATAATGAGATTTTCGTATTCAAACTTTTGTAATGAAATTATCATGCTAAAAATCTTGTAATGTTTTTTTTCTTTCATTTTCTTTGTTGAGTTTTTCGTAGTGAGTTTTGCAAACATTGTCTTTTCGTAGTAAAGATTTTTCGTAGTTAATTTTTCTTCAAGAAGAAGAATATTACCCATTACGAATAATCCTCCTAAGCTGATCCGAAAGGTATGATTTCCTTACTCAAGTTTTCGTAATCATACTTTACTTGCTGATATTTTCTTATATTTTGTTTTTGGTTTATAAGTTTTCTTAAATCCTTGTTTTAATATAAACCTCAAAAGATCGGATTCAAGTTTTCTTGAGAATTGGTTTTCAACCGTCAGATCTGATCTCAGTTATTACAACCATTCGATCAACCGAGGAAGATGAACCGTTATATCGTTTCCTATACAAAGGGGGCCCCAAATGGTTGTACCACATGGGTTTTTCAAGATCCAGCGTCCCGATGCTCTTCCTCTCTGTTTTAAGGCCGTTCCGATCTTCAGCAATCTTCATTCTGAACTTCTCAGAAATCTTCAGATCTGAATTTCTATGGAAGCAGCTTCTCAAGACATGTCTTCCACTAAGCTGATTTCCAAGTGGTTAGTATATAGAGAAAGGTTGGTTCATCCTGAATTCTTCAACAAGTATGATTTTCTTATATCCAAGAACATTAAGCTTAACCGATGGGAAGATGTTGCTGTGTCTAAGCCTGGAAATCAAGATGAAGTATATTCGGATTCGCTTATAGAGTTCTATGAGACATTTTCCTTTTTTAAGGAAGATGGTAGGGAGAAATTGTCATTTAATTCTTATGGCAAGACTTATAAGCTTTCTTATGCCAAGGCATCCAGCTTGGTAGGGATGAACAATGAAGGAGAATCTGAGTTCATCTATCATGTTTTTCCGGATTCAAAGGGAAGCTTCATCAAGGAAAAATCTTTGGAGACTCTCGGACTATCAGATGACAAGGCTCTGAAGATTTCTACTCTATCTATGAATTTAGGGATTCTAGAATTATGGGTACAAGGCTTTATCATATCGAGAAAGGGTGACAAAGACAGTTTGAAGAAGAGCGAGATCTATATTCCAGATTTTATGATAAATCTAAGGAAGTTTAATCTGATGAAACACATTCTTATTACCATTGAGAATGTTAATAAAGGGAATCTGAGAGCTCAGATCATAATATATCCAGTAATCATCTCGAAGTTAATAGTTCGGTGCCTTGAGTCTTTCAAGGAGGATTGCAAGTCTAAGCCAAGAGTTTGCAAAATTATATTGGTGAGTGATGGTACCCTCAAAAGGATGGATGTTGCCTTTGACAAGAAGACCGGTGAATTCTTTGATATCCCAGTTCAAGAAGAAGTGGTTCCGAAAGTTGCTAAACCTGAATCTTCTAAGCCAGTGAAGAAGAGAAAGCTGAAAGAAGTTGAAGTTGAAGCAGGGAATCCCAAATCTAAGGAAGTTCATTCCACACCTCCAAAACCAAAGAAGAAGAAAGCTTACCCTGATGAGATAGTTGCCAAGTGGAGGGAAATCAAAGAGAAGAGAGTGGAAGGGGAGCCTCAGTTTGGCTTGGATCCTGCGGAGGCTAAGGCCTTGAAGGAAAACACAACGGATGAGCTAGAAAAACAAGTGAAATAAAAGAAGCTTAAGAAGAAGATGTATGAAGCTGAGGTGGTTCAGACTTTATTGAATTTTAATGAGATGGCCTCTAGAAATATTCCCATTACAAGATCTTTTTCTTTGGAATCTCTACCTGAGACTCTAAGAAGAAAATATGTCACTCCGGAGAAGGAAAAAAGATAAGCATGTTGAGGAAGTTGTGCAGATTGAGCAAGTGGAAGAGGAAGAAACAGTTTCTGAAGGTAGTGGTGAGACCGGAGATGTTTTGACGCAAGTAGATGATTATAATGGGACACCTTCAGAACATTTGTCGCTCCAAACTTCAGAAGTTGAGTCCTCTAAGTTAGTCACTCCAGGAAAGGATGAGGATAAAGGAGAACAAGAAGTAGCTTATCATGCAGAGGAAGAACAACTTCTACATGATATTTCTCAAATGGAGAATGTAGAGGATGGTGCTCAAAAATTTGTTGATGATGAAGACAATGTTGTTCAAGTGTATGACAGTGAAAAGAGTACTCCAGAACAAGACTCCATTCTGAAAAAGGACAAGGGAAAGCAACTCGTTGTTGATACCTCGAGCTCAGTGGCTATAAACAGAAGGGAAGTTGGTAGTTCTTCAAAGAGAAAGCTTGAGAAAATTGAAGAAGAAAATTCTCCAAGCAAAGTCTCGGATTCAGAGTCATCTTCGTTGGGGCATGACTTTGTTGTTCAGTCATTAAAGAAGTTAGTGGGTTCTATTCCGACCTTCTCAAGTATTGACTCAAGATGCCAGATGCTTCAACATTCTTTGAATCAGAAAACAGACTCTGTATCCATGGTTATGGACAAATGTGTTGAGATGGAGGCTCAGTTCAAAACGTTTTTTGTCGGATATGAATCCCACAAAAGATATTGTAAAAGAATGACTAGTTGGTCGAGGAAAACTGTAGAAGAGATGAGGCTCTTTGATGAATTCCAAGATAATGTTAAGGATTTTTTTTGAGATAGAAGACAGGAAGCTAAATGAACTTACTTCGTCATTTGAAGAAAAGTTGACAGCTAAGAAGAATTCCCGAATTCAAGAAGACAGAGATCTGAATGGGAAGCTGAATTCTGTTGCTCAAAACTGGAGGTATGAAAGGGATTATCGGATTGAGATTGAAGAGATGTTGTTAAAAAAGAAAAAGTTTTAAAAGCTCAGGAAGAAAAGCTTCAAGCCTAGGAAGAAAAGATTGAAGCTCAAAGTTCAAGAACATTTGTATTAGAGAAGTAAGCCGAGGAAGATCATAAAGACTTGAATAAGATTAAGACTATTCTTAAGGGTCTTATGTCAAAGGAAAAAGATCCAAAATAGACATATCTGATCTTTTGTTTTATCTTAACTTCCTTGTTTTTGAACTTTCAAACTTAATAAAAATTGTGTTTTCTCATCTCTTTTGTTGTTGCTACTAATGTTTCTGGTACTTTGTTATATTTTCCATTCCCTCGAATTCTTTTTGAAAATCACAAAGGGGGAGAAGGAAAAGAACCCTAATAAAGGGGGAAAAGGAAAAAGAATTTTAACAAAGGGTGAGAAAGAAAAAGAACTCTAATATAGTTTATCTAAGGGGAGAGTTTTTCATTAAAGAATGCATTATTATTCTTAATGAAATATCATTCCCGAAATCTAGAATACGATCCTTAGAGTTTCAAAGCCTAAGGGGGAGTTAGTAGTATTCATCAACATTCATAAGCAAAGGGAGATAATCCTTAATTTTTTTCTTTCTTCTTAGACTTTATTTTTCATAAGGATGTTTGTGCTTTCCAAAAAGGGGGAGATTGTTGAGTCAATAAGGTTTTCCTTATGAATTTTCCATTCCTTCTTGTTTTGAAAATCACAACCACCTTATGTTTAAGGAAAATCACTTTTATAAGGAAAATTTCTTTTATAAGGAAAATCTCTTTTATAAGGAAAATCGCTTTTATAAGGAAAATCGCTTTTATAAGGAAAATCTATTTTATAAGGAAAATTTCTTTTATAAGGAAAATCGCTTTTATGAGGAAGATTTATTTTGTAAGAAAAATGATCCTTATCATATTTTCATTATCTATATCCATATATTTCTTGAGTATAAGAATCGGATTCATTTCTATATTCTCAGAATCGTTTAAAACTTTGATATGAAGCATTCTGTTTTAGGCTCTGAATTATGGATGAGAACTGTAATGGAGTTCCCCTCCGAATTATGGATACGAACTCTGATAAAGTTCTACTCCGAATTCTGGATACGAAATCTGATAAAGTTCTACTCCGAATTCTGGATACGAACTCTCATGAAGTTCTACATCGAATTCTCATTACAAATTCTGATGACGAATTCTCATTACGGATTCTGATGACGAATTCTCATTCCGAATTATCATTCTGAATTCACATATTAAACAGAATCTGATCATATTTTCTTTATACACTCCTAATTTATTTAGACTCCGAATATTATATTTTGTTAGACTCCGAACTTTCATTTTTCTTACAATTTTATAATTTGTCTACTCTTTGACATTTTGTTTAAACTCCGAACCTTCACTCCGAACTTTTGTGTTATAATTAAAATGATGGCGTACATTCTGTTACACTTGTTTTGTTATAAAACAATGTCGTCTATTCTGTTATAAACTAATCATTTGTTAAGTTACACGTGTACAGGTCCCTCCGATTTTTAAGGAAAATATGACCGTTGGAAAGGAGGACGACCTTGCCTATAAATAGGAGCTCATTTGAAAGATCTCATAAAGACCTAGAAGTTGGATCAATCTAGAGAACACATGCTGCTAAGGTGATTTCTAGAGAGAGAAAGTTTTTCATGCCTTGTGCGTACTGAACCGCTCATTCAGTTTTTGCTTCGTGTGACTCTGAATGTTGGTGATTACATTCGAGGACTTCCGGGGATAGGAAGACAGAGGTACTGACTACCTTGAAGTTAGAGGGCTTCCTTGCTGAGGAAGACAGAGGTTTCCAACTACTTAGAAGTTGAGGGCTTGCGGGGATAGAAAGGCAGAGACTCCGATCTTCGTATCGAGGGCTTACCCTAGTGTGGGTAAGACAGACTTGCTTGAAAGTATAAATCAAGGGACCTTTATCCAAGGTTGTTGGATACCCTTCTCTTTGGTTTAAAAGACTTATATCTTGTTACTTGTAGTTTTACTATTTTTTTGTTTCTGCTTCACATTGTATTGTAAGGAAAGTATAACTTTCTTATACTTCCCTACTTGTACTATGTTTCATTTAGATTCTATACGCTTTAAGGTAGAATCTCATATTGTAATCTTTAGTTAAGTTTCAATTTCCGGATTCATATTTCTGGAACCTACTTTCAGAATATCTTTCCAGTTTTATGCAAGTACTTAGAACATGAAGTTTATAACTTCATTCCTTATTCTGATTTTTCAATTGGTGTTAGAGGTGTTGTGAATGTGCTTTGTTTAACTTTGTTAAACTTTTCTCTTTCCTTTGTTAAAGGAAAATTTTAAAGTTTACAATTCACCCCCGCCCCCTCTTTTATATTGAGCATCTACATCATTATTTCGATCCTACAGGACCGACGGAAGAGTCTCAAGACGACACACCCTCGGTGAGCACCGACGTTGTGACAGGAGGCCCATTCACTGGCCCATCCTATCGTGACGTGGCAGCTAGGGCACTGAATCCCTTGGAGGAAGACTCAGGGATCGGCGATTCCCCGCTGGCCAGCCCACTGGCCCAGCGGCCTGCCTCGGCACCATTGCCAGTTCCCCGACCATCCTCGGTGAATGAGCATAGGCAGCAAGGTCCGAACCCCGAACCAGAGTCATGGAGCTTCTGGACTGTTCTTGCAGTATGTCACTTCCCCGAAAAGTTTTGGCCGGTCGCAGAACCGGATTTTGATGTGCCAGAGTCACTCACCTCGGGAGAGTTTGAATGCTTCCACCAGACTCTTCGAGTGACTCACTCCCGCCTTCGCCATCAGCTAGAGCCTTATCCCGAGAGCCAAGCGCATCTCGAAGATATTGGTGAGCAGTGTCGTCCGGTCGACTTGGCAGCACTCCCTGCGGTTTGGCTCCCCGAGTCGTCGGGCCACCTCCGGGCCCTCCAGCCACAATGAGTCTAGAGTTTTCAAGTACTCTGCAAAGTTATTGAGGAAGAAACCCCCCCACGCGCATGTCCGCGGATGGGGGCAGTATGCTGCTCTTCTTTTCTGTGCGATCCACCGACAGCCCGATTCACTGGGCAGCCCTGAGAGAATGTTGCCAAAGGCAGTGGCGGTCAACATGGCTGACCTTTCAGATAAGGGAAATAGTGTGGATATCCTCGATGGGGACTCACCCCCTGGGGAAAAGCTGCCACTGGACCCATCTGGGATGATCACTCACCACCAGAGGAGCCTCCTAGGTCTCCCTGTACCCACGGAGGCACTGACCATGAGCCGAAACATCGTCAAGGGTAAAGAGCCCGTTGGGTCTATCAAGCCCACCGACCAATATGCCTCGGTGCAGAAGGAAGAGGAAGACTCCGATAAGGCCACGCTACGCCAACAGCTTTTTGAGAAAAAGAGGCTGGTTGATGAGCTCTTGTCCGAACGCATTGCAGAGCGGCGGCCTGACTATGGTAATCCCAGGTCAGGACAGCAGGGGCAGGATCACCTACCCCTTGTCGAGATTCCCCCGGGCTACCACAACCATTTCATGTTTTCCGACAGGGGAGAGGTCGGCGCCCATGGAAAGAGGGCGTGATATGTCTCGCCGAACCCTCCCGAGCGGCGGAATCACCTGGGGGGCCATGCTCAGTTTCCTCCCGCTGCCCCGAGAGTCGCTCTGCCAGCCGCCCCACGAGCTGCTGAGCTTGACTACCAGATTGGAGAGTCCGACAATACGCTTGTGATTAGAGATCCCTGTCAGGACAGGAATCCACATCCGGATGATCTGAGGGAAGTACTCATCACTCTCTTGGAGGCCCTGGAAACTCGGCAGGTGGCAATCCCACCGGACGACAAGCCATACCCAGCATGGGTGGATGATATGTCGGCCCCGTCGGGATTTGGGAACCCCACTTTCACCGCCTTTAACGGGACCGGAGACCCGCCACAACACTTGGCCCACTTCAACTCGAGGTGCAGGCCTATGTTAGGGGCTCCGGTGCAGCAGGAGGCTGCCAAGCTCAGTTGCTTCGTTCAGACACTGGAAGGACCAGCATTCGTCTGGTACAACCAGCTCCATGTTGGATTTGTGACTAGCTGGGAGGACCTTCGCTGGGAATTCCTCTACCAGTTCTATTCCACAACCTGAAAGACGAACATTTCAGACCTCTTCAAGTGCAAACAAAGGCCCAACGAGCGAGTCGCGGACTTCGTCGCCCGGTGGAAGGGGCTCACGTACTCCCTTGACATGTCGCTGACTCAGGAGAAATTACTGACAATGTGTGTAGGGAACGTCAAGGTAGAGCTGGTTCCTTCTCTGATCACTCATAATTACCCTGGGGGGTTCCGGGATTTCTCAGACAAGGCTCAACGCCTCAAAAAAGCCCTGCAACAGGCCAGTCAGGCACGCCCGCTACCTCTTGTAATCCCTGCAAGGAGAGCCACCAGAGCTGAGCCCGCTGTTGTAGCCCAGATAGAGGTCCCCATACAGCTAGAGCTGCTACTAGTAAGTCCACCTCAGTAGGTTCATAGGGTTCCACCCCCACGGGCACGGCCTCCGGCCCAACAAAGACCACCTCAAAATCGACAGGCGCCTCCGCGTAACGCACCGCCGCCACCCAGGTGAGATAATCCGGCTCCGCCTCCTCGGCCTGCTCCTCCGGCCCCTGGTCATGGTCAGCCCCCAAGATCCCCCTTTCCAGATAGAAGGAATCAGACTTACTCGTTTGGCGAGGCCCAGGTCCCCAGTTATTTCCGTAGCACCTTGGAGCAGAGGATCGTGCGGCTGCCTGAGTGTCGGAAGCCAGAAGAGGCGTGTCTCACTGATCACCCTAACTACTGCCCTTATCACCGGATCCTGGGACACACCATCCAGCGATGCTATTTGTTCAAGGACTAGATCCAAGACTACATTGACAGCAAAATAGTCAGGTTGGGCCCAGCCTCGACACAGGTGGCAGGCGTCTTCGTGAGATCAGATGGAAGTAGTGACAACGGGGATGAGTGGGAACAGGTTTCCAACCATGGGTCCCGAAAGTATAACGACTGGATGGCCCGCAGGATGGTCGCCCGTGCCCAAGGCATCATCTGTGCCCGCCTGAGTCATCAAGAGCCCCCGGAGTCTGCGAGCGCCGCTTTCGCATCGTCGTCCCAGCCTACCTCTTCCCAGAAGAGCAAGCGGCGGCGCAAGAAGAAAGAACATGCCCTGCCATTGTCGTCATCTTCCCACATGCTTGGTGATTTCATGCCCCCAGAAATGGGGATCCCTCCGCGACCTCGTCCAGTAGTGGATGAATCCTCGAGTGAAAGCCCGGGATAAGCTTCGGTTAACACCGTAGAGTTCGTAAATCCCTTTTTGGATCTCGATGATGAAGAACGCCAGGTGGACTCCCCCAATGTCCCCAGCCGTCACCAACGTCGGTGGAGTCGTGGCTACGTGAATCACCGAGGCACGGTAGTCGTCACCTCTAGTCAGGTCGTGCACGCTACCGAGACCAAGCAGCAGGCCTGGTACAGAGAGAAGCACACGCGCCTCCCTCACCCGGTGTCAATAGGTTCGCCTCCACCACCGTTTGTGTTGCTGGATCAGGCAGGACCACCTCGTCCGTGTCGCAGCCAGCCCTACCCTGCCGCCAGCCGGCTACAGCCTTCTGGTCCTAATACGACAACCACCACCCGGGATTCAACTAGTGAACGGCGAGACATGCCCAGTACCAGCCAGTCACTAGTCCCGCTAGCGGGACCCGTCATGCCTCCGATCGCAGAGCGGCCTCCTGTAAGCAGAAGCTCGTGTTTGGCTCGAAAGTATGATGTTATGAAGCACCTGTCCGGCATTACAACAAGGCTTTCTATCCTTGAGGCCCTTCGCCTACCGTCTGAAATGCGTGAGGCGCTTTCCGAGGCTCTAAGGAGCCCCCTCCAGTTTGAAATGGTGGTAGTGGCCGCATAAGCCTTCCACACCAAGGTGATTGAGGACGCCGAATGTCAAGAGTTAATCTCGTTTTCCGGTGAAGATGAAGACCTTCCCATACAGGGGCACATCCGCCCACTATACATCACCATCCAGTTAAATGGCATGGAAGTCCGTCACTGTCTTGTCGACACGGATTTCGGGATTAACCTGATCCCAACTCGGACACTGTGGAAACTGGGGTTGTCTGAGGATGATTTAACTCCCTCTGACCTCAGGCTCCAGGGGTATGACAGGACCAAGCAAACTCCACTCGGCAAGATTCGTCTGAAGACCCAGTTCGGCAGCCTAATTGCCAATACCGAATTCATGGTTGTCTCTCAGAACACCACCTACAACGCGTTGATGGGCAGGTCGTGGCTCCACCTTCACGCAGCGGTTCCCTCATCATACCATCAGTGCCTCAAATACTCCCTTAAGGGTCGAGTGGGCGTGCTCCAAGGAGATGCGTCTCGATTTGCCTCTTGTAAAGCCCGTTACCTGGATACTGACTATTACAAGAGCAAGGACAAGCAGATCCTGGCAGGTGAGGTCAAGCCTGCCGCTGTCACGAGTGATCCCTGGGCAGGTTTGGATGATGCATATGTCTTCCCAATCCATCGGTTGGAGGCCACGACCCCCGATTTGGGAGAGTGCTTTTTTGTCTCGGGTACCGGAGGAAGGCATATTTCCAGGTCTAAGCGACGGAGAGAAATCACCTCGTACTCTTACACCAACCAGCCTCAGGTGATCCCCGAGCCTCCTACCCCTGTACGATATCGGGACGTTGGGCTCATGGAAACGAAAGTACGTCATACGCATCTGTTTCACTGGGCCAGAATTGATCGCCTCAAGCCAACGCGTCACTACTGCTTTGATGTCATAAAGCATGGCCCCTTGGGACGAAGGCCAGATGGGATTGGATCAACCGCCTTCATCGCCATGGTCTCTGTGGCGCATGAGTCTCCCATCGTGATGACCTCCGCCGCCCAAGCCAGCGCCAGCTCCCCATCAGGTTCTGGAAGCCCTGAAACGGCTCCCCCCATGGATGAACCTTCCACAAGATCAGATGATGACATGGAAGATGCTCCTCCTGCCTTTGAGGAGGGCGTCTCCACCACGGTCAACGAGTTAGTGCAGGTGAACCTCGGTAGCGAGGCAGACTCGAGACCCACATTGGTCAGCGCCGCTATACCCCCCGAGGAACGGAAACAGTACATAGACTTCCTCAGACAGCACCGTGATGTGTTTTCCTGGAGTAATGATGAGATACCTGGACTAGATCCCCAGGTATCCTTCCACCACCTTGGACTCCCAGCAAACCATCACGGGTTCAAGCAGCCTCCCAGAAAGATGCACCCCTCTCACGGTGCCATGGTTGAGGCCGAAATTGATAAGCTCATCAAGGACAACTTCATCAAGGAAGTCCAGTACCCCAGGTGGCTAGCCAAAATTGTGCCAGTCAGGAAAAAGAATGGGTAGATCAGGGTCTGCATCGACTTCCGCGATCTCATTCACCACAGTCCGAAGGATGACTTTCCTCTTCCCGTGACGGAGCTGTTGATCGATGGAACGACCAGGTTCCAAGCCCTCTCCTTCATGGATGGGTACTCCGGGTACAACCAGATCCGGATGTCCCCAGAGGATGAAGAGTTCACTTCCTTCATGGCCCCCCAGGGTACTTTCTGCTACCGGGTTATGCCCTTCTGCCTGAAGAATGATGCTGCCACCTATCAATGGGCCATGCACCGAATATTCAAGCCGATTCTCTGGACGTTGGTGGAGTGTTACATGGATGATCTAGTGGTTAAATATCATCCGCACCAGGACCATATCAAAGACCTTGAGAAAGTGTTCGGCTTCCTCCGTTCTCGCCACCTGAAGATGAACCCGTTGAAGTGTGCCTTCAGGGTCACCTCCAGAAAGTTTCTTGGCTTTGTTGTTAGGTATCGAGGCATCGAGATAGACCAATAGAAGATCAAGGCCATCAGTCAGATGCCTCCTCCGAGTAATATTCGGGAGCTTCGAGGCCTCCAAGGCCACTTAGCCTATATACGCCGATTCATTGCGAATCTGGCCGGCAAGTGTAAGCCCTTTTCCCAACTCATGAAGAAGGGCGACGCCTACGAATGGGAAGAAGGGTGTCAGATTGATTTTGAGTAAATAAAGAAGTATCTACTTCACCCTCAGGTCTTGATGCCACCCATTTTCGGAAAGCCACTGGTCCTTTACGTGACCGCCCTGGAGTGATCCCTCGGCGCACTTCTCTCCCATAAGAACAATGAGGGAACAGAGAATAGCCTCTACTACCTCAGCCGCATGCTCCTCGATGCGGAAATTAAATATTCCCCCATCGAGAAGAGTTGTCTGGCGCTCGTATTTTCCATGCAGAAATTGCGGCACTACTTGCAGCACCACGAGGTACAGCTGGTCTCTCGGGTAGACCTATTGAAATACATCCTGAACCGACCTATGTTGACCAGACGATTGGCACGCTAGGTGGTGATCCTCCGGCAGTTCGACATTAAGTTCGTGACTCAGAAGGCCATCAAAGGACAGGCATTAGTAGACTTCTTAGCTGCCCACCCAACCTCTACAGACCAGCCACTGGATCTAGGCTTTCCTGATGAGACAACCCTCTCAGTCGATCATGCCATCCCATGCTGGCAGATGCACTTTGACAGAGCCTCCCGAAGCCCTACCGGTAGAAGGCTCAATGATCCTGGGCTTAACAGAGTGGGCTTGGGTATTGTCTTCATCACCCCAGAGCAAGACGTTCTTCCATATGCATTCCTGTTGTTAGAAGGCTGCACCAACAATGAGGCAGAGTATCATGCCCTCATCACTGGCCTCGAGTTGGCTTGGAGGTTAACGTACCCCATCTCTATGTAAAAGGGGACTCTGAGCTAGTCATCAAGGAGGTCAATGGTGACTATGCTGTCAGGAATCCAGAGATCGTGCCATTGCTAGAGTGCACCCTCCATCTAATGACTAAGTTCCCCTCCCGGCCAGAGGTCGTTCACATTCCCTGGTCGCAGAACAGTCGAGCAGATTCTTTGGCCAGCCTAGCCGCATCACCTGTGGAGCCCGAACAGGATGACCTAACCATCCATGTGGCGCACCGGAGAGTAATTTCTCATGTTATTCCAGAGGGCGAGCGTGGCCCGCGAGTGAACCATCTCACCGCTGGAGCCCCTATGTCAGGACCCTCAGGGGCTTCAGGCGTGGTGATCGAGACAGTTCCTGACTGGGGGACACCCTTGGTTGAATATCTCCGGCACGACAATCTTCCGCTGGACCGAGCAGAGTGAGAACGAATCTGACGCCGCACACCGCAGTTCACCCTTCAAAGCGGTCCCAGCCGTGAGAAGCTCCTTTACAGGCGCATATTTAATGGTGTTCTCCTACGTTGTCTTCAAGGAGTCGAGATCCCACAGGTCATTCAAGAAGTGCACGCTGGTTCCTGTGCCGCCCACCAGGCCGGGTCGAAGTTTTCCCACCAGATTCAGAGGCTGGGATACTTCTGGCCCTCCATGATCCACGACTGCATCGAGTGTGCCAAGAGGTGTCATGCGTTCCAAGTTCATGCTAACTTTGTGCATCGGACACCGGTGTCTCTCCATACTACCAAGTATTCTTGGCCCTTCGCAATCTGGGGGTTGGATGTCGTAGGGCCTTACCCGCCGGCGACGGCCCGCCAGTGTAGGTTCATCTTGACCACTACGGATTTCTTCTCAAAGTGGGCAGAGGCAATCCCGCTCAGGGAAGTCAAGGCTTCTTCTATCGTTGACTTTGTGAGCTCCAATATCATCTACTGGTTTGGAGTACCTCACGCTATCCTCACGGATAACAGAACCAACTTCCGAGCAGCCGAGCTGAATAAATTGTACGCCAAGTACAACATTCTCTCTAACCACAACTCCTGCTATCATGCACAGGTGAATGGATAGATTGAGGTGTTTAACAAAACCCTCTCTAACATTCTGCAAAAAATGGTTGGTCAGAACAAGAAAAGTTGGCCGGACAAGCTCCCCAACGCCCTCTAGGCCTATAGGACGACGACTCGTAACTCCACCAAGGTGACTCTG
Organism: Viscum album; assembly: GCA_963277665.1. Taxonomy (NCBI): domain Eukaryota; kingdom Viridiplantae; phylum Streptophyta; class Magnoliopsida; order Santalales; family Viscaceae; genus Viscum; species Viscum album. The sequence continues at coordinate 317,983,277 of OY728163.1, forward strand.
TATTCCCTGGTGTACAGAGCTGAGGCCGTCTTGCCCATCAATATCCAGTTTCCCTCATTACGCATGGTGGTCTATGACCAGAAAGTGTCAGATAGAGTTTATGAAATCTTTCTAGCCGAATTGGAAGTTTTGGAAGAAAGTAGGCTTCGTGCTTTACATAACTTGGAAAGGCATCAGAGAAAGATGGCTCGAGCTTTCAGTAAGAAGGTTCACCTCCGCTCCTTCCTACAAGGTGATCTGGTGTTGGATCTCAGAGCATCAATGATTCCCGATAGGAAACCACCCATGTTGGAGACCAAGTGGGAGGGGCCTTTTATTGTCCATAAGGTCTATCCCAATGGCGCGTATTCCCTCGTGATTGTGGATGGTGATCATGTAACTCCTCCCACCAACGCCAGGTTCCTCAAGCAATACTTTGCCTAAGACTTTTTTAGGTCCAACATAACCTTAAACTGTTGGTCCAACATGACCTTAAACTGTATGGTCCTGCATGACTTTAAACTGCACCTGGTCCAGCATGACCTTAAACTGTATGGTCCTGCATGACCTTAAACTGCACCCAGTCCAGCATGAACTTAAACTGCATTTTGCCCTACATCTGGGCTTCTGTGTCCGAGTTCTAAGACCTAAAACTAAGATCCGTATTTCGTCCAGCATGACGTTAAACATCCTTTTCAGAACTATGTGTGTCTTGATTATCATCCTAATGACATATATAGGAAAGCCCAGACATTTCGTCTTGGGTCCAGCCCCATTTTTTTTCAGGGTCCAAGTTCTAAGACCTAAAACTAAGATCCGTATTTCGTCCTACATGACGTTAAACCGTGTTTCTAAGAACTACGTGTAGCTTGATTCCCATCCTTATGGGATATGTAAGAGCGCCCAGACCTTTCGTCTTTAGGTCCAGCTTGAGGTCCGCTATCGCATCTGTATTTCCTTTGGGACCATGACCACAGGATCACATAGCGTGGTATGGGATTATGTCCTCATTCATGTCGGGTTTTCAATAGCTGAACCACATGCACCCTATCCTCAGGATTATCCCTCCTATGTCATGTTCCCCATGACATTAAAAGGCGCCATCTAGAACTACGTATGGCTTGATTCCCATCCTTATGGGATACGTAGGACCGCCCGAACACCTAGATATCAGGTCCATCCCTACCTCTTAAGAGATCCCACGATCTCCTGGTTTCCAGGGTGTTTGGCATTAAGCCCCCCTCTTTTTCCCGGGGACCTGCTGTCTTTTGGCCGCTCTCAGACTGAGCCCTTTGACCCTTTCTGGTTGTCTTATAATGTGTTCAGAGTACTCTGATCTAGGACCGGGAGTGTCAGATTCGACTTAGACAAGTTTTCTTCCACTTGTCAAGCTTCGTGTTCCCCTTCATTCAGGCCCCACCATCCTTCACACCCGGAGGGACACCCAAGAACGGCCTGGATACAATGCCTAAGGGCTATCCTACCGTCACGGGCCAACGCCTCCGAGGGTTTTGGGTGAAAAATTGATACAAATCCCGTGTTTCAAATACGGTCAGCGGTTGATGCTCATTTGTTTTCCCCTGCTTCTAGGCTAACGCGACAGGATGCTGTGTTGCGAACATGGTCAGCAGTAATCCTCGGTCATCACGCCGGTTTCCTTGGGCCTTGAATGTCGGTGGCATGGTTCACACTGTGTTCCGCCCCCACCGTGTCAAGGTGGAATCCCGACACTCCTTGTACTAACCCTCAGTACACCCTCGCACATCAGACAGATCGAGCTGCGTAACTGTGTCTCTCGGGGCTCCCGTGATCTGAGCGCTAGAGTATGTGTTTGGGTTTATTCTGTATAGGTTGCGTGCATCTTGACCCTCATCCCCATGGGGAATGAGGAGTCGCCCAGATATTGTGTTTCGGGCCAATCATAGCTGGGAGCTAGCATCTTCTACCCCTCCTTGATTGTTGAACCCTCGTAGGCCCCTTTGGCCCGTGGCTCCTCTCTCGGAACCGCGCGCAGTGATGGTATGGGATTACGCCCTCAACCGCATTAGGTATGCTGTATCGCATCGCGCGTGTTCCTGGCCGTCCAAACCTTAAGACCTTAAACTGTGTTGGCGGTCTAAACCATAGGACCATAAACTGTGTTTCCGGTCCAAACCATATGACCTTAAACTGTACTGTTGGTCCAAACCATATGACCTTAAAATGTTTTGCCGGTCCAAACCATATGAACTTAAATTGTGTTGCCTGTCCAAACCATATGACCTTAAACTATGTTGTTGGTCCAAACCTTAAGACCTTAAACTGTGTTTTCGGTCCAAACCTTACGACCTTAAACTGTGATTTTGGTCCAAACCTTAAGACCTTAAACTGTGCTGCCGGTCCAAACCTTAAGACCGTAAACTGTGTTGCTGGTCCAAACCATAAGACCCTAAACTATGTTTTCGGTCCAAACCTTAAGACCTTAAACTATGTTGCTGGTCCAAACCATATGACCTTAAACTGTGTTGTTGGTCCAAACCATAAGACCTTAAACTGTGTTGCCAGTCCAAACCTTACGACCTTAAACTGTGTTGCCGGTCCAAACCTTAAGACCTTAAACTGTGTTGCCGGTCCAAACATTAAGACCTTAAACTGTGTTTCTGGTCCAAACCATATGACCTTAAACTGTGCTGTTGGTCCAAACCATATGACCTTAAACTGTGTTGTTGGTCCAAACCATATGACCTTAAACCGTGCTGTTGGTCCAAACCATATGAAATTAAACTGTGTTGTCGGTCCAAACCATATGACCTTAAACTGTGTTGTTGGTCCAAACCTTAATACCTTAAGCTGTGTCGCTGGTTTAAACCTTAAGACCTGAAACTGTGCTGTTGGTCAAACCATACGACCTTAAACTGTGCTGTTGGTCCAAACCATACAACCTTAAACTGTGCTGTTGGTCCAAACCATACGACCTTAAACTGTGATGTTGGTCCAAACCATATGACCTTAAACTGTGATGTTGGTCCAAACCATATTACCTTAAAAATTTTTGCTGGTCTAAACCATATGACCATAAACTGTGATGATATCGTCCTGGCCGCACGACGAAAAATGGCACCGCATTGTGATGACCTCCCCATGGGGGACATCACGCCAGGTATTGGTCGATTACCATGCCGCTTTTCAACGCCCGCTATGGCTTGATTATTGTGGAGACGCCAGGAAATTCTACCCTAGGCCAGTCACCCCACAAAATAAAAACCATTTACCTTCAAGAACAAGCAAGATATATCAAATGCCGCTTCTTTTGGTGTGAGGGCTAGACCCGCACGACTCCTTTGCACAGGCGCCCCATCGTGTTGTGCTGACTTTTCAAGAACTACGTATGGCTTGATTATCATCTTTATGAAATACGTAGGATCACTTGGGAACTTCCCCACAGGCCCATCCTAACCTTTTCTAGTCCGAATTCTAAGACTTAAAACTAGGATCCTTTGTTTGGATTTCCACGACTCGGTCTCTCTTGTGGGATTGTATGGTGTGGTGTGGGATTATGTCCTCATTCACGTCGGGTTACTCGACGTGCCGTGCCTGTCCCCAGATGAGATGTGTCTCCCATCCCACACAACTTTAAACTGTATTTCATCCAGCATGACGTTAAACTGCCTTTTCAGAACTACGTGTGGCTTGATTCTCATCCTATTGAGATACGTAGGAGTGCCCAGACATTTCGTCTTGGGTCCAGCCTCAGGGATCATCAAACCTCGTCCCTCTTTATTGTCGACCCCTCGGCCTGACTTCATGGGAAGTGGTGTAATCGTAACATCCACACCGAAAAAGTCCAGGATTCCCCATGGTAGTAATGGGAACCGGTAGTTCTCTTGCCAAAGAGGTCCTTCCTCAAAATTGGGATGACCCATGACCAGGTTGGTACGTCCGCCTGATGCGCCTACGCCATGGTGGCGCAATTTTGGGAGTGTTGGACTATGTTCGAACAAACCACCACTCCAACTTCCAGGCTTTGCATGCCCCTTTATTCGGATCCTCATTCTCTTTCATGTATGATGGGACCCCCTAACAGTATGGATAACAGACCTACGGTCCGCCTACTGTCCTGAGCCAACGTTCCGGAGGGTTGGTCATGTTTGACAGGACCCCCTAACAGTATGGGTGATAGACTTTGGTCCGCCTGCTACCACAATATAGATGACAGACCTTTGTTCCGCCTATTGTAGCAACATGGATGATAGACCTATAGTCCGCCTGCTGTCCTGGGCCAACGTTCTGGGAAACTGACAGAAGATATTTGAGTTAGGCCTCATGTTGTGAACATGGTCAGCGGTCAGCCCTCATTTATTATCCCCACTCCAGGCCAACACGATATGGATGCCATGTTTCCATCACGGTTAATAGTTATCCTCCATCATCACGCTCCACAGTGTTCCGAATTCAAGTAGCGTGATTCACCTTTTCTTTCTATCTCCCTATGTTCGGATGGATTTCAATGCCCTGACATTTCCCAGCTCTTGTATCAGAGCACATTGGGAAGGTGATATATCAATCAGTCTGAGGTCTTCTCCTAAGAAATCCAGGCCCAATTTCGGATGCCTGTGGCTTGGTCAATGCCCCGTAGTTGTACGAGATGATGACCCAAGTATCCTTTTCTTCTCACGTTGGGTGCGACCCACAAGAGCTTAGTGATGGGTTGTTAGTCATTTCAAAATTATGGTTGAGCATATTAAACTAAGATAAATGGATTTGGACCTGTATTGGATTGAGACGGTGAGCGGTACAAGAAATAGATTCATGATATGGCCAAAAAAAAGCCCTTAAGGATCAGCGCACTGAATTGACATTTCCAGCACTGCTACCCTTTGGCTGGTGGCCTCCAGGACTGCCTCCTACTCCTTGAAGATTTTCTCCTCGTCAGCCACCATAGAGCGCAGCTCGCCAACCCTAGCTTGTGCCTGCACCCGCTCGGTTCGAAGTCCGGTCATCTGGTGACTCGCCTCCATCAGTTGTTCCTGCGCGTCAACAAGTTGGGTTGTCAGTTTCTCCACAAGCTCAGAGCATGTTGCGATAAAGGCCTCCTTATCTTCCGCCTGCCCTTAGAGGTGTCGGACTTCCTGCTCCTCCCTCAACAACATTTGGGCACATGTCGATCCTTCCTGGCACTGGGCAATGTCGGTGTGCCGGCTGCTCTCGCGTATCTTCTCGGCCATGTAATCACGGATCGTCAGATGAACGCACTGAGCGTCGACCCCTCTGGCGCACAGGAAGCGCAGCCAGGTCTGGAGTGATCCCATCTGCCTCAGCCAATCCGACTGGGGCTATCTGAGAAAGCACTGGATACACTTCCACCCTTTGCGCCGTGTCATCCGGCTCTCCTCGGCTACCTCTGAGTCCGAGTCATCTACCTCCTTAGGGTCAGCAGGTCGGTATGTAGGGAAGGCAGCCAGCAGATCTGCAGCAAGATCTGCCCCAGGGATGTCTTCGTGAGGAATATGATCCTCGACGTCCGGGTGACCTTCCTCTCCTGCCCCATTAGCGACGGTGCCCTCAAAAGCTTCCTGCCCCACCTCAGGAATAGCGCCGCCTACGTCCATTGTCCCCTGCTCACTAGTTCCCAGGGTTGACTCAGTGTGGGGAGCATGTTCTGAATGAGGTGGTATGTCCGCCACTAGTCCGCTCACGGATGGCCCGGGCTCCGCAGCCTGACGAGCCTCCAATGTTGAGATCACTACGCAAGGCGTACACTGATTAGTGGGGATCTTTTGATAACAAGCGCTAGTAGTGAAGCGTGAGACTTATAGGAATCCAGAGCATCAGTCTCTAGTGTTCTGGCCGCTGCAGGAGCCGCCGTAAGTGGATACCCCTCTGTGCTTGTTAATTCAATGATGGGTGTCAGATCCCCATCATGTCCCACCGGTTCCTCTCCTCCCTAATCTGATGGGGACACCCATCCAATGCTCAGTTTCTCCTGAGTGAGGCAGGGAAATGGGTAAGAAGTTGAAAAGGAGAATGGATGAATAAGGAAAATGAATGAAGATAGAGACAGACCTCGAGTATCTCGGTTATGTCAAGATCAGAGCCGACAATCTCAGTGCTCTCTCGGAGACTCCCTTGGTGGGTCACCACTAGCGACCCCTCATATTTGGTTTCTCCTTCTTCTTCGTCTTCTCCTTCGCCTTCACCTTCTCCGGTCTTCTCCTCCCCCTCCGACTCCTCATCGCTGTCGCCTTCTCCCGGCAGCATTGCTTCCGGATCATGCTCCTGGCCGAGCATCACTTTCACTAGGAAAGGTGGCTCCGAACACTGGCCCCTTTGGCATGCGTAGGTGTCCATGGCCATCAAATAAGCATTTCGCCGATGGAATTTCACCTGGTCGGTAATTCGAACGAGCCCGACCTCTGGCAGCTGGATCCCGTTTTGCATTATCTTCTGCCAGATGGATTCAATGCTCAGTGATTGCAGCAGGGTCATCCAAGCCGACCACAGTGCCGGGAGAATTGAATCTTGGGAAGCTTCTAGGAGGTATCTTATCTGCTTCCCAGGCAGTTCCCTGGCCACCTCATGTGACCCCCCCTACGGGTAACGAGGACACGGCGGCGCTGCGTGATGTTCCTGCTGCTGAAGTCCCGGCCTGTGCAGGCCTCGCTGCCTGACACACCCGTGGTTCCCCTCTTCTGGAAACCCCTTTCCTTCTCCCCCGTCACCTGTTTTCCATGCGAGTAACCTCGAGTTGCCAGACTCTCTTTCGTAAAATCCCCTCAGGGTACGCGACGGTCCAGTGTTCGGCATATTCGGTTGCTAAGCCAGCATCAACCCCAGTGGGAGGAAGAGTAATGAATTCGCCAGAGCCGAAGGTGGTGAACATCAACCACATCTGGCGCAGGACTCATGGATTCTTCTCTTTCCAGACAGCCGTGAATACCTTCTTCGGCATTCGTTGGAGGCACCCGAACTGCTTGGTGAATCAGGATGGCACGTAAGGCTCGCAGATCACCTTCCTGTCGATCCGAGCCATGAGCACCCCAGCCCGAATGCTCTGGAAATATTCCTGCTATTCTAGAGAGCCTTTCCCATTGTCCACCATCTGGCCAACTAGGGAGGGGAACGAGCTGAAGTTGAATTTGGCATGGTTGCCAATGCGGATTCTCACGCCCTCCTCATTGAGCATCATCGGCGCCACCCCTGCAAGGATGGTCGCAGACCATTGCCCTGAGGACGAACGACGTTTGGGAAAGTGTACCCACCAAGATGAGCCGCCACCCAGCCATGGAAAATCTGGAAGGGACCACATACTCTCTGAGGCAACCCCCCTCATGAGATGCATCCCAGGATGGAATACAGCTTGGCCAGTACGGGGACGCCCAGGTTGAACCGTTTGTTGGTGGCCATGGTCCCCTCCATTAACAGTGTTGCTAGGCAGATGTCCATCCTCACGTCCCACAACAGCAGGAGCCACCCACTCAGGAAGGCGGCAAGGAAACCGGTATACCGTACATTCGGGTCTCGGGCCTCGATGACGCGATATCCCCATGATTGGTATTTCCCCGCCTCCAGGGTCCTCTAGTATGACCCATCCCTGCTCCTCTGAGCCACGGTTGGGCACCATTTACCCCATCCCGACATCTTGATGGCTGGATCCTTCTCAAGGAACAGGCTGAACCATCCCTTGTAGGTGATGTCCTTCAGGAAGTCTTTGACCCCCAGCCTCTCTTTGGCCAGCTCCAGCAGGTGCCACGTCATCATGAGCATCTGTGACCTGTCTTCCCTGGTGCTCTTTGGTGGAACAAACTCGTCGTATTGGTAGCCCTCCAGTGGGATAACCCCGATGCAGTGAACGTCCCAGAGACTGATGTCGACTTCCCCATGATGAAGGTGGAATGTGTTGGTGTCTGGAGACCACCGGGTGAATAGCTTCGGCCCGAGTTCAGGTTGATGGTGGAAGTGGAACTGTGATGTCAATACCGCCTCGAACAGGACGATATACTGCAGTTCATCCCCGAACTGGTCACAGGTATGGAGAACCCAGAATGCCCAGGACCATTCGCTGGTGAAGTTTCCCCCAGACCGCAGGTTCCAATCCTTCAGCTTGCCCTTCGTGTCATTTGTGACGCTCTGACGGAACGTGCTCGCGTAGAGGGCCGGAGAATTCTCTACCACAGGCTCATCCCCAGTAATGGTCCTGGTCCTCGGGTTCAGAACATATACGTCCATATGTCTGGTTTCCCTGGCAGGATGGCCATTTTTGGTAACGTTGTAGTGAGGAAGCTCATCCTCTCGGGTCACCCATGACCGCAGCGTGTCCACCTTGAAGCCCGGCAGGGGCACCTCCTCCAGGATGCCAAAGTTCCAGAGCGGGAGGTTGTCGAACAGCGGATACATCTTCTGGGCTGGGGTCAGCATATTGAACAAGGTAAGATTGTTGGAAATGATCACCTTGGCGCCATAAACCTCCTCATTCGCCGCTATTTCTGTCCTATGAGAAGCGGCTTCCCCCTCATCAACTCAGTTTTCGGCCATCTTGAATTTTTCGAGAGTTGTGCAAAATCAAGATACAGTGCTCGGAATTAGAGAGTGATGTGCGAAATCTGTAGGAGTTGCGCGGAATCCTATATATGGGCATGCAATCGGCACGCTAAGCGCTGAATACCCCCAGCAGGTGCGAAAAGGCGGCCAAAATTCGTAAGGGATTCTGCGCTGCCAGAGCGTTTTTTTGCGCAGTCGCAGGAGCAATTTCGCGCACGAGAGCGATTAACATGTCGCACAAAAAATCTGCAGTACAAATTCGTGACCCCACACCCTTTTTATAGGTGAGGCTAGGGTTCTGCGTCGTGGGGAAGAGAAAATTCCATGCGGATCCGTCCCTTTGCGCACTGAGTTGGTTGTTTACGTGCTACGCGCCCAGGAGGGGCCCTACTTCGGCGTTTCGACGTTTCCCTTGGAATCCGATTGTTGCAAACTCTCACCGATCTAATTCCAAGGGGGGGAATTTGTAGACACCAAAAAAGTATGTAACTCTCGGAGGAAGTTTCGAAGTGACGAAGCGAAGTCATATTCGGAGTCAGAGGCCCGATCCGGAGGCCCGGGAAGCGGTGCGCGAAATAAAGGAGGATCTGCGCAAAATGATGTGCTGCGCGTGAAGTATCCCCGGGATTCGCGTAATAGAGCCGATGAGGCACGCAATATTTGTGCGCCCCGGTTCCACCCGGCAAGATTTTGCGCGCCGAAGGCTCCCGGCGCGGAAGATTGCACACGCCGCCTAGATTTCGCGCCGGCTGGGGCCTATAAATAGAAGGCGACCCCCGACTGTTTGCGGGTTGAGGAATTTAGATATGCTCTCGGGCATGCATTTTGACTTTCCCCGCATGAAATATGACTTCTAGGTAATCTCTTTTTTTGCGCAACTTTTCCCCGGGGTTCGCCTTTGCACGCAACTCCATCGGCTTAAGTGAATTTGCCCCCTCCTCCGGGTTCCTTCCTTGCGCGCAATCCGTTTCCAGTGCGCGCAATTCCCTTCCGTGTGCACAATACCCTACACGCCATTCCCTCTCCGCGCGCAATTCCCTGGCTCCAATTGTGCGCCATCCCGGTGTTTTGCGCGCAATCCTTCTCTTTGTGCGCAAAACCGAGGACCCTTCACCTTGACGCCCCTTGGCTGCCTTTCCACGCCGGCACCTGATGTCTTCCCTACCGATCATGCGCGCCCTGCGTTGTTTTCCCGTACGACCTTCCAGGCTCATGCGAAGTAACCTCAAGGTCCCTTGGGCGGTGTTTCCCATTGCGTTGCTTTGCCTTATGCTTCTCTGCATAGGCACGCTAACAGTTATTGCTTCTTCGCATAGACACGCTAACGTGGACCCCCCAGTGGTTCGCCCTGCGGCCCCCCTTCACTATGGCCTTGCCAATGCCTTCCCTCCCACAATGTGTAGAGGGCGTTGGGCATGTAAGCCCTAGGGGTTTGGAGCGAACCCACCTCGTCCAAGCTGCAGGACGTTAAACTGCTAAGAACCTCATCCTTAGCACATGACGTTAAATTGTGGTCCGACCCCGTGCTTCGCACGCAGGGTCCCCCCAGCTCAAACATTTTTTACGCCTCTCATCTCCACGGGAATGGACTCTTCCTTGCATGGAATGAGATCCTCCTTGTCGGAGTGGCGTTTGTTCGTGGGGTAAGGTGTGCCTCAGAGTGTAATCCCCTAGCCTCTCTTATGGAAGGTTGCACCAGTGCATCTCTGTACTTCCCCCCTACCATGGCCAGTGGAGTCCCTTTCCCACTGTGCTTTGTCGCACCACGGTCCTCCACCCTAGATTAAGCCCCGGCACCCAGGGCCGCTAACCAAGCGTAAGCCCTTGTTTCCTCTTTGGGCCGCTCAATGCGTAAGCCCCATTCCTCTTCTCACGGACGCACCCTTCGCAACATGATCTTCTGGTCCTTGATGCCTCTTGTTTCCCACACCGAGCATGAATCACGTGGGCTTAGAGAGAGCATCAAACATGACATCCTCCTATGGGCCGCCTCAGAGCATAATCCCCATGCCAGCGAACTACGTGGACTTTTATCTGTGCTAACGCATGGTACGTAGGAAGCCTCCACGAGGTTCAAGCCCACCACCTGGTTGTTCCGACCTCTCCACGTCGGTTCCATATCCACCATGGGCCACCTCAGAGCATAATCCCCATACCAACCATGGGCCGCCTCAGAGCGTAAGCCCCATACCCACCATGGGCCGCCTCAGAGCGTAAGCCCCATACCCACCATGGGCCGCCTCAGAGCGTAAGCCCCAAATTCCTCATCCCGCATGACGTTAAACTATATGCCCTCTTCCCGCATGACATTAAACTGTATCTCGTCCTACATGACGTTAAACTGTATCCCCCCTCTTGGGCCATCTCAGAGCATAATCCCCATGTCTCACTCCATAATCCATCCTGATCCTTACCCGGGCCGCCACATCCCAGTGAGATCATGCCACTCCACCCCACTCCATAGTATCCGGGAAGCCGCCCACGTGCTGGCCCCAACATCGGTGTTCCCCCTAGGGGGGTCCTTCAATCTGATCCACTCTCAGTGTTTCGATCAGTTCGATCCGTCTCCGCAAGATGTTAAACTCGTGACATACCCCATGTTAAACATGGGGAGATGAGGAAAACCTCAGACAGTACACATTCCCCGCGTTTGATGTGGGATGCCTCGGGCTTCCACGCCCTCAAGAAGCCCCGTGATAAGGGTCAGAATACAGACATGCTGATCCCCAGCGTCAAGACATGCCAACGACATCCCAACATGACCTTTCTGCTCACCGAAGGTTGCTGCCCTGACAAGACCCCTTGGAGCGTCTTGACGGAAGCAGCGTAATTAACTAGCGTCCTTGTAGATATGGTCTCGGGAATGAGCTTCACGAACCCGTCTTAAATCTATGAGGGAGACCCAGATTAGGTGATGAGCTCTGAGGAGATATCCATGGAAGGAAGAACCAACATCCCATCATCCTGGTTTCGATCAAGGAGCAGACGTCCCTGAACAAGGAACAGATGTCGCCCACCTTTGGAAAGCGGGAATGCGGGGCTGTGAGCCGCACGTCCTCCCATGCGTGACAGACACGCGCGCGCGCCCTGGCGTAAAAGCGTTGGAAACAATGTTGCTAGACCTCTATTATTTCCAATAAGACTCTAAGTGTTATATTTTTTTGTGCACCTACTTGGTAATGAAGTTTTAGACTAGTACATGGAGTCTGCGTGCATCAAACCTTCCATTTCCTAGGTTCCACATCCAGTGGAGGAAGGATCCCGTTTGACTCAATAGGTATAGTTCCAGAGTCTGGGTGATGAAACATAATATGCTTCTCTATGAATTGTGTCATACTACTTGATTCTCCTCAGTAGCCTTAGATATAATGTCTTCCTACTCTTCAGGGGGTGTAGGATCATATTTAGGAAATTCAGTAAGGACAAAAAAAGTAGGGACCTCATCCGAGATTCTCTCCAACATATCAAGATACAAATAAAGAGGTCAGTCATCTTCACCTGAACCCTCCTCAACAGTTCCATCTATGCTAACCTCAAGATATGCCCCATAACAGGTGCCACTCCTAACCACAACAAAATATTCTACCATGAACAATGTTAGTCCAACTTGATCAACCAATTCTTCAAGGACCAGCGTGGAAACAAGAGAAGGGCCCTCCAGATGTCCTAGCCTCAGCTGCTTTTTGAGTGAACATTATTTCAAGCAATACTTGAAATAGAAATAAATCAGTCAATCTGATAAAAAATGAAATATTTTTATTTTTTGAGAGAGAAAAAATTATAGTGGTTGAGCATCAGATAATTTTTTACCCAAATCTCGGTAGGTATATCCAGCACGAGAGACCCATAGACACTGATGGGAACATTAATAGAGTGAATTGAAGCCTCATTAATTACTCAAGAAAGAGCTTCTTGAGGACCTGTGTGAGGGAAAAACAAACATGTTGACACCAAGATTTATAAAATGTATGGAATATCAAAATGAATTTAAATACACACTTACTTTGGTGAATAGGTATTTCAATGATGAGCCCCCTCGGGCATGCTACTTCTTCTGTAGTGGCTGCCTCCGCTGTAATATCAGTTTGTGGTCCCCGATAGATGAAAGGGAGTACCTGAGGCTCTATGGTCACCACTATAACTTCTTTGAATAGCCCACCACCTACTTCAACATTTGGTAAAAACCTCAGAGCATGCTCTGTATCTCCCAATGGTACACCTTTCCACATCCAGCAAGGTCCACTTGACCATTTACTAGTTTCTCCTATACAACACAAAATTAAGTTTTAGATATTGGATATGTAAGGGGAATGATCAAGGAAGGTAGGTAAGTTAATACATACAATTTCAAAGGTTTTTATTTCTCCACTTTCTCAGGGAATCCCTTGATGGGTGGCTGATCCCAGGTATTTTTCATCACTAGATCCATGCGTGTCCTTGTTCTCGAATTCCTCCTCAAATGAATCATTAGTATGCAGTGTCTCCTCCAACCAAGGTTTATCACCAAACACCACCCACATTAGGGTATAGAGAGTATTGTAGCCCCCAACATTGGTATGCATATGTGTTAATAGACATTAGATACATGTGCCTCTTATGGTATACCACCTTGGAAATGATATAGATAAGACCAAACATTGATAGCCCAATCCCATATTTGAGAAGCTTTCACCACAAATCCTCTATTGATATTGACGTTTGCAACATCCTACATGTCATCCAAAGAAAGGGGAAGATAAAATTTGTAGCTGGATGTATCAAATACTTCAGCTTCTTCCTTATGGATTTTATGTCTCTACACATCTCGACCTGGGAGCCCCCTACTTTCTCCCAAGATCTCTTTTAAGACCCCTATCCTCTAGGGGGTGTCGATTTTACAATTCATCACACCACACCTACTGCAACTCCAGCCTGGGATGATCCTATTTCCTAGATCATTTTGTGGAGAGAATCCCACTGACTACCCTACTGCTCTGGAACCATGCTAACAAGATTGATCACTTGAATGTACTTCCACAAAATCGTGTCCGAGTATACTGTCGCGTCGTTTCTAACATAGTCTATCAATAGAGAAAAATCAAAGTTGGTAAGAGGCACAATAATTATCTCTCTTGATCCCACATGCGTCAACATTTCCTAGAGATGAAAAACCATACTAGGATGATCCTCCTCATGGTCCCCCATTTAGACTCTCTTCAACACCCACTAGAGAAACCCGAACCACTCATAAAACTAAGCCGGTGTAGATGGATCACTATAGACATGATTGTTGATCCTATCCACCAACACTCCACCTATAAAACTCTGAAGGTAAACCTTCTTTTCCGTTGTAACATCTACGTCATCCACAATTGGTCCAATCAAGGTTGGGAAGGGGTGGAAGTTGAAGCTCTCATGATTGATGATTCTAATCATTACCCTGATAACGTCATGATCCACTGTCCTGATACCAAAAATATTAAGAGGAGATGGCTACATAACAATATTCAATGGAGTGATGGAGTTCGGAAATTCATAACCTCTATAGTGCACCATGATTCAACTATGTAGGAATTTTAAAGGGCCACAAATCCTCCTAGGCGTGCTCCCCCTCGTTACATGGACCAAAATGTTGTAGAGCCAGGCTTGAATAGGGTAACCCCCAAGTTGACTCTTTTGATGGATTCCAAGATTTCCTCAATCACCAATGCCCCCAAGTTATATCCCATCTACGTATTACATATTAAAAGCAACCAGCCACTTCAGAAGGAGGCCTGAAATGTGGTGTAGAAGACCAAAGGCTCCCATATTTCCACCATGTTCTACCCCCACTACTCAAACTACCCCTCGTAGAGGTTCAACCAATATGATCCTAGACTCATTTTCTACGATGCTATTCAACACTACTTTCCCCATCCTATAATCTTGAAAACCATATCATTCTTCAAAAAAATATTGAAACACACCTTGAATGAAATATCCTTGTGTAAGATAGGATCATAATCTATCTTTTTATTCAGGGATTCTAGACGATGTTGTTCAGGGAGAGGAGTCCACTCCCTATCATTTCATATGTTCTGTTATGGAAGGAACCCATCATACTAAAATTAATCTATTGGGATTCCTCTAATATAGAGGACATCCTACAATTTTATGATCACCTCCCCATGATGTAAATGGAAGGTGTTAGTGTTTGTGGTCAATTTGTTGAGGAGTTATGACACTAGCTCTTGTTGATGGTAGAAGTGGAACTACGATGTCCACACTGCCTCATACAGTTTGACCTTTTACAACTCCTCTCCAAACTCCAAAAATGTATAGCATGCCCAGTATAACCAGTCCTACCTGTTGGTAAAATTACCGCCAGACCACAGGTCTCGGTCCTTGTGCCCACCACTGTTGTTGTCTTATAGTTTATATGAAAAATGTTGATGTTGTGGAAAAGAAATTATTCAGCCTCTGGATCCAACCCCATAACCTTCCTAGTCTTCCCATTTATCACATGGATGTCTATAGATTCATTCTCCCTAGCAGTGTAATGATCCAATGTTTTTAGTAAAATCTGTTCTCTGAATAAATGTCTATTGTGTTATACTATACACATAAAAAATACAGATAAACCAAAAAATATTTTGTTTTTTTATAGAATACTATAACATTAATCTGTAATGAAATCAATTAAAATTCCAAACATTACAACTATACTAAAAATAAAAAATAAGAAAGCCAAAATGGGAAAATATGGATCCCCATAATCTACTAGAATCATCACCCCTAGTACAAGAACTATATAGAAAAAGACAAATATTAACAAACTAAGAAAAATTATGGAAATATATAACCATGATATAAATGTTTAGTAAAATAATAGTTGAGTATATATTGGAAGTAATGCGACTGTTGGAATAGTAATGTGACTATTAGGAATAGTAACCTGACCGTTAGAATAGTAATTTTAACTCAAATAATAAAGCATAATAAAAATAATATTTATCATGATTAATTTATGTATGATTAAATTTTGTAATTCCAAAAAAATAAATATCATGATTAAAAACTCAAAGAATATGAGCACATTTTTAATAAACTATATTTTAAAGTAATTTTAAAAAATATTTATCTTTATATTAAAAATTAAAATTACCTATTTTGGAAATTTATTTTTATAAAATTAATAATAATTTTTAAAAAATTGTTTAAAAATTATCCAATGGTGACTTTTTGGTAATTTTCAGAAATACTTCAATTTTCGGGTGAATTGTAAAAATATAGTTTTTCACGTAATCGATGTCACTCAAATTACATTATTTCTGACGTAATAATGAAATAATACTTTATTGAACTTTTTTTCAGTAATTTTATATTTAATTTCATAAATAGTTCATTAAAATACAATAAATTCAATTTTTAAACCTAAAAAGAAATTTCCAAAACCTAAAGTCAAAAGTGATTCCTTAAAATATCATTTTTTTTTTTTTATCAACTTTCATTTTTAATAAATTATTTAATTCAAATGATAAAGGGGATTTATTTTATTAAAATCATTATATTATATTAATATATGATTTAAGTTGTTAAAAAATCACTACTACACATTTTACCTTTGATGTATTATTTTATTCAATATTTTATTCAAAAATATCCCTCCCATCAAGTATAAATAACCCCTCTCTCTTCCCTGGGAAAACACCACCTCCCATCAAAAAAAAATATGTCCCCAAATACTCCCTCTTGGGTATATTAGATTCAATAGGGATTTTCTAGAGTAATCCAAATCTAATCAACTAGGATTTATTGTATCGTACAAGAGAAGCTACACTTAAGAGAGAGTAATTCTCTATTAACTCTTCCCACTTTTCTTTTTCTCTTTCTTGTTTCTACCCAGTTCATTTCAAAACCATATATTAAAAAATTGATTATAAAGTAATTTAACATTATATTAATTTTTTTAAGCTACTTTAATTATCATTCTTATGAAAAATATAAATGGAATACTTCCCTTTCCTACTCTTTTGACAACATCTCGTTAAAGGTCGGTTAACATCCTTTAAAGACATTACCAATAAAATTATTATAACAAACTTCGTGGATGAAAATTATTAATTATATAAAATATATTAATATGTTATGACATTTATTCTATGAATCTTTAATTAATTATACTAATGTATAAATTATATTTTAATAAAATATAGGAATCAAAGAGAAACGGGAAATTATTATGTAAAACATGGTATGAAAATGATTCAATTTTATAAATGGAAATTAAGAAATATAATCCAATGATTAAAATTGATAAATATTTGTATAAATTACAATAATACACTAATTGAATATTTTTTTTTAATAAATCTAAGTTTATTATTAAGGAGGCCTAAAGCGATGAAATTTAGAGGGAATTAAGGTAAGGGGATCCTCAAACCCAACATTCTTTATTTTTTCCCTCTTTCACACCAATTTTAGTTTGTATGTTCCTTTATTTTTTCTTATATATAATTTCATTATTCTTATCTTTTATTTTCTTGGATATACAAGATCCAACCTTGTTTTAGAAAAAATGTTAATATTTTCCAAAAGAACTATTCTTTCAAATTCAAATCTTAACTCCTCTTGAGATTGTTTCTTCCTCACTCGAGTATGATAATTCTTATATCATATAGGTTTTTATATTTCTAATTTGGGAACCCCACAGTTTTTTCATGAATTTAATCTTTTTGAAGTGAAACCCATTCCTTTCCATGGGTTATTTTATATCTAAGATTGATATATGTTCTAGGTGGAATATATGACTATGTAAATGTTTTGATGTGATAGTTTCACCCAGAATTATATAACACTCCAATGTATTAGATAATGTGACATATATCAAGATAAAATGTGAAATATTCATGAACATGATGCTATATCATTTCACAATTATGATGTAATGAGTATGAATAGATGTTATAAATGAACATGTGCAATCTTTTTCACAACTATGTGTGGTTTTGACCACTAAGACATGATGTTTCATTTTTATGAATTGTCACATTTCATGCCTTTATCACATGTTTACATACTTTTTTTGATTTTGATCCTATAATTATGATATTATGATGATGTTTACACTCACCCATGTTATATTGAATAATTTCCCTTATTTTCCCTTTTATTGGGCTTTTAGATCACCCCTTCTATTTATGTATAACTTTAGTTGATTACTTGTACTAAGGAGAATGTGAGGGACACTAAGAAGTTTTAGAAGAAGGAATTTAAAAAAATTATTATTTATTATTTAAAAGTTGTGTATAAGCCTAATATTCCCAAGACACTAAAATGTTTAATCCTGGATATGTAACAATACTATGTTGTTTATCTTTAAAATGATGTAATCATCATGTAAAAAAAGTTGGTTCAAAATTGATGGCATTGGGGAAAATTTTAGTTAATTTTGGATTTAGGATTAGATAAAATTAATTAAAACCATTAGGATAAGACAAAGTATATGTAAACATCTAAGAATATTTTTTAGAAATTTTTTTAACAAAGGGTGTCCCATAATATATACCTTTCGAGTTAATTTGGAAAAAGAATAAATTAATTACTCAATATTTATTGAGTTACATTTTTTAAAACATTTAAAATTTCAAAAAATGGTGGGAACTAGGAGAAACTAGTCCAAAAACCCATTTTAGGGACAATGAAAAAAAATTCAAAAAGACATCCACAGTGACATGGGAGGTGTAGTTGAAAACCATATGGGTATTCCTAACTAGCTCTATCAAGCTATGAATAATATCTTGAATCATGGGGAATGTTCACCTTCACCCATGAAGGATCAACTAGCCATTGAGTCCTTTATGTGGAAATGACCACCGATGTTTAGTGGAACATCCTATCAACTTATTGTAAAATAGTTGGCTAAATCTACGGAGAAGATTTTTTCTGTGATGTATTATTCCAATAAGGAGAAGTTGAATCTTATAGTTTATCATTTATATGGAGAATATGGTCAATAGTGTTCAATAGTAAAGAACACCAAGAAAAAGGATGAAATAGAAGTGATGGAGTGGGAATAATTTAATCAAATATTTATTACTAAGTATTTTTCTCAAACTCTTAGAAAAAGGTGGAAAGAGAATTCATAGATCTGAAGAAAAAGGATGGTGAATCTGTCACTAATTATGAAGAAAACTTTACCAGGATTTCAAGATATGGCATAAGGTTTTTCATAAAAAATGATTGGAAAATTAATAGATTTTGTAGTTGTTTAAAACCCCACCTTCTAAAGGATCTTGAAATTGAGACATTGGGGGTAATGAAGAAGTTTTTCTATGTGCTCCCAAAGTAGATATGGAATAATAAGAATGTTCCCAAGGTTATCAAGATAATAATATCAGAAAGTAATTTTAAAATGGTGGGTCAAATGAAAAAGGAGTAATGAGGATCCAACTACCAAAATGTCAAATATGTGAGAATAAGAATCATGATAATTTCCTCAAAGGGATGGGGAAATGCTTCAAGTTTCGGAGAGAAGGAAACTAAGAAACTGAATGTTTAAGATACATGAAGAATCCCGGAAACACGGTGGAGTAATGAAGGGAACCTCATAATGCACCACCCGTGGTTTAATGATTCAATTGCAGGTAGAAAGTGCACTACGCAAGCTAGTTCACTAAACCTCGAGTTTTTTAGGGTAATCAACATCAGTAAACACAAAATACAAAGGAGAAAGGGAAATATTATGTTATCACTACTATATAAGTAGAAAAAGAAAATTAAGCCTTCCAAGGTACGATTCCTATTTACTCAAGAATGGATAATGTTTTTATTCTAGTTATATGAATTCCTTCATATCCGAGATGTTTTCAAATATTGAATCCCATATAATCTAAAGTACATATATATATATAAATACCTAGTGGTTAAATAATTACAACCCAAGTGTTGGACTATTATCTTATTAGTGCATGTGGGAAGATTATTCTAGTGAATCTCATAATAATTCACTTGGTATATTTCAACACTATTATGGACATGAATTGAATCTCATAATATATAGAACACAAGAAATGTTAGGAAAATGAAATATCTATTCATATTCTAAACCATTAAATAATCCTCTAAAAATGAAAGGAAGATCAATAACCTTCTTTGGAAAATAACTCATTGGTTTGGGTGTTGATATTGTATGAAGAAGAATACCTTTCTCAAATGGTAGAGTAAAATAAAGGTATCAACCTAGAGGAAATTACCATTTTTAGGGAGTATAGTGATGTATTTCCCAAAGAGTTACCTAGAAGTCCCCCAGATCATGAGGTACATTTCTCAATAGAGATCATACATAGAGCCACTCTTATATCCAAATTCCCATAGAGTATGGATTCAATCGAACCAGAAGAGTTAAAGATGCAGTTATAAGAGCATTTGGACAAAGGGTTCATATGCCCAAGTGCATCTCCATGGGGTAAAATAGTTCTCTTTATCAACAAAAAGGATGGATCAATATCCCCATGTATCAATTATCGATATCTCAACAAGATCACCCTAAAGAACAAGTATCCTCATATAAGGATTGATTACATGTTCGATTAGCTATGAGGATCCTAATACTTCTCAAAGGAGGATTTTATTTCTAGATATCATAAACTGAAGCTCAATATGGAATAAATTCATAAGACTTCTTTCTGTCCAAGGTATGTGCACTTTGAGTTCATAGTGATTCCCTTTAGACTTGCTAATTTCCCTGCAATATTCACGGATTTGATTAATAGAGTATTTAGAGACTATCTTGAAAAATTTATGGTAGTGTTTATAAAAATTATTATCATTTAATCCAAAATAAAGGAGGTACGTGAAGAGCATCTATGGATTGTTATAGTGACATTAAAGAAGGAGAAAATGTACCCTTTGTTTAGTATGTGTGTTTTACGAATGAAATAAGCCTCATTCTTGGGGAATGTGGTCACAAGTGAGGGAATTTTTGTGGACCCTTAAAAGACAAAGGAAATTGAAGAATGCCTAGACCCACTAGAGTCATGGAAATCCATAGTTTTCTTGGCTTAAAAAGGTATAATTGATGTTTTTTAGAAATTTCTAATGATTCTCTATCCCTATAACTAAGTTAACATAGAAATTGGTAAAGTATATACAGATGGAATAATATGATGAAATATTTAAGGAGCTCAATATGAGGTTAATCACTACACCTGTACTCACACTACCAACAATTGGAAAAGGTTTTTGTGATATAAAATGATGCTTAAATGAATGTCTTGTGCTATGAAATCATAAAGAATGATAAAGTGATATCCTACACCTCATTAAAGTTGACGATCCATGACAATAACTATTGATAGAATGATCTATAGATTGAATCTAGGAAATATGCCTTGAAAATCCAGAAAAATAACATCTATTGTGAGAAGTGTGACATATATTATGATCACAAGATCCTAAAGTATATATTGACATAGAAGGAGATAAACACGTGTCATGGAAGATGGTTAGTGCTAATCAAGGACTATGATTTTCCTATTAACTACCATATGATAAAGGAAAACAAGGAAGCTGGCATTCTTAGTAGAAAATAACCTACTACTATATTCGTGATGTGGATGGAGAGAGACCCTATCTTCATGGAATTTAACAGGATTAATCTAGAAATAAAAATGGTAGGTAATACATATTACATTTCCCAAATTATTTTCCAACCATCCATCCGAGGGAATATCAAGGATGCACAAAAGGATAATCTAGACCTACAAAAGAAGGCTAAAGAAGTAATGTATGGGAAGCTACATGTGTTCCATAAAAATGATGATTATGTGATTCAATTTGGAACGTGGATTTTTGGGCCTTCATCAACCAAGATAAAGAAGGATATATTGAATAATTAATATAGATCATCTTTCTCCATCCATCCTAGAAGCACCAATATGTACCGTGATCTCAGAGAAAACTTCTGGTGGGACAACATGAAGAAGGAGATTGCAGAATATATATCATGGTGTATCGTATGTTAGCAAGTTTAATAAGAGCAATAAAAGTTCAAAGATAAAATGAAATGATTAACTATACCCACATGGAAATGGGAGAATGTCACTATGGAATTTTTCATTGGTCTCCCAAAACCATCCAAAGGAAACAACGCGATATGGGTTCTGGTGGATCGAATCACCAAGACTGCCCACTTTATCGCTATTCAGGAATATTTATTGCTTGAACAACTTTCCAATAGATATGTGATGGAAGTTGTGAGGCTGCATGGGGTACCACTTTCGATCATCTTTGATCATGATCCCTGGTTCACCTCTAAATTTTGGAGAAGTATTCAACATTATTTTAGTGATGAATTGAATTTCAACATGACATATCACCCTCAAATGGATGGTAAATCTGAAAGAACTATTCATACCCTCAAGGACATGGTAAGATCTGAATTAATGTAATTCATTGGATGATGGGATCAACATATCCCATTAGTTGATTTCTCATACAATAACAACTTCCACTTGAGTAATTAAATATCTCCATATAAAGTTATTTATAGGAAGCAATGTAAAAATAAAAATTGTTGGGATGATGTTGGTGAAGAAAAAATACTTGGACCTGACCTTGTGTAAGATATTACATTGAAGGTTCAAGCCATAAAACAACATATATAAGATTTTTAGAGTCATAAAAAGTGCTATGTTGATATCTGTAGAAGGGACAAGGGACTTGGAGTTCAATTTTGGAGATAAATTATTACTTTTAATATCACCATGGATGAAAGTCATGTGGTTTGGAAAGAAATGGAAGCTTAGACCAAGGTATATTGGCCTCTTTGAGATACTTGATTGCATATGAAAAGTGCCCTATCAACTTGCACTTCCACCAAGTATGGCTCAAGTTCCTGGCGTGTTCCATGTATCACTTCTGATGATGTATATACCCGAACCCTCACATATACTAAATACAGAGGTGGTATAATTAGATAATGACCTCCCATATAAAGAACAACCAGTAATGATCTTGGAAAATAGAGAAAAATTTATATGCAACAAGAGAAATAACCTTGTAAATATGTTGTAGAGGAGCTGTAAGTATGAAGAGGTGACTTGGAAACCAGAGTAAAAAAATGAAATTGAGGTATCCTCATCTATTTTCAACTGAGAATATGAGTTTAAATTTTGGGGATGAAATTTTTAAATGGGGGAAGGATGTAATGACCCATTGTTTTGAGAAAAAATTATTCCTTGAATAAATACATGTGGAATTATATTATACACAAGAAAAATAGAGAAATTAGAAAATACCTTGTTTCATTACTAAATACGATTACATTAATCTTAAATGAAACTAATTAAAATTTCAAACATTACAACTGGAAAAAATATAAAATAGGGAATCCAAAATGGGAAAATATGGGTCTACCCAATCTACTTGAATCATCACCCCCAATGCAAACAATATAGAGAAAAAGAAAAATATTAATAAACCTAGAAAAATCATGGAAATATAGATCCCTGAGGTAAATATTTAGGGAAACAATATATTATTATATATATAAGGTAATGTGACCATTGGAATAGTATTGTGACTGTTGGAATAGTAATGTGGCTATTTGGAATAATAACCTGACCATTATAATAATAATTTTACATCAAATAAAAAATTGTAATAAAATGATATATATCAGGATTAATTTATGTAAGTATAAATTTTATAATTCCAAAAAATTAAATATCATGATTAAAAAACTCAATTAAAATATGAGCAGATTTTTAATAAACTGTATTTTAAAGTATTTGATAAAAAACATTTTTTATATTAAAATTTTAAATTACATATTTTAGAAATCTATTTTGATAAAATGAATATAATTTTTTAAATAATCATGAAAAAATTATCCAAGGGTTAATTTTTTGGTAATTTTCTGAAGTACTTCAATTTTTGGGTTAAGAATAAATGTAAAGTTTTTCACATAACTCGTTTTACTAAAATTACATAATTCATGTTGTAATTATGAAATAATAATATCTATAACTTTAGTATTTTATATTTTATATTTAATTTCATAAATGGTTCATGAAAATACAATAAACTCAATTTCCAAAACTAAACATATCTTTCAAAAAACCTAAATTCAAAAGTGATTCGTTGAAATATCAATTTTTCTTTCTTTCAACTTTCCTTTTTAATATACTAATAAATTCAAATTATAATATTTATTTAAAGTAATAAAATCATTATATAATATTAATATATTACTTATATTATCAAAAAATCACAATTACATGTTTTACATTAGATATATTATTTTATTCAATATTTTACCAAAAAAAACAACCCCTCTCCTCAAGTATAAATAACCCTTCTCCCTTACCTTGGAAAAACACTCCCCCGCCCATTCCAAATTCCAAGATCAGCCCATATTACACCTATTAAGCCTCTTATAATCGAAAGGGAAGTTCAAGATCAATCTAATTCCAATCACCAAGGAGTTATAGTGTCGTATAAGAGAAGTTGCATCGAAGAGAGAGTAAGCATCTATTAAATCTTCCCTCTTTTCTTCTTCTCTTTATTATTTTTTACCCTCTTCATTTCAAACCCATATAAAAAATTATTATAATGTAATTTAAAATTTTATTAATGTTGTTAACCTACTTTAATTATCATACTTATGAAAAATATAAATGTCCTGCTTCCCTTTCCGGCTCTTTCAACAACGTCTAGTTAAAGACCGGTTAACCGCCGACAGAGACATTAAAAAGACAATTTTCATAAACAAATTCATGGATGGAAAACATGGATTATATATAATATATTAATATTTAATTAAATTTACTCTATTATTATTTAAATAATTATAATAATGTATAAATTACAATTAAGACAATAGAGAAATCAAAGTAAAAAAGGAAATTTTTAAGTAAAATATGATTTAAAAATGCTTCAATTACATAAATGGAAATTAAGAAATATAATTAAATGATTATAATTGATAAATAATTGTATAAATTTATATAAAAAACTTCTATACCAGTGTTTTAATAAATCTATGTTTATTATTCAGTTGGTGAAAAAGTGACAAAATTAAGAAGTAATTAAGGTAATGGAATTCTTGAACCCAACTATCTTTCTTTAGGGTTTCGCTATTTCAAAACAATTTTTTTATGTTCATTTAATTTTTCTTATATATAACTTAATTATTATTCACTTTTATTTTCTAGGATATTGAAATTTCCAACCTGGTTTTATGAAAAATATAATGATTTTTCTAAAGAAATCTTATTTCCAATTAACATCTTAGCTCCTCTTATGATATTTTATTCCTAACTCAAGTGTAATAATTATTATATCTTTTATGTTTTTTCCTTTCTCATTTGGGAACCCTAATGTTTTTTCATGAATGTATGATTTATAAAATGAATCCCAATCATTTCCATGAGTTATTTTATGTCTAATATTAGTATACATTCTTTGTGGCATGCATGATTATGTAAATGTTATAATGTTATAGATGACCCAAAATTATATTGAGCTACAATGCATTGGGTAATGTGATTTATCTCATGAGATAATGTGCAATATTCATGAACATGATTCTATCTTTGTTTACAATGATGATTTTATGATTATGTACATATGTTATGCATAAAAATGATGATAGATTTGTTCAAAAATTTGTGTGGTTTTTAACACTATGAATTGATGTTTAATTTTTATGTATTGACACGTTACATGATATATCACATGATTCCCTCATGTTATTGATGATGATCCTATGCTTATGATATGATGATGATGTTTATGCTCACCCTTGTTATATTGATTCATATCCTATATTTATCCTCTTTCTAGGCTTTTAGCTCACCTATTTTATTAATACATATCCTTAGGTTATTACTCATACTAAGAAGAATGATAGGGACAATAAGAAGATAGAGAAGAAGGAATTAGATAATATCAATGTTTTGTTATATAAAAGTTACTTAGAAGCCTAATTTTCAAACGACACTAAACCATTTGATCCTGGATATGTAACAATATTATGTTTTTTATATTTTAAATAATGTAATACTCATATAAAAAATAGTTTTTTCTATAAGAAAGGTGGCCATGAATAGATATATTCCAATGTTTGAGCTTTTCCTTGGACATGAACCATGATCACAACGTTTTGGCTTCCAAGCCTAGGACATTAACCTCTTCTTCCAGACCAAAATTATATATTAGATGGATTTATATCAGCATATAATTGTACAATGCCTCCATCATCATGCCCATATATATCTGAATATCTAAAAATGCCCTCATTGATCAAGGGATCTTGGTATTTCCCTCCATTTCCTCTCTCCGAGTGGTGGTGACGACATTGATATTAGCTTGTTTCTATTGGTGGTTCATTTCAGATGGTTTTTGAAATTCTAAAGGAGGTTCATGAAAGAATAAGGATCTTGTGCACAAAAGTCAATGTGGAACAAAATTTTAGTAAATTACATTCAAAACAAGGGTTCGATCATGAAAGCAGATGCACAAAATGGGTTTGATCAAAAGACATGGCTGAAAGATCAAGTTTTTTTCACAAAAGGATGACTTATGCAGACAAGAGAAAGGACGAATATCAGAAAAAAAGTCCAAGTGCCTTATAGAGGACCCCATCTACCTATTTATTTCCAAGGAATAGTGTCTTGTTCACACACACCTTTTTTGAGACCAACCATCAAAGTTGTGCACACCCATGGGAATAGAAAAATTTCTTTAGAGTTTCCCTCAGAACCCGACCTTATGGTCCCCTTTCATCTCACATTGTAGGGGTGGGGATTTTTTTGTGATGAAATTTCATATGTACCCCATAATGGAATGTTTTGGATGAACCAAGAATACATGACACATGCTGGATGATTCCAAGGTTGATGATAAAGTTGTGTGTATGTTTTTGAACCTGCATCCAAGAACAACATTCAACGTGAAAACCTTTTGTGCACCAAACATGGTGATATTTTTAATATATTTAGGCTGAGGAAAGTATTATTGGAAAGGAAATTGTGCGCAATATAAATTTATTACATGAAATATATGAATGATGCGTGCAAATGTCCTCTTATACACCAAAGAGATGTCAAACTAGGTGTCTTTTTTGGGATAGATCATGTGACAGTGGAACAAACCATGCAGAAAACCTCTTCAACACCATAATATTTGACTCCCACCTCCAAATATTTCATCTATAAATATAATATCACCCCTCCCATAGAGAGGATATATGGAAGATGAAATATTTCTCTACTGTGTGTAAAACTGATCTTTCATGGCATCATGAAACATAGACTACGCAAGGAAGGGAATCTTGTATGATAGACCTCCCATGGGACCAAATTTCACATGGCCCACATGTGAGTGATCCTCATACAACTCCTGTTAATGTAGTTCGGGTGCACTCAAGAGAACCTTCATACACACAACCCTGATCTGTACGCAACTCAAATATTGTGCGCACCTACTTTTTCAGTCTCTATGGTATGCCCATATGCATGATCACCCTACTTGTGTAGGTATTGACTGAAACCATCCAAACATTGATGAAACAAATTTTGAGTACCCTACATGATGTACCATATGCCTCTCAGGCAACTGTTACATTTTCTAATGTTTTTGAGCATGGGTACTCTAAACCTGATTATTTCTAAGCATGAGGATTCTAACATGGACCTCAGGATGGACCATTCTCCCATTGTTGTATCCCAAAAATTCAAAATCCATGACCAACCCAAAGGCACATGAGAAGTGGTCACATAAGCCCAATGGGTGATGAGTGAGTCCACCCACGTTTGAGTTTCATGATGTGAAACTGCCTCGATCCAATTCCTAGTCATATAAAGTTAAAGTTAAATACAAATTTCCCAAAACATGGAATAAAAATGTAGACTTACCTTGTGTTATAAGAACATAATGATCTCTATATGAGTGGTATGGGATGACCTACACACCTCTACCACACACATGGAATGATATCCTAAAAAGGGTTCAATGCATGATACCCACACCATCCCTCATTGATGCTCCTTTCATGACATAATCATCCTTACCACATGATGTTAAACTGCACCAATCGATCTTATCATACAACCTTAAAATACGGAATCTAATTACATGGGTTTTGTTCCTTTTCTTCTAAATGGGAATGTTGGAATCCTCCATGAAGTTCAATACTGACCAATAGTAAACATAGGAGCTCTCTCATAGGGACGTACATCGCTAATCGTCCTTAATGGGTGTTCTAATCAACTCTTCATGTCCACCTCAAGGGGTATCTTGAACAATGGTAAACATAAGTTTTCTATCCTAGGGATATACCTCCCTGATCTTCCTCAAGGTCCATTATGATCAACTCATTGAATCTGCCTCAAGGGGAATCCTGACCAATGGTATACTAAGGTACTCTATTATAGGGACATATTTCCCTAATCTTAATCATGGGGTGTTTGATCAATTACTCTAGTATTCCTCAAGGGGAATCCCAACCAATGGTAAATTTAGTTGATCCATATTAAGGAGAAACCTCTCTGATCCACCTCAAGGGGTGTTTTGATAAACTCCTTAGGTCTGCCTCAAGGGGCATCCTAACCAATGGTAAACCAAGGTGATCCCTCCTAGGGATGTACCTCCCTAATCCGCCTCAAGGGGCATTCTAATCAACCTTTTTGTTCCATATCAAGGGTTGTTTTGATCCATCCTTCCATGGTTCACCATAAGGGGAGTTCCCATCAACCATATAGGTGAGAGATATTTCCTATTAAAGACACCCCCACATACCACTTATAATGCATTCTGATCCAACCTTATAGGGTTCATCTCATGGGGTGTTCTCACCCAACCACTGAGATGTGAAAATTTCCCTTATAGGGAGAAACCTCCCTGATCTATCTCAAGGGGCTTCCAACATCCACAACATTGTCATTATGGATCTCTCTCCATCTTTGGAATATGAGAGGACACTTGGGCACTACACATCACTTTCCTTGTACATGTACTACTGACTGAATCCACATTCCTTATAGAATGCACACATCATGAAATAAAAAACTCAGATCCCATAGGCACCATGGTAGGAAAACATATGAAGTGGAAATACCACAAGACCATTCTCCCTCCAAAACATCCACCATCACTTCATCTGCGACTTTAGCTATGAGGCTCCAACGCCCCATCTCACCTCCTTAAATCATCCAGCAAAGGGTAATCGACACCCTTAAATCATCATGAGAATGAGTGGTTCATTCCCATAAGAAACATGACCTTATAGTACTTAGAGGATTCAAACCCCCATCGATAATGGTTTCACCAAGTGTCACATAGGGAGAAACCACTTCCCTTTCACAGGGATAACCGCTTCGGGAGTCTCTCCTCAGAGTGATAATATGACTCGTTACCCTATTTAAAGGAGGTGGGGGATGAACAAGTCACCCCGATCATGACCACCGACTAGAATCCACCAAGGTGGACTCTAATGAGGCCACATTAGTGCCAAAAAATATTGGATCTTTAAGACAAAATATAGGTAGCCTCTACCTCTATTCCTCTGGCCTAGTCCAAAGCACCCAACGCCAATGTTGGGGGTATGATCAAAAGAAATTTCATCAAGGATCATCTTCTTAAATGGATACAGTGGACCCTTCTACTATCTATACTTTCCACTAGGTCCCCACTATCACACCCGGGTTTTTAAGTTTTACTTCATTCGGTTCGGGTCAGGTTCTTGATCGTTTTCTTGGGAGTCCGGTGGGAAGGGTTTGTGATTTTTTTTAATTATTTCTCTTATATTCTTGGACTATATTTCCCTGTAGGTTCCCCCTAGGCCCCCTTTAATTTTAAAGAATTTTTTTTTGAGTGGATAGAATTGGGTGCATGATTTGGATGCACAATTTACTAAACCACGCAGACAAACCGTGCACAATTTCCAGGTCATTAAAAATATTTTGTAATTACAATTGTTCATTATATTCTTAAAACTAATGTTCCCCTTTCTTCCCCCATTCAACTATTACAACCATATAAGTCTCCCAAGCTCCCTCAATCTCCTTAGGAACCCATTTTTGAAGGGGTTCTTGGTGGTGGAACTTCACGATCTTTCATGTAAGTGAAATCCTCTCTTGTTTCTACCATTTCATTAGGGTTTCTTCCCTCTTACTTGAAGTTACAAAAGTCCATAAACTAGGTTTTAGTACCTAGGGTTTATTTTTTAGTTTCTTGGTTCAATATTCTTGGTTAGGGTTTGTTTTCATTCATTTTTTGTGCGGTAGTGGTGCGGTTGAAGTTTCACACAATGATTTGGGGTTTTTGAAATTTAAGGTAGGTGATTCCATGTGTAATAATTATTTGATTATTTATATTTCTTTATTCATCTTCTTAAAATGTTTTTTAGGTATTTTGTTAGGTGAGAAATCCATTTTTGATTTAATTGGTTAAGCGGTTGATTTTAAAGATTCTTTTTTTTTTCTTGAAATTTTGTTTTTTCCCTATGTTACCCTTGTAGTATTATTTGTGGGAATTTTATAATATATGAAAATGTTTTATTAAATGTTGATAGGGATTACAATTATAATTTTTTATTGTATTGGGTGGGGTGTATTCTTCCTTGAAAGAAGGGTTTTGAATGTAATATTTGTGTATAAAGCCTTGTTTTACTTATTGAAACTTTTTTATGAAATTTTTAAATGGTTTATTAAGTTACACAAAGGGTGAAAATATGTTTGCGTACTGTTTCGGTTAGTGTATGTTCATAAAATGGTTTTTTGAAAGATAAATTGATGATTTGTGATGTAAAACAGTTTTAGAATGTTTTATAAATTATCAATATGATTTATTAAATTTTGAGAAAGGTACAAGGCATGTTTGTGGGATGTTTTGGTGTGTGTATGATGTAAATATGAATTTTAATGTGAAAGGGTATTATGTGACATGTTTGTGGGATGTTTGGTGTTTTCATGATTTCAATATGCCATTTTCATGTGCAAATGGTATTTTATGACATGCGGAACATGATTGAGCACAAAGAGGGAAACTCGAGTATCTAGGTGGGCACACTAGGACTAGTATTCGAGTGATCTGGTAGTGTTATCATCCATGTTTCACTTAGCATGTTTGAAGATGAAAACACTAACTAAATGTTGATGATGTTTGGGGACCACTATGACATTGGGATTTCCTCACGAAGTGGCATGTTCACAGGATGTATATTGATTAGGGTTACTTGTACACTAAGATATGATATACCTAGGCCCCCACATCTAGCTAGTACCTAGGGGTGTTCCTATGACTAGAGATCATTGGATATATTGTACTTATCATCAACATATGGTGAATTTTGTTGGAAAATTATGTAAAATTTGTGTTTCATTTAAATTTGTACATTCTTCAAAGTTTCCCTCATGAAAAATGTTTTCATTTAAAGTTTCATCTTTTAGAAATTGTAGATAGAATTTATTTTTTATGAAATATTGTATGATTTTTGTCTTAGAATGTTTATCACATGGAATCTTTTGGGTTAAATCCTATTGGTATTAGGCTCACACCCTAATTATACCTTTGGGTGTAAGTATACTTGATAATGTTTGACATAGGTAAGGGAAAGGTCCTTGGAGATGGTGGTATGGGTTGTTAGCTTATCTTTTGGGTGCAGTGTTGTGGAGAAGTCTTGGGGTGATGTCCCATTACTATGTGGTGGTTCATGAGTTTGACTTTCTACTCCTTTTGAGTTGTGGCCCTCTGGGATTTTTTTTAAAACTATGTAACTCAATTCTGAATTTTATTTAATTCTTGTTTGGTAATAATTTTCAGATTCAATTTATTTATTATTGTTTTGTGGTTTAATGTTTCTATACCTGAGTAAATAATTCCTAAACCATTTTTTATGATACCCAGCCACTTGTTCCATCCCACGGGGATAGATAATTACTTTCAGGCCTTTCCATGGACTGGTTCGGGTTCCAGTTTGAATGGAGATCAGATCTAGTTTGTGAAAAAATGGCATTAGAGGATTTTTGCTCTTTCTAGGTCATGTTATTTTGGGAAAGAGTTCAGGTAGATCAGCTTTAGGATTTTCAGGAATTGACCTTCCGATTATGATTAGGGTTCCTGGACTACACACCTCATGATAGGATTCAAGTCACCAGGGGAATTTAGTTTTTATCTGAGTTCATTGGTTCTTGTGGTTCATTGAGGATTGGGGGAAATGAAAAGATAGTTTGGCCAATGGTATTAGTGAGACCATAGGGCCTATAAATCCATATAAGGATGAGGATAGTTTCCTAGGACACTCTTCATGATAGTAAAGTGACTGGCGTATGGACTCCAACCATATGTCCAAGACACCCTCCATCACTAATTTCCTCTTGAATTGACTTGTGTCTCTTTGTTTTGGAATCTTGGAAACATGGTTTTAAAGTAAAAATGACCTTATTTTGGGGAAGGTGGGAATGAATTTCAAGAATTTAATAAAACATTGTTTGGGTAATGTAAAATTTTTGTGAACTGATTTTCCTGTAACGTGGAAATGTGTTGATTTCCCAAAGGGTGGAAATCAGTTTTTAGAATTTTTTTGAAGGAAGGATTAAGAAAATGAATTTTTTTTGAAGAAGTATTTGTGTAAAATGAGATTTTATTTTCTTAACTCTAAAACTTGTGGTTTAATGAAATAAATTTTTTGTAAGGTATGAGTTATGTTAATGTGGATTTTGGAAATAAACTTTAAACATGATTTTATGATCCATAGAAAAGTGTTTCAAATGGAATAAAATGTTTTGGAATTTACATGTGGGGTTTGAATATGGCTTCTGATTTGGGTAATGAATGTGATTTTGAAAAGTTTCACAAATTTTTGGGGGATTTTTTTAAATAAGGATAAAAGAGTATTTAAATGAATGGGTATAGATGAAATGGAGTTGTTTTGAAACTGCGTGTGTTTTTAAAGTGAAAGGAAATGTTTTGAAATTTTTTTGTAAGTTTTGGAAATTATTTTATAATTAATGGTTGGGGATTCTACGAAAAAAGGATTGTGAGATATAAATGGGTTCTGTATTTTTATAGATATAAGTTTTGAGAAAGTGGATGTGTGGGTTAAATCGTTTTCTTGGGAAGTGAAGAAAACGTTGATTTGACCTTTGGTGTTCTCATGGGTGACAACATACATCATTTATATGCATGTAAAAGTGGATTAGTGCCTAGGTTGGAATGAAAACATGCATGTGTGCGACCCATGAGGGATTCTTGGTGAAAGTGCAACCCACCAACCCTATTTTTTTCAAAATGGATTTTGAAGGAAATTTTTTTGTATTGATAACTTGTGGTGGCATGACATGTCTTATGTATTTTTGGTAATATTGTTGGGGGATGTTTTGAATTCAAAAATCCCTCTGGTTTGAATGATTTTTTGGGGTTTTGTTTTTTTAGTAAGTGGTTAGTGGTCTCTTTGGGAAGTTTTTTGAGAATCCATTATAGTGGTTATCTTTTTCATTTGATGTTGTTCATAGTATGTTTTGACCAAAGGGACCATCATAGTATGGTCTTTGGGTTTCTCTTGTTAGACAGTGCATACCCAAATAAGTAACTGATGCATATTCAAAATCCATCCATGGGTGATTCTCTATTAGTGGGCCCTCCATTTGATCAAGTATATACTCTCTTATTGGGTTTCAAGGTCGATTTTATCTCTCTTCCTTTTCATATGAAGAAGATCCTCTTGTAGTGGAAGAGTAGATGTGGAAGGGGTTTAAAGGAGTCACAAATTCTTGAGTTTCACGGGTCGTCAAAAGGTGGAGTCAGACATCTTTCATCCTAATGGTCCTTCCAAGAAGTGATAAAGGGAAATTCTAGTTAATAAGGGTGGAAAACCAATCTTCATATATAGGCTATAATCACTATCTTGGAAGGATCTTTAGATATTTAATTAGTTTCCTCTAAGAAGGTAATCACTTTAGGCCACCAATGTGGAAAGTCTGGTCATTTCATGTTGTTATTGTTTCTTTTGGTAATCTCGTCTTGATTGGAACTCTGTTTAAGGTTCCACTCCTAGTAATGTCTCTCTCAATTACAATGTTCATGTTTGGAGGGGAAAAGGTGGTTATTGAGGAACCTATCGACGACTTATTCTTAAATTAAAGTGTGTTTCTCTCCCAAGAATTTATGAATTCTTTATTCTATGTAAAGATATGTCTCGTGTTTCTTTTCTTCTTCAATTTCTTATTCAGGGTGAGAGGGGGATGTTGTATTCATATTGAAGTCTCCTTTCACGGTGAACGTTCCATATTAGAGTAAAGTGAGTTTTAGATTATGTTATGTATTGGGGGACCTGTCTGAGAGGTGATGTGGTTTCTCATATCACCAAAAGGAGAAGTTTTTATTGGGGGTTTTCAACGCCTGAATATGAGGTTGGAGATGATTCCATAGCCCTATCTCCATACATAGGTCCTAGAGTGTAGATAACACGTAGTCAGGACCACCCATGGGTTTAAAGATCCTTGGTCTAGAGTTTGTCTCCATTATGGGAAATGAAGACAGTCTAAACATTCTGTGTAGATGTTTGTTTCGAGTGGTCCCATTTCATGGAAATAGGATTTACAACCTTGTTTTCACATTGTGACCCCCAAGGGTGTAAGTGTTCCTCTTTGGTTATAAGAAGGCATGGTTGTATTTTTTTCTTGAGCCTCAGAGCTTGAACCCTAGTGGGTGAAACTCTCGATATGATTGTTCATGTTTGAATAACCTTGTACACATTCTTTTTTATCTTTGTTTTGGTTAGACTCATCTGAGGATGGTAATGTTTGTGGGAGTGATGAGCCTCAATGTTTCTCTATTGGTTTAGAGTTTCGTTTATTGACACCCCTTGGAGTGGAAAATATGTCTTGTGGGGTCGTTTTCATGTCAGGCCATGAAACATGGTTAATAAGGTTAGTTACTATTGTGGGGAGACCAACAATGGGTCTTATATAAGTTCTTTTGGAATAAGTCTAATGTTAGTCTACCCCTTATGTTGGGGATTCAATTTTAGCCTCCACCAGTTGGTGTCCTGGTTCTATCATGGGAAATTAAATTGTCTCTTATGGGGGGGTTCATTCAGACCTCCACCTATTGGTGTTCAGGTTCAGTCTCAGGTGTTAGTTTGTTTCTATGGTGAGGATTCCATTTGGTTCTCCCCATATTAGTAACCCTATTTTGTCCTTGGTGTTGGCTTGGTGGTAGATAATCTTGTTTAGAGCTATCTAACCAGTAACTTTCTTCTTGGGTAAACGTTGATATTGGAGTGTTCCATATATTTTTGTTGAAGTAAGGTTGTAGTGACCTTGTTCGTATTCGTTGATTGATTCAGGTAAATTGATTGAGCTTCACTCGGTAGTTTTTAAGGTGTTTTTTCATAGGATTAGGTTCAATTAGGTTTTCCTGTTTCAAGAAATTGGTGTAAATTTTTTTTGGTGAGAGTATATTTTCCTTTGTTTGGTCAACTAGAGGTGTTTTGGCTTCTGGGGTGGGTGACCCCTAGCGGGGGAGTCTGTCTTGGCCTCTGGAGTTAGCTCATAGATCTCTTTTCCTAATAGTAGTGTCATTGTTTTCCTTTCATTAGGACCCATTTTTAACTTGGAAATAGTATTGGGTTTTGTTTTTGTATCTGGAATTATTGTGGATTTTATGGGGTGGAAATCGTTATGATTGGGAAAATTGTCACACCTGGGTTTTTAAGTTTTACTTTGTTCCGGTTCTGGTCGGGTTATTAGTCAGTTTCTCTAGAGTAAGTTGTGATAGATTTAATATTTTGGGGAATTATTTCTCTTTTATTATTGTTTTATCATTCCTCCCAAGGTTCCACCTAGCCCCCCTCGAATATTGGAGAAAAAAATAGTTTTTGAGTGGATAGAAATGGGTGCACGGTTTACTAAACCATGCAACAAAATCATGCACAGTGTCCAAATCTTTAAAAATATCTAGAAATTCCAAATTTACCCTTCTGGGGTTAACCATAATGCACCCCTTTATTCCCCCATTCGACCATTACAACCATGGAAGGCTCCCAATCTCCCTCAATCTCCTTAAGAACCCATTTTTGAAAGGGTTTTTTGTGGTGGAACTTTAAGATCTTTCAAGTAAGTGAAGTCCCCTCTTGTTTATTCCATTTCTTTAAGTTTTATTCCCTAATACATGATATTCCAAATTTCCAATAATAAGGGATCCATACCTAGGGTTTAGTTTGGAGTTTATTAGTTCAATATTCTTGTTTAGGGTTTGTTTTCTTTCCCTTGTGGTGCAGAGGTGGTGTCATTGAAGTTTCTCACAAAGATTTGGGGTTTTTGACATCTATGGTAGGTGATTACTTTTGTAAGAATTCTTTTATGATTTCTCTTATTTGGTTGACCTTTCTAGAACGTTTATTACTTATTTTTTGTGGTGTAAAAATCATTTTTGATAGAATTGGTTAAATATTTGATTTTAAAGTTGCATTTTTTATTGAAATTGTGTGTTTTCATGTGTAACTCATGTGGTATTATTTGAGGGAATTTTATAACATATAAAAGTGGTTTATTAAATATTTATAGGGATTAAAATTCAATTTTTTATGGTATTGGGGTGCATTTTCCCTTGAAATTGGGGTTTTGAATGGATTTTTTATGTACAAAGCCTTTATTTACTTCATTAAATTGTTTATGAAAATTTGAAATGGTTTATTTAGTTACATAAAGGGTGAAAAATATGTTTGGGTACTTTTTTGGTGTCTGTATGTTCGTAAAATGGGTTTTTGAAAGATAAAGTGATGATTTGAGATGTCAAACATCTTGATAATGTTTTGTAAATTTTTGAAATGATTTATTAAATTGAAAGAAAGGTGAGAGACATGTTTATGGGAAGTTTTGGTGTGTGTGTGTGATGTTAAAATGAATGTGAATGTGAAAAGGGTATTATCTGACATTTGTGTGGGATGTTTGGTGTGTTCATGATTTCAAGATATAATTTTCATGTTAAAATGGTATTTTATGACATGCAGTACTTGACTGAGCACAAAGAGGGAAACTTGAGTATATAGTTGGGCGGACTAGGACTAGTATTCTAGTGATTCGGTAGTGGTATCATCCATGTTTCACTTAGAAATTTTGACAATGAAAACAATAGATAAACATTGATGATGTTTGGGGACCACTAAGCCATTGGTGTTTCCACTCCTAGTGGCTCATACACGATAAGGATATTGGTTATGTTTACTTATACACCAAGATACAATGTACCAAAGGCCCCCTAACTATCTAGTTCCTAGGGGTGTTCTTATGACTAGTGCTTACTGGATATATTGTACTTACCATCGGAATAAGGTGTATTTTGTTGAAAAATTCAGTAGCATTTGTGTTTAATTTAAAAGTGTACATTATTAAATGTTTCCCTCTTGAAAACTGTTTTCATTTAAATTCGCATCTTTTAGAAATTTTTACTAGCATTTATTTTTTATGAAAACTTGCAAGATTTCTATCTTAAAATGTTTCTCACATGGAATATTTTGGGTGGAATCATGTAGGGCTTAGTATTACACCCTACATACACATTTGGGAGTAAGTATACTTTATAATGTTTGAAACCGGTAAGGGTAAAGTACTTATAGATTGTCGTTTGGGTTGTTAGCCTCTCTTATGTGTGCAGTGTTGTGGATAGGGCTTGGGGGTGATGTCCCCTTTTCATGTGGTGGCTCTTGAGTCAGAATTGATGCTCATTTTTAGTTGTGGGACTACTGGGGGTTGGTTAAAACTATGTAACACAATTATGAATTTTCTTTATGGCTTGTATGGTATGAATTTTTAGATTAAGTTTATTTATTATTTATTGGTTGTTTAAGGTTTCTATACTCGAGTAAATCATTCCCAAACGATTGTTTATGATACTTGGGAACTTGTGACAACTCAAGAGATATGGAACACCATTCAGGACTTTCCATGGACTAGGTTAGGTGCTAGATTTAGATGGCGACTAGATCTATTTTGTGACACCTTCCATATACGAGTAGGGATTCATCTGCACCTAATTGGGATCTAGACCCTGACCGCCTGATAAGCAGGCTTAGTTGACTCCATCGATATTTGGCACCATCGAATTCCATTACGAGCCAAAATGTAATGAGGAAATGCAACACACAGGTCCTCCCCATGAAATTAGCAACTCAATCATAGGTCTTACTTACTCCATCAACACACAATATAAATGTATTCTCCATAATTCTACTTATTAGGATGAATGTACTCTTCGTTCCCATTTTAGATAGAATGAGGATCTTTTTGTGCTCTAACCAACCAGCACGGAGTTCCACACTCTAAAAAATAGGAACCCTTACTTGAATAACCATCCTAATGAAGAAGGATGAATAACTACCATTGTAGG
Organism: Viscum album; assembly: GCA_963277665.1. NCBI lineage: Eukaryota > Viridiplantae > Streptophyta > Magnoliopsida > Santalales > Viscaceae > Viscum > Viscum album. The sequence goes on from OY728163.1 coordinate 318,021,125, forward strand.
AAAAATCCTCGAAAACATAAAATCATGGTTGACTTTATCAATCTTTCTGATTTGGAAGACACAGATGACTTGATGATGACACCTCTACCCTAACCGTCAGGTTCTAGGGAAGGATCCCAAAAATTTATATTCACCATCCCGAAAGGTGAAATCCATAGAAACCCCAGATCCATCTATAGGTACATGCTGGCGGAGGAAGTTTTGGCTCCCTTCCAAGGGCTGACAGTGCATCCATCCCCATCATCATCAGTTTACATCTCTATCTCTTCCCAAGATAATATTGATTTGTTCTGGTCTAGGATAACTCTTCCAAATATAGAGTGAACAATGAGCATCCCCACCCTTGATAATGACGTAGCAGTAAATACTACATCATATAGGGATGTGATTATGTGTTTTTTCCATCCCTACAAGAAACCCTAGCATACAACGAATAGATACCTCACACAGTAGCTTCTATACTAGTCGGTCTGCCATATAACCAACCTATATCAATGATTCCACCTATCTTCTGACCTACTTCGATCAATATATGGGCAGAACAAGAATAGATATTTGAGTAAGAGGGAAAGTGGGAGGTTCCAACTTAAGACCGGTTTTCAGTGGTGTTTTGGCCACCCACATCACCCAACATCAATATCATGGAGTCCATTACTGAGAGCAAGGACACATGTTTATACTAGACCTTATGGGTCTTGTTTCAATACCTCTACAAATGTAAGTTTATTTATATAGGAATCCAAGGGAACCTCGATGATATTAATCAATATTGCCAATGGGTCGATTTTGTTGCACTCTCAATGGTTCAATGCCCTATATCATCTCGCTACCGTCAGACCCACCAACAATGTTGCATCATGATCCTCATAGTGCATCATTTTATTATGGAAGTGGAATCTCTTCATGTACATATTAGTGGCTAGGTACAATAAACTTCCCTTTACTTTATCCCTATCACATGACAGCCAGATTTACCCATTAATAATGACAATTCTCTTCTCATTATGGTGATGGTAAACATGGTTGTTCCAGAGTTACCTGGGGGTAGGGGAACAACCCAAAGTTTTATATGGAATATCTTCCCCAAGGGTCCACACAGTACCAGAAAACTCTGATACATTTTTTATCAACCACTATAAAAGGTAGGAATTAATCCTCAGATGTCCATCTGACACATTTTTTGTCCATCAGAACATCGAAAAGGGTAAGGCACATGTTAGGTCCTCCCATCAATCTAATATTGTTCCAAAAATATATTCTAATCCCATAGTGACCACCCTAATCCAAAAGGTCACAATGCATAAAAGTATCATCGTTGTGCTCATGGATGATCGGTGCCCGTATTATGATGCCACCCAATGAGATCACATTTATCCTCTAGTGGGGAAGAAATTCCTCCTTGGAAAGTTTTCCCCAGTCGAACTTGGTAACCCCCCACATCCAGATAGAGTTAAGGCAGTGGGTTATGGCATGTGACCAAGGTATGAGTCATGGAACCTTCCTGAGAATCTTGATTTTCCTCTTTAGGATCCTGGTTAGGTCACTCTAAGAGCTGTTGATCCTGCATATTGAGGGTGGTCAGGAATACTCTTCAAGATAGGGAACCTCACTAGGATAATTTAATATCCACTCTCACTTCTCATATTGGATCTAGATATGAGACAAGTGGAGATCCAACCTAATGGAAAGTGGTACCATGCATGGTTGGATGCCATATGAGAACACCTGTATTATGGGAACCCTGGATATTTCTTATTCAATGAGAGTGGTGATATGCTGAAACACTTATACCACTTCATCTCGAGGTGTAGGAGAATGTTGGGAACCCCATAGTAGTAGGAGGCCACCAAGATTTGGTCCTTATGAGCACGAGGACTCTAAAATAGACCTTGTGTTAGACCACCCCTCCCATCATGGTACCCTAGATGTTGTAAATCCATTCCCCTTCCAAAGTAGCATGATCAGTTGTAACGTATACACAAGGGGTGAGGAGTGAGTCCACCCGCATCTGAGCTACATGATGTAAATCTTCTTAGCTCCACTTGATAGAATTATGACATTAAAGTGCACAAAAATTTCCCCAAAACATGATTTAAAACTTTAGACTTAACTTGTATAATAAGAATATAATGACACATTTATGAGTTTCATGGGATTATGCCCACAAATCTATCACTAACATATAATGAGATCCTCTAAAAAGATTCATTGTGTGATCCCCAAAACATCATTTTTTCACTCTCCTTTCACGACCTGAGCATCCTTACCACATGACGTTAAACTGCATCGATCTTTCTAGTCATACAACCTTAAACTGCAATATCAAACTACATGGGTTTTGATACCTATCTTCTGAACATGGTATGCATGAAGCCTTCCCGAGGTTCAATCCTGACCAATGGTAAACCTATGTGCTCCCACCTAGGGACGTACCTCACTAATCTACCTTAAGGGGTGTTCTTATCAACTCCCCAGGTCTGCCTCAATGGGAATCCCGACCAATGATAAACTTAGGTCCTTCCTCCTAGGGATGTACAAACATGATATCCCTTAAGGGGAGTTATAATCAATTCATGGGTTCTGCCTCAACATGAATCCTAATTAAAAGTAAACTTAGGTTATCCCTCCTAGGGACGTACCTCCCAATGCCGCCTCAAGGGGAATTCTAATCAACTCCTCAGTTATTCCTCATGGGGTATCCTAACCAATGGTAAGCTTAGGTACTCCCTAATAGGGATGTAACTAATTTATTCATCTCAAGGGCGATTCTTATCAACTCCTAGGGTCTACCTCAAGGGGAATCTTGACCAATAGTAAACCAAGGTTCTCCTGCCTAGGGACGTACCTCCCTAATCCACCTCAAGGGGCATTCTGATCAACCATATAGATCCGTCCTGAGGGTAAATTTGATCCATCCATCTAGTTTTTCAATCAAGGGGAATTATCATAAACTATCCATCTATGGAATATTCCCTCATAGGGGTTCACCCCCAGATCTTTCTTAAGGGGAGTTACGATCCATCCCTCCCGGGTTCGCCTCAAGGGGTGTTCTCACCCAACCGTACAGGTGTGACATATTTCCTTCATGGGACATAGATCCTCCATCCATCTCAAGTGTAATTCTAATAAACCTCTAGGATCCATATCAAGGGGTGTTCTGATCCACCCATCCAAGGTTTTCCTCATGGGGAATTCTCACCCATCAACCTAGGTGTCACATCTTAACTCCTAATGGTGTACCTCCTTGATCTGCCTCTATGGGGTGTTTTGATCCATCTAACTTGTCTCTATAATACATTAACCTTGTACCCATCACCAAAAAATGTTAAACTAATTCCCTAATGCATATCAACCAGACGTCCTGATCCAACTCCACATGATATGGAACATGTGGCATTACCCCAAATACATACCACATGCATAAGTGTTGGATAACTAAGGTAAAAAAGTCGTTGAATATTTTTGACCATGGATCATTACCTTTTTATCTACATGAGATTACTTGGGTTCCACACCATAGTATGCCTCATATGATATTCCCTCCCAAGTGTAAGAATATAGATGATCGATTCACCCAGCATCCATACGTTCCCAGTGATGCCCAACATGACTACTCTCCTAACTAAATGTTGTTTCCCTATCTGGACATACCTAGTATGTCAAGACCTAAGTAGTGTAATTAAGTAGCATCCATAAAGAGATGAAACTAAGAACGAGTTCTACAAACATGAATTAAATCATCAAGGGAGACCTGAACTAGGTAATGATTTCCAAGGAGTAATCCATGGAAGGAGAAACTTATATCCCATCATCCTATTTCAATCAAGAAGTATACATCAACCATGAATGTGTTGATTGTTTCCCACCTTCGGAATGTGGGAATGTAGAGTAATAGGAACATGCATCATGCACGGCCTCAGTTAAAGCTTCTGAAATAGGGTTATTTCTAGAATTGGTTGTTATATTCTTGTTATGTTTATTATCCTTCATTGGAAATTTATTTTGGATACAATTTCATGGTAAATGTTGGGGTAGTTATGGGGTGGTTTATGTGGCTTATATTTGAAAGAAAGATGTTTTGGATAGCATAAGATGTGTTACAGACTCATTTCAAAAGTGTTTAGTCAATGTTCATTGAGTTATTAGTGTGGGTTATATAGTGGGTTATGGTTCCCTTTCCACAATTGGTAAGAAGAATGGTGCATTTATTGTTAGGTGATGACATGGATGGTTGTTGTGGGTTTTCTTTATAGTTTCTTAAGGGTAGATGAATGTAAATACTAATGATGTCAGGTAATGGTTGTGGGCTATAATTTGGTGAATAATGGGATATGAATAAAATATAAACAAATTTATATGAATTGTAATTTGTTGGAATTAATTTGGGAATTGGATGATAGTGGTTTGTAATTAATCATGGAATCAAATAACTTATTGAATGTAAATTGGATAGTAATTATTAAATATGGAAATGTAATAATTGTATGATTAATTGGGAACTTTTGAATTTTGAATGCCTCTATTTTGTATGTGAAATAAGTTTGAATTTTATTTATATATTTGGAAATGGTTGCGGTGTGTGTAGATAATAGTGAGGTTATTTTTTTGGGTTGAGATAGCATGATATTTATATAGGCACTTTAACTGGGATTATGTGTTCATAAACAATAAAATTATTTTCCTTTGGATTTCTATATTCACCCCACCCAAGTCAAATTCTCTTACCAATACCCAACATGCATTGGGTACCAGGTATTTTCCTAGAAAACCAATGGTGGAAATGGAATGAATGGATAGATAATCCCTCTTCCAAACTCCCCTTAGTAGGTTTAGCACATGTTATTATTGATCTAGGTATATATGGGCATATTACCACAATATGTGGTTCATTGGAAGACCCTATGAGGTATTAGTCTAATTATAGATACATAATGTATAGGTAGACTTTCTAGGGTATGGATGAGGAGGTATATAGTGTTCTAGTAGACCTTATGGGTTATTGATGAGTTGTTATTACAAGGAGGAGGTCATGTATGGTGGGATAAGGGAATGAGGTTGATTTATTTTAGGTTCATGATACCTTATTATATCGGATACATGGTTAATGAATGGGATGTGATATATGTTAGTGGATATTTTACTAAGAGTGTAGTATGGATGTGGTTTAGGGTATGGTTGTTTCATGATATATGGTGTCCTATGATATGACTGTGGAAAGGATTGGGAGCACATGAAATTTTCTAGCGAGGCATGAGAGAAACAAACTTGTGGGGAAGTGGTTCTTGGATACCATCATATAATATTATTTGATACTATTTTAATATATTGGATGTGACATTTAATGAGTGATCCTCAGTGAGGATATGTGATATTTGACTAAATAAGTGATTTATAGGTCTATTACCTGTTCACTGATGCATTAGAATGCTGCTTCCACATTTGCACGAGAGGTATTCATTATGATCCTAATAAGTATATAATTTATTATCACTCATATATATATAAACTATTTGTTGGGAACCTTATTATTTTAATGATAAATTGTTTTTTTCTATTATGTTTCTATAAAATTTAATGTTTTATAATAATAAATAATATTTTGGGAAAAGTTATGAAATTTAACTAAGTGTTTATATACCATTAGTTAAAATGACATACCTCCAGTTATACTGGGATACTATAAGGATTTTATTCCAATGAGTGGATATACCACTAAATATAATATGGTGCTACCATAAAATGATCCTACCACCAGTATCTTATAGAGTCAATTAACACTAAAATCGAGGGAAAACTACCACTACCGATACAGTCAAATGGTGCTACAACCAAGTTTCTCTACCGCCTATTCATTCTACCACCATGATATGCTACCACTCATGCCACAACATTTATACCGTCATATAATCCACCACAAAATATTCTACTACTAGTGATCAAACATCAAATACTACTATCTCTAGTTCACTATGCTTCTATTAGGGAATGTACCACTAATGAAGTTAACATGGTTGCCCAGAGTTAATTTAAAACTTAATTATTCACTGGCCAGTTTAGGGAATTTAATTATTTATAGAAGCATAATTATTTATGTATGATTATTCATAAACAAGACCACACAAGACTTAGAGACAATGTTAGTCTATCTATATTTTCTGCTTAGTATGAGAAAACATATTATTTTATTATTAATTTGTAGTGGATAATTAGATATTATGGAATGATCTATATTAAAAAGACTCCCCTTGTAAAAGATGATAAAGTGATGTGATGGCATGTTGAATAAAATAAATATTAAAAAATCATAGTAACAAAAGAACTTATAAAGAAAAAATGGATTTCCTAAATGTATACAATACTCTCTTTTACATCACATTATGTGAAAATCTTATGGAATCCTCTCATGAATATTATCAGTTTATTTTGTAATAAATTTCATTGAAGAATGTGATTTATAGGTGGAGGTGATTAAGTCTCATCTTGAGACCAAAAATATTGTTTATATTTTGTTGTTTGTTTTATTATTTTGAATTTGTGGATTGGGTGTTGTTTCACAGTTGTGGTGTTTTTGAATTTTGAATTGGTATCCTATAATTTTTGAATTGGTATCCTATAATTTTTGAGGTTCCTACTAAGTTATTGCGTACCTTATAATTGGGTTGATACTCTTGCTTTTCCTGGTGAGTGAAAGCTCTAACTTCCTTATCAGGAATTTTATAATCACCAGTAAGCATAACAAAGTTGTCCACTCCAGTATTGATAACAAAAGTCTTCATTCGATCTCTCCAATACTCATAGTCATTACCATCAAATATTGGTGGTCTTGTAGGATTTAGATTATCAATGGAACCAACATTAATTCCATCCATACTTAAAATAACCTTCGGCACACAAACTTGTTAGTAGAAAAAGTTCGTAATCACAATGTTCGGAATGAAAAAGTTCGAAATGACAAAGTTTGGAATGACAAAGTGAGCAAGAAAAACTTATACATGAGTATGAGTATCTCTGAGACCTCCTCTGATACCAATTGTAGGATCGAAATAATGATGTAGATGCTAAATATACAAGAGGGGGTGAATTGTATACTTTAAAAATTTCCTTAAACAAAGGAAAGATCTAAGTTTAACAAAGTTAAACTAAGAAAATTCACAACACCTCTAACACTAATTGAAAACTTGGAATAAGGAATGAAGTTATAAACTTCATGTCCTTTGTACTTGCTTAAAATTGGAAAGAGATTCCAAAAGTAGGTTCCGAAAATATGGATCTGGAAATTGAAACTTAACTAAAGATTACAATATGAGATTCTACCTTAAGCGTATAGAATCTAAATGGAACAGAGTACAAGTAAGGAAGTATAACAAAGTTATACTTTCCTTACAATACAATATGCATCGGAAACAAACAAGTAGTAAAACTATAATTAATAAGATATAAGTCTTTTAACCCAAAGAGAAGGGTATCCAACAACCTTGGATAAAGGTCCCTTGATTTATACTTTCAAGAAAGTCTGTCTTACCCACACCAGGGTAAGCCCTCGATACGAAGATCAGAATCTCTGTCTTTTTATCCCCTCAAGCCCTCAACTTCAAGTTAGTTGGCAACCTCTGTCTTCCTCAGCAAGGAAGCCCTCAAACTTAAAGGTAGCCAGCACCTCTGTCTTCCTATCCCTGGAAGTCCTCGAATGTAATCACCAACATTCGGAGTCGCACGAAGCTAAAGTTGAATGAGCGGTTCAGTACGCACAAGGCACGAAAAGATTTATCTCTCTAGAAATCACCTTAGCAGCGTGTGGTCTCTAGATCGATCCAACTTCATTTTGTATTGAGCTCTTTCAAATGAGCTCCTATTTATAGGCTCGGTCGACCTCCTTTCCAACGGTCATATCTTCCTTAAAAATCTGAGAGGCCTTTACACGTGTCACTTTACCAACAGTTAGTTTAGAACAGAATAGATGACATTGTTTTATAAAAAAACAAGTGTAACATAATGTACAACATCGTTTTAAGTCTAACTCAAAAGTTCGGAGTGAAGGTTTGGAGTGTAAACAAAATGTCAAAGAGTAGAAAAATTATAAAAGTGTAAGAAAAATGAAAGTTCGGAGTCTAACCAAAAATAATATTTGGAGTCTGAGTAAATTCAGAGTGTATAAAGCAAAGATGATCATATTCTTTTTAATAGGTAAATTTGGAATGAGAATTCGTCATCAGAATTCGTAATGAGAATTCGTAATTAGGATTCGTCATTAGATTTCGATGTCAAACTTCATGAGAATTCGTATCCAGAATTTGGAGTAGAACTTTATCAGAGTTCGTATCCAGAATTCAGAGTAGAACTTTATCAGAGTTTGTATCCAGAATTCGGAATGAATCTTCATTACAGTTCTCATCCAGAATTCGGAGTAAAACTTCATTACAGTTCTCATCCAGAATTCAGAGCCTAAAACAGAATTCTTCATATCAAAGTTTCAAACGATTATGAGAATATATAAATGAATCCAATTCTTATACTTAAGAAAAATACGGATATAGATAATGAAAATATGATAAGAATAATTTTCCTTATAAAAGTGATTTTCCTTATAAAAGCGATTTTCCTTATAAAAGAAATTTTCCTTATAGAAGAAATTTTCCTTATAAAAGCAATTTTCCTTAAAGATAAGGTGTTTGTGATTTTCAAAACAAGAAGGAATGGAAAAGTCATAAGGAAAACCTTATTAACTCAACATTTTAGTGAAAAAATACACAAATAATATATACTATAAAAACAATGATGTTGGGTTTTATTAAACATTATTGATTAAAAATGGCTATGATATTGGAAAACTCTTAACTATGTTTAACTAGAAAATGAGTAATAAGTGGGTTCAAGATTTTTACTGATCCTTTCACATGTTTCCATATAATTTTTCCTTTTGAAATTTAATTGTGTTTGCAGAAGGTGATATATTTGTATGTAAAAATAATATGTGTGGAGTTATGGGAAGTAGATATATCATATTAAAACTCAATGAAAATACATTATTTACATTTTTTGATATGAGGGGGGTTCCTAAACTTCACATAAACCTCATACCATTTGGTATTTTGAACAAAAAGGATTCTATTTTAAGTTATAGAATAGATTACTTAATATCACTAATGTAGCATACAATGTGTTAAAAGGTTATTTATTAAATAGGTTGTGTGATCTCATTGTAGAAACACATTCTAGATATTTATGGAGCACTTATGTAACAAATAATGAAAACGATATACTTTCAGAACATGTCCTTCGGAATGAAATTTGAAAAAGGCTTATAAAATATAATAAAGATATATTATTACATTAGATTACATAGATTAATGATTATTTTTTAAAGGAATGTATCATTAGTAAATTAAAAATGGTTGGCTTTAAGTGATCCAATTTAAAATCAAACCCAATGAATTTATTTATTCCATATTATAGGGTCTATTTCAGATTTTCTCCCACAGTGGATTTTATATATTGTTACTTTAATAGATTAGTTTTCTTGTAATTTTTTGATATATATTATAAAATAAATTTTATGTTTTGGAAATATTTAAAATCTATAAATCTACTATTAAAAATGAAATTAGTAGGAAACTCAAGGTTATAATGACCAATGATTATATAGATAATATGTCCACTAATTTTGAGGATATATATAGCTATTAGGGTACTTTTATGAATCAAATAGTCAATATTACACCCCAAAAAAGATGAGTTAGTTGAGTTTATGAATCAAACAGTCATTGAGTAAGTGTATGGAATATTTTTATAGTCAAATTTCACCAAGTTATTTTGGACTAAATAATCCACTATAGGAATATATCTTTTAGTGTGATTACATTCCACAGTATATGTATTTAAAATCCTAGTAAAAATATCGAAAAACCATTCTCCTAGTTAAGAAAACTTGAAATTATCTAACCATTCACGATATATTCAAGATAAAACTAAAAAATAAAATCTTACAGTTCCCAATTGTATTTTTAATGGTTATAAAAAGGGAGTATAATGAAATAAACTATTGATAGATAATCATGTTTATTTAAAGTGTATTATTAGTCATTATATTTATGTTTTAAGAATAAAATAAATCGTAGCCTAATAATTTTAATGATATTAGTAGGCCAATACCCCAATATGATGATTTAGAGGTTCTAGTCTAGGCTAATCCCAAGTCTCCAAATGAGTCCGCCTAATCTGAACACTAGATTGAGTTTCAACAAAAGTTTGAGTTTGACTCTGACTCAAAAAATGGACTTACTACTAATTACTTCTAGCTCACGGTTTTCAAAGTTATTAGATTCATTCAACCTCCTTGTTGGTTTAACAATATCATTTTGGTCACTTTTTCCTTTAACATTTATTAGGACTTAATTGATGATTATGGAAGGTCTAGATAGCCTATTTCATAAAGTGAATCCAATATGTGGATTTCTACGATGAATGAGGAAATGCCTTCTTTATATAATGGTAACAATTGAATCATTATAAATAAAACCAATAAGGCTAAATTAATTGAAAAGACATGGATTTTTAAGAAAAATAATGAAAACACAAGAAATTACAAAGATAATTACAATTACTAACTAGTATAAAATGACTTCCTTCATTGCAAAGGTGTTGATTATAGTGAGATATTCTCACTATTATTAAACATTTATTTTTTAGTAATTTATATTATTTTCTATATTTTATGATTTTAGTATTGAGGAGTTATATGTGAAAAGTTATTTCATGTTTTGTGATTTAGAAAAAAATATTAATATGCTACCACTTGAATGTTTTTAAATAAGTTTAAATCACTACTAAAAAACAAGCCTTTAACTACAGTGATATTTATTAGCACTAGAAAAAAATGATAAAGGGCATATTTATCATCTCTAGAAAAAGTGCGGGTAAATTTTAAATTTTATCACCACTTTTTTAGAGATGATAAAATGTATCCTTTATCAATGCATCTTTTTTAGCACTAAAAAAAGGTTCCCCTTATCAATGATTTATTTATAGTACTGATAAAGGGTACCCTTTATCAATGCTTTATTTTAGCACTGATAATGTATACCCTTTATCAGCCCTTTAACTTCAGCATTGATAAATGGTATATTTTGTTATCATGATTTTAGCACCATTAAAGGTCTGAATAAAATGAAATAATTAAATAAATAAACAACATAAAATGAATTTATTAAAATAATATTAAAAAATTTATTAATTAAATAATTATTGATAAAAAAGAATAAATTAATTATACTATATATAAATTATAAATACCAATAAATAGTATGTATTAAATATAAAAATATATGAAAAATTAAAAATAAAAAAAATTAAAATTTAAAATAAGTACATTGTTAAAAATATTAAACATTTTATTAATTAGATAATTATTAATAATGTTAATAAATATTATATACTAAATATATAGATATATATGAATGTATATAAATAAGATCTATGTAATACAAAATATTTATGCTTTACATTAAATAGACATATATTTAGTGAATAATGGTTTATAATTAAAAATTAATATGAATTAAAAATACTGACTAATTTCATAGAGTAATGGACATAATTGAATGTCGTTTGATTTTACAATTTAACATAGATCAAATGTGTGTAATATTGATTTCACATACATGTAATTAATTCATTTTTTATACAACTCACACATACAGAACTTATTCATTTTTTCAATATTGTTAAAGTGTACTTATTTTTAATTTATTAAATTTCACTCATTTTTAACATGAATGAACTTAAGATTATATATTGATTAATAATGGTAAAAATATTTTTGAAAAAAAAAATTTATAAATAAAAATATTTATACATTTATAATTGTAAATAATTTAATTTTTTTAAAAGTATTAAAATAATTTTAAATATATATATATATATATATATAATTAATTATTAAATTTATAATAAACTTGTTTAAATAATGAATATATTTACTATATTTATATTTATATTTTATATATATATATATATTATATATATAATCATATAAATATATATAATGATATAAATATTATTTTCTAAAATATTTATATAATTACAAATAAATAATTATATATTTAAATAATTATAAAATTATAATATATTTATTTAAATAAATAATATATTTACTATATTTATATTAATATATATTTATCAAATAAAAAATATATATATTTACAATTTTTTTATTTATGATTATAATTATAAATCATTTATCAACACTGATAAAGATTCCATTTATCAGTGCTTATTACTTAAGAACTGATAAAAGGTATCTTTATCATCTCTTCTTTAGAAGTGCTGATAAAAGTGTCCAGGTATTTTTAAAAACCCGTAACAAGTCACGAACCCATCGTGATATCAGAAGCTTTCTCGAGAAGCCACCCACTACCTGTGCTCCTCCTCGGTGAATCGAAGCTTGAATCAAGGATCAAATCAAGGCTCAAACAAATCCAAGTCTTAAATTCATATCTCAAATGTTTTAAGGTCAACGTAATACAAGAATCGAATGTAAGTATTTATCTACTTTCTCTCAAATATAATCCTTTCTCTAATTTCTCTTAGGGAACTCATGGTGTAAATCATCAATGGTTTTGGCTGTGGTGGAGGATGTTTTGCAACTGTGAGTGTGGTGAGTTATCCATTTTGGATTTTGGTCATGGAGGTCATCTAATTTGATGTTTGAATTCTTTAGAGCTTGAAATACCTATACTATGGCCTTCCCAATTTCCATCCCAAGCCATACAAGCATCTGCTTCTCAATTTTAGCTATGAATTAAAATAATGTATTTGTGAGATACTCTTTTATTTATGTGAAAGTATGCATGAATCATAATTTATTTTCATTAGATAAATCATATAATTAACCTTATGGTAGAAGTACCATACCATTTTATATCATATATATAATTTTTTATGTATCAATTTATATGATGGTGGTTGGGAATCCTATGAGACTGATTCCTACCATATTAAACAGACTAGTTATTTTTTTATATTTATAGTAGATACTTTAGATGGAGAGTGATGTTTTATAGATCTGTTAATCTTTTGATTTCACTTAGATTTTTGAGTGATGTAAGAGTATTCCACTTAGAAAATGTGACCTCACAGGAGTCGTTCCATCTCGATAGAGGCTAGTGTGTATGAAATAAATGTTGAAAGAATTGGTGTGTTTTTCTCCTTTGATTATGATATATCTTGATGATGTGTTTTATTGCATTATTCAAACTTCTTTATGGACCTCCCTATAATCTTGAGGATGGGTCAATTTGTATTAGATAACCTCTCTAAAATCCTTCATATGGGTAGTCCCGATGTGATGACCTCTCTAGAATCATAGGGATGGGTCGGTGTGGGAATATGACATCACAAAAGTCTTGAGATGATTTCAAATATTTGATATACTATTAATATTAAATATATTAATTCCTTTGGTTGTTACGTCTCTTTTTCCAAAAAATTTAAAAAGGAGGTTATAAAATTATATATACTTGAAATTTTTTTTAGGTATTCATCATTTTTGGTATACATGTATTGGTTCTACCACTAGGAATCTCTGATAACCATCCTTGTATATGAAATCACTCTTTATTTATTAAAATTTTTTAACAATACATCTTTATATCTTCTAATGATTGAATGAGAGATGTTTATTCTTATTTATCATATTTTGGTTTCTTATTACTCTTTAATTTCCTATATTATATTTTCATTGGTTTAGGGGGTTTAAGAAAGACTTTAAGTGTGTCCAAAAATAGTTATTATTGGAATTTGTTGCTTGAGACTCATCACCCATCTCTTTTATAGAAAACAATTATCTTAATCAGCTTCATCTCATGAATAGTTATTATTTTCATTTGTTTCTTGAGACTAATACCCATATATTTTATGCTTCTTGTAATACTATGATAATTAGTTATCTCATAGATGACCACTAAGAATATTTTAAGAAACATAGGTTCATGTCCACAAGATATGAAGGCTGTATGTCAAACAAAAAAATGTATTGATAAATGTCTAGGAGATAAGTTGATGTGGATGAAAATTATTTATATCATTCACCTTTGAATGAATTCAGAGGATAATTCCTGCCATAGTGGAGTAATTCATTTCTTAAATTCAATTACCCATTTTCTTCAAATAATACTTAAATTATTTGAAAAAATCAAATGTCAAGATTCCTTAATTAGAATTCTCTATTAATTTCACTATTTATGATGAATATCTTATGTGTATTTATTTATTTATTATACAAAATAATTATTTTATGAATCTAATAGGGTGGATATGAATCAAAAATGGATGCATTCTATTTTTTCAACAAAATAGTATGAACATGGAGTTAAAGAGTTTATCGAGTTTTCAAGATAGAATGCATACGACCCTTTTGATATCCTTTTTTCCTTGTTTACATTTTTTATTCAAGAAAAATTAGTCTGTAAGAGTTATAAGAACATTTTATTCATCACAGAATAGATCAGGGATCTAAATGTTGGACTAAAGATGGGAAAAACATAATTTGGACACCGATTGGGATGATACTTCAGTTTACAGATCATTTGATATGAATACCAGTGTAAATGATAAAGGAGATCACATGGAAGAAATGACAATGGAAATTGAAGATGGCCTTCGTGATTGTCAAAAGTTGTTTGAGAAGTTAAATAGATGTTCCAAGAGACCATTTCATACTAGTTTTACTAAATAGAAAACATTTTCAAATGTATTGAAGTTATATAATTTAAAAGCTGGTAGAAGATGGAGTGACAGCAACTGTTCAGAACTACTGGGTCTCCTAAATGATATGCTACCAGAATAAAACAAACAACAATGTTTGACATATGCAGCTAAAAAAATGTTACATTCAATGGGAATGATTTAGAAAAAAAATTCTTGTAAAAATGATTTCATATTGTTTCACAAGGACCATGAATCACTCATAAAATTCCCTAAGTGTGGAAAAAATCAAAACATGAAAAATGAATCAAGCCCTTTGAAATCTGTATGGTACATTCCTATCATTCCATGATTTAGAAGACTATATGGATGTTATGAAACTGACATAAAATTAACATAGCATGTATATGAATGAATTAAATAATTGAACATAAATCATCCATTAGTGGAAGAAAATTGATTATGAGTATCCTGAATTTGTAAATGATCCTAGAAACTTTCATCTTGTGTTTTCTAAAAATGGAATAAATCCTCTTGGTTTATATATTATTACTCACAATACATGGCCCATCATGTTGATAAATTATTACTTCCCACCATGGTTATGCATGAAGTGAAAATAAATTTTGTTGTCTCTACTTATATATAGACCAACGAAACCTGATAGTGATATTGATGTCTATTTGGATTCATTTATTAGAGATATAAAATTTATTTTGGATATAGGTGTTATAATTTATGATACACATATAAGTGAATAATTCACATTTAGGTCCATGTTATAATAGATGATAAATGACTTCCCCGCTTATAGAAATTTATTAGGCTATAGCATTAATGGAATGTTGGTGTGTCCAATTTTCGAAAATATCACATATTCAGTTCAGTTGAAACATTCCTCAAATACTATGTTTTTAGGACATTGAAATTTTTTACATTGACAACATAAATATCGATCTTGGATGAAAACATTAAATGGGAATATAAAACACAGTAGAATACCTTCTCTAGTAACTAGCAATCAATTGTTAAATAAAGTAAAAGATATTAAAATTGATTTTAGAAACCCATTTTTGAAAAAGATTACAAAATTAGGTTGGAAGAAGGGATCCATTTTCTATGAATTATTGTATTGGAATTTCTTGTATTTCATACATTTTCTTGATGTCATTCATGTAGAAAAAAATGTATTTTATTGTGTTATTGGAACATTAATAAATGTTCCTGAAAAAACAAAATATGTCATCAAAGCTAGGTTGGACTTGATTGAAACAGGGATAAAGGACGAGTTGACGCCAATGAAGGGTAAAAGGAAGAATTTTCTTCCTCTAGTAGCTTACATTCTATCCAGATAGAAAAAATTTCAATTCTTCATTTTCTTTAATAGTGTAAAATTTCCACATGGATATTCATCAATTTTCAAGAATGTCACGTCAATGACTAATTTTATGTTACAAGGACTAAAATCACATGATTGTCATTTTTTGATGAATGATTTTATTCCTATTTCTTTCCATTTCATTCTGTCTCAAAATGTATGACATACATTAACCAGACTCTCCTTCTTTTTTAAATCCATATGTAGTAAAGTTAGATACTCGATGAAGCTTCCCATCATGAATAAGGATGTTCCATTCATAATATGTGAATTATAGACATTATTCCCACTATAATTATTTTATATAGGGGTCCAATTAATGGTTCACGTGGTTATAGAGGTTCATGTATGTGGTCCTATCCATTACAGATGGATTTACCCCATTGAATGATATATGAATATTTTGAAAGGGAGTGTCAAGAATCAACATTTTCTATAAGGTTGTATTATAGATAAATATATTTTTTAATAATCTATTGAATTATTTACTGATTACCTATTATATATTGATATAATCGGTCTACTAAAGTCTCATCATAGATAATGACTTATAGGTGAAGGGATTTCTGAAAGATAGGTTGTTATAATTACCTTAAAAGAGAAGGAGCAAGTGAACCTTTACATTTTACATAACAGAGAAGATATTGATCCATACATTGAATCTCATAAATAAATTATTAGATATTTGAATCCATTAAGGGGTGAAGGATGGATATCAAATACACATAATCAATTGTTTATAGGATTGTCCCAAGATCAAATTTATAAGGAGTTATCTGAAAATATGAATACAATTGATGAACGACTTTAATCGATATCTAGGGGGCCTAATAAATTTTCTTATCTTACACTGGTTTTGTAATAAATGATTATAAATTCTATACAAAAGAACATAATGATTACAATATGATGATCCTCAGAATGCTCTCCCTAACGCAGTTCTCTTCACCTCCATCTAATGTTTCATCCCCTGGCGTTAGCCCGCCCTCTTCAGGCTTCCTTTTCTATTATGATTTCCGACGTTGCTGCTTTTTTTCTCCATCCTGCTCATCGGTTTGTAGGTTTCTCATTCCATTCCTAATTCACCTTATTGGATAGATGTTTCAATTATATGGAGACCTTGTTCTTCTATAGGGATTCCCTCTTCATGATTTCATTCAATGCTCTCCCCCACTCTCATTCTTCCCTTCCGGATCAGGTGTTTCTTTTTATCCACGACTATGGCTTGCTGCCGTAATCTGGTTAGTCCCAATCACTACTCTATCTCCCAGATCCATTTCATTAGACTCTATTTTGGCTTGATGTAGTGGCTCTCATGGGGTGTTTGGGATATGTTATTTGAGTTCTTAACAATTTTCTAGGATTCATGGTTTGTGTCAATTCTATCATGCGTTAGGGTTTCATTCTCCTTCATTGGTTAAATTTTGGTCTTTTCTGTTCTCTGGAGGGCTTCCAATTTTGGTGGTATTCTTCGATCGCGTTTGATGATTGGCCTTTTGTGGTTTTGGATTTGTTTATGGTTATCTCTTTGACATCAATATTAATTTTTGGTGGCTATGTTTCTCTATGACGAAACCCATTTCTACTCTTCTCTTGCTCAAATAATCAATCACTCTACTCTCAGTCAGTTCTGAGTGATGTTTTTAAGGTGTCTTGGGAGGTGGGTTTGAGTGGTCAACAGTTTTTTAAAAGCTTACAGTTCTCAGTGATTTTTATTTTCTTTTTTTCTAGTATTTAGATAATCCTTTTTCTTGTTCAAGGGAGATTGTTTTAGTCCCACTATCAAGAACAATGATCTCAATTTACCCCCTTCTCAGTTCGAAGGTTTTCAATTTTGGCCAACTGCAATGTGTGTAACTCCGTTGGGTTCCAATCACCCACGATGTTGATGAAGACGATGGGATTTGTGTATCAGGGTTGTGAATCAGGGATCTTGGATCAAGGCGGTTCTCAACCCGAGGTGTTGAAGTGTGTCTTTTTTGAATGTTGTGTTCTGTTTTTGAATTTGAAATTTGAATACGAATTCTGTTGTGTTGGGTATTTTTTGAAGCATGTATCATGTTTAGGTTGGTGTTTAAAATTTATTTTCCAATATTGTGAGGATCCCACTCACCCATAAAGTTGTTTATTTAGAAAAAAAAGAAAAAGGGTTTGGATTATTACAATATGATGAAAAATAGTGGTGTTACACTTTTGGATGAAGTGATTCACATATCTTGTTCCAAGGATATAAATCCAATTTATGAAAATATTTCATATTTTTTATTATCAATCATATATATGATTTGAATTATACAACATTTCATGTTCCTATTTTTCATATCAAATGGGTTGAAAATAGTAGTTTATTTGAATTTGATGAAATGATATTTTTGAGGGTAAATTTCATTATGGAAGGGGAAAAAGATCTATTTATAATGGAATCAGAATCAAGGAAAATATTTTATGTCTCGGAAATAAAAAATAATAACTGGTCAATTGTCCTACTAGTTACTAAAAAAATGATGTGTTAGATTAAAATTTAATCGAGGGTGATAATTTCATTGGAATATCACAATCCATTTTTGTCGATCCCAATGTAGACAATGTCTTGTACATTATAGGGGACCACAAAGAGGAGATTTGGATTCTTGATAGAGGAACCAAATACCAAAAACCTATAAAAAATAAAGAGATTTCAAAAAGAAGGTAAAAGTGTTTTTTAATATACTATGTTTTTACTCATAATATTATATGTTCTCTTCGACATTTACATAATATAAATTAAATGTTTAACTACTCATGAAAATAATGAATTTTACACATGATGATGTTTCCAATCCCTTAGAAGAACAAATTGTAATGAATAAAACCTTTAGAAATAAATAAAATTAATATTACAATATACTTTCTCTATTTTACAGAAAAATTATATAATTGAACTTTGATTTAATTATCTTTATTCTTTGTAGATATCATTTATTTTAGAAGATTTCAATCCATCTTTCATGCCTCTGTAGGAAGATAAATGGTGTTGTCTCAACACAATAACAGAGTTAATCTTGATATTTTCATATTAAAATCATTATCCATAGAATTAATGTATCGTTTCATATTTATGTTTAATTTATTTATTTTTATTATTTCTCACATAATTTATTTTACTTTATGGGTGGATTGTTTTATTCAAGTTGGAGTGGACTGTCTATATTTCATGCTATTCTACACCAAAAAATACACAAAAATTTTCTCCCTCAAAACATTCTCACCCTATAGTGTTGCATTTATCACTTACCTTCAGGTTCTCTTCACTGCCTTTAAAATAAGATCATCAAAGCTACCTCTGATCAATCATAGAGGTATTATTTATGTTTTCACAATAAAATAATTTTCCATAGAATTTATATATTTTTTAATATTAATTTTTAATATATTTATTTTTATTATTACTCATATAATAATTGTTTTCTTCTACAGGTTGATTATTTAGATCGAGCTGGGGTGGTATATCCATCTTTCATGAATTTATGCACCAAATCATCTATATACTTTTTCTCCCTCAAAACCATTTCACCCTTATACTGTTGAAATTTTTAACTTTCCTTTAAGTTCCCTCCACTACTCAATCACACAGGTAATACTGATGTTTATATAGGAAAATCATCATCCATATAATTAATGTATTATTTCATATTTATGTTTTATTTCTTTCTTTTTAGTATCACTCATATAATAATTATTTTTTTATATTGGTGTATTATTTTGTTAGAGTTATGGTGGTTTGTTCAAAGCTTCTCATGCTCATAAGAGGTTGGACTTCAAGCCTACAACTGAGACAATGAAAATAAGGAAATTCATCAAGAATACATACAACCATTATGAAAAGGTGAATCCCAACCACTTATGTAATTAATTTTTTCATCATTTTATCTATAATTTGTAAGTTAATTTCCTAATCAATTTTATCTAATAATTATTTAGTTGTTTTAATAGATCTTTTGAGAAGTCATACCGACTCTCTTTTCTTATCCGAGAAAGGTTTTTCAGCTAAGAGCATTGAGTTAATATATATTGTTGGTAATTAGATAAAAAAATAAAATGGAAATCATTGTAACATTGGAATTTATGAATGTTTTTTGGACTTTTGGATGTATATGAATCTACCGCACCTCAATAAGACACATTTATGAATGTTTTTTTCCTAAGAAAACATATTCACATTGTTTTTATACTTTAGGAAAACAATTTAAATTCCATTTGTGACATGTAGGAATCAGTCGTACCTCAATTAGATAGACGATGTACCTACTATGAATCAAAGAGTCTATTATCAGTTAAAAATGAAAATTTTAGATCAAATAGTGTAACTCACTAAAAAAATAAAACATTCATTGATTTTATTGATAATTTAGGAAAATTATTTATAAGTAATTTATGGTATGTAGGAATAGATCTCACGTGAAACTGATATACAATGTGATCAATATGAGTCAAAGTGTGTGTTTATAGTTTAAAATGACATTTTAGTAAAAAAGACAAGTGACATACAAAAAATTGTAAAAACACATATTTATTATTTTGATACTTTATGTAGACTATCCATAAGTCATTTTAGATGTGTAACAATCTTCTTCACCTCAATATGACACATCGTATGGCCGGTATGGCTCTATGTACGTATTTTTATTTAAAATGGACATCAATTTTTGTAAAATGGATGACTTACCTACTTAAAACCATGTAAACTCATTTATATTATTTTAATACTTTAATAAAACAAGATATAATTCATTTGTGACATACAAAAATCAACCACACCTCAATCTGAAACATGATGTGCCCGACATGACTCAAATTGTCTGTTATTAGTTTAAAATGGACATTTTAGTTAAAAAAATAATACTCAATAAAAACCAATAAAACAGACTCATATTTCCTAGATAATTTTGTAAAATGATTCTTTAGTCATTTGTGATGTATAGGAATCAGTCTCGCATAAAACTGATAGACTATGTGATCAGTATGATTCAAAGTGTGTGTTTCCTATTTAAAATGAAATTTTAGTAAAAAACACATGTGACTTACTCAAAACCAAGTAAAAAAATTGGGAATTATTTTATAATTAATGAAAAATATCTACATGTAATTTGATATGTGTAAGAATCGGCCTCACTTAAATCTGATACATATTGTGACCGGTATGACTCCAAGTGCATATTTTTATTTAAAATTGACATCAGTATTAGTAAAATAGACAAAATGCCAACTCAAAACCATTCAAATGAATTCAAATTGTATTGATAATTTAGTGAAATGATCCATAAGTCATTTTATATTTTTATTATTATACTAAATCTCAAATTGATTCATGGTGTGATTGGTATAAATCCATGTGTATTTTTATTTTAAATTGACATCAATTTTAGTAAAATGGTATAATGTACTAATTAAAACCAATAAAATTCATTTGTATTGTATTGTTACTTTAGGAAAACTATCCATAAGTCATTTTGGATGTTTATAAATAATAAATATCTCAATCGGATGCATGGTGTGACCAATATTACTCCAAGTGCATCTTTTTATTTAAAGTTCACATATATTTTAGTAAAATGGACAACTGATCTACTCAAAACCAAGAAAACTCGTTTTTATTTTTTTTATAATTTACAACACTAATCCATAAGTCATTTTTGATGTGTAGGAATTATCCTAATGTCAATCTTAAACACAATGTGGCTAGTATGGCTCAAAGTGTCTATTATCAGTTTAAAATGGACATTTTAGTTCAAAAATTGTCTCTCACGCAACCACTAGGCTATACCCATGGGTATTTTTCTTATAATTATTTAATTAATTTTCATAGAGATAATTCTTCAACATGAACATGAAATAGTGCGACACGTAAGAATAAACCACCACACAATCTGATACACAATGTTCCTGGTATGACTGAAAGTTTAGTTTAAAATTAACACTTTCTATTAAATTATTTCTTTATATTATTACTAACATAATTTTTTTTCTTATATAGGTGTGTTTTTTCTCAAGTAGGGGTGTTTTTTTGGAAATATCATGATTCCTGTTTAGGATAAAAATACAAAGAATCACTGATGTTTTTAAATGTATGTGGTAATTTGTACTTATGTAATTCTAAAAACCAATGTTTGAAATGTCTAAAATATAGTGATTTTTTTCTTGTATTTGTGTTGTAAATTTCATTTCACCTTAATTCATGGATTAGAACTTGATTTTTTTTATCTGTTGGTGTTTTTGGTGTTGTGGTGTGTTGTTATATCATAGTCCAATGGTGTTGCAGTGTGCTATTACAGGACACTACAGTATGACCCATTATCATCGCTTTTGAAAGAACAGATAAATGTTTCCTTTATTAGTGCTTTGAAAAAATGATTATAAAGGTAATATTTATGAGTGATAAATAAAATCACTGATAAAGGAACCCTTTATCTTTTCTTTTTTTAGTGATAATAATGAACCATTTATCATCTCTTTTTAGCGCCAATAAAAGACAAGGGACTTTAATCTTGCTCTGGTTGTCAGCACTTATCTATCACTGATAAAGGCCATTTTTAGCACTGATAAAGGCCTATTTTTTAGTAGTGAATAAATTGATTTTTTTATTAGGAATATCACTATATGGTCTAAAATAGGCATCTAGAGAGTGACATGATAATTTTGATTCCATTGTGTATCTAAACAACTTCAACAATCAAGTTTGATGTTTGTGTTTATTATAAATATGTAAATATGATATATTTTATATTCTATTACATTTTTATGAGATTCTAGTTATCTATTAAAATAATAGGTTCCTTAACCCTGATAAGAATTAATTAACACCAGTTTTCTGAAATTAAGGTCATTAGAAATGAAAAACCACTACTAGGTATAAAAGTATTATAGGATTGGAGGAATATGGTAAATTATTTTTTATAGCATGATTATATAGTAAATTTCCCAAATATTTATATATTTGAAAATTTTAAACCTATTGGAATAATATTTTTGTGGAACATTATATTTTTTTATGAATCAGTACCTTAACAAAAATATTGATATAGAGTTTATAAATAAGACACCTTATGCTAATATATTTGGAAACTTTATGTATTTCATGAAATTTTCAACGAAATATGTTTTCTATGATTTGATATTAAATAATTTTATGGGTAATTTAGGTAAAACCCCTTTGTATTCTTTGATGTGACTACTCAAGTACCTTTTTCTATCCATGGATCAATACTTATACTATAGTAAAAAATATTAATACTTGACATGAATTGATTTTTATGCAGACTTTGATTACACTACTAATATATATACTCATAAGAATATAATTGGTTATTGTTTACTACTTGTGGTTGACACATATCCTAGAATTGAAATATATAAACTGATATCGTATTATCCACCACCGTGATAGTATAGAACAAGATGATTGAATCTGGTAAAGAAACTATATTATTAAAAGGTTTAGTTAGATAAATTTTATTATCTTCCTACATGATTTGTGTATGATGTTATTTCCAATCCACCTTAAATTTATCAAAGAATCATGTGTTCCATAGTAGGTCAGAACATATTGATATTAAGTTTCATTTTTTCATAGAGTTTATTAAATATAGTATGGTGTGTAACAAGAAGAAACACATGGGTGATCACCTAGTTGATATCTTGAGTAAGGCTATCCTGTTATCTAAATAAAAAACATTACATAGATATTTGTAATATGTGACATGTTCAGTGTTGTAGGTGTAAGAAAACCAAGTTCTTGTTTTTATTAATTTTATTTTCATAGGTGATGATTTGTGTACCCTATTTTTAATATTTTCAAACTAAATTTGTAGATTTTACCTATTTTTCTTCCCTACTTCCGTACACATGAATTCAAACTACATTCACAATTGTTCATTTGGATTGGTCATGTGTGTTGGAATTTACAACATAGTCTTATATACTGTGATCTTTTTTGTATTATCATTGGTATATTTCTTTATTGTTTTTAATGTTATTAAGTTGTCCTTACTCTCTTATAACTTTTAACTAATTAGACCCGTATATTTATTTAAAATGATTTATATAATAGTATTTCCTGTTGTATTTTTATTTCTATATTTTTCCTCCATGACATCAAGAATGATCCACATATAGGCAATGGAAACTAATCTAGGTATTCATTATTCCTAAACTTATCCACCCATAACACCTCCTTTTTTATTGTTCATCTAATAACTAAAATTTATATACTTTTATATTTTCATGCCACTCAAGAGTTTTCGCACCAAGTTACTTAACTTTTTAAACTTGAAAACCTATATATTATTCTTGATGACATGAGTGGACTCTTAATTATGACCATAAACATTTCATTTGTCTCACAACATTCATTTTATTTATCTCAATTTCTTCAAGACAATTTTTTTTATACCATGAAACATTATAAGAAAATTGAGAGAGAATGGGATAAAATTTTATATTCTTAGGATTGGTGAGCCTCTATCCTTTCTGGTTTAATCAAGTGATATTGGTACTAGTGTAAACCCCTATACAACATGAATTCTGGAGTTCTTAGAGACATACCATTGAGGGTATCCTCATAGGATTTTTGATCTATTTAATTATGGAGTTTTATTATGTTCTAATATTTATGGTAGCAAGTGTATCTTTAATTTTATTTTCAATTCTATTATTAATATCTATTTTAATGGAAAGTCTCAATCAATCTATGAATTACTATATTTGTTTTTTCGGACAAAAAATGATGTACCTTTGAGGCTTTTTTGACTAGTACTTCCTAGATCAATGTGAGTTGTTTGTTGGATATCATCTATGAAATTTTTTATTTTTTATTTGTGTATTTATATTGAATTCATATTTATTTTATTTTACATAATAAGTTAACATGTCGTGTGTTATTATCATAACTTAATGACTAATGAGAACCGAAACATTTAAATATCTATATCTATAATTCATTATTATTTCTCTAATAGAGTGTTTATATTCTTAACTATTTCATTTTATTGTGTTTTATTTATTTTCACAATCAGCTTCATTCATCAATAAATATTTTAAATTTAAAATATAATATAATACATAATGAGGAATGTATACTATTTCATTTGGAGGTAATACTGTGAGACGTAGACCCGCACAAAAAAACACCCTCAATGCATGTCTACACTATCATAAATAATGGATATAATAACAATATGAACAATACATAATTATACTATTCACTTAACATTATTTTATAAAAAATAGTCAATAAAGAAGTGTGGTTCCCTTTGGGACACTAAACAATTCTACTATTATTTTTGGCTTCATTGTTGATCTATAATGAAAACCCATTAAAATTACAATGTTATGAAAATGTTAGTGTAGATAATAAACATAAAATATAACCACATGATCAATCTATTGAGGTATAAAAACCATTGATTATTTTGATTACTTATAGTAATGTAAGTATATGATAAAACCCTATCAAACCCTTCTGATAGTTTAATTATGTCAATATTTGTTAAGGAAAATTTAGATTATAATTAATGGTTTCTTATTGGCCTATTACCCAAGAAATAAGGTTTCCTATAGACTCCTCTAGACTATAAATAAATAAATAAAATATCCTTATAAACTATAAGAATATTTAGTTTCTTCATCAATCATACATAGATCATTATGATCAATCTTATAATATTGTTTAAAAAACTTCACAACATGATCTTAGGACTTTGGTGTTCACAATATTCTTACCCACACGATCTTCCTAACTTCAACTTTATATTTTTTTTAAATGATAATTTATGAAAAAGCATTAAATTCATGTAGATAATTATAATGACTCAATAAAGTATACTCAATAAATATTCTAACACAATGGTCATGTTATAATACAATATCATTACAATAAAAAATAGTTAATGACAAGCCATTTAATTAGATAAGAAACTCTATATGAATTGGAAATGGGATAATAAATCAAATCACTTACCAATAATTAAATTAATCAAATAATTCTCCATTTAAATTAACTATCATTAAACCCTCAACTTTATATGATATTTAACAAAGGGGGACAAATAATAATATATGGTTACAGAAAAAAAAATTAATTTCTGAAACTAATAAAATAACTTTTAATCATTTATCAATACCACTCATAAAATGAATTCTCAATGGTATACTATGACAACACTAAATTGTTTAAACATTGAAAAGTTATTTGAAAGGATCATACAAAAAAATCATTCAACTATAATTTTTATACCATGAGATCACCCTATGATGTCTCCACTTTCACCATCTCATGCTACCATATTCATTATTCTAATTAGTAATCAATTTCAAGCTCCACATACATTTATCTCATATGATAATAATCTAGATCATTTATAAATATTTGGGACATATTAAAAAACAACACGTATCAAGTTGAATTACATAATCAAGTATAACTAATATAACACCCATTTTTTCTATCAAAGAACCTTATATAATCTCATGAATCATGGTTCTAACTTTCCATAATTACCAATCCATTAATATGTTAATATTTATGACACTCAAAGAAACACATGGTCCCCAAATATAAACACTAGTGTATGTTATTGACCATTAATTATAGTAGATATTATTGGTTATCAATATAAACTTATGAGAAATATGTGTTTTAGAGAACCATTTATGACTTGTATAAATAAATTTAGTAGTTTTATAGACTAATTTGGTTACCAAAAGATGGATATTCCCTACATAAGCTGAATAATAGAGACTTAAAATGCCACCCATTCAAATATTCATAAGGTTCCCTTTCAATTAAGGCATACTAATTACAATTATATGTGAACTCTAAGATAGTAAAAAATATTTTCCCACTAACGATTGAAATCCATCACATCATCATATAATATTTTCTCCTTGATATGGATCAATCATATAGACTAGGTATATATTTGAGTGGAATGTTCCTATAAGATTTTATTGAATCCCAAAATCATGTTGGATTCCATTTAGAATCAACATGTATATCTCATTTATATAATATAAATAATATTAGTTACCCCATATTGAAATTCAAAAACCACCCTCGATAAAAAAATTACATAATTGAGAATTTTCCTTTTCTAAAACCAAACATGGAACCACCATCTCACTAGGTTCCATTAAAACCTTAATTTAAAACCCCGTTTAAAACTCAAGTCATGAGACATAATTGGTTGAACATCCCTCATACCATAGATCTTTTACCCACATCAAACATAATAAACCATAAAATAATTTAAATTTAATATAAATCATTATATTAGAGAGTATATTCTACCATTTCTGTAACAGCCCGAAATTTTATGAAAAATATTCTTTTTAATTTCACTAATGTCTTGTGTTGTACGCTACACCAAAAGGAGCTTGCACAACACGTATCCTTGACTTGCCTTGTATTACACGCAATCGTGACCTTCCTCGATAGCGTGTATAGTATGCAATAACGAGTTTCACTAAACAGCGATATGCTATTAAAATGTTATTAAAACTAGCCATTATGAATAGTAATAACCACTTTTTGAAATTTTTTAAATTTTATTTTTCAAAATGGATTTCATTTTTGAATTCGGAATATGAAATATAGCTTGGGATGAAATTTTGGCATTTTTCTGAAAACCTTCATTTTTTGATGAATAGTGAAACTACTAAGTGGTAGTTAAAAAACTGAATTTTTTCATAAAACTTAATTTTGCCGCTTCTGTGAATGGAATTTCGAAAATATGAGAGACACGGTTAATATCAAGGAATAAAATGTGGTTCAATGAGATGAAAATAATTTTTTGGTGAATAGTAACTTTTTACTTTTATTCACCACGGTTAAAAGTAAATAGGGTAATTAAGGGTAAGAATGATATTAATATTACCCTAACACATGTCCTAATTCTATTGGACAAGTGTATCTCGACCAAAAACAACCTTAAGTGTAAAATATTATCATTTAGGCCCACTTGGATTAGATTAGGACATTTATTATTAATTTATTTAAAGAAAGGTTAAAATAGTTAAAATCAAAGTTTAATAAGTAATTCATTTTAATATGGGGTTATACATAAGATAAATTCGATTGTAAATATTCATTAGAAAGATAAAAAGATTTCCTACATGATGGTATTTTATTTGTAATTTTTAGACATAAAATAAGTTAATTAATTTATGACACAACGATGATGCAGTAATTATCTTGTTAATGAAATATTGACATAATTGATGTTATAAACACCAAAATAAATGTAATTTGAGATTTTTTATGAATTCCACTAATTTTCTAGGTTACTATGATATATTAATGTTGATTTAATCAACTTGGTTCGAACATTTAATTCTGTTATGACTTTCACAAAAATCATATATCAAATAGTGTCAAAATTGACACAAAATAGTTTTTAAATCAAATATTATATTATTAATTGTTATTGTATTCCTAAAAATCTAAGGTTCGGCCAAATGACTTAGATAAGGATATATATATTAATAATAAACAATTTGGGGTTCGTTTGGCATGTTATAGTAAGTTTATTAACCATATAGTGAAAGAAAACAAAAAGACATGGTAAAAGTTAAATTATTTAACTTAGAGATAAATTTAATTGATAAGGTTAAAATAATATCCTAAACTTGTCTAAATTCTATTGGTTGATAGGATTTCGACCCCGCCCCACCTTATCTTCTAAATAAGACCCTTTGGAACCATTATAAACCGATTTTGACTTTAATATAAAATAATATTTTGAGATATTCCTAAGGTACCCCTCTCCTCCCTTATAAAAGGGCACCTCCTCCCCCTCCTCCTCACACCAATTTGAGCACTCAAGCTCGGCCAACCCCTGCCAAAATCTCTTCTCCACTTCCCTAGAAACATCCTAGAGGTTCTGGTCTTCCTCAAAGACCAATTCTAGTGCCCTAAGAGGAGGTCTCAAAGAGGCACTTCAAATAAGAGGTAATTACCGTTACCAATTCTTTCATCTTTATTTCTTCTTCCACTTCTTCTTCTTAGGTTGTTTCATTATGAAGTAATAACATCAGTATCACTCATATACTGATATGTTATTATAAGTATGAAACAACCCTATTTCACCATCTATCCATCCTACGGAAAAAGAAATCACCGTGCGTGCGTACGTACGGAATACCGTCTCCACGCCGTGGTGTAATCTATTTTCCACCACCACCTTACATGGATGGGTATAATGGTGTAAAGAATAACTATACATAGTTATTACAAAATCATATTGATTCTGATATATTGTATAATCCACTCCAATTCAATTCAATATTTATAGAAATGATATCATCGCTCGTGCGTACGTACGGACTACCGTCTCCACGACGCGATGAGATTTATTCTCCATGTTAACCATTTAAGAATGATTATAATGTATATATAAGAAATAATAATGAAATATATGACATTATAAAGCTACTGGATTTATGTATATATATACATATGTATGTCATCTACTTACTTCCATTTCAAGACAATAAGGAAAGAAAAACAGCGTTCATGCGTACGTACGGACTACCGTCTCCATGAACGGTGTTTTTCATTTTATTTATCTATCTATTATATATATATATACTGAATATATATGATATATAAATCATATTTTATATTATGGAAGTAAGTAAATCATGATATAAGTAATAATGATGTCAAGAACAACAAGTCAAAACACCTACGATAAATGAAACGATTTTACCCAAAACGCCTCTTTAACATGGAATTTCCAAAAGAACGGGTAATATAATGTCATAAGTGAACCATATATGATATCATAACAATGAATATGATTCTGTAATAAGTCAATAACATGATTTAAATCATTATACAGGAGGTTCGGACACTTACAAAGCAAGTCGGACCTAAGGTAAGGGAAATATCACAATCTCATTTTCATCCGAGATTGTTTATTCGTAAGTATTTACTGGGGTGTATTTTATCATCCACATCCATGTTTACTCAATATGTAATATTATTTCCATCCACCTAAAATTGTTTAAATCCATTTTTACCCTTCGGTGAGTTTTTAGTAATACGTATGAAAGTATCTTTTGTCGTTTTTCGTACGAGGTACGTTTTGACTTTTCCGACAAAAGTACGAAGAATGTTTTTTTTAACTTATACGGCACGAACGGATTTCTACTGTTTTATAAAGCCTTATTTTCATGAAGCTTCCTCTAAAATATTTCATGACTATTTTCAATAAAATCTCTTTCTTTTAAAATTGCATGATGTTTTGTGAAAAGAAATTGATTTTGAAGAAGAAAGGATATTTTCCACAAGAATTCAATTCAAGTGTTTTATCAAAATTATTTTCCATCTAAGATAATAAAGGGTTCTGTTTCTATCCATATTTTTACATTGATTTGACTATGTTGTGATGGAATTATGTTTATGAATTCCTTTATCTTATATGAATTGATTTATGATGTCATGATGTTTCAAGAATCCCATTTTTGTTACATGTGTTATGCGATGATGTATGTTTTATGATTATGTGGCACACATAAGAATGGATTCATTATAAGATGGGTGGGACCTATATCTCCCTCCAATGCATTGGGTAAAGATTTTATATCTCATGAGATAGACAGGGCTGGAACGGTAGGTTATACCGGTTCAGTGAAACAGGACTGAAACGAGGGTTACTCGATTCAGAAAGGGACTTTGTCCACTAAGATAGTCTTGGCAATGAGTCTTGACTAACAAGAAATGATTTTCTATGATTATGTGTGCATGCCACAAAGTTTCAAGTTTTATGTTATGATTATGGGGATCCCATTTTCACTTCTATGATTTATCCCATGTTATGATATTATGAGCTCTTTTGCAGGTTAAGATTTCCAAAAGCTATGTTCTTATGTATATGATGTGATTGATATTTCTTTTGTTTACCCTTACTGAGCATTTGAGCTCACCCTTTTATGTTTTCTTTTCCCCAGGATATAAAGAAAGGTTTTTAGGTAAAAAAAGGGAAGATCTTTATGGGAGATATTGAAGATCTTTCCCCACGATTAGAAGATTACGTTCCGAGTTTCCAAAGACACTAAACTATTACGATCCTTGTGTGTGTGTTTTCATTATGTACTAAGTATTCCGTAAAAGTAATGTAATGTCCATGTACGATAAGCTTCGGGTCTCTACAGTTGGTATCAGAGGAAAGGTTTAGTCAACCTTTGGAAACTAGGATGCGAAAACGTTAGTGAGATCCCTAGAGATATTTCTAAGGTATGTCTAGGGATGTCCCTTGGGATAAGTATACGTATAGGTTATAGTAATAGAATTACGCTAACGATCATAGAATTAAACCTAAGATGTTGGATATTGAAGGTACTCCCCCTTTATTATGTTGTTTTCCCTAGCATGATTTTTGCCTCTCACACTATTCTTTTTGGGTTTTAGACGATGGCTGGAACCCGAAGGAACCGTGTTGATCAATGCAATGGACAATGCAATGATTACCCTCCTGAACAAACAAATGTTATGGGAGATGGAGTGCAACATCTTATTGCTATACTTACACAAGCTATGAATCATTCTGTACTTCCAAATGAGCAGAGAAGGGAACAATATTCTATTGAGTCCTTCATGAGGCAACGTCCACCTTCTTTCAGTGGGTCTTCTGATCCACTTGTGGCTGAACAATGGATCAGTACTACTGAAAAGATATTTTCAGTTCTTCAATGTTCTGAACATGATAAAGTCATCTTAGCAGTATATCGTTTGGAAGGTGAAGCTGATCAATGGTGGAATCTTATCAAGAATACGAGGCCAAGAGATGAAATTGAGTCCATGGAATGGGATGAGTTCAAGAACTTGTTTTTCAGTAAGTACTTCCCTCGTATTCTTCGAACAAAGATGGAGAAAGAGTTTCTTGAACTGAAGCAAAGGGACGATGAATCTGTTAGTACCTATGAAGCAAATTTTACAAGACTTGCAAGGTATGCTTCTGGAATTATCATCCAACCTGAAAGTAAAGTTGATCGATTTTTCAGTGGCTTAAAACCAAGTCTTCGAAGGGCATTAGCTATAAGAGACTTCAGTAGCTATGAAGAAATTGTGTGTTGTGCTATCAAGGTAGAAATGGAAGTTGGTGTTACATATCCATCTCATGGTTTTGACAAGAAACGAAAGATGGATTTCAAGGAGAAATCTCAGAATAATGGTGAAAAGAAGATGAATGTTTCCTTATGCACAAAGTGTGGAAAGAAGCATGGTGTAGATTGTCTTAAAGGGACTAGAAAATGTTTTAAGTGTGGAAAAGAAGGTCATCGAGCAGCTTAGTGTTGAAGTAATGGAAAAAGGGTTTCTAATGATGTGAATAAAGCAAACACTGCAGAGAACGCACCACCAACACTTCAATGCTTCAAGTGCAAGGAAATGGGGCATTATGCTAATAATTGCCCTAATCCAAGGGTTAGTGATGATCAACATGAGCAACCACTGAAGGCAAAGGACAAAGGGAAATCACATGCGATCACTATTGGCAATGTTGAATATGACAACGATGTGGTGGAATGATTAAGTGTTTATGTAATGGGATTCCAAAATAATGTTGTATCATTGAGTATTGCAATATTTATTGATGTGGTATTCAAAGTGATTGAGATTTTTTTTTTGGAAATAAGATATGCGCATAATGAAGACGAGAAAATTAAATGTTTAATAGTATTCATGAGCTCATGATTGATATAAGGACTAAGTGATATCATGGTTTGAGTATATAGAATTTTGAGGATTTTGGTATGTGGAAAGTGTTAACTTTTAATTGCACTCGTGTTTTCACTAAGGTATTCAATAGAATACACGATTAAGGACTTTGAATGTTTGGAATGTGACCAACAAGACATATCTTATGATATGTGGGGATCAACGACAGTATTAAATCTCTGGTAATCGTTGTCACTATATTATGAGAGTGGACTGTAGTATTATGTATATGCCTAAAGATTAGACTGGATTATGTTGGACATAAGTTAGTATTGTTTAAGGATAGAAGATTTTCGATATTATTGATGGGATGTTATAGTAACGTAGTTTTAGAAAAAAGGACAACCTGCAGGACGGGCGACAGCCCATCGCTTCGGACAAGGCTGTAGGAATCGAACCCACAACCGAAGTGCGACTGGCCTTTATCGCCTACCACTGACCTACAGGAAGTCCCTGTTTAGTAGAAACTAGTTTTATTATATTAAGCAGTATGATATATGAAGTATAAGCCCATTTTAGGAACCATATATGATTAATCCCACTATAGATCGACTTATGTATATAAATTTTGCTAACCTTTTGAGACAGATGGAATGACCCGTCATTCTATCACATGATCTGCTAACACTTCACGAATAACAAATTCAACTTCATTTATTTAAGAGATGAAGTGGAAATTGTTCAAGGCATGAACAACAGTAAGATTGTACCAAAATAAAGAAAGTATTTATTCTAATTCGAATTTTCAACTTTAGTGAAATGATCTTGAAAACCAAAAATGTTGTCCTAGTGATCTTATATCCGATGAATCAGATGGTACCCTAGATCATCACAAATTTATGGCTTTGTGATTGCTAGATTTTCCATAGCCATGTTCTCTACCACTCTCCATCAGAACATGATGGTTAGATTTTTCTTCCATATCCATATTTTCACCTATGTGGAAACCCAGTGATTAGTTTATTTGGGTAATCTTTACATTTCATACTTTAGTTTTTAAAGCCAAGTTTTGGTATTCCCTTTTACGATGTGGGTTTCTATTAGAGAAACTTTCGAATAGTAAACCATTTATAACCCCGACGAATTTCGAGGGCGAAATTCATTTTAAGGGGGGTAGAATGTAACAGCCCGAAATTTTATGAAAAATATTCTTTTTAATTTCACTAATGTCTTGTGTTGTACGCTACACCAAAATGAGCTTTCACAACACGTATCCTTGACTTTCCTTGTATTACACGCAATCGTGACCTTCCTCGATAGCGTGTATAGTACGCAATAACGAGTTTCACTAAACAGCGATATGCTATTAAAATGTTATTAAAACTAGCCATTATGAATAGTAATAACCACTTTTTGAAATTTTTTAAATTTTATTTTTCAAAATGGATTTCATTTTTGGATTCGGAGTATCGAATTTAGCCTAAGGTGAAATTTTGGTAATTTTCAGATAACTTTCAATTTTTGATGAATAGTGAAAATTACTAAATTTTAGATAAAAACAACTTTTTCAATCGAAATAATTAATAGTGATAAATTATTAATTTGAGTGGTTTTAAAGTATATTTAGAATATATTTTTACAATTTAATACAATGTTGGTCATTGGATGTAATTTTACATTTAAACTAGACATAAACAAGTGTCAATCTTTTGATAGATATTGTTTCTAAAAAAAATGCTATTTGTTTTAACAGCGGGATTTAATTACAAAATTAATTAATGCAACTTTTATGTTATGAATTTGGTAAAATATACTTCATTTTTGAATTCGGAATATGAAATATAGCTTGGGATGAAATTTTGGCATTTTTCTGAAAACCTTCATTTTTTGATGAATAGTGAAACTACTAAGTGGAAGTTAAAAAACTGAATTTTTTCATAAAACTTAATTTTGCCGCTTCTGTGAATGGAATTTCGAAAATCTGAGAGACACAGTTAATATCAAGGAATAAAATGTGGTTCAATGAGATGAAAATAATTTTTTGGTGAATAGTAACTTTTTACTTTTATTCACCACGGTTAAAAGTAAATAGGGTAATTAAGGGTAAGAATGATATTAATATTACCCTAACACATGTCCTAATTCTATTGGACAAGTGTATCTCGACCAAAAACAACCTTAAGTGTAAAATATTATCATTTAGGCCCACTTGGATTAGATTAGGACATTTATTATTAATTTATTTAAAGAAAGGTTAAAATAGTTAAAATCAAAGTTTAATAAGTAATTCATTTTTAATATGGGGTTATACATAAGATAAATTCGATTGTAAATATTAATTAGAAAGATAAAAAGATTTCCCACATGATGGTATTTTATTTGTAATTTTTAGACATAAAATAATTTAATTTATTTATGACACAACGATGATGCAGTAATTATCTTGTTAATGAAATATTGACATAATTGATGTTATAAACACCAAAATAAATGTAATTTGAGATTTTTTATGAATTCCACTAATTTTATAGGTTACTATGATATATTAATGTTGATTTAATCAACTTGGTTCGAACATTTAATTCTGTTATGACTTTCACAAAAATCATATATCAAATAGTGTCAAAATTGACACAAAATAGTTTTTAAATCAAATATTATATTATTAATTGTTATTGTATTCCTAAAAATCTAAGGTTCGGCCAAATGACTTAGATAAGGATATATATATTAATAATAAACAATTTGGGGTTCGTTTGGCATGTTATAGTAAGTTTATTAACCATATAGTGAAAGAAAACAAAAAGACATGGTAAAAGTTAAATTATTTAACTTAGAGATAAATTTAATTGATAAGGTTAAAATAATATCCTAAACTTGTCTAAATTCTATTGGTTGATAGGATTCCGACCCCTCCCCACCTTATCTTCGAAATAAGACCATTTGGAACCATTATAAACCGATTTTGACTTTAATATAAAATAATATTTTGAGATATTCCTAAGGTACCCCTCTCCTCCCTTATAAAAGGGCACATCCTCCCCCTCCTCCTCACACCAATTTGAGCACTCAAGCTCGGCCAACCCCTGCCAAAATCTCTTCTCCACTTCCCTAGCAACATCCTAGAGGTTCTGGTCTTCCTCAAAGACCAATTCTAGTGCCCTAAGAGGAGGTCTCAAAGAGGCACTTCAAAGAAGAGGTAATTACCGTTACCAATTCTTTCATCTTTATTTCTTCTTCCACTTCTTCTTCTTAGGTTGTTTCATTATGAAGTAATAACATCAGTATCACTCATATACTGATATGTTATTATAAGTATGAAACAACCCTATTTCACCATCTATCCATCCTACGGAAAAAGAAATCACCGCGCGTGCGTACGTACGGAATACCGTCTCCACGCCGTGGTGTAATCTATTTTCCACCACCACCTTACATGGATGGGTATAATGGTGTAAAGAATAACTATACATAGTTATTACAAAATCATATTGATTCTGATATATTGTATAATCCACTCCAATTCAATTCAATATTTATAGAAATGATATCATCGCTCGTGCGTACGTACGGACTACCGTCTCCACGACGCGATGAGATTTATTCTCCATGTTAACCATTTAAGAATGATTATAATGTATATATAAGAAATAGTAATGAAATATATGACATTATAAAGCTACTGGATTTATGTATATATATACATATGTATGTCATCTACTTACTTCCATTTCAAGACAATAAGGAAATAAAAACAGCGTTCATGCGTACGTACGGACTACCGTCTCCATGAACGGTGTTTTTCATTTTATTTATCTATCTATTATATATATATATATACTGAATATATATGATATATAAATCATATTTTATATTCTGGAAGTAAGTAAATCATGATATAAGTAATAATGATGTCAAGAACAACAAGTCAAAACACCTACGATAAATGAAACGATTTTACCCAAAACGCCTCTTTAACATGGAATTTCCAAAAGAACGGGTAATATAATGTCATAAGTGAACCATATATGATATCATAACAATGAATATGATTCTGTAATAAGTCAATAACATGATTTAAATAATTATACAGGAGGTTCGGACACTTACAAAGCAAGTCGGACCTAAGGTAAGGGAAATATCACAATCTCATTTTCATCCGAGATTGTTTATTCGTAAGTATTTACTGGGGTGTATTTTATCATCCACATCCATGTTTACTCAATATGTAATATTATTTCCATCCACCTAAAATTGTTTAAATCCATTTTTACCCTTCGGTGAGTTTTTAGTAATACGTATGAAAGGAATCTTTTGTCGTTTTTCGTACGAGGTACGTTTTGACTTTTCCGACAAAAGTACGAAGAATGTTTTCTTTTAACTTATACGGCACGAACGGATTTCTACTGTTTTATAAAGCCTTATTTTCATGAAGCTTCCTCTAAAAGATTTCATGACTATTTTCAATAAAATCTCTTTCTTTTAAAATTGCATGATGTTTTGTGAAAAGAAATTGATTTTGAAGAAGAAAGGATATTTTCCACAAGAATTCAATTCAAGTGTTTTATCAAAATTATTTTCCATCTAAGATAATAAATGGTTCTGTTTCTATCCATATTTTTACATTGATTTGACTATGTTGTGATGGAATTATGTTTATGAATTCCTTTATCTTATATGAATTGATTTATGATGTCATGATGTTTCAAGAATCCCATTTTTGTTACATGTGTTATGCGATGATGTATGTTTTATGATTATGTGGAACACATAAGAAAGGATTCATTATAAGATGGGTGGGACCTATATCTCCCTCCAATGCATTGGGTAAAGATTTTATATCTCATGAGATAGACAGGGCTGGAACGGTAGGTTATACCGGTTCAGTGAAACAGGACTGAAACGAGGGTTACTCGATTTAGAAAGGGACTTTGTCCACTAAGATAGTCTTGGCAATGAGTCTTGACTAACAAGAAATGATTTTCTATGATTATGTGTTCATGCCACAAAGTTTCAAGTTTTATGTTATGATTATGGGGATCCCATTTTCACTTCTATGATTTATCCCATGTTATGATATTATGAGCTCTTTTGCAGGTTAAGATTTCCAAAAGCTATGTTCTTATGTATATGATGTGATTGATATTTCTTTTGTTTACCCTTACTGAGCATTTGAGCTCACCCTTTTATGTTTTCTTTTCCCCAGGATATAAAGAAAGGTTTTTAGGTAAAAAAAAGGGAAGATCTTTATGGGAGATATTGAAGATCTTTCCCCATGATTAGAAGATTACGTTCCGAGTTTCCAAAGACACTAAACTATTACGATCCTTGTGTGTGTGTTTTCGTTATGTACTAAGTATTCCGCAAAAGTAATGTAATGTCCATGTACGATAAGCTTCGGGTCTCTACAATTTCCTATTATATGCATCTAAAATATATATTCCCACTCATAAAAAGTAGAAAAACCCAATATTAGATTATCACCAAGGTGATCCCCACCATTAGGAATTTCCTGACTGACATATATATATTCATTATTTATCTACTCTACATCCACCCTAAGGGTGTGGATTCTATTTTTTTTTCTAAAAAAATATTTTCAAGATCTATTACTACTCACAAATATCCACTTTATTTTGTAACATATCATATATATATATATATATATATATATCTCATTATTTCTTTGACACACTTTTCAAACCTAAAACTATATACTCAAGGAATATGTTTATTTTCATAAGAAAATGGTATTTCTCCCAAGGGTTATAAAAAATCCTATATAAAGTAATTATCTCAATTTTCTCTCGTCTAAAAATAGAGAATAATGGTTATTTTAATTAGCTTGTTGTCTTAGTGAGTAATCTAAATGAATATGGATTTTCAGATTAAAAAAAGGGAATATAAAAAATGTTTGAGATCCCTCAGGGATAATGAGGAAAAAATAAAATCTCTGGTAAATTTTTAATATTTTTTAAAACATGGGAAACCATGAATATTTCTCAAAAAGTGGCTCAACTTCTATCTTGATGAATAATCCAAAAACCTCTCAAATGAAATTCCATGTTTACATTCTAACCAATAAAATTTATTTATGGAAAATCAAAGGGCTACAAATAAGTATAGAACCATTTCCATTATTCTATTAAAGCCCTTGTAAAATAAATAAAGAAAATATTTTTAGGAATATGAAAATATTAAATCTATTTAGAAAACATCCCATATAACATAAATCTCATGTCCTAGCTAAGCCTATGTATTAGAACCTAAGATGAGTAAATGATGAGATAATGATGGAACATATACTAAATTAGTTTTTTTTTGTTAATTGGTTATAGTAGATTAAATAAGAATTTTATAAGAGTCCAACTAGTTTGAAATTTTTTTAACGTGTTTCATAATTGATTTGGAGAAGGAAGAAAAAATGACACTATAATTTATAATCTTACACTGAGGTTATATTGTAGTGATTTTAAAGAATTTGTTTGGTCAGAAAATAAATTATTATATTATAGTTATAAATTACTATGCCATAATTTGATGGTTAAGGATTTAAAATTAAAAGAGATTTTAAGGGTTTTTCTACACAATACTATAAACTAGGACATAATGAAATGTACTAACGTGAAAGGATTTTATTTTTTACAACATGATTTATAAATAACATCATAATGAAGATTCATGATTTCTAGATAAGGTGGTTTTTAGGATAAGTGAACTGGGTTAATCATTATGATTAAGGTGGGTACACTATATAAATATATAGTAATACTTTAAAGAAAAAATGTATAATTATATAGTGTTATATAATACGCCATAATGATATTATTGGATGGATTTACTAAAATTTATAAAATATGATTTTTGCGATAAGGAAATCACTATGACTTGATTTTAAAATAAATATTCTATTTGAATTTCATTATTCTACAAAAAACTACATTGTTTCATGATGTGGTAGATATATATATCTTTAAATTTTGTATTATTTTTGAATTTGTGAAGATTATATTTATTAATTGGAGATTTAAATTAACCATTGTGGGTAGTTTTGAAGAGTGATCATGATATGATATCTAGTATAACATGTTAACATGTAAATGTTTTTTAAAGGAGGTATCATGTAGTAATTAAAGGTGTATAATTCAAAAATAATGTAATGAAAGAGAATTGAAAAAGAAAACAATAATAAATAAATATATGAAATTTTTCATATATATAATTCTTAAGAGATGAGTTGAGTTTTATTAATATGCATGTTATTGAATATTATTAGGATCCAACATGATTGGATCACTGAGGTGGAGAAGGTGTGAATCAATGATCCTATTTTTATTTGTGTGTTTCTATCTTTATAACTCAACCACATTAACCTATGAAGTTTATTGATCTATACTATAAAGACTATTAACCTTCTCTTTTATTAAGTAATAAAAGATAATTTTCAACACATGATATTTGTATGGTTTAGAACTAATGTGTACTCCTCTATATATTGGTTGGTCCCCCCCCCAACAAGGATTCATCCACTAATTTGAAAACATATTTACAATACTATAAAAATTGTGTTTACACATTGCTTATATAATCCACTAGAAGATACAAAGTCTCTATAAATATTATACAACAAGGATAGACAATATCTAGTGATTAATTTACCTCTTGATGCTCCTCCTCTAAAAAAATATGGATTAACAGAATTATACATGTATATATTGTTCAATAAATTCAATAGATAATGGTGATTATAATTATATTAGTCCAAAATATTCAACCAGAATCTATGTGATATGTTATTCCTCAATTCTACTACCTCAAATTCATTTATTTATGTGTACTCCTCTTCACAAACTCATCTTTTTCCTAAATATGAAAAGTATCTTAACAAAATCCTCTATAATTCTCATGATTTTCATTATGTATGTCAAGAAATAACTTAATAAATATAATTGTAATGTGGTTCTTATATCAATTCATGCAATATTGATTAAATATCCATTTAATCCACCCAAGTGAATTCTATAGACTCCTTTAACTAATTCTAGAATCATGTAATAAAAATAAACTCAATGGTTATAGAAGAATTCAATATTTATTCATTAATTCCCATAATTAATTCACTGAAGTTTCACATGTCATAGAAAGAAACACCCTTCACCCCAGTGTGTTGTAGAATATTTTTCTATTTTCCCATCAACAAGTAGATGAATATGATGTGGTATTCTATTTTTTCATATTTCTCACAGAAATTCCTCTATCGAATCATAATCACCACTATGACCATCCTGGCCTTACTTGTGTCTCATAAAGAGACATCTCAACCACCATGGTCACCACTATGATGTGGGGATATACATTTTGTTTTATAATTCTTTTTATCAACCACAAATTCCATCAGGAGGCACTACACCAATTTTGGGATTCCTTGTGTTGACCATTTTTTATTACAAGGCTTCACCACAATGATCGATATGGAATGTTTCTATTCTGGGTCACCCATTTTGGGAATTTTATTATCAC
The DNA here is from genome assembly GCA_963277665.1 of Viscum album. Lineage (NCBI taxonomy): Eukaryota > Viridiplantae > Streptophyta > Magnoliopsida > Santalales > Viscaceae > Viscum > Viscum album. Next base: position 318,062,416 of record OY728163.1, read on the forward strand.
TTTTTATTATATTATGAGTGGGTAATACTCTTGGTTTCTTACCAATATTTTACAAGTCCCCCTCTACGGTGTGTACTTTCATGTGTTGGGAAATATTTAACACATCATGCCTTATGCTAAGGCATGGTTTACCTCATCTATTTCCAATATGACTTCTGAAATTATGGTCAACAAATCTAATATATCCAATAAAATCCTTAAGGAAACCTATAAATATCAAATTTATTATTATTTTTATAATACTCATATTCATAATGTCCATCTTCCCATATTCATATTCTATTTTTTTAATTAAATTTAAAGGTAAAAGAATGGGGTCTGCATCAGCCTTTCTTCTCAAAAAAATCTTCTCCCTATTTTTTCTTTTTAAAATGATTGGTGACATAATATAGTTCTTAAAAAAGATCCTTGGATTAACACACTCCATGTATACATGGTCAAACATAGTGTAGAAAAAAAAGATATAATAATAATGTGTTATGTTTTCCATAAAATATTCTATTATAATAATATTTTCAAACAAACAGGATATTTCCCATCAAGGTTCCAATAATTTTGAAAGAATTTCTTGTACACATCTCAACAGACTATAAAAAATGTTCATGTTAATGAAATATATCTCCCCATTTTTCTCAACAAAAGATCAACTCAAAATGCACCTTGATAAATTTTTTAAATATATTCTTAATAATATAGTTAAATTTTTATTCTCATATCTTATTTCTATATTTACCCAAGTTCTCTTGAAATTACATACTTGAAAATTTTCTTTTAAAAAGAGGTCCTCTTCAAGTGATACACTTTAATCATATTCATTGTGGGTAATTAGTTAATAACCAAATCATATTATTTACTTTTCAGAATTCATAGCCTTAAAACTTTCCTTAAACTCTCTTCATGTTATCACAAGATATACAAAAGATTATGGGAATAAAGGGGGGACTTTTTATGTATCAAGGTAAACCATTAAGTTGAGATATTCCTCTAATCCTATGATATTAATTCTTTAATATATGAACAACGTTATTATGTAAAGAAATTTACTTCAACTTATGAATTAAGACATTATCACTTCCTTGGGATTAAGGTATATTTAAAATATTCCCATGTTTCTCACATCTTTGAAAACTCTTCAACTTATCACTTGTGGATGTTGTATAAAAAATAATCTCCTCTTCTTTCCGAAAATCATTTGTTTCTTTGATTATTGTTCCTCGTATCCTCAAAAAATTCCCTCTCTATTCTTTCCTCTTCCCAGGTAATTACCTATTGAACCAAAATGAGTATTATTTGTGTTGGTATCTTCTACAAAAAACAATATCCCTTGAATTGATATTTCCATTATTGATTTGATACTTGTCCAGAATGGTATTGATGTTATACTAATTGATAATTTTTTTTATGGGATCATTAAAAATTGCTTAATTTTTCATGTTAGGAGGTTTTCTACTATTCTTCATATACTCACATTGAGAACTAACACTATTTGAATAATATGTTCTATTTTTAGGCTGAAGAGATATAAGTTTAATTTGTTCCATTGATCATATATATTCACCTTTATGAGATTATTCTCCCCTAATATCAATAGATTTAATAAAATATTATCTATCCTTATTCAATCTTGTTTTATCTACAAAAAAGATAAAATTTTCTATCAAATAACTCTTTTTCCATAGCATTCAACCTCTCTTATAGAACACATGTCATCTTTTATTGTTTAGTAATCTTCAACTTTTGGATTTTGATTTCATCAACATAGTTTGATTCCTTCTTGATATGCACATTATTTTTATTTTTAACAATCAATTTTTCTTCATTCTAAAATTCATCCATTTGAGTATCCATTTATTTTTTCCCCTTCTCTATATTTTTCTTATATTTCTTGAATTATGAGATATTATCAAGAAAATATAAAAACTTAAATATAAGTTCCTATTTTATTTCTCAATCATGTACACTACTTGAAAAATGTAAACCATTTTCCAAATAAGTAATTATAGTGACATAATTATCAAATTTTCTGGATGAGTATTCATCCTTATAAAAATTAATCTTCTTTTAGTGTTGAATTTATCTATTCTTTTATCCTTTCTCTTTTTTTGAGGAATTTGTTATTCCTTATACGATTAAGATTCCTCAAGATAATTACTTGGAAAAACATTGAAATTTTATCAATATTATTAGAATTAAAAAATATATGAAATTTATTACCTTTCTCTCTCCATTTTTCATTTAAAAAAACTTTTAAAATAGAGAAAAAAATTTGATTAATAGCATTATAATATTTTAAATCACTAATGCCTTAAACGTTATTACACTTTAATTTTCTCATGAATTCAAAGGAAATTTATACATTCACTTATTTTTGAAGGATTCTACATTACTCATTTATAAATAAAAATTATATTATGTAGCTCATCCATTGAAATATCTTCTCAATCTTCCTGTACAGATACATTGGGATTAAATCGATTTAGAATGTTCCACATAAGCTTCTTATATATAATCTATTATTCATGTTTCTAACTAATCTATGAATATTACTAACTATTTATTTTATCCATTTGAAATATATTGAAACATATTCATCATTAGGAATCTTAATTTTCACAAATGTACTCCTCAAAAATTGGATCTTGGATTCCATTAATTTGAAATTTTACTTACATATGATTCTCAATTTCTCCTACATATCCTTTTATGTTTCAAGACCCATCACCTTGGTGTAGAACCTCTCTAATAGAGACATCAAAATATCAATTTTATCCTTTCCATAAATAATCATATTTATTTTATCAGTGTATGTCACATATTGATTATTAGAAACAGGTTGAAACCCAAAAATAACAGTATCACATACCTCAAGGATGAGAGAAGGGAGGTGTAATGTCCCGAACTCAAAAATCCACCCAAACAGTTGTAATTAGTTTGGGTGTTACTTCTTTAGGCGCACCTCCCCGAACGCTAAAGGTCATCGACTTGAAATGAGGGTGTAACATGTATAGTGGAGAGGCTATACCCTCTCTAAGGATAATAACGGTACTAGTTAGTGAAATAATATATAACTTGCAGTGGAAATAAATGACTAAGCAGACTTGAATCAGACCCATAGAGCAAAAGCACAATCAATAGAAGATAAACAATAGAAGAAAAATAGAAACCCAATAGTGGAAAGTAAAGAGATAGCATGCCAACAATCAATTGAAACAACTACTAAAAAACCAGCATGCATCCATAACGGGTAATATATGTCAATATATATATAAATAGAGCCAATAGCTAACCAAAATTGGATACATATTAAAGTAATAATGATGATATTGTAAAATGGATATTAAACAAGTAAACTCATCTAGGCATGACTGCAAGGTCCTTACCATCTCCATGTCAAACAGCACTATGATACAAATCCTAAGGATGATATATTTCCTACACATAAATCCATAAAGTCTACACACGGCCTGAAGGTCCCATTTAGGGTGTGAGACTAATCTGTGTAGGATACCACCCAATGGTGTGTACCTAGTATAAGTATTTAGTAAGGCATTCATTTATAAGAAAATAAATAAACAGTATGATGAAAAAATAATCATAAACTCCACTAGTGATCAGCAGCAACCCTGGAGTGTCCCCTACTTCTGCCAATTCAGGAATCTCTGTCATTTAACCTAGCACTATGTGTCTCCTACACCTCGTGTCTCCAGTACTAACATCTTAAAGGAACGCCCAAACAATAGTAACCCTGCTCGAAAGCCCACGTCTACCCATGACACAACAACCTGAGGAGAAGTTATGCCTATCCCCAAATAGGAACTGGAAGGACAACAATGTCTTCTCTCAAATCAAAAACTTGAGGGACAACAATGTCTTCCCTCAAATCAGTAACCAGTGGGACATCGATGTCTTCCCTCAAATCATGGCTAGCCTATTCCCCTAGCAAGTTAGACTCAGCACTATCCCCTGAAGGATCCCCACCTTCCATGTGGCTTCCTACGTAAAGCACCCCCAAAACAAATTGTAGCTAAATGCATTAATCTGGGGAATCTACCCAACGAGTGGTCAAAACCACCACATCACGGATTCTACATATGTGCACACTACTCAAAGTTCCAGCTGAGTGGTAATCACAAATACAAGTTACCAAGACACAACACCACTAACTCCCCGTGTCCCTTCGACCTTGTCGCTCAAGTATGGAAGCCTCACTATCCATGTAATTCAGGTCATTCCCAACCTGACAGTCACACTACCTCAAGTTGACATCCATGATGCCAAATCCCATGGTCAGAACTACCCAATGTAATCCAATCCAAGCCCGGCCTTTGATCAGCATCACTCAACAATACCTAAGACATTTCCAACATAACCCAAAGGTTCCAACATATGTAATATCACACATAAAATATTTATAATCAAAATAAATACATTAAATAGGCAAAACAAAATAAATATTTGAATTGCGCTAGCCATTTTTTGTCCCATAAAAGCACTGGTGTCTTGAAAGTCTATAACAAACTTAATAATTCTTAACAATTCAAACTTAGTAGTTTAATTCACAACAATTAAATTATATCCATTTTGGATACCCCTACCAAAATTCCCCAAATGATCAGTGGCCTAAACCCAGCCTCATTAAAGAATAAAAGAATAATGGAATACCCAAATACATCCCACAATGCATACAATCATTTAAATATAATTATACAATTGTCTCTATCAATACCTGATGTCACGTTAAAATGACGCAACACCCAAATGACTACAAAAAAAAATAAAATGTATGAACCACATACCTAAAACTCGTAGACATAGGTACATCAAATATCGAGCTCCAATTCAAAGCTTACCTTCGTAGATCTACATTTCCGTCAAATCCCATAAATTTTAATTAGATGGAAATTGTGATATGTGAGGAAAAGAATCTAGAACAAAAGAGGGTGTGTCGGTTTATTCATCCCGATGAAATCCCACAACCACCTAAGGATTGAAAAATGGATGTCAGATGATTATTCTAGGGTAAGTTATGTTCTTAGGGATTTCGTAATGGAGTTGTTCCAAAATTGGGGAAGAAGAAGAATTCTTCTAAAATTAGACATGACACCCTCTCGTATAAATGAAAAAATAAAAGTGCATAGATTGTATGAAGGAATACATGTCGTGTAGTATCTTTTTCTGTACTCCGACATAAGAGGAGGTAGACACATATCTTGGACGCACCACATGGGTTAACACATGGATAAGATTCAACTAGTACACGGAAAAGAAGATACACAGCGTGTCAAGTAACACTACACGCTATATAGTAGAAAATTATTATACAGTCACCATATGACATGTACTTGGTCAGCACATAGATAGTACACCCCTAAACCACACATGGAGTGTACTTTGAATTACATGGTGTGTAATCTGTAAATTTCCAGAATTTCCCAAATTTTCCCAGTTTTCTTAGAAACAAGTCAAAAATACAAATGGGGTCGGGATATTGACCCATTCGAAAAACCCAGGTTCTTACAATAACCCCACCTTAACATATCTCTTCCCTGAGCTATCAAATGAAACTTGGAGCTTTACTGAACATACTGATCCCCAAGGGCTCCCTTCCTTAGGAATTTCTTATCTCAGTGTCAAACCAACCAAAACTCAAATCAAAAAAAGGTCCAACGACCTATTTCCTAGACCCGTGGTCCCCCCATGATGCATCTTTTCACCTAAAACTCATCTGTGCTCCCATGTCATTTCCAACACCCAATCGTATCCCACACCAAATGGTGTCAACCTCCAAGATGTCCTGTGTCCCATGGATACTCAAATATAAACATGTTCCATGCACCTCAAGTAACCCACATCCTCGACGCCCTGATGCCTTCAGCACCTCAAGTAACTCACATCCTCAATGCTCCTGAAGCCATACATCTCATAAATATAACTAAATATATCACACACTCAAAATGGTGCCACACCCACTAAAAAACATCTATCCAGTCCAACTAAATCTTGTGCACCTCGTGCACTCAAGCCAGGCATGCCTTAATAGTTCATGCCAAAAGAAAACATGAAAATCAAGGTCATACCCATGGTGTATGTCTTACCATCATCTTCTCACCAGTCTGATCAACCTCTGGTATCTCCATGGTGTGAAATTGGCCTAAAGTACGATTGATGATGCCTGACATCCCAGCGGTGCTACTCTAGTCTCCAACAACTAACCCCTCACCTGGGTCCCGCAGCCTCTTCCACGTCCTCTGTGTGCAGCTGAACCTCGATTACCATCACCTAGTACCAACCTTGATCTGAACTCAGATGTCATTGTTTATCCTATTCCTTTCCTACCAGCTATCTAGGAAGGATGACTATAGAACCTCTCAAGATGCCAGACCTATCCACATTCCAGACACTCCTTTAGAGGCCAATCACTCTGAGCCCGTACATTCCATGGATGTCCACAATAAACAAAAACCACTGATGAACTACTAAGAGGTGGTCTGGATGATTCATTAGCCTAACTTCCCTACTGTAACTCATCCTGATCTTGTTTCCTATTATATGAACCATCACAAAAAGCAGTCTTCTAGCCTAAATGAGACCTCTCTTTCTTATTACCCTCTCCTATGAGTTCCTGATTCACCACCTCTGAGAACAAAACCATCCTGGCAATATTTACCTAGATCTGAATGGTGTGTCGTAACCCATCCTCAAAGTGCATCACCCTTACCGATTCATCTATTACCATACTAGGTGAAAAGTGATATAGTTTGGTGAAAGTATATACATAGTCCATAACGGACATGTCTCCCTACTAATGACTCAATAACTCCTGATCTCTCTCTTAACTCAGTATATTTGGGTAAAAGTTCTCGAAGAACCTATCCTCGAAGTCCTTTCATGCGAGTAATTTGGGTCTATGGGCCTCAACCTACAAATCCCACCAACGTATCGTCGGTCCTCTCAGCATGTACGTAGCTAGCTTGAGCCTCCTCCCTCGAGGCATCTTGAGTTACTCAAAGATCATCTTCATACTCTCAATCCAGTTCTTAGTCGCCTGTGGACCACCCTCAACCTAGAAAATGGTGGGTGATGTGACTGGAACTCCCTCATCAGATATTCCATAGAGGGATCTGTACCATGCGTGCCTCTGTCGATCACCTGCAAGACACTTACTAGGCTAGTTCAGAGCTGCTCGTCGAGCCACGACCCGAATGCTACCCAAACTGGCTGCTTCTCTGCATGCACAGAATCTTGAAACTAATCATGTACATACATATCATGCTCTACCTGTCCCTTAGGTATCTAAACATGATTTTGCTCCTACAACACTATACCATCACCTGTCTAACGTTCCTTCAATATTTTAATTAGGAACCCGCTTAATACCATAAATGGTCAGACAACCCACATATATAACAATATATTTATATAACTCAAATAAAGAAAGTAATAAAAGGTAGCACATAACTACTACCCTTACTCTACCCTTCCGTAATTATGACCATTGCATCCCAGCCTCATGTCCTTATTAACCTCCCAAAACAAATCCAAGTATCAAAAGTACCTCAGGAAATGCTCGTCCTGACAACCAACATTGCCTCAAACCGACAACCGAGTCACCCAATCCTAATGATCAAAATCAACTCACCATAGTACTTTCCTGCTCATAAAAGTGAAATACCCAAATACCCATTCACATGAAATTATACAAATATATATAAAGCATTGCATATTACATAGCAACCAACAATCAATTCTCTCATAATTTTCACCCTTCACATTTAAAAAGCATCTATAGCATGGTAATTGATATTATTTACATGGTATTATCACTTCACAAAGAATACGTGTAGTTATGAAATTGAAATACCCTAAAAATGTTGCTATCAAAAGCCAAAAAATCACGCCTTTCCATACCAAGCCAAGGTCCAATTGTCCATTACCTCAATGGGTCAATGGTCACATATTAAAATCCATAACATCACACACCAAGTGATCCACTGAGGTGGAAATAATATAAACTGTAATCTAAGCAAAAGAAAAGAAGCAATTCCCACCCAAGGTAATTTGGTCCATCCCTCGTACCTGGGGATGCAGGCACCAAAGCACAAGAAAGAAACCCAATTCCGATTTCAACTTATCCTCAGTCTACCATATCCCAAATATTAAACTAGAAGAAATAAAAAGTATTCTCGATCTCATTAGTAGTTAGCCAAAAGAATCTACAAAATCCCTATCAAGAACAACCCCTTTTATACCACTTTGTAATGTCCTAAACCCGAACATCCACCCAAAAATTTCTAAATGGGTCGGGTGTCACTTCTTTAGGCACACCTCTATGAACGCCAAAGGCTGCTAACTAGCAGAGAGGGTGTAAATAGTATAGTGGGGAGGTTGTACCATCTTAGAGGATAATAATGGTACTGGTCTGAGTAATAATATATAAAATGTAGTAGAAATAAATGACTCAGCAGACTCGAACCACACCTATAGAGTGAAAGCATAATCAATATCAGATAAAAAACAGATGAAAACTAGTAACATTGTAGCAGAAAGTAATTAGAAATCATTCCAGAACTCAATTGAAAAAACTACTAAACAACAAGCAATCATCCATAATGGGTCATATGTGTCAATATACATATAAATGGAGACAATGGGTAACCAACATTTGCTACATATTAAATTAATCATGATGATACAGAAAAATGGAAACTAAACAAGTAAACTCTATCTAGGAATGACCACAAGGTCCATACCATCACCATGTAAAACAACACTATGATCTAGATCTTGAGGTTAATCTCCTCCCTGCACATAAATCCATAAATTTTATACGTGTCCTGAAAGGCCCATGCAAGGTGTGAGACGAATCTCAGTAGGATTCATCCCAATGGTGCGTACCTTGTATAAGTGTTTAGGTAGGCATGTATTTATAAGGAAAATAGTAAACAGAAGGATGCACAAATAAACATAATCTCCACTTGTGCTCAGCATCCACCATGGAGTGTCACCTATTTTTTCTAATGTTGGAATATCTATCATGTAACCCAGCACTATGTGCCTTATGACACCTTAGGTCTCAAGTACTGAAGTCCCAAAGGCACACCCAAACAATTGTATCCATCATTGAAAGCCCATGCATACCCATGTCACAACAGATGGAAGAGCTGCGATGCCTATCCTAAAATAGGAACCAGAGGGACAGAGATGTCTGGCCCCAAATCAGTAACTAGAGGGACAATGATATCTGGCATCAAATTAGTAACCAGAGGGACAGTGATGTCTTCCCTCAAATCATGGAGAGCCTCTGCCCTCAACCTGATAGCCTCAACACTATCCCCTAAAGGCTCCTCACCTTCCATATCGATTCCTATGGAAAGCACCCACAAACCAATTGTACCTAACCACATCTATATGGGGCCTCTACCCAATGAGTGGTCAAAACCACCTCATCATAGAGTCTACCTATGTTCAAACTAATCAAAGTTCCGGGTGAGCGGTAATCACCAAAATAATTTCCCAAGACATGGCACCTCCGACACCTCATTTCCATGCAACTATGCCACTCAAGTCCGACAACCTATCCATCCAAGTAACCCAGACCATTCTAAACCTGACAGTCACACTACCTCAAGCTGATGTCCATGATGCCCAATTATGTGATCAGAACCACACAAGGTAATCTAGTCCAAGCCCAACCTGTGATATGTATCTCTCAACAATACCCAGGCCATGTCGAACACAACCCAAAGGTTCCAACATAAGCAATATCACACATAACATATATATAATCAAAATAAATACATTAAAAATGAAAAAAATAAATAGTTGAATTGCACTAGCCATGTGTTCTCCCATACTAGAACTGAGGTCTTGCAAGTCTCTAACAAAATTAATCATGCTTAACAATTTAAGCTCAGTAGTTTAATTCACAGTAATTCAATTAAAACCATTTTGGAACCCCGACCAAAATACCCCAAATGATCGGTGACCTCTAACCCAGCCTTGCTTAATAATAATAGGATAAGGGAATACCCAACAACATCCCACAACGCATATAGTCATTTCAACATAATTAAAAAAAGGTCTCACTCAATACCTGATGTCATGCTAAAATGACGCAACCACCAAATGACTATGAAAACACAAAACAAGGTATGCACCACCAAATTGAGACTTGTAGACAAAGGAAGTTCTGATATTGATCTCCAATTCAAAGATGATCTTCATAGATCTAATTTTTCGTCGAATACTAAAAAAAATTCTCAGATGGAAACTGCGGTGTGTGATGTAATGAAATTGTAATGAAAGAGGGTGCGCGAGTTTATCCATCCTGATGTGATCCTATATCCACTGAAAGAGTTAAGAATATACATCAGATGATGATTCTATAGTAAGGTATATTCTTATGGATTTTCGAATGGAGCTGTTTCAAAATTGGTAAGAAGAAGATGTTTTCTAAAATTAGACGCGACACCCTCCCATATAAATGAATAAAAATAAAAGGACACGACGTGTATAAAGGAATACACATTGTGTAGTATCTTTTTCTATACTCCAACTTAAGTGGATGTAGCCACATGGCTTATACGTTCCACATGGGTCAAAACATGGCTAAGATTCAACTGGTATATGAAAGGAAGATACACGACATGTCAAGTTACATTACACACTGTGTAGTAGAAAATTCTTACACGGTCCCCACACAGAAGGTTCTTGGTTATCAAATAGATATTACACACCTTACCCACACATGGTGTGTACTTTGGAGTACATGGCGTGTAATATGGAAATTTCTATAATTTCCTAGATTTTCCCAGTTTTTTGAGAAACAAGTAAAAAATTCAAACGAGGTCAGGATTTTGACCTGTTCCAAAAAACCGGGTTCTTACAGGAGGTAATGAAGCATCATATTCCTACAAATATTGTAGTTTGTTTCATCAAAGTTAGGAAATCATCAACTGTTCATAGAATTGTTATTCTCCATTACTCAGTGAATTATCTTGGATATCTAGAGGTAACATACTATAATACCACATATTAAGAGCCTAGTTGATTGGATCACTACGATTGGTAGGAGTGAATCAATGTTCCTATTTTTCTATTACATGTTAATAATTTTCTAACACAACCTATTATATCAGTGAAGGTTCAAGTTCCACTAAACAGAGTTTCTCAACCAATACTCATATGTATAAATATAATATAAATCATAACATGTGATATTTAAATGTTTTGATACCTATTCCTACTCATTGACATGTTTTTTAGTCTCCCCTAACATGGATTCATCCACTACTTACCAAATTCCTTTATAATATAGTGTCTAAATTCTTAACAAAACAATTATATAATCTACTAGAATACATAACATCTCTACAAAATATGATATAATAAGGAAAGAGAAAACATGGTGATCACTTCACCTCTTAATGATCCTACTCAATGAATAGATTAATCACTAGATATACTAGTGTACTTACTATTAGAGAACATCAATGGTTGATATCAATTCTTAGACTATTGTTCTCAAAATTTCCACTAGAATCTATGTGAACTGGTCTTCCTGAATTCATGCAGATTTACTATGTCATGAGATCTATTTCATGTGAGCTCCTCTTCCCATAATCCTCTTCTTTAAAAATATGCAACGTATCTTATGGGATTTTATCTCACACCCATTTCTATAGGTGACGATCATCCTGCATCAAATAGAGAGGGAATGTTCCCAAAAAATAACACCTTTAATTACCATAATGGTCTATATAAACTACCAATAACTCCTCCATAAATCCCATAATTTTTTTTATGGAATCCAATACGTAACTGTGACAATGTAACTGTAATGTGGGCCTTATCTCTCTTTATGTAGTTTGGATTAAATTTCTATTTAATAAAAATAAAAAAATGAAAAATAATCCTTTGATTAATGCAATAATCATGTAATAAAATTTAATCCAATGATTATACAAGAATTCAAGATCCATTCAAGTATCACTAAAATTAATTCATTAAAGTATCACTTGTCACGGACCAACATGACCTTCACCATGACATGGTGAAAAGTCATTGTTTATTTTTCCATGAACATAACAAAGACCACAGTGTGGAATTCTCTTTTCACTTATTTTTAATGATCTATCCTCAATCAAACCATAATCACTAAAACATCAATTTCAGCCTTTATCATGTCTTATATAGAGATATATTGAACTTCATGGTCACCTCTATAGTGTGAGAACAAACATGTTATTTTTTAGTTTTCCCTATCAACCATGAATTCCTATAGGTGGAATTATACCCATTTCAAACTTCATTGTGTTGATCATTTTCTATGCAAAGGCTTCACCATGGAAACCTATATAGCATGGTTCATATTTAGGTTACCCAATTTGGGAAATTTCTTGTCACCACATCTTACAAAATTGGTATGTCCTACTTCTAAACTCTTCTCTATATTTACTACAACAACCTCTATGGAATGACCTTCCCATGATAGGAAATCTTAAACACGTCATCCATTATTATACGGCATGGTTTACCATATCTATTTCCAAGATGACTTCACACTATATTGTCAATAAATATGACCCATCCAACACAATCCTTTTGGAACCCTAAAAAATAATTATGTATCCTTATATATGTAGTTTCATAGAAACACTTACATCATATTAGTAAATTTAATTAGGCTTCTTTTTAATTTTAATGACTTTAAAGTTTATATATATATATATATATATATATTAAATTATCTTGATGTTATGAGAAAATAAATAATAGTAAGATGTAGTCCTTGTACATATTAGTGAACCAATCATAAAATTTTATTCACTTAATAGTGTGTTAGTGTATTCTTGGTAAATTTGCACATTGGTGGTCTAATATCCTAATACATGAACCTTTTGGGTGAACTAGGTACAATTTTTATGTCCTTTAATTATATTTTTATTATTTTTATATTTTACTTTAGTGGAGAGATTTGAAATATTCATGTTTTCTTTCTAATATGAGAATTAGATCTATTTGGTGAGAAATTACTCTCACCATAATTCACCCCTAGGGTAATTGAGGTCTTTTTGGTTTCAAAAAGTGGAATTAGTTTTAAAATATTACTTTTTCTAAAATATATCATAATGATATTTTGATATGGAAAAAACTATCAATACTAATGGGGTTATACTATTTGATGATTGTAATGACCAAATATATAAAATATAATGATATCTCATTTTTTATCTCTTGAGATAGATAGGTTCTAAACAATGATACATGGAATAAAATTAAAAAATTATGCATATATTTCATTGTATAAAACATACAAGACTAATATAAATCATGATATAAAGTCAAAAAAATCATTATCTAAATAACTCTTGAATAAAATATATTTGAATATTTTGAGTTGTAATTCTAAATAGTTGATATGGAAAAATTTATCTAATATCTATAAATGGTAAAAAGAAAAGGATGAAAAACATCATGTTTTTTATAATAAATTTTATGATTTGATCATATAAGATAATAATAACATTTATGAATTCTTAAAATTAATCCTTATGGTTGTTGGATCTAAATGTATAATAATTGATGAAATTAAGGACATTGAAACCATGAAGAAGTTATTGAGAAGAATCAGAAATTTTTATTGTATAAATGTTTTAGTACTTAATGAATGAAATCTAATGTAGTTCTATATTGATGATATATAATTTATCTTTGTGGTATATGAGATGAAGGTGATGTTATATGGAATGAAAATTTAGTCATCTAGGGATATTTCATTTAAAATATTTAAGAATCATGTGATCAATTATAATGATTATGAATGGGATATGAGTGATGAAAAAATCTCATTCATGGCTATTAAATTTTAACGATGAAATGGTAGAATTTATGGTAAACTATCATTTTCTTACTTCAATAAGTAAAATTATAACCATAAAATAGTTATCTATCCAAGAAAGCTACATGGATATTATAGTGAGATTACATTTATATAAAACCAAAAAATAAAATTACCTGCCAAAAATAATTAAAAATTTATAAATAAATCCAAAAACAAGTTTCAATAAAAGAGCCTTGTGAGTTATAAGGAAGAAAAGGTTGATTTATGTGTTGATGACGGTTAAATTGAACTCAAATATAATTTAGAACATTACATTATAGAGATAGTATAAAAATATCTAAATAATAATAATAATTTTCTTCTAAAAGCAGTAGTTGATTGTAATGTAGAACCTAAATTATATCTTGAAGTGATATGTATTTAATTTAAAAAATAAGTTGTTTTTTGGAATATAGAATAAATCCTCTTAGTATTTTAATCAAATCAATACTAAAATCACTCAAATAAAAAGGAAGTAGAAGATAAAACTAGTGGGAATAAAAATAAAGCGGATGTGACTACATTGATCAATAAAATTGAGAAACAAATTAAAGTAATTAAATATAATTGGTAAATTAGGAAGACATTATTCTATAGTGTAATATAGAAATTCTTAGAAGAATCTATAATTTAATAATTTTTCAGATTATGTTGTTAAAGGGAGAGTTTGAAGAAGCATTTTTAAAAAAAAAATTACTTAAATGACCAAAATATTAATTATATGGGTAATATTAGACATGAAAATGGATATGATCCATACAAGACATACATGGTGGATGGAAATTAAAATTTTGGAGGAAATTATCAAACTCGGTCACTGAACGTTATCCAAAAACATGAAAGCTATGGAGATTTAATGAATATTTTATGTGAGAGTTAGAATTCATTTCCCATCAAATAAGTATTGATTAGGTGGTTACATGGGTTTCAACGTGACCTATTATGAGAAGAAAATAAGTTATCAATGTGGAGATACTCCCAAAATAACATAATGAAGAATGAGAATGTATATTATATAAGAAATAATACAATATTATTATGGGTATTTTTTCCCTAATATAATTTTGGAAAAAAATCTTATGAGTTTGGGAAAGAGATGAAAGGAAATAAATATTTCAAATGATTAAATAGAATGGAGAGGTAATACATGAATAACATCGTATTAGAGAATAAATTTTATCCATTGAAAGAGGTTTAATATTTAATTACTAATTATATAGAATATAATGAGGAATAACCTAATTATTTGTCATTTAAATAAAGAATCTATTGAAATTAAATGGAAAGGAAGGATAAGCCCATCATAGATAATATCACACTGAAATCTCAGATTAATAACCCTAAATATATACTTGATAACATTTTTCATCTAATATAATGAGTAATGTGGTATTTCTAAAGAATATAAAATATTATATTAATGACACTACTAGATTGGGTAATAATGGTTCTTTAGAGATCATGTTTTGTAGTAATATGAGATTATCTAGATAATAATTTAGAAATAGAGACATGATCTTAAGAGATAGACTTTGATATAATCTATTATGGTGAGGTAACTTTTTTACTTGAATCTTGAAGTTAGATTCAATCAAAAGGGATACTTGATAAAAGTAAAGTGTGATGATTCCTTGAGAAAAGGAAGATAACCAAAAAGAAATCTATATCATGTGGATAAAAATAAAGCATATGTTTCCTTATTTTGAAAGTGAAAAAACATATGGAATTAAAAATTTTATACATATATGATTTAATTATGGAAAATAATTCAAATGTAAAATCATAAATTGAAATTCATAATCTAAAAAAAGATACATGGAAGTGACTTATCATACATGTATGATATGGAATGTGGTTAAAAATACATATAAGAAAAATGATAAAAATAAACTCATATTTCCTTGATATAATTCACACTAATGTTTGTGGTCCCATGGGGAATATGGGAATAAGTGGATAAATTTATTTAATCTATTAATGTTAAGAATTAATTGAAGATGTATAAAATCAAACATTAGGTATCATTTATGAGAAATAAATAATTTTTTTGAAACAAAGTTCTACATCCCAAACAACATGAAAAAAAATTACTCATTGAGAGTGGTATTTCGAATTAATGATATAATGAACATAATGAAATATGATAAAAAAAATAGGGCATGATTAAGTCTTGACAAGAATATGGACCTATATGAGATGTGAATCGATAGAAAACTGACTCTAAAGAATTTTAAATTATTTTTAATTAACTAATACATTATAATTAATGAGTCCATGAAATGAATGTAATGTGATTCATTAAATAAAGTTATATTTATTTTCTATTCAACCAAGAATAAATCTTATTAGTGCCTTAATAATAGGCTTAATATGATCATCGAAAATAATTATGTGAAGTTCAAATATATAAGATTTATGTGGATAGGTGGATGATCGTGAATCCCATTTTGGGGAACATAAATATATATCCCAAGAGAAACACTCAATAGTTGAATAATAAAAGGAAGTTGTAGATTTATTTCATTAATCACTAACTCCAAGGAAAAAATTAAGTGTTGAAATAAATTATTTTAACATCAATGGTGAAAAAATTACTCTAAGAAAAACATAATTATTTGGGAGTGTTGAGAAAAAAGTTTTTTATCTCTATTGGATATAAAATATTTTAATTTAATATAAACATTTAAATAATGAGTTTATATAATTCATGAATAACATGATTAGATTTAAAAGAATAAGTCATGTGATCTTTAGGAAATACATAAAAATTTGTTAGGTCCACTAGGCTAGATACCCTGAGAGGGGGGGGGGGTGAATCAGGGTATGACAGATTAAAAACAACTTTCATTTCTGATCTTGTTTTGATATGAGAAAAAACCCACTTCTCTCTCCTTCTCATTGTAGTGTATGAATAAACCTTAAATCATGCACAAGACACATCAATTTTTACTTGGTTCACCCTCACTAGGCTAAGTCCAAGGAGAATACACCGGCTGTGTGCCGATGTACCAATTCCACTATAATCGCACTCTTGTTTACAAGTTCAAAGTGGACTCATTGTCCCTCCTGGTTTACAAACACTCACAATTTGAGAACTCCATGGTATCTCAACTGAAGTGAGCTCACTACTTCTTCAGAAGATCCACTCATAGTTTATAGACTTGTAAGCCTCTACATTACCACTAATTAATGCATCCTCCAAAGTATGTAGATGCTCTATTAAATTATAAATTTCATTCACTGATGAATATCCCTTTTCCCCTGAACACTGGGAAATTCCTTTGGAAATACCTTTGCAAAGCACCCTACTTCACGAGGCTCTCAATTTTTCAAATCTCAAACAAGCCTTCGTGAAGTCCCAGCCTTTTCGAGAATCACACACCTTCGTAGAGCTCCTACCTCACAGAGCACACTACTATTGTGGAGCTCAAACTGTTAGAAAGCTCAATCCTTCGCAAAGCTTAGGCCGTCATGGAGCTCAAGTCATCACAGAGTGACTTCCTTCATGAAGCTCACTGAGCCAATGTGAAGCACGTCACTTTTGCAGAGCTAAATTATCTACCGGGAAGCTCCATTCTACACAAAGCACACTGCCTTCGTGAACCACCTTTGCAAACCGAGAGCAATAAATTTTTCATGGAAAAACTCTCTCTACTTTTCTTGATGGAGTCGAGGTCTATTTATAAGAAATTTCACTGACCCTTGAACTTTCCATGTGACGTCAATGCCACATCAGCTCAAGTCGTGAAGCTCCGAAGTTCCCACCGAAATTCTTCCAAAATTGCGAAGCACCACGGCAATATTTCGATCATAGAGCTCATCGTAATCACGGAGCATCCTATCAATTCCTTCGCGCCTTTTCCGTGAAGCTCCAATCACAATGCCCTTCAACGCTACGATTCTCTTCAACACTTCCATTCACGGAGCTCGTCATAATCGCAAATAAACACCGTCAACATTTTTCATGTATTCGTGAAATCCAATCCATGAAGCTTATCTTCACAAAATTCATGCATTCTCATATTTTGATGAGATCTTCATGGATATCCACTTTTAGTGATGCTCCCCAAACTCCAAATTTTGGGCCCCAAAAATTTGGAAAACACTAGGAAATGGTGCCACCTTGTATTTGTTCTTTTGTACCGCCTCAATATCGTCTATTCCTTTGTCATGGTTCATTGTCAACATGGATTTCTAACAACATATTTGGAAGTAGACAAATAACCCTCGAAATCTAAATTTTCAACAAACACAATCGACCCAAAAATGATGCAATGTTACCTTGAGGGATTTTTTCCCAACAAAATTTAAATTTCATTGGAATAAAATAGTTGTTTAGCAAAAATAATGAAGATCCTGATAATGTGATCTAAAAAAGGAAATATTTTTTTTGCAAAGGGTATGCACAAATATATATAATTGATTCTATGGAGGGGTTTGAACCAGTGAAATAATTTAATAAATTTAAATACTTTTTTGTGATAAGAATTAAAAGGGATTTAATATATTTTAATTGAATATAATGAAAAAATTATTAAATGGAGTACCCAAAGAGGAGATATAAATAAAATAACCATATATTTTATAACTCATTGAAGATTATAATAATGAATTAAATCTCTATAAATCTTTATATAGCTTGAATAATACACCATAGAGTTGGTATGCTCGATTGGATTAATACTTGAAAAAAAATAATGAAGAGAGGGGGTGATGACCTCAAAATATTTTTGAAAATATCAAAAGAAGAATAATTCATGATACTCATTTTTATTGAAGATATTATATTTATTATAAGTAATAAGTAATTTTTATAGAAATACAAAAACATAATGATATTGGAGTATGAAATATATCTTATCCATCTAGAAGTAAATAAAAAATATTATATTATATTTTTCTATATACATTTATGTATTCTAGATAATAATTTAAAAAGTTATACATGTAAGATTGTAAGGTGGTTTCAACAAAAAATTCTACTAAAATAAGAATTTGAAATCACGAGGATGGAAAATAAAGCAATTCGTTATTATTTTATAAAATATTCTGATTCTTAATTTATTTAATATATAAAGGGATGGATATTTTTTATTTAACATATTTGGTTGTACGGTATCAATATAATTTCAAAAAGGAAAATATTATGGTTGTAAAAATAATCATGAGGTTTCTGAAATTAAATATTTATTATGATTTAATGTTCAAAGAAATGAAGAAGTCAGATTTAGTGTCCCATTGGATATTGATTAGGTGGGATATATTGTAAATAGAAAATTTACTAGTAGGTGGAATTCATCATTAGAATTTGGTTAATTGGTTTTCAAACCAATAATAAATAAACACATAACCACTGAAGTGGAGTATATCTTTGAAATAAAATAATTTACTCAATAGATTCAGATTAAATAATAGCTATAAGACCATGGAAATATAGTGAAGATTATTATAGTGATATTTATTGATAAAAAACATATTTTAAACTTATAGAAAAATGGGTAAAAATTTGTCTCACAAAACACATTCAGATATGGTATCACTTTATCATATAAATGGTGTAATATGAGGTTTCTATAGTAGATCAAAATGGAATGAGTTATCATTTAATAGATATCATCAAAAAACCATTGGTTACCCTAATTTTTTAGAAATATTGGTGTAATCATTGAATTGAATCATATATCAAATATTAAGGATGTTTGGTATATATCCTCTCCCAATAGATGTTTCTTTCTTAACATTTTTATTCGTCTATGAAAATATTGAAAAGATAGTACCCTTTGACATTATTTTCCAATGGGGATAAATAGTGGTGATAGTTTAGTGATAATTTAATTATTATCTCAAGGAGGAGAAGTCTTTTATTGAGTGAAGTATTTTTCTATAAGAGTCATTAAGGAATTGGAAATACAATCCATTGTGAGTAATATGATTAAGAAAATTTTATTTAAGTCATAAATGTGGTGTAAACAACAATAAATTAAAAGATAAGAATAGAAAAAAATTCATAACTCTTTTTTCTACCTCAATATTAGATCATATATGGTTAGTGAAATAGATGATTTTGTCTATTTCTACTTGGAGACATTGAAGAATTTGATAATTTGGAACAAAAAATTTGGAGTCAAGGAACACTAGACAATTAATAATAAACTAAATAGAGAGAATTTTGAAAACTATGTTGAAATATAATGTGGTAGAAGATAAAATGTATCATATATTGTTTTTTTTTGTTATATAATGTATTGAATGAATGAAAAATGATTAAAATATATGTTTACAGAAGTTTAGAAATTTTTATGGTTTTGATATTTTATTTTATGATGATATAAAAAACCACATAACAATATTTACAACTACACTATTGTTATTTTAGGTTTATTTTGAATAATTTTTTTAAATGAAAAAGAAATTATTATATTGTAGTCATAAATTACTACATTGTGGTTTGGGGGTGCAAGGTTAAAAATTAAAATGAGTATTTAGGGATTTTTCAACTTGATAAAATAAACTAGGTTATAATAACAAGCAATTAACTCACTCCTAATTGTTATCACTTAAAAAGGATTGATGTAGAGGTTAGTAATTGTATTTTCTCACCCCTACTAAAACCACTAAAATATATTTTAGTTGAAAGCCCATGTTTGAAGAACTGTGAAATCAAAAAATTCATACAATATTAGACCATAAAATATACCAATTTTTGTCCCTATTATTTTAAACATAAAATTACAACAAAAATTAAAAAAAATTAAGTAAAAATGGTTATTATCTATGAAAATCATGGAAAAATAAATTAAATTTTAAAGTAAATTTTGATAAAAATAATATTTAATTAATTTTTTGATATAACTAAATTAATAAGTTGTGAAATTTTGATGGTAATCTACTTCCACTGGATAAATTTCATCGAATACTATTTAAAATATTTCAATTATTTATGAAAAAAATAACTTACATAAATTAATATGCATTAACATCCAGTATTGAGTAAACAAAAAGTATCAAGGTTATTCCCATAACCATAATTACTCTCTATCATATTGGTTATCCTCAACTATATATTACTTTTCTCATGGAATTAAATATGATTATCACATAAAATCTAATCAAAATATGATACTAAATTAAAATAACTCCTCTAAAAGAAGTCAATTGTTTAAAAAAAAATATCCATTTTATATTTATATACCATCCCTTAAATGACTATTCACTAAAGACTAGTTAAAAATCAATCTAAATCATAAAATCTATATTTTGTGAAGTAAGAAAACATGAATATAGAAGATGAAATCATAGAAAATATGAAAAATAATTGAATAAATTAATATTTTTTAAAATACATCATCCAAATACTTCAACTACCATGTTCTAGACATACCCTATCTCTCTATAAAATATTAAAAGTATCAAAATTTCTTGAAGAGTATCCTTCTAATTAAAAAATATTAAACACTACTTTTTATGTCATAATTATTGTGTTACTAATTCTCCCACTATCTTTTCTCCACTAGAAATCCTTTATCTTATAATTATAAATTATTATTTTTAGGTATTATAGTCTATTTTGGTTACACCATAATATGTGAATCATATCTCCAATATCAAAAAATATCATAAAATCATGGCCTAACATCTTGAATTTTCCAGCCATAACAAAAACATTTATATTCCAACATTAAACTGGTTATGATGTAATGAATACGGGATTGATACATAAAATAATTGGTTTACCTATATCAATTCTTCCTCCATATTATGAAATAGTTCCATTAAGTATGTATTATTCCATACTTCGCTATTTTCTTGACTTTTGAGAATTTATGGGATTCATGGTCAAATATTTAAATATAATAACATAATTTATATTTCTTAAAATATTCCAAACATTCTTCTTTCATGGAAATTATATTATTTTAATTAAGTTTAATTGAATAATTAAATTTAATTTTCTAAATTTTATTACTCTAAAATACACACATAATGTAATACAATCCATTATGATGTGATGTTTTCTGTAAATCTCCACATATCTCTTATCAGATCTAAATTATTCAAAATACTCTTTTCATATATAAATAAAAAATATAAATTTGGTAGTATGAATTATAGTTTGAAATAAAATTTATTATAAAATCATATCTAGATTTTATATACAACTAAAAATTATAAAATTTAATTAAGTGGTTAGGGAGAACACCAAAGGCTTGATTCATGGTTATCTAAAATGATGATTCCCTTAGGAATCCCTATATAAAATGTTATTATATTTAACAGAAATTGTCTGTACACTTGAAAATAGTTTAAGAGGAATCACAAAAATCCCTTTTGAATATAAGAGAACATCTTCAATATTTAATTCCTATTTGATATGTATAAACATCGTGATTTTCCTGATAATCCTTCTATATTCTCTAAGAAGACATAGAATGGACTAGCATATAATTTTATAACCATTAAAAATTAATCAGTAGTGTCATGTTAGACTCCACATACATGGGGTATATATTTTCAAACCTATTAAGAAGGTGGCATATAAACATGGATTAAAAATTTACAGTGAGTGAATTTACTTTTCCATAGATGGAATTTAATACCAGCACCACCAATCCTTAAGGGATGCGAATAAGACCCCCTTGCATGATTCAATTGAAATATGATCCATCAGTATTGAATTTTTTCCCTTGTTAGGTACCCTCTAGGACACAAAATTACCCTATAGAATCTCACCCACTTTAGTATAGGCCTAAATGAAAAGAGGAAGAAGATTCCATGTGGTGATAGAGCCCCCTGTACATAGATGATATAACTCATTGATGAGGAGAATAACCATATTTTTCAGATACACTCTCCCAATCAACATTATAAAATGCCTTTCCATAATACCTTCACTCTAGATAACCCAAACACGAGCATAAAACACTAGACTATGAACTTTCCCCTCAATGGATACACTATCTATATTATAAATCTAGGGTGATAGTAACTAAGTGATACAATTGAGTTGAATAGAAATCCACAAACCATTACCCCCAAAAGATAAATGAACACCAACCACTCCCTATTCAAAAAGTAGTCTTCAGTTTCCAAAAAAGGATTAGAGAAACATGATCATTTTGAAACCAAGTGAATGACTTTATGTTGGATCATATTTTCAATGGTAAGAGATTTGTTCAACTTAGGCCAAACTAAAAAATTGTTCTTTACTAGTATGGTATTCTCTCAAATGTTTTTGGAAGGGATATGTTCCTTGTAATACATACATGATTTTAGAATAAATTGACGATTTGAATATACATATTCTAGAATGAGTGTAGATACATATACCTTCATCATTATCTTTCCAAATGTTGGAAATAAGACCCTTAAACACATAATTATATACAACATTGTGGATCCTTTGGTACTTCAAGGCCTCAAAAAACTTATATAAAAGGAAAAATTAAACCTAATAAGTAGAGGGTATAACCAACCTAGTTATCCAATTAAAGAAGGATGTCTGTAGACTCGATAATCCAACATGATTGGATAAGGAAAGAAAATTGAGTACCTTGATTTATACACTAGAGATTATAGGCCCCTACATAGTCTTTCTTGAATTTGCTTGAAATTTTTCCATATTTGTATTTGATAAAATATGAACAGACTGACTAACTAGCCAACCCTTCAAATAAAATATTTCCCTATATTATTTTTATAAATTATTTTAACATACCAAAACTGATACCATATTCATCAAAAGGCTTCACCATCTGGTCCCATATCACCCAATGGAAGTTCCCTTCCTCAGATGAGTTCTTGAAAAATATATTGAAAGTGTTTTCATTATTCTTGATGACATTTTTCAGGAATTTGTTGAATGATAAAATCTTAAAAGGCATGGAATATAATATATTGTTTATCAATGTAATCCTTCCTAAAAAATAAAACATCGTAATATTCTAATAAGGGATTAAACATGTGATCCTGCCCACCAATAAATCAAAATGGTGAATATATATCCTTCAATTGGTTAATGTGGAACTAAGATATATCAAATTAAAATTATCTTTAAAGTATCCAAAACTCATTTCAATTAGTAATGAGTAACTTTGAGAGAAGATCCAAAAAATGAGAAAATTGTGTTTTGGTGTTTTAATATTTTGGTCACTCCAATAACAATAAGTATCTTAGATACATAGGAATAGTTAATAGTATAGTTCTTAATATTTATAAAAACAACATATCTTCAGTAAAAAATATGTGTAAGACACCTGCAAAACATATCAAACCACTAAAAAGAACCATAGTTCAATTATAATAATATTTATTAATGTTCAGAATGAGAAAATACTATTTAGAAATAAAAAAAACTTAGAGATATATGATTTACTTAGCATAGTTTGTTTTTATATTTAAATAATCCAAACTATCTATCCATTTGAGAAACTAAGAACCAAATGGAATAATAGGTATGAAAATAAAATTCATAGACACACTTTGAAAAAATTAATGACTGATGACTTTTAAAATCATGTTTCACTCCATTCAATCATATTAATTTTCAATGTAAATTTAAACTATGATGTTTGTGCTGAAATTACATTGATTGATATAAGTTATAATCTCTTATTACAAAACAATGACACCATGGATTCTTCATCCCTTGAAAATAACCATGTTGTTATTTAAATATAACATTGGGGTGGTAGGGGATAAAATATAATTCAAGATCAAAATGAGAACATTGAAATAGAAGTTTGACATAATAATATTCCTTTACATATTGAATAAATTTAGGTGGTGAAGTTTTAGAATAAGAACCAGAGAAATAAAGAAATTTTCTCTTGGAATACCTCCTCCTTAGAAGTTGTCTTATATAGCTTCCATGATCTCACCATTGATGATATTCCACAAAGAAGTATAAAATGACCTTAGGAATCCATTAGGATATGAGTAACTATCTAGTTTTAGATTACTAATAGAATCATTGATTTACTATTCCACTAGTAAATATTTAAAACAATTTTCATGATCATCATCAATAGAATTAAAGATATTAATTTAAAAATAGTCATCCCCCTCATCTTTGGGGTATCGTTATATTACTTAAGGTCTCGCTCTTTTGAGTAAGTAGGAAAAGAATGTTACTTCTGAGGAACTAGTAACCTTGACATCACAAGTAAAAGATCCATTATAGAGATGCATGGTAATATTAACAATTAAATTTTTTTCTTTGATATATTAATTAAATTAAAAAGTGTTTCTATCTTCCTCTTTGATCTATGGAGCTCTATATTCCTTTTGAGCTTCATTTACTTCTTCTAATAACTTATACATTAATATATTATGTTTATTTGATCAAATTTCAAACCTTCCATCATCCAAGTAATCCATTAAATTAGATTAAAAAATATTTATCTCTGACTACAGACCTTCAAAATTGGTTTTAAGGTATCACCGAAATTCTACCCAATGCATTATCACCTTTCAGGAGTGATAGTTTTTTCTATATAAAACCCAAAGCTTGGAAATGAATGGGTTCACCCCAATACTATTACATCATATTCAAATATTCATTATCTTGGGTACAATTCTTTGAAAAGATAAAGTGACAATGTTTCTTAATTTTATCTTGAAACAAGATAAGTAATAGAGAGTGGTCAGATAAAACCTGTTCTATATAGGAGATATAGGAATGAGTAAAAATTGATATTCCTTTGAGATTGGATACACCCTTACCTAACTGATATCAGTTTCTCTAATTCACCCTTTTATTGTTGAACCATGTAAAACATTACCAATTATACCCAAGATAAAGTTGATTATTTATAGACAAGAACAAATTGATTTCTTGAATCACCTTTCTAGAATAGTTGTTTCTTCCTTTCATTTCATATTGGTTAAAAATTGCATCGATTTCACCATCTATGAAATCGGCAAGATATAGTATGTTTAAATTAGATATACACTTTTAGAGATTTTGAATTTCTTAAATGTCCCATTTTACATAGATAACTAAATTAAAATCCAAGAGAGAAGATAACTTAACTTCCACCATGATGTGTCGGTCAGAGGGATCAATAAATAAAATATTCCTACTGTTATAAAAACTAGCATTCATTCACATACACATATAAAAGTATTATAGAAAAATTTTAAATGTATTTCACTTTATTCTTGTGTTCCTCCACACAAGAACTTTTTCTTATCCAACAAAATAAAAAAAATTAAATAAAAAAGAATACACAATTTAATAGGAAATAATTCAAATTCCTCATAATCCTAAGAATAATTTTTTTATGATAAATTCAAAAGATAAAAACTCATATAATCAAGGGATATCAAATCTTACCTCCTCTATGAATCTAATTTTAAATTTATCACCAATTAAACTCACATTATTTAACCTTTTATGTTTAAACATAACAATTGTGATATAAATTAGGATAAAATCATGTCTCTTATTGCATTAAAATATTTGATTAGATTTATACACAATATCAAGTATATTCAATATATTTTTAAAATTAAAAAATATATGAATCCCAATATTAAAAATCAAACCACTCTAATCAATTGGACTTTTGGTAGGGTATCTATAATATTGAGAGTTTATAGTTAATGTTGTAAAATTTAAAATGTTAAAAATACATAATTAATGAATTATATGGCATGAATTTTGATCAATATTAATGAATAAAATTTTCTTATTTAAATTCTAAAAATAATCATCATATA
This sequence comes from Viscum album, assembly GCA_963277665.1. NCBI lineage: Eukaryota > Viridiplantae > Streptophyta > Magnoliopsida > Santalales > Viscaceae > Viscum > Viscum album. The sequence continues at coordinate 318,089,018 of OY728163.1, forward strand.
ATAATTTTTCCTCTCTATATTTTTTTCTCATAGGTTACAAACCCAAATATTTAATAGAATGATTAATTTTTTTCTTTATCATAATTTTTACTCATTTACCTCTTTTCATCTTTATCCTTTATTTCAAATGATAGTGAGACCATAAATGACAAGGAATTAAATATATTTGTTTAATATTCTCTTATAACCAATATATCCTCACATTATTTCATTTATAAAAAATTAATTCCCAGAATCAAATTGAATGAAATAAAATTTACCCATTTAAGGTAAAACAATTCTTTAAATATACCAAATAAATTGGGTTTGAAGAATAAATCATTATTATATTGTTTCTTATATCATAAACTATTCATGGTTTATATCAGTTTTAATAGGGTTCAAATGTAAGGGGGTCTCCAGAGATAAAAGGGGATAAATATAAAAAATAGGCCCAATAATTTTAATGTGGCTCAAATTCACAATGTTATATATATATATATATAAAAGATAGTTAATTTAATTTTGAAAGTCGTGATAATATTACATAAAATAGGGTATTAGAAAAATATTAACAAGGGTTTAGAGAACCACTCAGAAATGAGATTTTGATATTGGTCAATAATTTCATCGTATGAGTATTTATAATAAGTCAATGTAATTTAAATTTATAAAAATTAAATCGAAAAATAGATATAAAATCAATGATCACATTAAAAAACTCAAAACTATAGTGATAATGTAACTATAAACAATTTAAAATTATATTTTTAACATTTACTATCATAATTAATAAAATTTCTATAAAATAGTAACATACATATATAAAATGATGATTTATAATTAATCAAAATGTTTAAAAAACATTTATAGGTAAGATGATCCATCCACAATATTTAAATTAATCATTGTTCCCAATTTTTAACCAAGATAAAATAAATACAAAAAATATACATGAATGTGTCGTAAAGGGATGTCTCTAAAAATGTGAAAGAAGTTATTTTTTACACAATTTAAGTATGATTTTGTTCAGTTATATTCATTTTTTTTAATTTTCATTGAAGGATTTTGTTTTTATTATAGATTTGGATGTTTAGATTTTTATATGAAAAATTAACTTAAATCAAGCAATTATTAAGAATTTTGATGCTTAAAATGACAAAAATAAAAGAATAGTAGAATTTGAAATCACAAAGAAAAAAAAATTCCCATACCCATATATTTAATAATGATAGAATATTATGTTATTGATAATATGAAAAAAATATAAAAAAACATGATAAATACTGAGTGTAAGAAAAATATATAATAAATATGTCACAAAAGACCATGATAATGGGGGATGTAGCTATAACATTATCTTCTTTGTCCCATAATCACAACTAACTTCATCTATAACCTCCTCCTTAGTTCTTTATAACGTATATTTATACTCTATTATGAAATTATATATCTATAATAAAAACAATATAGTCTATCCTATAAAGGAATGATTGAAATCATGATCTAAAAACCACTATTGAATCAAATAGTTAACTAATATAGATTCATCCTGCTACTCAAATAATATCCCTACAATAGTACTAGGGTTAGCGATGTTAAGTAATGTAGGATGGAGATCCATTAGTGGAATTAGGTTTATGGGAATTATAAAAACTATGGGGGATTTTGAATCTATATACGATATCATGGTATCCTATGTTGTATATGTTTTTCTAAAAATCCATACCAACAAGCTTCTCATGATGTATAACCTTAGTGTTTTTCTTCAACTCAGTTGGATTCTCTCTGATCGATGGGTTGGAAAAGTATATTTCTAAAATATCTATAATGTGGGCTTATTTTATGGACACAACTAGAGTTATCATTTCTTTTTTAATATAGAACATGGTCAAGATTATAGTGAGTCACTAGGTGGGAGTACATTGTCACTTTAAAAGAGGTATATGGGGATTTTTAGTTTAATAAGGAACATCAATAATAGGGTTTAAGGGTGGGGTGGTATGAATGGTGTGTGTGGAATGTTTCAGTAGATAACAATTAAGTATATTCATGAAAGGAGGTGGGATATAATGGGGAGAGTGATGATTAGGTGGTGGTTGTGGGATTTTAGGTGGTGTAATCCTATGATTTAGACCGATGAATCCTTGAAAAATCAAATACTTCTCTGTATAAGGAATTAATATTATAGGATTTTATAGTTTAGGGGAAGGATATGTTTGAGTTTTAGAGGTTGGATAATGATATGTGGTAGTATATTAATGGACTTCATCAACATCATTCTCCCATTTTATGTATGTAATCTCCCTAAACCATAAATATATATTTCCATATTTTAGAGTAGGCCCATATTTAACAATAATTGGTGGTTGATAAATAATGCCTTAAATAACAAGGTAAAGGAAATTGAAGTGTCAGATACTCTCAAGTATTTGTAAATAAAAGTAATTGAGTTCCCAACTGTGACTATACACTTATTCTTCTTTTCTTAATCTTCCAATGTAGTCGGATAACTTCTTGGACATATAGAAATATATCCCTATGATATATGAACATAAAATCAATATGTATAAATTTTAAATACCACCATTGTATCATCCATTAGTCATCATAGAGTGTCTGATATCTTTTTTGGTGTTTATAAGTTAATGGGGTGTTAATTCATGTGATATTTCCTAAAAAATCATAGTTTCTATAGGTATTATTATCAAATTCAACCAACATTTCAAATAAAATATCATTATGTGACTCCATTAATAATTTACATTAGGATTTGGAATTCAAAAAATATTTTTTATAAACACTAAATCCAATACCAAAATCATGTAATGATAAACTCAAGTACAAATCACCAAGGATAAATTTAATATCCCCATGGTCATACTCAAATTTCTTAAGTAAATCCAATGTAAACTCATGATAGGACTCCCCTAACACAGTGATAATGTTTTCAAAAAAATGTCTTCAAGGCCTCTATGATAGATTTCTCAATTCTAATCTTTACCATAGTATATATATTTTGAATCTAAGTGGCTGAAATATTCTTAACAACTATTATTTTTCTAGAACTATTTATTTTCAAATATTTTCTTGACATAATTATCATACCTAAATAATATTATGCTACATTGTGATTATTTGATGGAACTTTTAAATTTATGTTCAAAATAAGTATTCCATGATCGATAAATACTATGAATAAATTTTTTTTGATTGCTTTATCTTTTTAATAAATTGTGTATAAGGTTTTACCTTATCAAAACCACCAAAAAGATAAATTATTTATTTTTTTACTTCTCTATGGATATTAGTCGATCCATTATGGGGCTCTATTATAGTGTTAATTTAACATAGTCAAGCTTTTTATACTCTTTTTCTAATTTTTCTCTGAAGGCTATAGTGTAGTTTTGTATCATGGTCTGAGATGTATAAATCCTTTGTATATTGAGGGGTTTTGTTATAGTGTGATTCATATACCATATAAATTAATGATCTAGGATGTCACTTATGGTGATTCCACATCATTTTTATTTGATGCTATTATTCTCTTGAGTTAGTTATGTGTGACCACAAACTCACACTCCCAGATCTGGTGCTATAATCAAATTCCTTATATTGTGTATTACATATGAACCTAGGTGACCTAAGAAAAACATATATTTATTTTACTTTATTTACATAAGTTAAATATTAAAATCCATAAATAATCTCATAATATCAAGAACTGAATCTTTAGCATCTTTAGGGATTAGATATAAGAGAAACATATTTTATACTACTTTTGAACATTTATCCATGATGAGATCAAACTAGAACCCATTTTGGACATCTCATAAGTCATACACATCTTCATAACCTTGGGAATGAGAATATAATAAATGGGTGATAACAAATGCTTATTAAGGGAAAAAACTAATCAATATGTCATCTAGGGTCGGATCATAAGGATATTAGAAAACACGAGCATGAGAGAAATATATTATTAAAAAGAACATGAAATAATAAGATTTATGCCTAATTAATGTTAAAATGATAATTAATATCTAGTTAATAATAATTTATGATGTAATAATAGTTTGAGATAATAAATATGATCAATGGACCATAATCATAGGCATGTAGAATAAAAATGTTGAACATCATAGAAACAAAGGAAAATATAGAACTGTGGCATAAACCTAATCATAAGAAAAAATTACATAGTGGTTAATGAATAAAAACAATTTAAATAATTATATTATGGCCCATTAATTACTTATAATGACCCATTGTGACTTGAGCTTCATAAATAATAATTTATTAATGAAATAAGTATCATAGCTCATGACCCATTTTTATCTCATGAGATATAGAACCTTATTTAATGAATTTGAGGGTGATAAAGAACCCCACCTATCAAATAATAATAAAACATATGAAATCCACATTAAATCAATCATTATATCATAAAAACCCATGTAAATAAAAAGGGTTGACTTATATTTTTAAATGGTAACACATAAAATGAACTTACAATTATGATTAGTTAATAAAAAAATTTAATCAGGATGAATGAATATTACAAAATTTATTTCTGAGTGTGATTCAAGAAAATTTACTCCAAAATGATATGGATATTAATCAAAAAGTGAGAAATGAAATTGAAATCAAGAAAATAGAAATTAGAACACATTTTTAAAATTATCATAAAATTTTAAGTTATAGGTCAGTTTTCAAAAGTTACTTTCAAGAAGATAAGTTGAATTTATTTTAAAACAATATTTGGAATTTAATACTAATAATATATCATTGTAACGTTCTTAACTTATTTTTGTATGATAATTCTAGAAAAAGATAAAATGTTTGATTGAGAAAGGAATAACCATTTTAACTTCTTTTAAAATACCTTTATTGAATCTCTCTTTATAAAAAGTGTAATAAATTGTACATTTCCAAAGTGATAAATAAAAATTCTAAGATCACTAGATATTATTTTTATTTGGATTCCAAAATAAACAGGTGAATATTGGTGGCATGAGTGAGTATAGACATGGAATAAAAATTGATTATTTGGAGAGGATCAGAATTTTTCTTAACATCATCAAATTTTATGAAGAAATAAAACCATAAAACAATATTTATTCTATCTGAAATTTTAGTTCCACATGAAAAATGAGTACATGAAATATAATATTATCATTATATATAATAAAATAAACATTTAAAATTATATTTAAAGGGCGATTATTATTACTTAAGAAAAGAAGTTGAGTTAGGAAAACCCCTAACATGCCTTAGAAAATTTTGAATAGAAAAACCCTAAAATAAATAACTTGAAATGAAACTTTAAGTAATAATATTTATGATTTATTCATTATATAAAATTTATAACAGGCATATTATACACCATGTAAATGGGAATTTATGTGTAATTCAAAACATGTCCTAGTGAAGGAAACAAGAGATCAAAAACCCTTACATTTAAGTCTAAAGATAAATTATTTTTTTAATCATATTTATATTAAACATATAAATCCTAATAGCTTATTAAAAAAACATATTAATATCTATTAACCTATATATTATTCAATTATAATCATTCATTTTATATTTATTAGTCAGTTATAGTTTAATTGCATCATTAGATGTTATCGATTTTGATTTTTTTGTGCATGCTTTAATATTCCATTTTAGATACCCATTATTTGATTCTATATATCACTCCATGATTAGAAAAGTTACTATAAAATATTTTATATAATTATTAATAATTTCTAATTTCCTTACATGTTAATTTTAGTCATGATTCACGGAGATAGAATCAATGACATGCCTATATCTGAAATTTCTTATGAACAAAACATGCTATATCAATAATGAGTTAAATGATAATATAAAATCAATATAGAATCATTAATTTTTTAAAATTAATTTTACTTTATTAAATTAACTTTTATAATTATCCAATTATGGTGGTGATGAAAAAATATTATGACATTACATGGAGGGGTATCCTCCATGTACATACGACCAACATTTTTTTTTCAAATAATGTGGAAATTTATTTATTTTTTTAGTATAATATTATTTTTATAAATATCATATTTATTATTTAAATTCCCCATTTTAACTTTCCATTTAAGGGAGTAATAAAAAAATAAACATGTTGTTCATGGAGGGAGTTATGCACATAGACACATGGATGATGCATTTATTTTTATGAGGAGAAGGGAGAAATTGAGATAATGTTTATTATATAAATATAATAACACTTGGTATAAAAATTATACTATGTTTATTGGTTATGTATGGTGTAATATACATTTAGGTACAAGAAAAAGACTTAATAAAATATAAATTAAAGAGAGTGATTTGGGAATTTTTACTTTACTTCGTAGAATAAATCCTCTGAAAATCTAGTTAAGAGATTAGGGCTGGTCCATTGAGAATATTATAATCTATAGGATATAGATAAGTGTTCTAGGTATTACTTTTTGTAGATTAAGTTGTAACTAAGGGGATTTTTGTTGGAATATAAGTGGGGTGGTGAAGTGATTTATTTATATGTGAGAGGAGTGACATTTTAATAATAAGAGGTGCACTATTAACGGAACATGGCTCAAAAATTGGGAAATAATGGATAGAGGATGTGGAAAGGTTTATAAATCCCTAAAAACACATTTGGATACATTTTATTAACATTTTTTTTGTGTTTTAACCCTTAGATTTAACCCTTTTACCATTTTGACTTTTACAGTGTGAATAATTTTTTTATAAGTAATTTATTTTGTATTCCTAAAAATAAAATGGAACTCTTTAAATAATTTGGATCTTATAATTAAAATTAATAAAAAATTATATTAGATAAAATTTATATAATTGGTAAATAAATAATTCTAAAATAATAAACATATAAAACATTAAAAATAGTTATAAATAAAAATATAACTTACGTTCAAATTTGTCAAATATTGATTTTTATATTTGAATTAATATTTTTCAATGTATAAGTTTACCTATAAAATATATTTTTTTCAATAAAAATTTTTCATAAATTCTATGTTATTATTATACCCCAATTATGTAATAAAATTCAAAATATTTTTAAAAATTATATTTTCCAATATTAACTAAAAAATCAATCTTTAATGAAAAATATAAAAAATTCATGCTAAGATAATTTTTTTGATGAAAATAAAAATGAATATCATTTTATAAAATTAGTATTTAGAAATATTGGAATATAAATTTTAAATTTAAACATAATGTCTAATGGAAACAGTTTTAATGGGAGAATATATTTTTTACAATATTAACTTTTATTATTCTTATTGTATATCAATTTATAATTAAATTAGTGGAAATATATTATTCATATCAATAATATATTTTCTGCCATCATTTAAATGTAATATACTCAGTTCCCTGAAATAATAATTCATATAACATATAAATACAGTTTTAGAAAAAATAAATTTTAAGCATTAAATTATTTGAGTAATTGTTTAGATGTACCAATTAAATCATATCAAGGAATTAATATTAAAAATGAACATTATCTTTCCAAAAATTTCAAAATGAGAAATGTTTAAAATACATGTGATATATATATATATATATATATATATATATATATATATTATTACAATAATAATTATATTTTGATATCATCTTAAATTTTACATACATAACCGCTCAATATCTCTACATATGATCTAATGATAAGATAAACCTTGGTGGATGTTTGAGGTGGTGATTCTGCTAACATAGATCTTGTGTCAATTTCAATATGATAAAAATTATTTTGTAAACAATTTCTCTCAAATTGTAATTATTGGATTTATGATTTTTATTATTCCAAGAAAAAACAAAGATAAGCTACCTCCCTTCCAAGAATAGACAAATGAGCTTCATAAAGAATACTTCAACTACCCAGTTCCATTTATTATCTTTTATAAATAGATTTTAAAATTTTATTACTACTATTTATTCCCACAGAATTTATTTCATTATTATAATGGTAAAATTAAATAATTTTATTTTCATATACCATAGTTTTTATTTAGTTTTATTTTTTAGGTGAAACAATCTATTCAATATTATATATAATTATTGGAAAATATATACAAAAATATGGGGAAATATATAAATTATTCTCTTCATTTATTGATTAGATTATGGTGTAGTAGAACCCACATAAAAATTTTGGTGCTTGGATTATTATTATGCCTCGACAGTTACAATTCCATGTGGATTTGTAATTTCACCTTAGGTACAAGCTTTACAATTCTAGGATCACATCAAGGTGTAGTTATAAATTATAAAATTTTGTATAATATTCTTATCATCCTACCTTAATTTGTATGTCATGATTTTTCTCTCATATCCATGAGTAAATATTTTCAATATTCTATGGAAAAGGGAATTATGACATATTTCATGAAATTTTACGATGATTTTTTAAACTAGTATAATACATCACCTTTCACCAAATAAATAAATTCTAACTCCTATAATTTTTGTTCCCTATATTTTTATTTTTCGTGAAAGGTATTTGGAAGGCTTTGGTTTTAATTTATTGGAAACTTCTTTGGAGTTCCTAAAATGATAGGTCAACTTTAAATTTCTTATTGTAGTACCTAAAATGGAATAAAAATTACATGAATAAACTAACAAAAATGTGGGTTTCCTCCTAAAAATAACATTAATTAAAATCAAAATCAAGATATACATGATTATTTTTTACTTAAACCATATGTTGGGGATGCGTCCAATTTGAGATCATTCAAGATAGTACTTTAGGAAATATTAGTTAATCTTTAATGGGGGTTCTTCATTACTTGGAATCTACACAACTCCATGTGGCAAGAATTGTAGATCCATGAAGATTCTATACCATATTGATTGTATATTCCCTAGAATGAAACATAATAACTAGTTTTACAGAAAAATATAATCACTCAAGTGTATATCCTTCTTGAAAATGTGTTTCTTGGACAATTAATTTTTATTTACATATAAATGGTGGAATTTTTATTTGATTATCTCTTGATATATTTCAATTAAGATAACTATATAACATCCTTCTTCTTATATTTTTCATGATATACTTCATAACTTTTACAAATAATTATGAATCTTAGAGGTCCACACAAAAAAGTTAAAATTAATTCAAATACACCAAATGAAAATGATATATTCCCAATGGTGATTTTATGTTTTTTTTTCAAAAGACACCAATAGATTTTTTTAGAAAAATCCTTTTCCTATAGATTGACTATCTCTTCTATAATTTTATTAAGCTTTTAGTTTGAGAGACCTACTTATATACTTGTTTCAGGATCATTTAATGTTCTATTTTTTATGAAAATATATATGCATCTCAAGTACACCCCTTAATTAATTGTTATCAAAGTTTTTTCCTTTATAATTGATCAATATATTGGGAGCTCCAAACATAAACAAGACATTTTCTTGAGAAATTATCCTATAAGAATTTCTTTTTAACAAAGTTATCTTCTAATTTAACCCATTTCAATAGGTAATATATAAAAATAATTATTTATACGTAGAGAAATGATTTTGGAAAGGAAATTTTTAATATATAAATTGTGTTATATAAGAACGCAGTCTTTTTGTAAGTTCACAGGCTATTTTGGTACATTAATTAGGTGATTCCATGGTCATTTATTTAGGGGTTATATGGATGTATTTATAATTTGATTCACTTATATTAAAATAATTTAAAATAATAATTCATATAATACTGTGTGGTTTTGTGAATAACTGTGTAGTTGAAATGAAAAGGTGAGTTATAAAATAGGGAATATGACAATAAGATAAATTATATAAAGGTTGGGTATATCAATTATGAAGTAGTATAGGTGTTGGGATTAATTTTTTATTTCATACTTTCATTGAAAACTATTATCGATTCATCATTAGGATAACCAATCCTTCTCTTTGAATACACTATCTAGATCCCTAATATGCTTATAAGTATTCATAAGGTCTCATGTACTCGCTATATTATGAGAATTTAGTTTTTAATTTAGTGATTTTTTACATTATCCACATATAAGAATATCTGTGTTTAGAGAACCAATCCACTCCACTAGTGTAAAGGTTGAACTTCCACTTTTGTTTCATCAAACAAACCTAGGAATTCATAATGTAGATGATTATCCTTGTGAAGCATTGAAAAAATATAATAAGGTGAATAAATATTGATTCGTTTGAAAATTGATATTAATCTATAACAACACCTCACCCAAACCCCGTTATGGAAATTTTCACACATACTCATGTTCATGATGGTTTTTGGGTGAAACAAAAGTAGTGTGTTGGTGGTCACTTTTGGATTCTTATCAGTTTCAACAGAAAAATATCTAAATAAATTAAAAAACAAAAAAAACCAAGATCTCATAGAGATTATATTTCACATATAATTTATAATTAAATTATAATTATAATTATCTTGAATGTGAGAGTCATCTAGATCAATTTCCATTTCTGATGGTATTCGATTATCCTGGAAATAAAGAATCCAAGTTAGGATTTCTCTAAATGTATTCAAATGTGATCCACGATTATTTAGATGACATTTTTTGTCTCTTGAGTTCTAGAATAGAGGAACATAGTGCTTTACGCTATTTATTTTTTATTGAAAAAAGTTGTTCTCTTATTGTCTTTATGCACTTTAAAGTGAGTATGGGGATATTAATTTCTTAAGGATAGATATAATTATTGAGAGATTCTGTTTTTCTCAACAAGTATCATCTAATATTCAAAAAGGATATGATAAATATTTTTTACTTAGGGTTAAATGAAATGATAATTTCACAATATACCTATATTGATATATTAATCTTAAGTAATCACCATGTAAATTATTTTTGTTATTATTATTATTATTATTTCCTAGAAATTTATTTACCAAAATAAAATTTCTTAAATAAATTAACTAGTATTTAATTAAATGACATTAAATAAAATATATCATTTCTATCAATCCATTAACTTGACCCATTAATCATCCCATGATATTTACCATACCTTGTATCATAAAATATTTATTCAAATAAATATTATTTATTTGATAAATAAATAAATATTATATTCAATATTATCATGAATAGATATATATTTTATTATTCAAGTAACTAAAAAAATATTTATATTAATCTATTCACTAAACTGGTTAATAAGTAAATATTCATTTTATTACATTGTGAATGATAAACAAGAGATAAAATTCCATACACTTATTTTAAACTCAAGTATATCATGAATTAATTTATACAATTAAATTTTCTTGAATAATTATTATTCCAAAATCTATGAATAATACTTATTCATAATATTGAATTCAATATAATTTAATAAGATTCTATATACAAATTATATATAACCTACTGGGATTCTTTTTCAGTAAAATTATGTCAACTTACATAATGTCCATGATAAGCATCTAATAGCACATGAATTCACCCACAGATAAATAATTTATTGTCATAATGATAACAACATTCCTACAAATTATATTATGAAATATAATCTATTTATCTACTAATATCTCATAAAGGGGGATGCATTATTTTTTCATCACCCTATATGATTGACATATTTCATTTAATTTTTTAAATGAAATTATTGATGAACTAACATAGATAATGATTTAGCTAGATAGTTCCATTTCAATTATAGGTTCACATTTTTCTTCTTCCATTTACCCAAAAGAGATAAAACATTTCTTTCATATTCACTCAATGTCATATCACTTATGATGAACCCAATATATGTTTCCCTGCCTCAAGAAAATGTTATCCTAGTTCTCATCCATATATAAAGTAAAAAAATTTATGACACACGTTAAAAATTATCTTAATTATAAATATAAATACACGTGTTTTTCAATAATAATATCTTATTATATATAAAATATGTAAAATTTATATTGGTGCATTTATCCCCATAGCCTCCTTTTCTAGGAGATCACCAAGTGTGACCTTCATTAAATTAAGTGTAAATATCTTATGAACCACCATAACCCGATAATAAAACATCATTTGTTCCCCATTAGACAAATATTATCTAGACTACAAGACATAAAATTTAAGAATAACATCATAGAATATTTAGGTCTTAATTATTGTGTATAACTACAATAACATTTCAATATGAAAAATAATCTAAGGATATTATCACATTACTGTTACACATTATAATAATCATTATGTTATAACATATTTATTAATATTTTGTAATTTAAGGTAAAAATTATGTTGATTAGAAGGAAAAAAATCCAAAAAATCTCATTTACACTAGATCCAATTTCTTACTAAAACCTTTTTGGTCCCACTTGATAAAAAATATTATACTAAGGTATGTCTATAGAAATTGGGAATATACCATTCTTATATGAAAATTAGTCTTACTGTGATATCACATCTTCGTGAAAAACTCATAAGAAGTGATATCACTAGGTTTTTTTCGTTATCCATTTATTTTTTTATTGACTTATTGGATAGTATCTATTATAAAATATTTTCACAATATATAGTGGATATAGTATTATTTCATTATATTATTCTATGAATTGGAAAAAATAATTACATAAACTACTTAAGTTGTGTCAGAAGCCACAACCCACTTGGTTTATATATATATGGTAAAAATATATTCAAAAAGTTGGTCTTTATCATTTTATTCTCCTATTGAGGAAATTAAAAGAAGTTTATCTATTTGAAAAAATTTATATGTATCCACTTTATAACTTGAATTCCCATTTTTCCAATTTCAAAAAAACTCATCCCTTATACTTTATCAAGTAATTGTGATAATAAAAAATTCTACATTATGAAATTCTCATAGTTTTTTATATTTACCTTCTTTAAATATAATTATTAAATATTAAATCTCTATAAATATCATTGAATATGTGATTGAATCAAACACTTAGGCATATGTAATTATATTTGTTATAATAATATCCTCTTGTGTATTAACACATTATCTTAGAGATATTTTCACCATGCGACATAGGAAACAAATATCTCTTAAATTATTCTATATATTATTTTATACATATTGTTAATTTATATAAAATTGCTAGATTTAGCAATCCCATTGATGTTTCTTAGTATATCATTTTCCCTATAATTTAGGTTTCCATATTAAGTCATTCGTGGACAAATATTTGTAATTTTCATTTTAACTAACTATCAAACAAAAAAATTCAATATGTTATCCCTATATTTGTCTAGAAGACTATGGTACTCCCACAAAACTCTTGTAGAAATTGGCCTCAAATTCAATCATAATAAGACCAAATATCTTATGTATTTATCAAAATTAATATTAAATAATCACGATTCTTAGTTTAACGAATAAAATAATCTATTAAATTTTATCGCTTATTAGAATTATTTTATGTCAACAACCCTTTTGGTTGAATAATATAGAAATATTCCACAATTATTCCATTAAGAATGGTTTTTTGACAACCATTTTCCAAATTTTATGGTCATATAAGGTTTCTAAGTAATTTATAATTCTTATATGTTTTTACATAGTGATTGGAGAAATAAGGTTTTCTAAATTTCACTGCCAAGAAATTACTTGAAACCTTACAAAATAATCATTCCTTATATGTACCAAATTTAATATACTTTTTAATTTTCTTCTTGAATACCCACAAACAAAATTACATCATTTGGAGACACAAGAAAAATAAATAACTAGATTTCAGTACAAAGTATTTATTTTTCAATTCTAAGTATTTTTATAATCTTATAATTTTTCAATTTACGAATTCATTATAAAATAGACCTTAATTATTATCATATGATAATATGTCACATAATGTTGGAAATAATAAAAAAAATGTTTGGTTTTATATTTCCTACAGAGTATGTGTCTCGAGTAAAAATCCTCCCACCAATTCTAGTAGATTTTATTATTCATTTGCTAACTCTTGTGAATTTGGATTCTAAACTTCACTAATGTTATCATTTACCACAATATCACAATATTTATGAGAAACACTTTTATAAAAATATGGTTAATCACTTTAATGACACATTTCTATATTATTGATAGTTATATTCTATGTATCTTTTAGTATGATTAACTTATATTCACATTATGTTTACTTGATGAAAGATTATTTATAAAATAAACCATTAATTTTTTTTGCATCTTAATACATGAATATTATATGTGATGAATTTATTATATTTTATTACTTATATGATATCCAGTAGTTAATAAATTTGGAATATTGTTAAGTTTTTATCATCATAATTTTCAAGTCATGCCAGGAAAGGAGTAATAGAATACTTTTAACAATTTTATGACTCATAATAAATCCTTATTTTACAACAATAATCACTCTAATGTGTATAAAAATAATATTTTAATAATTTATTCACTTTAAATTTAAATGATCAATGAATTTTTAGTTAAGATATTTTCCAATTAAACAACCCAAAGTATCTTTATCTTTTACCAATCATAAATGTTACTTTAAATTAGCATAATTTTAATATATTAAAGTAATTTCATTGAATAGATAAATTTATATTTATCCAATCCTTCAAATAGTTCACAAACATCTTGTTTATGTTTTTCTAGAAGCTTTATTGAAATAAAATCAATAAGATCTAAAGGTTTATTTTTCATTAAACATTATAAGTAATCATGTCAAAGTTACTATGAGACTTATCTATAAATGGTCTAACACATCTTATAGATATATCATTCAAAATTATCTTTAGTTTTACTTGAAAATAAATTATCATGAAAAAACTAGGTATTATTTGATTCTTATATTCTATATTCCTTATTAATTTCTCATATTGAATGTATATGATTTAATTATGATTAAAATAATAATCAATTTTGATATTTTATAAAAATCTTGATTTGAAATGTGAAAAAATATCTCACCATGTATCAAACTAGACACTAGTATAAATATTTTTGTAATACTAAGTAAAAAAATAATAGTATTAAAATAATCAATCCACTTAGAAATTTTGAAGTTAATATGTTATTTATCTGATATATGAGTGAAGTTCCATTAATGACTTGAATATTTATCTTACTTATGTTAATTCTTATAATATTCATTGTTTTTTCTTTTTGGATAATAAAAGTATGTGAATAAAATTTAGTATTTAATACAAAATATGTAAATTTGAAACATTTCAGGCAATATTAAATATCTATCAAGTTGAATATTTTTCTTACTTTCTATTCAATTCATTAAATGTTTCCTCCCAAGATATTTTTTCCACATGTTAAGTAGATACACTCATGTTCATTTCTCTCCCCTTGAATATTTTTCTTCTTTTATGGATATTAAGTCACTGTTGACTCAAAAAAAATTATTATTCTTTTAACAATATCCCTCACTTAATTCACTATAAAATTTGATGGACTATGTTCCCACCAATCCTTGTCAACTTCGAAAAGAATAATAAAAATATTTTTGAGTGGATTCTCCATTTTTTTTATTCTATAGTTCCTTATAAATATAGATAATCTTATTGTATGGGATTTTAATATAATATTAAAATATAATTTCTTATCTATAGTGTATCATAACATCACATAATAATTCATATACATCAACATCTTGAAAAGTGATCACTGTATATATATCTATATTCTAGTAAACTCTTGTATAGTTTAGTAAATCTAACATTTATCTATACCTTCCCTTTCTCCATTTCATGTTCTTGGAGATGATATATAATGGTGTATAAATCCATGACCTTATGTTTGATCATTATATCAAAATATATAACAAAATACATGAAGTGGTGAACATCTAAATCATCTTCAATGTGTATTTTGTAGGCATTCTACTCACCCTCACTCACTCTCTTAGATGGATAATCAGGAAAAGCGGATTCCATTATATAAAAATATCTTCCTATATAAGTGCAATGTAAAATAATTGATACTAATCTTGATTTATATTGATTAGGATATTTTCAATGTCCAATACTGATTTTAGTGTTTTCAGGATTAAAATTTCAATTTTCTAAAACAAAGAATACAAATTTTTATTACTTTATCTGGATTACTAATTATGATATAATTAATTAATTACTCTTAAACTATTTTATCGCTTTCTAGAAACCATCACCGTTGGATTTATATAAACAATCACTTGTGTATTCTATTGTAAAGGATCTATATTCACCTTAAAATAACCAAAAAGGATTATCTTAAAACTATACAAAGTTATTTAGGTAGTAATATCATTCCAACTACATTAACGTAAAACTATGTGATATTATAAGTGATCACCCCAATCATAAAATTCAAAAATAGGTTTTCTTCATTTCTTTCCTCCAAGAAACACCATGCCTTGTGTGGGAAATGAATATTGATGATAACTTGGGCATATTAAACCAATAATATAATTTGAACTCCTCATCAATTTAAGGAAATCCGAGGAGGTCCATACATGTACTTTAAACTATGGTAACATTCTAACTCAAGTGATGGGAGGCACATTCTGACTTAATATTTTGATTAAGGAACTTTTTTTATTATATTATTAATTGAAAATTATTTAATCTTAACATTACTATTATTATTATATATAATGTGTATAATTAATTAATATTTCTGTATAAAATAGTTTACACAATTTAATTTAATTATTCTTTATCATAGAATTCTTGTTATTTTATTTAATTTATGTTATTTCATTTAATCATCTAAATAAACCATGTGTCACATAAATAAATAAATAACCATTCATAGAAAAAATATATATATATATGATTTTATCATCAGAATTTATCTAATGATTGGTCCGTAGACAGGAGATTAAAAAACCTTAACCCTAGTGTAAAAACTCCTTGATCCCATGCTTATCTCGAGTTAAAAAATTTATCCATTCTATTATGTATCTTCAAGGTAGGATTCTCTAAAACACAGGTCCGAAACCATATCCTCCTACTATGAGCTACATCATTTATAAATGTTTAGTCACATCATTGTTTAGGGGTACCTGAGTTTTAGGTATATATAAAATAAAACTTTAACAAGTAGTCCCATACACAACAAAGGATATTTTTTTAATTCATAGAAAATCATATTTAATTTAATTACAAATTATCACATAAAAAGTAATAAATAATTAAATTTAAAATGTAAATCCATCAAATAAATTGGCTAGTCAAGCTCATGACCAATCACAAGGTAAAAAGAATGTGTATTTAGAATTTCTAGTATTCGTTTCAATCTTTTCTTATAAACATAAATTTTCCATAATTATTGAATCAAACAATTAATTAATTAATTAATTAATTATCTTAATATTATGTCCTAAAATTCCTTGATATATAATTATATTCTCATTATATAATATTTTAATTTATCTAAATAAATTTAATTTAAATAATTAAGTACATGGAATATACATAGAAGGGAACACATTCTGTATCTTTTACATCAAATTAAATCCATTTCTGAAAATTAACACATACATGAATTGTACTTTAACTCACCATGTCGTGTGAAACATGTTGTGTATGGCTGTTATTGTGTGCAATTAATTTCCCTGTCATTATTATCTGTATTCCATGTCTTAATATACATGGTGTGTAGTTATGTGGGACAATTTTCATACTCTCTGTATAATGTATAACCCCAAAACCTAAAATAATATAATCAGCATTTATATCTGGTAATGTTTGTGTAGTACATAGTGTTTTCAATGATTATTACATATTGTGTAGAAAAATATTTTATGTGTCAAGTAATTTTAAGCATGTAGTGTAACACTATAGATTTAATTACAGTATGTTTTTCTTTCTAGAGAAATAGTAACCCAATACACATAACTTTATTTTAGAATATTATTAAAAAATTATAATTATTAAAAAAATTATTTTATGAAATAAATATCACTTTAGAAATCATCATGTGAACACTATATTAGTATGAGTTTTTAGGATTTTTCTGAACTAATTTATTTTTAACTAAATAGTGAAAATACATGTTTTTAAGTAAACATTATTTTCTGTTCAAGTGTCTAAAAAGAATCATGTTGTTTTGGATAAGTTTAAAAAATTAATTAGTTCACTTAAATTATTCATAATTGAGTTAATTTCATTATTATAAATGTTATTTTTTAATTTGGTTTAAAATTGTTTTATACTCAAAAATATTTTTTTTATAAAAAAACCTTTTTCATCATATTTTACATGTTTATTTTTAAATAATGTTATACAAATTATATAAATTGAATTTATAAAATATAACTAGTATTTTGAATAAACACGTGATGATTTTTTAATGATCCCACATTCATTTTTGGTCATTATTAATAATAACATTGGTAAAACAATTTTGTTACCAAGGTAAGAGTTAAAATGGGTAAAATGGTTTAGAACTAAAATGATAAAAATTGAAATGTCCCAAAATTTTATATATACTAATTTATTCTAATAATTCAACCATATATCCTATCACATATTTATATGAGTAATGTTTTATCCATTTTTCTTGAGAAAGTCATTATTAAATTTTAATCTTTTGAAAAATTCCAAGTGTGGTGTCTCCATCACTTATAATATAAACCCCCCATAATCTATTTCGCACACATAAAAATCATTTAATATTGACGAATAAATACCCAAAACCCTTCATAAAATCTCTATACATGTTTGATAGGCCTGTTTTTAATAAAAACCCAACCCTAGAAGTCTTAAAGTGTAAGAAAAAGGAGGTTGTCTAAAGAAGAGGCATAACTATTAACTGAGTATTTTCATTTTAATTATTCTTATATCTCATTAAATTATATGATAACCATAATGATAATATTAAATAAGTATATAAAATATAATTAGATTTTATTATTTCAACGGATCAATCATTATTCATTTCATTCTCCATCAAACGGGAAATGAAATTATCATTCATTTGTATGTGTGGACTACCGCCTTGCGAAGTGATCTTTTTCATTTTTCATCCCAAACATTCATGTTTGGTTATTATGGTAGATATAATTTTTATATAATATATGTATGTAATAATTATGATTCTGAAAATATAATATATAATTTAATTTCCTACCCTTCCTACCATTAAAAAATTGTAATGTCGCTCATGCCCACGTGTGGACTGCAACATCTAAGAAGTGATATCATACATTTTTCATGTACTCCTTCCATTAATGGTTATAAATATGTATACAATGAATATATATACTATTTATCTCACGATTAAATTTTTTGATATGATTTAAAAAAGATCATGACATAAGGACCAAAACTATCAAACCAAAACATACATTACCAAATGAAATATTTAACACTCAGAAGTGACAATTTACTAAGGAATTATTAGTAAACAATGGTTGAAATGTTATAGTTTTATATTATATGATATAACAAGTATATATATATGTGTGTGTGTGTTTCTAGTATATATTTAAAATGAATATAAATTTATTATACTGAAGGTTTAAAGAACTTACAAAGTAAGATGGGCGTAAGGTGATGTCTTATTTTATAATCTCACCATTATTCAGAATTATTGATGTTTA
Organism: Viscum album; assembly: GCA_963277665.1. Lineage (NCBI taxonomy): Eukaryota > Viridiplantae > Streptophyta > Magnoliopsida > Santalales > Viscaceae > Viscum > Viscum album. The sequence continues at coordinate 318,108,549 of OY728163.1, forward strand.
AGTCTCCTTTTAGGGAATTATATAAACTTTTTATCTTAAACCCAATAGTTTTTTATTATATTATTATTTATATAAATTGAATCTTTTTTTCATTTTCCCCTCTTTACATACTCAAAACCCCAAAATAATGTTTTTAAGGAAAACAGACTTTGTTTTTCTATTCCATCAAGAATATTTTTATTATATGTATATATTTTATTTTAAAAAAATTCAATAATGTAATAAATTTTATAGAATAATTTGTTAAAATAATTTTTACCCATGTTTGAATTTATATAAGATGGTTTAAAAGGAATCTTCTTTTCTTTTTCAGAATAAGGTACTTTTTACCAAAAGGTGTGAACAAAATATTTGTTTTAACACACATCACATGAACATATTTTACCACCTGCAAGAATACACATTTATTTGAATATTATTATACATATTTCAATGGTTTTTTTCCTATGAAGTTGTTTTTCAGAGTATTTTGGGAAATTTTATAACTTAAATAAGTTATTTTAAAATGAAATGGGTATTTTCTTCAAGAAATGTTCTCATGATCTTTTAAAATTAGTTTCATATATTACAACTTACATTGATGAAAAATATGTTTTAATTAGGTTATAATCTAATTTTACTATCCAACATATTTCCCTAGATGGTTTATGATAATTTTTAATATAGAATGTATTGAAATTACATATGATAGTTCTTTTAGTATGAATAGTTATTGATTATTAAGGAATATTAATTATGTTTTATTATTTATTAATGTGATGTATGCTTAAGAATTATTATTTTATGGGTGGGGAATAGAATTATGTATCCCATAAATGAACTAGAAGTTATCAGGATATAAAACAAGTTGGGTATTTAGAATATTCATTACTTATTTATGAATGAGGACTTGGCATGAGGCCTTGATGGTTAGTTTAAGATGTTTGAAATTATGAATTCTATATTTATAAAATTGGTTATTGATGTCAATGTGATTAAAAAATAGTTATTATATCTGTGGATAAGTTTCTAAATCATGCGATTATATATATCAAATTATTTTATCATCATTTATTTTAATAATATCATTAATTCTGTATATAATATATGATAACTTCCACTAGATTCATTCCATTAGTGAGTATTTGAACCCACACTTTTATTTTGTTTCCTTTAACTTGAATACCAATAAGTGTAGTATGATTTATATACACAAGTATTATAGATAGAATAGTAATATTCTCAAGTAAAGTACTATGTTTGATTCAATGTTTTCCAATATAATTCAAGATTAAAGAATATATGTAGTTTTCAAAGAATACTAAATGATTCAATCCTTTAGGATTCATAATAAAATAACCATTCAATCTGGGCTACCATGTTCGGGGTTATTATAGTTTACATTAGAGGATTCTTAGTATAAACCATGAGAACTTGATTTAGGAAATAATATATGAGAGAAAATAACCAGATGACACACAGTAGTGATAAGTCTGTGTATATAATAACATCATAATGTTTTGTTAAAGTATATATTGTGTATTTGTTTTCAAATAAATACATCCCTATAAGGATATTGGCATGTGGATGGGGCTGTGACACAGATGCACTCTGGGGTAACAACTCTAAAAGGGGATAATTGGGTATAAAATTGATTGTCAGTAGTGTATGATGAGTGTGCCTAAGACCAAACACCTAGTTATGAAATCAAGGGGATAAGATTTAGATGATTTGCATTCTTTTTACAACCCATTATGAAATATTTTAAATTATTTATGATTTGACAATATTCCCAATGATACCAAGCTTATAATTATGATTTTAAATGTTTTTGTTTTCTATTTGTGTTAATTGTTTAACCAGTTTTGGTATTATACAGAAATATTTATTATTTTATGACATGATCCAGTGTATGTCATTATTTAGAAATAGAACTTAGCAGATGGAATGAGAACTGTATCAATACCCACAACTAATGTAATAATTTTCTCTAAGTAGAAGTCAATAAATTCGATGATACTGGTAATAGATCTAAATAAATTAAAACAATATTGGGGTAGTTTACATAGGGTATAAAAAATAAACATACCTCTATGGAGAATCTTTCTAATCCACAACATGGTGTAACAATGTAAGACCATTTCATTTGATAATATCCTTAATCACTTAATGTAACCAAAAATCAATTTGTAGTTAATCTATGGATAAGTTCCATAAAAAATATATTTCTTCCTTAGGGAAGTATTGAAAGGGAGATGGTTTTCATTGAACTTTATCATCTCATGAGGGATGTAGATTAATGGTGGTAATTGATTAAAAAGACTAAGGATGTTGAAGAAATATTGATCTTAGAGTGGATGGATTTTAACATAATTTTATTTTACGAATATTTTCCTTGTGAACAATGAGAGAATATAGAGAGACCATTACTGAGTTGAGGGAAAAAGGATTAGGAAAATGTTGCAAGGTATGAATCCATATTCACAAAGTTAACAAGGCATGAAGTTGGTTTTATACATAATCGAAATATTAATATTGATCGTTTCATTGAAAGGCTAATGAAAATCCTTTGAATTGGTTTAGTCTGCTAAACATTATCATCATATAAGGATTTACTATATTGTGATATCAAGATAGAGAAATAATTCCACAATAATTTTAATTTTTAGGGAAATAAATTGTACAAATGGACAACTGAGCACCTCATGAAACAAAAAATGGATAAGGTGAAGAAGATAAGGTGGGGATTTAAGACACATGATAATTTTTTAATGAAACACCCTAGTATATTGTTGAAATGAATATAAGGTTTCTACTTGTATAGAGATAAATTATATCATACTCATGAATGTAAGGGTAAGGGGGTTCCATAAAAGTAAAATTATTTTACTATAATGGTATGGGGTACTATGCTAACTAATTCACCAAACATTATGGGATATTACCACAGAAGATTCCAAGGAGATAATAATGTAATTTGATCATATCTTTCAATTTAGATAATTGTTTATTTGATTCTAGATCCTATCACCGATTTATATCATCCATGTTTTCCAAGGAAATTAAATATTTTTCTATAACACTTAGAAGAGAGTTATAAAGAACGACACATATAGGAAATATTATTTTAATAATGATATATCATTCAACCATCATTATGATTAATAAATAAAACCTATTAAAAAAATTATTATTATACCTCTGGTAGATTTTGATATAGTCATTGGAATGTATTGTATTTAAAAGTATAATGAATTTTTTTCCTAATAGTGGGACATCATGATTTTTTTTTGAATTTATGCAGTTACTTTTCTTTAGAGAAAAAACTCCATCATCTGAATCATGACTAGATCCCCACCTAGTAGCTATCATTAATAATATTCTATGATAAGAATAATAGACACAATATATGGATGGTAAAATAAACCCAAGAATAGAATATGTTCTTGTAGTGAAAGAATACATTGATGTGTTTTCTAAATAACTACCTAGATTTACAACTAAACATTAAGTTGCATTATCTATTATACTCATCCCTGCTGTGAAACATATATATAAGAATACTTATAGAATATCCACCCTAGATCTTGTGGATATAGAGAAACAATTACATGAGTTCTATGATAATGGATTCATATACTGAAGTATTTTTCCTTTGGGATCTCATTTTCATTTTGTGAAAAAGAAGGTTGAGAGTATGAGATTGTGAAATTTTTTATAAGGAAATCAATGTTATTACCATAAAGAACAAGTACCCTCTACCTCATATTTATTACATTATAGATCAAATTTTATTAGTTTATTATTTTTCAAAGATTTGTCTTTATTCTAGATATCATCAATTATGAGTCTGGTAGGAAGACATTTGAAATAAAAAAATTTGTATAACTGATAAACCTTATAAATTTATATAAATTCCATTTGTATTAACTAATGCACCATCTATTTATTTAGATATGATAAAAATAGTTTGGGTGGAGTATCTTGATAATTTCATTATTGTATTTATTAACGATATCATGGTATAATCCAAAAGATATCCAAAGAATAATATTTATTTACAAATAACTCTCGAGAATCTTTGAGAGAAGGAGTTATATAGGAAATTTAATAAGTGTAACTTTTGGGCAATAAGAAGTCCCTTTCTTGGACATATTGTCATTATGGAAGAAATATTAGTTGATCATTCAATTATATGGGTATTTAAAGATTGTAATATGTTGGAAATAATTACTAAGATATATATCTTCCTTGGATTAACAGGTTATAGTATGTGATTTCTTCAAAAAAAATCAGAAAATTAAACCAATTAACTAAGTTGACATGTAAAATGAATAAGTTTTTATTGATAAAAAAAGTAAAGAATGTTTTGAATAATTATTGAGGCGGCAGGTTAATACACCAATGTTGAAAGTCGCATCATGAGGGTATGTATTTTTGATATATAGTGACACATCAAAGAAATGATTTCTATATATACTTATATAGAATGATATCATTATTTTCCACACATAAATTCAGTTTAATATCCCAGAATAGTATTACAAAATTCATGATCTTGAGTAGGAAGCTATAATTTTTTCATGAAATATATAAAGGAATTATCTCTATGGTGAAACATTTGAGATATATACAGATCACACTACTTTGAAATAAATATTTTATTAGAAGTTTCTCATCACAATTCAGTGGAGATGGCTTGATCTACATAAGTATTATTATTTCTTAATAAACTATAACCCTGGGAAAGATAACAAGGTATCTAAAGTGTTGATTATAAAATATCATAGACTTTTGAATAATATTAGGATTGAAAGGAATTATTTAATTTGGAAATTATTAATGTGAGACTTTGGAATTATTTTTGATGGAGAAACATCACTCTATTTCTAAATTATTGACCAACCATGCTTGTTGGAAAAGATAAAAAGTTCTTACTTCAATGATAAGAGTTTATGAAAGAAAATTAAAACTGTCAATGATGGGGAATTAGATGATTCTTTTATGAGTATTGTGTGATATGCTTTGTAATGTGGTTATGTGTTCCATCCATACCTGATATAAAGTGAGAATTATTAGATGAAGCATATAACTCGAATTTCTAAATACACCCTAGAAGCACCAAAATGATTTAGGATTTAAAGGATCATTTTTAGTGGGATAATATGAAATGGTTAATTTAGAATACATATAATGATTTTTTTTCAAAATGTAAAGGTTTATATAAAACATCCTAAAGGATTCATTCAAACTATGCTTATTTCTATGTGGAAATGGGATGATATTACTATGGAAATTTTCATTATATTTCCAAATATTCTAAGAAATAATGATTCCATATTGGTTATTGTCAATATCCTTACTATGTATTCATATTTTATCATTATAAAAGAAAATATACATATTGAGAAACATTCAAGGCTCAATATTAATAAATATTTGAGACTTCATGGTACACTTTTTTAAATTGAATTTGATAATCAACTAGGGTTTTTAATGAAATAATGGAAGAGTATTCAGAAGGATCTTGAAATTGAACTACATTTGAGCACTACATTTTATCATAATTGATAAGTAGTATAAAAGGGATAATTATACATTATAAGATTTGTTTAGTATGTGCTTGATTTACATACAAGGTATGTGGGATTGGTATTTAGCTTATATGGAATTTTCATATATCAATAGCTTTCATTCATGAATTCAAATGGAACCATATATAGAATTTTATTGAAATAGGTGTTGTACTCCAACTTATTGGGATGAAGTTGGTGAATTTGAGCTTATAAGTCCTGATATTATTGAGGAGACAACAATTAGTGTAAATAATTTTCGGAATCACATTAAGGGAACCCAAAGTAAATAAAATGGATATGAAAATGGCCAAAGGAGGGTTTTGTAATTTCAAGTGGGAGAGCATGTTTTATTGATAGTAATTCTAGGGAATGAAATTATAAGATTCGATAAGAAAGATTAATTATATATTAGGTACATCAAGTCATTTTAAATTTTTGAAAGGATTAGAGTAGTTGATCACCATTAGGAAATTTCACCATTCCTCTCTATAGTTCATGATGCATTCCATATATCCATATTAAGGATGTTCATGCTAGATTTAATGAATGTTCTCACTATATAAGAAATATAATTGGAACCATATTTATCTTACTGTGAAGATATTATCCATATTCTGGACAATAGAGAACAAGCATTGAGGAATCAGATGACTTGGATGATAACGGTACATCTGAGAAATCATAATATAGAAGAGGTGAAATGGGAACCTGAATATGTTATGATTAATAACAACTCGATTCCTTTCATGAGGTTACATTCTAGAACATTATAGGTTTAAATTTTTTATGGAGGGAAGAATATAACACTTGAGCTTCAAATATAGAAATCATTTCTTTCTAGAGAAATAATATCAAAATTCACTTTGATTTAATCAAGAATATGATTAAAAAATATTTTTAAATTTTTATAAATTATAACTTAAAAAATCAATATAATTTTTGAAAAAATCTTTTCAACAAGTTCTTAGGTTATTTTTATAGTTTTTTCTATAAATTTTTTTTAATTGAATAGTGAAATATATCTTTTTTGAGAAAACTGTCTTTTCTATTCAATTATTAATAATGTTTTATTTTTTTGGATTGGTTTTAAAAATAAATTAATTCCTTTTTATTTTAAATAATTGAATTAATTTTAGTAGGATAAATTTTATACTTTAATATGGTATAAAAAATTTTATACTTAAAAATAATTTTTTAGAAAATCATTTTCTTAATGTTTTATTGGTTTATTTGTAAATTAATTTTTTATACTTATATTAATTTAATATTATAAAATATACTATATATTTGGAATCAAAATTTCAAAATTAATTAATTTTTCCACTTTCATTTTTTGTCATGATGAATAGTCATTATGGTAACAAATTTAGTTTCCACTATAAGAGTTAAAATTGGTTAAAATGGTTAAGGCTAAAATTATAGGGGTTAAAATGACCTAAAAACTTTTATAAATACTATTTTATAGTATTATTTTAATATTATATAATATTCTCTTTGAATATTTATTATTTTGGGGCCATTGTTTTTGAGTAAGACATTAATATATTTTAATCTTTTGAAAATTTCAACTGTGTGCTCTCCCTAACTTATCATAGGTTAAAACCTTTTATATATTATCCAAAAATAAACAGACTTATATCAAATCCAATAACTACCAAAATAACTTTAGATATTCCTTCCCCATTTTATAGAGGTCCTTTTTTGATCAAAATTCTGATCATATATGGATTAATGTGTAACAAAAAAATGTCTAAAGAAGAGGTATAGCTCTTTACCAGGTCTTTTCATTTTATTTATTCTTATACATATTTAAATTATTTGAAAAATGTGATGATATTATAACATAAATATCACTTAGATACTAATATATTCTTATGTCAATATCTCAACATTTATCCATCTCGATCTAATTCAAAGTGGAAATGAAAGTATCATTCGTGCGTATGTGGGGACTACTACCTCGCGAAGTGATGTATTTTTTTATTCATCACTAATATTAATTGATGGTTTTTATGATGAATATAATTTTTATATATGATATTTATAACATAATTTTGATTCAGGAAATATAATATATCATTTAATTTCTTACCCTTCAACCCATTAAAAATCGATTACATCGCAAGTGCAGACATGTGGACTAACGCCTTCACAAAGCGATGCAATTAATTTCTAAATTATTATTTTAAATAATTATTATAATATTTATATAATGAATATATATATTTTTTTATTATTTATAAAAAAAATATGATTTAACCATGAAAATTAGGCAAGGAAAGAAATTTCTAAACCAAAACATACATGAAAAAACCAAATAGTTGACACTCTAAAACAATGATTTTAATATGGAACTATTAATTAACGGTTTTTGTAATTATATAATTTGATCCTATTTTATATTAAATGTATGAATATGGTTCATTTAAACAATTATAATAAATCTAAATATATTATAATGGAGGTTTAAAGTAATTATGAAGCAATTAGTACTCGAGGTAAGGGTTTATTTCACAATATCATCTTTATTCTTGATTGTTTATATTTAGATTACATTGGAGAAATTATATGATATTTATATATTATAACCATATATTTTATTTTTATTTAGTTATTTTCTTATGATAAATGATTTTATTTCATTTTCCTCTCTATAAGTACTTAATAGTTCAAAATAATATCTTTAAGGAAAACCAACATTGTTTTTTATTCGATTAGAAATACTTTTCTTCCTTGTACATATTTTCTTTTAAATGTTTTCAAGAATATTTTTTAATATTATAAAATTATTGATTAAATTCATTTTTACCCATCGTTTAATTGCTATTAGAAATTTTGAAATGAATCATCTTGTCTTTTCCTAATGGGGCACTTTTTACTGAAGGTGTGAACGTAATCTTTGTTCTAACATGCACTACACGAATGACTTTTCCGGCCAACATGACTACTATTTTATTTGAAATTTCCTTTAAAAAATCCCATGTTTCTTTATAATGAAAATGTTTTTCTTAATATATATGAAATTTTTATATTTTCAATAAGTTATTTCAAATTAAAGTGATATTTTCCTCAAGAAATCTTCCAGTGATATTTTAAAAGTATTTTTATCTATATAAAATTTATTTGATAGGTTTTATGATTTAATGAGGTTATAATATAATGATATCATCCACTATATTTCATTGGAATTTTTATAATCATTTTTATTGGGGAATGTATTTAAATTCCCTAAGATAGTTTTTAGGTTTTAATAGTTTTTTATTATTAAGGAATTTTGATTGAGTTGTATTGTTTATTAATGTGATGTATCAATTATACTTCTTAAGTGATGGGTGGGTCCTAGAATTAAATATATCCTAGATTAATTTTTATATTTCACGAGACAAAAATGTTTGGTATTTGGCATATCCCGTACCTATTTATGTATGATATCTTGGTAGGAAGCCTCGATGGTAAGTTTCAGATGTCAAACATTATAAATTGCATCATTTTGAAATAAGTTATTTTTGTTCATGTGATTATTCAAATTATTATGATATCCATGGATAAGTTTTAAACTAATGATATTATTTATATGGAATAATTTGATCATCATTTATTACTGTAAAAGTATTCATGATTTATTTATTCTATGCCATCTTATTTTATATATATTACCTTATTAAGCATAAGATCTCACCTTTTTTTAATTTCCCCCTAATTTTGGGAAGTGTATTGTGATTGATTTATAAGGTTATACAAGAGGGACTAATAATTTTGTCTAATAAAATTTTATGTTGTATTTTATGTTTTTAAATATATTGTGAGATTCAAACCTCTATATAGTTTTCTAAGAATACTAAACTGTTTCATCCCTTGGGATGTGATCATTATATTTTGTGAAAATTAATTAAAATAACCATCAAATATAGGCTAATTGGGTTGATGTATTTTCATTTAGTCCCACATAACATGTAGAAAATCACTTAGTGTGCACCAAATGTTGATAAATCATCACATATAGTGTGTAAAACTATTAATATTTCATATAGTCATGTATTTATTTTAATGACATATCGTGATGATACAAATGATGTTCCAAAAATATCAATATGTACCTTTTGTGCATTGACATGTGTTATACTATGTTTACAAGCTAGCTACATGCTGTGTAGTCCAAATTTACACATATCACATAGATGTAAATCAATATGTGTTGTTTAATGATGACACATATTTGAACACATGGATTTCCATTATAAATGAAAGGTCAAAACCATGTGAGGACACATGGTGTTTACACCAACTATTGGTTGTATAATGATAATGCTTACCAAGTCACAGGATGAGCCAATAATTATGTAGCTCACACCTTGTGTGATTTTCCCATGGGTACTTGGTGTGTAAATTATTATTACTTGTTGTGTATCCATGAAAAAACCTAGTGACCTTGGAACCTTCAAATTAGATATTCGAATGGTCTTTATTCATTTTAGACCAATTATTATCCATAAAAACTTGGATGATCATGTTATATTAACTGTTAGACAATAAAAAAACTCAAAATGAAAAATAATAATAAATGTAGAGAATTAATATAATAAATTATAATTAATTAGAAATTATAATACGACCTCTATGATACTACTTGAAGGGTTCATGGCATAGGAGGAGTGGTTGGAGGGTACCCAACTTTTATTTTTTTCAGCATTATTGAGTAATATTAGATAAAAATAATGAAGGAAATTCCAAAATCTCAAATATAGGGTTATTGAAATTTAATTTATAATTAATTTTAAAACAATTAACTCAAATTAGATAATACGCTCAATAAATTTTCATCTATTCTCTTTTTTCATTATCACTGTGATGGAGAATCCAAGAAAGGATTTTTATAGGTGTATCTGTACATGTTCCATGAGTCTCTAAACAGCATTATTTGAATTCAGAGTGTTATATTATTGGAACCTAGTTCTTTATATTTATGACCATTAATTATATTAAGGAGTTGTCTTAATTTATATATATACGTGAGAGGTTGGATGAGTGTATTATTCTCTCTAATCTCGAGAGAATTCATTGTGCACACTAAGTTTCACGTACTCCCTAAAAATGATATAATGGGGGTTTTAAACATTGGAATAAAAGTATAGATAATTTTACAATGACCCATATTAAATATATTAGTAATGACTTTGACCCCAGTATCCTAGAGACAGTTCCTTAGTTTAATACATTGAAATAGACATAAGGAATCAAATCCCAAAGAAAGAAATAATTTATAATTATTTGAAAACTAGATTACATACATGATACCCATTTTACATTGGGAAAAGAAAATAAATCATAATAAAATTAAATGATCAGTATCCTCAAATCTCATTCCCAGAATTCATCATCATATCTTGTGTAAAGGAAATAAAATAAGGATGATCTCAAACACTCATTAAGGGTTAAGTTCAGTAGAATCTATCATGAATAAATAATCATAATAAACATGTAAAGGTAAATAACTAAATAAAAATTCGATTTATATAACTAGATTTTAAGGGTGAGATAAGGAAAAATCAATATAAAAAGGTAAATAACATAAACGCACTCCATTTAATCGATAAAATGATAATGAAATACATACATAAATAATGTGATAGAAAACATTACAAGGATAATAATAATAACTAAATTATAAAGGAAGGAAATGCATAATTATTGGACATCATGTTTCTTAGGTACATGATTTCTTTACCATCAAGACCTTTCACAAGAAAGTTTAAAACATACTAGGTAAAACCAAATCTGATTTGGCCAACTGATTCATCTAACGAGACAACTGATGCATCGAGTGGATTTCTATAAATGGTTCCCAAATCATGTCATACTTATCTAAAGCATTAATATTATATCAAATAATATATTAAATTCATAAAACATGTTCCTTATTGGTAGGCCCACTATGTCAAATACATTGAAAGGGGGTGAATCAGGGTATGAAAGATTAAAATAACTTCCCATTGTGATCTTGTTTTGTTGTCAAATGAACACTCTTCTCTCTATTTCCCATTTCATAGTGTGAAATGAAATTATAACTTGAACATGAAACATAAATTTTACATGGTTCACACTCACTAGACTGCATCCAAGAAGCATACAATTGTATTGTGACATGGTACCAAATACACTAAAAGTGAACTACTATTTATAAATTTTGGAGTGGACTCACTACACCTCCTAATTTATAACCAACCAAAATATGAAAGCTCACTACTATCTCAATTGATGTGTGCTCACTTGTTATTTAGAAGATCCACTCACACTTTATAGACCTCTAGGTCCTTTAATTATCTCTAATGAATGCATACTTCACCATATGTAGATGCTCTATTTATGTCCTACTTCATCCACTAATGAATACCCTTTTTCAACAAAACACTAGGAAATCCATTTTAAACACTTTAACCAATGCACACTACCTTCACAAAGATCCCTATTTAGTAAATCTCAAAAAAGCCTTTGTGAATCTCTTCTTTTTGAAAATATCAAACTAGCCTTCACGAAGCTCCTCCTTTCGCAAATCTAAAACTATCCTTCGAGAAGCACCTTCTTTCACAAAGCTCAAACAATCCTATGAAAGGAAACCATCCTTTGCAAAGCTCCCAAATTTCGGTCAGCATTTTATAGCCTTCATAAATTTGAACACATTAATAGTCATTAAATCATATGGTTGGATTTTACAGCCTTTGTAATGTTTCTCTCCAGAATCACCTTCCATAACAAACATCAAAAAACTGGATATTTAGAATTATATTTGAGTCTCGATCAATTTTCTGAAGGGGGTATAGGCCTATTTATATTCATTTCCACTGACTCCAGAACCTTTCAGGCAATGTCATCACCATTTCATAGATCTCCCACTTTTTCACCATGATTCTCTATTTTTTAATAAGATCCAAAGATATTTCCCATTTGCAATGCTTGTTGTAATCATGGATCCTTCCATCCAAAAATTTCACTGTCGCAATGCTCAACTCGCAATGCTCACCACCTTCATTATTTGCAATGCTCATCACCTTCATCTGGCTTTTTCAAAAAAAAACTATCACACTCAAAAACACAAAGAGTACATTTTAATGGATTTTTTTCCAACAATACCCCCTTTTGGTTTTTGACAACTCTCTAAAACAAGATACCCCATTAATGCTTCTTTCTTCATCTTTCAGCATTTTCTTCTTGTAGGGCGTCTGGTCGGGGCAGCAACCATCGGTTAGGGGAGTAGTCACGTTGGACATCACTGACATGTCTGGATGATAGAACACTAGGCCGTCTGGGTTTATTTCCCTTATTATAGGGCTTCTCGAGGGCACGGAATCCCAAGGAATCCCACATCAAATGCGGGGAATTATATTCCATAGTCATGTCTCTGTGCTTTTCCCCAGCTTCTCATGTTTAACATAGGGTATGTCGTGAGTTCAACATCTAGCAGAGATGGATCAGATTGATCAGAACAATAACTTGAGTAGATAAAATGGGCATGAACCCTAGAGGACACACTAATATCAGGTCTAATGAGTGGTTAGTTACCCAATTACTGCTAAATGGAATGGGAAATGGGGTGGCATGATCCCATCGGGATGTGGCAGCCCAGGTAAGAATCATGATGGATAATGGATGGTTAAGTGATGTGGATGGGGACTTAGATGGAGTCGAATAGAGGGTGAAATTGATGTTGGGATTGTGCCTCTAAGAGACCTCCTACATATCCTCATTGCGGGGAATCAAAGTCCACGTAGTTTGAAATAGGGTATAGGATCGAGGTTTGCGCAGAGGACAGTGACCCGATGATATACTGAGGCTTATGCATGGTTAGTAGCCTGATGTTGGTCAGACACCACTGGGACGGACCAGAGATATGGGTCCTAATAAAAGGGACTACAGTGGCTTACCGCTGAATGGGGTTCACAATGGCTTACTGTGGGATGGGGGTAGAACGACTTACCGCTGGATAGGGGACAATTTAGTGTCATGCGGGACAAAATGTGTGTACAGTTTAACGCCATGAAGGATGGGGGTGGACTGACATGATGTAGTCAGGACCAATGGTGGTTGGGATTGAACCTCAGGGAGGTCTCCTAGATACCTTTCCTGGGCAAGGATCAAAGTCCGTGTAGTTCAAGATGGTGGATGCAGTTTAACATCGTGAAGGCAAAAGGGGGGCATTCAGTTTAATGTCATGTAGGACGAAGGTGGTCTGACGTGAAGGGATTTGGAACAAATTTTTTGGGCTTGAACCTCAGGGAGGCTTCCTACGTACCTTAACTTTGAAAGGATCAAATTCCATGTAGTTCAGGAAGGGTTGGGAACCGATGTGAAGGGGGGTAGAAACCAATGGTTGTTGGGCATGAACCTCAGGGAGGATTTTTATGTACCTTGCCTTGGAAAAGATAAAATTATACATAGTTTGGGATGGTGTTTGGGGACTATACTCTAGGCTTCCTTGTAGGTGGGCTTGAACCTCAGGGAGGTTTCCTACGTACCTTACCTTGGTAAGTATCAAATTCCACGTAGTTTAGGCTGGTCTTTAGGGCTTTCACTCTAGGATACCCTATAGGTGGGATTGAACCTCAAAGAGGTTTCCCAAATACCTTGCCTTGGCAAGGATAAAAGTCCACATAGTTCAGGATGGTGTTTGGGGATTACATTGTAGGCAGCCCTATTGGTGGGCTTGAACATCAAGGAGGTCTCCTACGTACCTTTCCTTAGCAAGGATCAAAGTCCATGTAGTTCAAGATAGTGTTTGGGGATCACACTCTTGGCTGTCCAATATGTGGGATTGAACCTCAGGAAGGTATCCTATGTTCCTTTCCTTGGAAACGATCAAATTCCACATAGTTCAGGATGGTGTTTGGGGCTTACACTCTAGTCTACCCAGGTGCCGCTATGGAGCGGCAATGGTGAATGGGGCTTACGTAAGGAAGCTAACTGGGTGCCGCTATGGTGCGGAAATAGTGAATGGGTCTTAAACAAGAAATTTACTTGGGATCCACTATGGAGCATCAATGTTGAATGGGGATTACACAAGGAATCTGGCCGGGTGCCGCTATGGAGTGGAAATGGATAATGGAGCTTACGCATGGAAGTTGCTCGGGTGTCGTTATGGAGCGGCAATGGTGAATGGGGTTTATGATAAGAAGTTTCCCGGGTGCCACTATAGAGCGGCAATCATGAATGGGGATTACGCAATGAAGCAGCACAGGTGCCGCTATGGAGCAGAAATGGCGAATGGGGCATACGCATGGAAGCTGCCTGGGGAGATGGAGACTGGGACTTACTCCAGGGTGGAGGCCTGATGGTGATAAATCCCAAAGGGAGAGGGATTTGGCACCGAATAGAGGGATATGGTTCCCATCCCTCCTCTTTGGTATTTTGCGAGGAAGAATATTGGAGGAGTAGGGATGCTGGATCCCACAAGAAATTTTAGGGGATTACACCAAGGTGGTTTCCCTTTCCCCGCAGACAGACGCCACTCCGATAAAGAGGATCTCATTCAATGTGAGTAATGATCTCACTCCCATGGAGAACAGTGGGCATAGATAATTCCCAAGATGGGGAACCCTGTGTATGATGCATGAAGAGGGGTTATAGTTTAACATCATGTGCTGAGGATGACGGTGCTTGGCATTTTAACGTCCTGCATCTCAGACGAGGTGGGTTCACTCTGCACCCCTAGGACATACATAACTAATACCCACCCGCCCTTGAGGAAGGGAAGACATTAGCAATTCCATGTTGATGGGGTGTTATGGAGTGATCCATTGAGTGGTCCACGTTATCATGGCTATACGAAGAAGCAATAGTTGTTAGCATGCCTATGTGAAGAATCATGAGGTGAAGCAATGTAATAGGAAGTACCACCCAAGGGATCTTGAAATAATTTTGTGAAAACCTGTAGGGTCGCACAGGAAAAGGATTTTCGAAGAAAAGGGGTTCATAGGTAGAAGCCTCGTGAAGCTCTAGTGCTCCATGTAGTAGAGGGGCTTCAAGAAGGCGTATGCTTCACAAAGTGAAGTGGACTAGACTAGGCATAGGGAATAGGTGCATATGGATGGGGCTTTATGAAGTTGAAAGTCATTCTTGGAGTAGTGATTCACGAATAAAGGATGCCTTGTGAAGCGTAGCATTACGAAGCAATGTGCTTCGTGATGCATAGTGACCATGCCTTAGAAAGTGGGTCACATGTGCATGGAGGGTATCTTGTGAAACATTAGTGCTCCGTCAAGACCTGAGTCCCCTTGGGGATCCCCTTCCTTTGCGAAGGCCCATGGGATCTATGAAGGGCATCCCTCTTTGAAGAGGGGATTAATTCAAACCTAGGGAGAGGCACTTCGCGATGCTAAAGTACCTTGAGGAGATCATGGTTCACATAGCAGAATTTGCTTCGTGATTTGAAAGAGAAGAAGGTGAAAGGTCATAGGATCCGTCTTTTGGGATTGAGGGAAGCTCGGTATTTATAGGAATGGGGCAGCGCGAAGCAGAGCTTGCTGGGTGGGAAGACATGTGGAACTTCGTCGTAATCGCAGAGCCTCCTACCTCCTTACTCCATGATGGGTTCAAAAATTTCAAAGGGGCTCACGGAGCCTCCTACCTCCTTGCTCCATGGCGGGTTCGCGAACGTCAATTTGGCTCGTAGAACCTCCCACCTCCTTGCTCCGCGGTGGGTTCGTGAATTCCAAATGGGCTCGCGGAGCCTCCCAACTCCTTGCTCTACAACACCTTCATGGAGGGGAAACTTTGCACTAGTCATGGGTCTGCGAGGGCTCTTCAAAAAAGCTTCGTGAGGCATCCCTTAAGGCTTTCTATTTGTTCTTGTTCTTCCAAAATTTTGGCGCCAACAAATGTCCCCCTTTAAACTAGGATCCGAGGAGAAATAAAGTGTCAATGTTTGAGGGTAAATTTACAAAATTACTCATCCAATAGTGAAGCTGACTTGAGAAGGAGGATCGCGAAGTGGAGGGGCGACGTATGGGATGAGCGCACCATGAATCTCGCCTCGGTTGGACATGTTGTGAAGAACTGGGGGTCCTCACCTATAAATTGGGGAGGATGACCTCTCTTTTTTCATTTCTCATCTCTATGACTTTGGCTTTTAGCGCTCTTGATTGGAAAAGCTACGCGTACTCTGTGATTTCTCTCCGTGAATTGTTCCTTCTACTTCACGGTGCATAACGAGTTTTTTGACCTCACAGCGGTGTGTTATGCGTCTTGTTTCTGAAGGTCAGGGTAGGGCTCCATAAACATTCTTCGTGAACAACCTCCACGAACGAGCTCCATGAAAGAGATTTGTGAACTAAAACCAATGAACGCACAAAATCAAAAACTGAATGGTTCACCAAGAGGCTGCCAGGGGGTCCTTGCAGATGCTGCCTGGAGGGAGTAGATAACTGATAGCTCTGGTACAGGGGAGTTTGTGTGGAGCCATTCTGACCATAATTTGCTGATGGAGTTGATGTTAGAAATCCAAAAATAACTATCCACTGTGTATGAGGCTGCCTCTGTATGGATTGGGGATGAGGGATGACGTCTTCATCCCTAAATCAAGCAGGGATGAGCCCGCTTACTTGTTTAGGAGCACGTCGTTCCAGCACCAGTGGTTCAGGGAAGCTGACAGCCATGCCCAGTTGGACTTCACACCTGTCAATGCTGACTGACTATACAATCACATTAACAATTTTGATGGGAAGGAATTTCAGTTAGAGACATCTCCCATGTTGTATCATACTATCTTGAAGGCTGACCTAAGGAACCCGGGAAATGGGTTTTCCAATGAGTGGTATCTACGTCAGGGAGGAAACTTCAATGAAGACCGGGCCTGGGCCTACTGGGTAGGTTCCTCATACGAGGAATTCGAGGCAGGGCTGAGAATAGTGGGCCTATATGAGGCATCTTGGGCCTCCCAATTCTATATCTATCAGCCGAAGAAGCTGATGTAGGAGTTGTTGAGGAGATGGTCATCGAGGACCAATACCTTCCATTTTCACCATGGATAGGTTGGTATTAGTTTATGTGACAAAGCACGTTTATCATGGCGTCCAGGCCGGTGACAGGATGGTGGGTCAACCTCAAGATCCTGATGCTCTCCAAGCTATACAAGTTGTTAGGGCATATCAGCGAGGGGAAAAAGCCACAGAGAATATACGGGCCATTCCACCTCTTGAATGGGTGGATAGTTGTGTGTGTTAGGGAGATCTATGAATATTCAAACCCCATCTACCCTCCAGGTGGAATGGGTGGACTGTGAGCCACTATGTGAGCCATACACCCCGCACCAATTCTCTAGTAAATTTCGGTTCATGCAATGACTGACCCCACAGGTCTATTTAGGGGTGTACTACAAGGAGAACTCGTGCATGATGTGGAAGATGTGGATCATGTCCACATGGTAATATGGGAAGATGAGGAACAAGCTACCTCTGCCCACATCTATCTTTGGGTTGGTGAAGGAGTACACCAAAATATGGGAGGCGACCTATCTGGGGGAGATGTTGAAGCATCCAACCGTTTGGTCCAGTGATGGTGTGCCTCCCTAACATCAAGGTCGGGTCCAGAAGGCAGCAAGGACATCCCGTGGTGGCAGGTCTGACGTGGCGGCAAGGACCGCACCGGTTGAGGGGGAGGCAGTGGTAGCGGATCTAGTAGCAGCAGCGGACCCGACGGTCCCAGAAGAGCAGAGTTATCTAGAGGGGAGGCAACCAAGAGGATTCTGTAAAATATCTACCCAGGCTCCGGGGAAGTGGTTGCACCATATAGATATACCATAGAATATTGTCTTCCTAGAGGCCGGGGACATCTGGGATGTCTACAGAAAATTCCTTGGCCTGTTCGAGATTTGGAAACACTTAAACCAACTCGGGATGTATTTTCCTGGAATTGGCCACGTCAGGGTTGACTTAGCAGTATTGCAAGTGGAGGTGGAACAATACCTGGTAGAGTTGGAGGACTTTGTGCACTCCTGGGGTGCCCCGCGTCTGATGACAGACTGGGTGAAGGTGTTGTTGGATCAAATGGCCACTCCACAGTCGTCGGTTACAGAATTGAGGGAGTGATTCCCTTTGTCAGAAGAATCAGACAAGTCCTCCTAGTGGGAGGAGGCCAGTAGAGGGAGACCGTTCGAGGAGGGTGAAGTTGGTGACTCGGATCCAGAGATTGAAGAGTTTTCAGAGGCTCTTGAGGTAAAACCTTGATTCCATTCCCTAGGATTTTCTTCCATACTACTTTAGACCCCTTCACTAATATTTAAACTATGTAGGAGGGCCTTATACACAGAACCCATTCTCGCTCCTCAATAGATACAGATGTAGGGACTGTGGGATCTACAATCATAACTACTATGATTATTACATCCATCGGGCCCAGGATATCTGAGGTGGTTCCTCCAGAGTCTTCAAACTTCCCTACAATATATGGTGGTTCATGCCTTAGGGTACCAGTGGCAATAACCTAAGATAGATACTGACAATTTGATCTTTGTAAGTCCCCTTGAAAAATAATTCAAGCCTTCCACCCATTGATCAAGTTTATTTACATACATGAACTTCATGGTATTCAAATTTCTTCAAATGGTGTTGGTTGTCTTGGCGGGGCTGGTTGGTACTCTTGGTGGCACCTTTCCCAGGGGAATGTCGATTGGCATGGAAGCGGATATTCAGACCAACCAATCTACGGCACTCTCGATCATAGGTGGGACCATTAGTAGGGTTGAGCCTAAGAATTTTGTGGTGTGATCCAAAGATGAAGATCGATCAAATAGCAAGGGTCCTTCCATACCCGATCAGACATCAGATGTAGACCCTACTGATGAGTTCTTTGGGGTGTTCGCCGCATATGAACATACCAACCTCACGGACTGGGACAAGATAGCCTCTGATGAAGAGGACATAAATATAGTCCACCGCTGGTTATGGAAGATGATCAATCACTTTATCGATGAAACCCCTCAAGCACAATGGATAGACCAGATTGAGAGACTTTGATTATGACTGCGCAAACTATGTGATGGGGGAGTGGATGCCTAGAATTACCACATGCTTGTCCGAGATCTCATGCTGGAGATGATCTGAGAGTATGACTGTGACCTTGGTGTGGGTTGGCAGTAGAGAAAAGTAGTGAACATCAAGAGGCTCTAGGAGGATGAAAATGAGATTCACCAGCTGCACATCTGGGAAAATGAACATTTTTCTTCCCTCAATGCGCAGTCGGATATTATATCACAGCTGAAGGCCCAGCTGGCAGATGTCGAAGAGTGCATGAGGCAAGCCTTTGAGGAGATGAACATTATCTGAACAAACGAGGAGGGGCCCGAATCAGAGCTAGCAAACTGCTCCCCATTGTTGTCGAGGAGTAGTGGGACCTGAACAGGCAATAGCAAATCTTGGAAGCCACAAGCCAGAGGGTGGAGGAGCAACAACTCCCTTTTGACGGGGCCAACCTGTCCATGGGATGGGTCGACCCTCGGGTACTATGATGCATGTAACTTTGAACACACCTTTGTGTTTTGATTATTCAGGCTAGATGAATACATGAGTTCTGTTATCCGATTTGGGTCTATTGAATTTCTGTTACATTCATGGAACATCCAGCGATCAGTCCCTAAGATAATGTTGGTTAGACCCAATGCGATAAACAAGGGATGAACACCTTGTCATTCCATCAGAATATAAGAGTGCAAATCAAGCTCTGGATATTGGGGGTTTGAATAACCAATCCAGATTTCTGAGAAGAAAGGGAGAGGTCTGACTTGGGGATTAGGACCTCATAACAATCAACGTTTCATCTTCCCAATGTGCTCTAGCGCATGCGATGGGTAATGCCAGGGGAGTTTGGAATCAACCTGAACACAAGGGAGTGGAATGTGTGAATCACGATACCCCAAATTCAGAACACTGTGGGGGTGTCATGACAATGAAGGATAACCGCTGAACATGTTTGAAACATAGTATCCTTATTTCATTAGCTTGAAATGGAGATAACAAACAAGGGATAACCATTAACCATATTCAAAACACAGGGCCTGACTCAAAATGTCATCCATTACTCTTCGATAACGTTGGACCAGGATAGTAGGTGAGCCATAGGCTGAGCATCCATACTATTAGGGTGTTCTTTTAGATGTGAAAGAGGACAAGGGTCCAAAAAAAGGGTATAAAAATCATGGAGTGTGGAGTGATGGGTTTTTTGAATGGATTCCAACACTCTTGAAATCACGCCACTGTGGTGGAAACACATTAGGTGGCTGTATTTTCTGATCAGGGATCAAACGTTCTTCCAAATAGGACCTCTCTGGAAAGGACCTGTAAGGCTCTATAGTATTATTTCTCACCAATAAAGATGATAAATTTTTAGTTTAAATGTTGTACGGTGAGGACGATGCACATAGTTTAAAGGTCACACTGCCTAGACCAAGATCGGGCTCGGGGGGCTAGAAGGGTCAATGACTCTAGGGCTAGGCCCGAGGCAAAATTCCTAGGTATAGCTACATATCCCATAAGAATAATAATCAATCCAAACATAGTTATTAAGCACGATGTGTCCGGAGGCCAATGCTTTTAGGGTAAATCCTTTCTGGAAAGGGATCTGGGGAATCCCATGACTAACATGGGGCATCCAGAACTTATTTGGGGTAGAACCACAGTTTAGGGTCATATGTCGAGGACATATGGACTTGTGTAGTTTAACGTTATAGTATAGGAAGGGGAGTGGAAGGGAAGATCCTAGGAAGGTAGTATGTGGTGTGGTAGATATAAATACAACATGAATGAGGACATAAAGAGTTTGCACAACACCACATATCCCCCAGGGAAGTTATTTAGGTCAAGGGACCAAAAGTTAAAGTTAGGTTGGGCCCAAGGTAAAGTGCCCGGGTGTTCCTACGTACCCCATTAGGATGGGAATCAATCCTTACGTAGTTTTGAGAGCACTATTTAACGTCATTCGGGATGAAGAACAGCATGTGTGGCATGGATGCGCCAGTACACATCCTACCAGAATTATTAAGCCCACGTGAGTCGTTCTCGATGTGGGAAACAAGGAGTATTTATGTTACTTCCCTGGCATAGAAAGGCACATGTTAGGGACGATGGGAATCTAGGTGAATGGTGTCCCAATAATTCTGACCCACCTACCTGATGCACCTATATGCATGAAGGGGTAAAGCTGAGTATGATGGAATTCTACTGGAACATAAGGAAATGAAAATATGTGAATCATGATGCTTGGGATATAGACCACAATGATGGTGGCATGATGATAGGGAATAACTATTGAACATGTTCTAAAAACAGTATTTTTTTCACGTTATCCTGGAATGGGAGCATACAAATGAAGGTCGACTGCTGACCATGTTCGAAACACGGGGCCTGTCACAAATGTCGTCAGAGGTACTCAGGGAAGTTCTCCCAAGATGGTAGGTAAGATAATATGGCATGATACCATGCCATAAAGGGGGTCTCTTTCAGACGTGGAAGAGGATAAAGATCCAAATAACGGGTTCATGAAGCTTGGACATGGAACGAGGGGAATGTCCCCATGAAAATTCCACACTTTGGGCTCTTTGTCCTGACGCATCTGAGTATGGAAAAAAGGTGTATCAGATAGAGGGAGTCAGGTCCCTTTCTAAGGACAAGGGTCCTAGGGTGACATGCTTCAAACTTAATGGTCGTTGGATGGTCCATAAAGGGGGACTAGATTTAATGGACTGTGCACAGGGTGGAAAAGTAGCCAAATCCGACACATAGTTCATATATGGAGATCTTAGTTTAGGGTCACATAACTCTAACCAGGTTGGAAAAAGACATGGGAGGAACATGGTGCAGCTATTGAAAACCCCAATGTGAATTAGAACCGATGAGGTACTCGCCACACCACATGTTCCCAAAAAGGGTTTAGGACTAGGGACTAAAAGAGAGAGGACAAAATTTTATATTCCTAGGGTTATACCCGGAGACGAGATATATGGGTGTTCCTACATATCCCATGAGGATCAAAATCAAGTCGTACGTAGTTCTGGGAGATGTCGTGCAGTTTAATGTCTTATAGTAAGGACGTGGAGTGGTCTTAGTTTACGTTCATAGAGCTCAGACCATGATGGAACAGAAGATGGGAGACACATGGTGAAATAAATACTAAACTCGACATGAATGAGGATAGTAGGAGACCATATCACCACAATGCGCTCTTAGGTAAACTTCTAGGTTAGGGGACCAAAAGTGAAAGTTTGGCTGGGCCCGAGGTAAAGTGACCATAAATTCATACAAACCCCATGAGGATGGAAATCAATCCATACATAGTTCTGAAGGTGGAATGGTAAGATACTAGTGCTAGATATTATAAGGTCATGCAGGTCTAGCCCTCTCACCAAAAGAAGTGGCATTTGATAGATCTTGTTTTTCCTTCTGGATGAATGTGTGTTTTTTTGTGAAGCAATGGACCTATGATAGAATGACCAGGAATCACCACAAGAATCAAGTTGTATGTAGGTGTTGAAAAATGGAATAGTGGGTAACTGGTACCAAACATGATGTCCCCTCGAGAGAGGACACTGCGATGCAGTTCCATTTTTCACCGTGCGTCTAGGATGATAATGTCATAGTTTAGGGTCATGTGATGGGACCAACCATGCACTTTAAAATCGAACAGTATAGAAATAATAGTTTAATGTCATGTGGGACTAGTCAACATAGTTTAAAGTCATATGGATTAAAAATATATAGGAGAGATGAGGTTCAAGAGGGAATGTGCATGGCGTGATAAAGCATAACCTACATGAATGAGTACGAGGTCCACATCACACCACGTGAGATTCCAAGAAAGAAACCTTGGGCTAAGGGGCTAGAAAATTTTTAGAGAATATGGGGTAAGAGAGACTAGCTCTCAGTTAATCTAGACCCAAATTTGAGATGTATGGGAATTCCTATGTATCCTATGAGGATGGGAATCAAGCTAGACATAGTTCTTGAAGATGTCGTATAAAGACATCTTAGTTTAAGGTCTTAGAGCTCGGACCAATGTAGAATTTAAACTCTTCCGAGCAAGTGAAAACCTCGATCTAGTCCCTAAGCCCACGTGAGCCAAACTCGGTGTGGGATACAAGGGTGGAAGAGGTCTTTGCAACACATGTAATACACATAAAGGTGGAAGTCAGTGTGGAGGATGAATGACGCCTTACCGTGGCTTTGTCCTCCTAATGTGAAAATGCGCATTGAGGGGCACTACCAAGAGTCTTGAAATTACACTTGGACATGATGGGGTGGAAAATTATGTGATTCATGTAACCGACATTTAAGGATTGATGGGGTTGGCATGAAGATTGAGGATAACTGTTGACTCTGTTCGAAATATAGCATCCCTACCGTGTAACCTAAAATGGGAACAATCAAATGAGCATCGACCGCTGACCATATTCACAACGTGGGACTGGTATCAATTTTTTGTTAGAAACCCTCAAGGATGTTGGCCCGTAATGGTGGGAGAGCCCTTGGCCTATGCATCCATGCCATTTGGGGTTCCCTTCGAATGTGAAAGATAATGAAATCCCAAATGAAGGGGAACACGAATCCTGAAAATAGGTTAAATCATTTCTAGGTATAATCCAACACTCTAGGACCTAAACCTGATTACTCCTGGGCACATTGGAGAATTGACAAAGTGGGTCGAAGGACCCAACTTAAGAGAATCCAACTTGAAAATATGAGTTTAGGGAAAGGGAGTGAAGGGAACTTAGGAGAGAGAGAGGTATGTGGCGTGGTTTTTATAAACCCAACATGAATGGGGACATAATCCCATACCACACCATATACCTCACTCCTAGAAGAATGTAGACCAAGGGGCCAAGATGATAGGGAGGTTTCTAAGAGATGGGGCTAGACCCGAAGATTATACATTTAGGTGGTCCTACATATCCCATAAGGATGGAAATCAAGCCATATGTAGTTCTGGGGGAAGGATGATGTGCAGTTTTATCATCATGAAGCGAGGATAGTGGTGCTCTTAGTTTAAGTTGGTAGGGCTTAGACCGTATTCCTAGTTTAATGTCACATGCATGGGACAACTGAGTAAAGAGATCGAATCATTGTGCTAGTGGAAAACCACAAAATGGAAACAACTATAGAGGATAACTATTGACCATTTTCACAACACAGTATCTACATTTGTGTGACCATAGGTCGGTGGTAAAAAATTGAGTGTCGACCATTGACCATATTCACAACATGGGACTTGTATCAATTTTTTGTTCGCAATCCACGAGGATGTTGTCCCATAATGGTATAAGAACCCTTGGGCCGATCATCCATGCCATTCGGGGGTCCTTTTGGATCTAGAAGATGATGGAAACTGAAATGATGGTGCTCGAGCAGCATGGTAAGGCATGTGCTTGCGGAAAGGATGATAAATAGAGGAATGTATCAAAGGGGGTATGTGCCTTATGAAAAATAGCCTGATGTGAATAAGGATGTGAGTCCATACCACACTACACTCTCCTAGATGAGAACTCGGTCCAGGGGGCCGAAAAGGTCGAGGGACCTGAGGCAGGGTATCCCAACCAACTATAACCAGATGACCTCTCATGCGGGTATTTCCTTACCTCAGATCCTAAGCCCATGTGACCAATGATCGGTGTGGGAAACAAGGAGTAGGACTAGGCTCTTCCCATCATATAAGGGTCTGACATCTGGAATCACCCTCCTGCCCGATGCTGATTGAAGCGTGAAGAGACAGTGGGGAAAATGAGACATTGTGCTCCATGTTTGGGACATATGGGGGTGGTGAAAACAACAAAGGATAGTTGTTGACCAGGTTATAAACACATCATCTATATTGTGTGGCCTGAAATGGTAACAACAAATGAGTGTTGACCGCTGACCATATTCACATTGCGGGACTTGTATCAATTTTTTGTTCGAAATCCTCAAGGGTGTTGGCCAAAAACGATAGGAGATCCCTCATGCTAAGTATCCATATCGTTCGATGACCCTTTCAGATGTGAAAGATAATGGAAACACAAATGATGGAGTGTGTGGAGCTTAAATGTGCCTGTGCAACATAAAGTCATAATGGGCAGTAGAAGAGGTGTAGATCTTGAGGGAGGAGGGATACATGGTACGTTCATGATGATCTCGACATAAGCAATGGAAAAAAGACTATACCACACCATGTGTTTCAACCCAATGGTAGATCCTGAAGTTTGTGGATGGGCCTACGAACGAAATGTTTGGGAATTTTTTCATATCCCATAAGGATGGGAATCAAGCCATACATAGTTCTGAAGGCCATGCAGTTTAGAATCGTGCGGTGAGGACGCGGGAGGAGAGAAGAAAGAGGGTGGGTACATGGTGTAGTCATCGTAATCCAGATATGAGTGGGGCCAAAGAAGCCTACACGACACCATGTGGGATCCTCCAAGAGAGCTATGCCCAGGGGGGTAGTCAAAGAGGAAACTTTGACTGGAATCGAGATGAAGAGTCCAAGCATTCCTACATATCCCATGAGGATGGGAATCAAGCCGTACATAGTTCATGAGGTTTAACACCTCATAGGGTGACACCCAGTTTAACGTCATGCCGGATG
This sequence comes from Viscum album, assembly GCA_963277665.1. NCBI lineage: Eukaryota > Viridiplantae > Streptophyta > Magnoliopsida > Santalales > Viscaceae > Viscum > Viscum album. The sequence goes on from OY728163.1 coordinate 318,134,696, forward strand.
ACATACAGTTTAGCATCATGTGGGATGACATACAATTTAACATCATGTGGGATAACATACAGTTTAACGTCATGCGAGATTTCATACAGTTTAATGTCATGTGGGACGACATATAGTTTAACGTCATGCGGGATGATATACAGTTTAACGTCGTGTGGGACGACGTACATTTTAATGTCATGAAGGAAATGTTATAGTTTAAGGTCATGTAGGACCGTACAGTTTAAGGTAATGTAGGACCCAGCAGTTTAAGGTCATGTAGGACCATACAGTTTAAGGTCATGTGGGACCATTTAACTTAGGAAAAGTATTGCTTGAGGAACTTGGCATTGGTGGGAGGGGTTATACACTCACCATCCATGATAACCAAGGAGTATGCAACATTGGAGTAAAACTTGTGAATGATGTAAGGTCCTTCCCATTTGGACTCCAACTTGGGTGGTTTCTATCCAGATATCATTGGTGTCCTGAGGTCCAATACCAAGTCGCCTGGCAAGAAGGAGTGGAGGCGATATTTCTTGTTTAAATCTCTAACTATCTTTTTTTGATGCCTTTCTAGATTGTGTAGGGAATAAAGCCTATTATCATTGAGCGCTTCCAACTCTGCCAGACGGATTTCAGCTACATTATATGGAGCTTTCTGATCATAGACAGTTGTGCATAATGTGGGTAACTGAATCTCAATGGGCATGAAAGCCTTCATTCAGTACACCAGGGAATATGGGGTCACCTGGGTAGAATTGCGAGCTGTCGTCCGGTATGGCCAGAGAGAATTGGGGAGCTTGTCCGGTCAACTCTTCTTATTCAGACCAACCATTTTATACATAATGTTAGAGAGGGTTTTGTTGAACTCCTTGATCTATCCATTTTCTTGCGAATGATAGCAAGAGGTATGGTTGGAAAGGATGTAGTACTTAGTGTACAGTTTCTTTAGCTCACCTGCCCGGATGTTCATGTCGTTATCGGTGAGGATGGAATAAGGGATTCCAAATTGGTAGATGATATTGGAGCTCACAAAGTAAATGATAGAATAGGCCTTGACCTCCTTGAGTGGAACTACCTTTGGACATTTGGAGAAGAAATCTGTAGCAGTCAGGATGAACCTTCACTGGTGATCTATCACTGGTGGATACGGTCCCACGTCATCGAGTCCCCATACCACAAATGGACAAGAGTAATTGGTAGTGTGGAGAGGCTCTGGAAGTCGATGCATAAAGCTAGCTTGCATTTGGCACGCATGTCACCTTTTGGCGAACTCGATCCAGTTATGGATCCTGGAGGGCCAAAAATATCACAATCTCTGGATCTGGTGTGATAGTTTCGGTCCGGTCTGATGAACCCCATAGGAACCAGCATGAACCTCCTACTTGAATTGGGAAATCTCATCTTCTTGAATGAAACAGAGGATATCCCCATCAAACATGCACTTGTAGAGGATCTACTCATGGCCAGGACCATCTTGGAGGGTAAACTGTAATGCGTGGCATCGAATTCACTTGCGCTTAGCCCGATCTGTCTGGAGATTACCATTTTGGAGGTATAAAATAAAGGAGGTTCTCCAGTTAGGAGTCACTTTAATCACTACATATGAGGGGCCTGGGGGTCCTGATGTGGAGGCTCCAGTGGCAAGGTGACTTACCTGCGGGCTATCATCGTCATCTGGGGTGACGGGAGCAATGACTCTCTGGTGTGCCAAGTGGATAATCAGATCATCCTGTTTGGGCTCTACAAGTGATGAATCTAGGCCATCCAAGGAATCAGCTTGACCATTCTGAGATCGAGGGACATGAGTAACTTCTGGATGAGATGGGAACTGGGCCATCAGTTGGAGAGTGCATTCCAACAACGGCATGGTCTCTGTATTTCAAACGACATTGTCACCATTGATCTACTTGAGGACTAGTTCAGAGTCCCCTTTCACATGAAAATGGGGCACTTCAATATCGAGGTCCAACTCGAGGCTTGTAATGATATTTTGACACTCCGCCTCATTGTTGGTGCATCCTTCTGACAACAGGAATGAATATGGAATAATGGCTTGTGATGGGTTAATAAAGACGATAACTAAGCCTACTCTATTGAGATTGGGGTCATTAAGCCTTATTCCAGTGGGGATTTGGGAAGCATCATCAAAGTGAATTTTCCAGCACAACATGGCTTGGTCCACTGAGAGGATCACTTCATCGAGAAAATAAAGGTCCAGATACAGGTCAGCGAGAGATGGATGGGCAGCAAGGAAGTCTGCCAATGCTTTCCACTTAATATCCTTCTAAAGGAAAAACTTTATGTTGAACTTCTGGAGAATCACTATCAACCGGGCTAGACGAACTATCAACATGGGGTGGTTCAGGATGTACTTCAGAGGATCTACTTGGGACACCAGCTGTACCTCATGATGCTGGAGGTAATAGCACAATTTATGTACCATGAATACCTGTGCAAGGTAGCTCTTATCAATAGGGGAGTATCTAGTCTCTGTATTAAGGAGTATGCAGCTAAGGTAGTAGAGGATGTTCTCTATCCCCTCATTGTTCTTCTGGGTGAGAAAGGTGTCGAGATTCCATTTCAGGGTAGTCACGTAAAGTACCGGTAGATTTCCAAAGACAGGTGGCATTAAGACCAGAGGCTGGATTAGGTACTGCTTGATTACCTCAAAAGTAGTCTGGCATTCGTCGTCCCACACATCGACAGTGCCTTTCTTCATGAGATGAGAAAAGGGCTTACACTTGCTGGCCAAATTCGAAATTAATCAGTGTATGTAGGCCAAGTGGCCTTGGAATCATCAAAGCTCCTGGAGGTTGTTTGGGGGAGACATCTGGCTAATTTCCTTGATCTTCTATGGGTTTATCTCAATGCCCTTGTATCTGACAATGAAGTCGAGAAACTTTCCAGAGGTGACCCCAAAGGTGTACTTCAATAGATTCATCTTCAGGTGGCAGGAGCTAAGGAAGTTGAACACTTTCTCAATGACTCTGAGATGATATTGACTCTAGCAGGATTTGAACCCCAAATCATCCACTTAACATTCCACCAATATTTCGAGGATTATCTTAAATATTCGATGCATATCCCACTGATAGGTGGCACCTGTATTCTTTAAACCGAATGGCATGACTTGGTAACAAAAGGTACCTTGTGGTTCCCTAAAGGCTGTAGACTCCTCATCCTTAGGGGACATACAGATTAGGTTATACCCAGAGTAACCATCCATGAAGGAGAGGGCATGGAACTTAGTTGTAGCATCGATCAACAATTCTGTCACAGGAAGGGGAAAATCATCTTTTGGACAGTGACGGTTGAGATCCTAAAAGTCTAAGAAGACTCTGATCAGTCCATTATTCTTCCTGACTAGTACAATTTTGGCTAGCCATTTAGGGTATGAGACCTCCATAAAAACTTGGCTCTGATGAGCTTATCAACTTATTCCTCAACCATGGCACCATGAGAAGTGTGCATCTTTCTAGGAGGCTGCTTGAACCCATGGTGATTTACTGAGAGACCGAGGCAGTGGACGAAAACCTGAGGATCTAGTCTAGGAATCTCATCATAACTCCAGGAAAATACATCACATTGTTTTTTAAGGAATTCTATGTACTGTTGTTTCTCTTAAAGGGCATGGCGGCACTTATCAATGACGGTTTTGGGTCTACCTCGCTACCGTGGTTCACCTGTACCAATTCTTCGATCATGGAGGAGATGACCACTTCAAAGGCAGGGGGAGAATCCTCTAAATCTACTTATTCACTTATGGAGGAGGGATCCTCAACAGAAGGAGTTTCCTCTGAGTCAATTGGTCACTATGGGAGGCTGGTACCCGCTTGAGCGGTAGTGAACACTGCATTGGGGAGCTCCTATGCTGCCGACACCATAGCGATGAAGGCTTTTGATTCGATCCCATCTGGTCTTTGACCCAAGGGGCCAAACTTGATGATATCGAAGAAATATGGGTGCGTCGGCTTGATCCGGTTAAACAAGCAAGTATGACGTATTTTCGTTGCCATGGGGCGGACATCCTGATACCTTATGGGAGTAGGAGGCTCCGGGATCACATGATCCAGATTTTTGTAGGAGTATGAGTTGATCTTCCAGCATCGCATAGACTTGGGAATGTGTTCCCCCTCATTCTAGAAATAATAATCAATTGTCCCATGTCTGGATTTGTAGCCTCCAACCAATGTATTTGAAATATGTAGGCATCGTCTAGATCTGTCCATGGGCTGGTCGTGGTTGTGGCGTGCTTAACCTCGCTAGCCTGAATCTGCTTGTATTTGATCTTATAGAAGTCATCATCTAGATATCGGGCTTCAAAAGAGGAAAATGGAGACATGTCACCTTAGATCATGCCCACTCGACCATTAATGGAGTACTTGAGGCACTAGCGATTCGATGAGGGAACTGCCGCATGCAGGTGAAGCCACATCTTTCCCATCAAGGCATTGTAGGTGATGTCTTGGGAGACCACCATAAGCTCGGTGCTGGAAACTAGAACACCAAAATGGGTCTTTAAATGGATCTTGTCAACTGGTGTCTGCTCCGTACTATCATAACCTTTGATTCATAGGTCAGAGGGACTCAGATTATCCTTAGACAACCCCAATTTTTGCAGTGTCTGAGTAAGGATTAGGTTGATTCTAGAGCCTGTGTCGACAAGACAGTGACATACCTCGATGCCATTAAACTGGACAGTGATGTAAAGTGGGTGAATGTGACCCTTTATTGGAGATCCTTCATCTTATCCATAGAATGAGATGATGGATTAGAATTCATCTTGATCGGCTGCCTCATCAAGTTTGGATTTTGTGGCTGCTACCTCTGTCTCAAATTGTAGGGGGATTCATAAAGCCTCGACGAGGGACTCACGCATACCTGAGGACAGGAGAAGGGCCTAAAGGATAGAGAGATTTACTAGAATGTTAGAAAGATGCTTGAGGACATCATAATTTTGTTCCAGGCATGAACTTATACTTGTAGGAGGTCACTCATTGATAAGAGGTATGGTGGGCCCTATTGGCTAGACCAATGGCTGATTGTTGCTAGGGATATCCCATTTCTCACTAGTCAAGGCCTGCGGAGTGACTACCGGATGGGGACACGATGACTGAGGCAGATCCGTATAAAATTGTGGCTGGTCATGACATGGTCTAGGTGGCTCTGCCTGATCCAACAACATGAATGGCGGTGAAGGTGGACCTAATGTCACCAGATGAGAAGGTTTTACATGTTGAGATCTGTGCTGGGCATGCTGCCTGGTTTCAGTAGCATGCATAGCCTAGATGGAAATGCTAACCGAGAAACTCTGATAGCCCATATAGCTACGTCTTCATCAATGCTGGAGATGGATGTGGATGTTGGGAGGACTGGCCTAGCGCTCCTCATTGTTAGGAATCATGTATGGGTTTACCAGCTCTACGATATTAATCAAGGAGTACCATGGACTATCACTCAAATAGTCATCCACTATTGGATGGATTCTGGGATGAATCTACATCTCTGGGGGCATTAAGCTGTCGAGAGTATGGGATGACGAGGTCTTTGGCGGGGAACTTTTTTTTCCCTTACGTTGTCAGTGTTAGCTCTTCTGGGAAGAGGAAGACTGAGATGACAATGCAAAAGTAGTATCTATGGATTCTAAAGGCTCTGGTCGATTCAGGAGTGCATGGATAACACCATGGGCATGAGCGATTGTTTTACGAGCCATCTAGTTGTCATACTTATGGGATCTGCGATTAGAAATATCATTCCATGTGCCTTCGCTATCACTGCTGTTGTTTGGACTCACGAAGACACATGGAACCTATGTTGGAGATGAGCCTAACCAGACTATGTTGTTATACACTAGGTCTTGAAGCCATTATTTTAACACATAACACTATTTGAGGGTGTTCCCCAAGATCTGATGATAGGGGCAGTAATTAGGGAGATCAATGTGGTTTGCCTCTTCTGGACTCCTGCACTCAGGTAGACATACAATCCCCTTCTCTAAGGCACTGCAGAAGTAATCAAGGACCTGGGCCTCATTGAACGAGTAGGTCTGGTTCCTTCTGTCTGGAAATGGGGCTCTTGGTTCTTGACCCTATTGAGGGGTTTTAGGAGCCTATAGAGGAGGTGGAGCCTGGTTATCTCACATGGGTGGTGGTGCCTCATTGTGTGGGGGAACCTACCGATTCTGAGGTGGGAACTGCTCGACCGGAGGTTGTGCCTAAGGCGGAGGGCCTCTGCGAGGATGTGGAGGTGACTTCACTGGTAGAAACTCTAGTTGCCTAGGGGCCTATATTTGTGCCACTATAGTGGGCTCGGCCCTGACGGCCCTTCTTGCAGGGATTGCAGGAGGCAATGGATGTGCATACTTATCCTGCTATAAGGATTCTTCTAGGCACTGGGTCTTATCAGAGAAATCTTAGAATCCCCCAGGGTAGTTCTGGGTGATTAGAGAGGAGGTTGGTTCTCTCTTTATAGTCCCTACGCACATCGTCAGTAGTTTATCCTGAGTTAGTGGCATGTCAAGGGAGTACGTGATCCCTTTCCACCGGGTGAAAAATATTGCAATGCGCTCATCAGGACTCTGATTACACTTGAAGAGGTCTGCGATACTCGTCTTCCGAGTGGTGGAACTGAACTGGTATAGAAATTTCCTACAAATGTCTTCCCAACTAGCTACTGATCTAATGGGGAGTTGGATGTACCAGATGAATGTCATCCCTCTAAGGTCTTTATGAAGCATCAATGTTTGGCGGCCTCTTACTACACTGGAGTTCCCAACATGGGCCCACACCTTGAGATAAAGTGGGCCAAGTGCTTCAGTGGGTCCCCTATCCCGTTGAAGGGGGAAAAAGTGGGATTTCCAAAACCTTGGGGTCTGGCATATCATCCACCCAGGTTGGATATGGCTTTACCTCAAGCGGTATTGCCACCTATCACGTTTCCAATGCCTCAAGATGGGCAATGAGTGCCACCATTGGATCATATGGGTTTGGGTTTATGTCTTTATGGGGATCCCTAACCATTATCACCTTGGAAGGCTCTTCAACATGATATGAGGGCCAAGCGGCTTGTGGAGCGGCTGGTGGAAGGACCTACGGAGCAGTTGGGGGAACCTGAGCTAGGTCCCAAGGATTGTCACATCGTTCAGGAGGATTTGGCAATACATACCATGACCTCTGGCCGTATGATCCAGCCTCAACCCTTTTTGTGGGGTTAGGATGGTCAGGGTCACCTGGAAGAAATTCACCGAGGGGAAGTTATACCTACCCCTATAGCCCCAACCAATGATCATCATAGTCTAGACATTGCTCCGCAACATGTTCAGCAAAGAGTTCATCGACCATATTCTCGTGTTCAATGATTTTTTGACACAACATGACTTTTTTAGGATTGTCTTCCGCCGTTTGCACTGAGCCTAATGGGTAGGAGGGTTTGACGGCTCTGAGGTGTTCCTTACCCTTGTTGGGATTTTGGCTGAGGACCAACGCCTTGGTGGGCACTGGAAGACCCAATAGATTCTTCTGTTGATGAGTAATACTTCCCAACAGATCTAAGAGGTGTGAATCTCCCTTGGGGGTATGTCCTCTCCAAGAATCTCTAGCTCATTCTCACCCCCAGCAGGTCATCCATGTTAACCGTGACCCTTCCTCGAGGCATATCCTCTATGTCACCCAGTGAATCAGGCTGACATCAGATGGAACTGAAATGGAGGGTTGTGTACTTCCCCAACCACATATTTTCACATGGGGAGAATCCTCCTTGATTATCCTATATAGCACTTTAAATCTTTGGATACATCGTTGTTGGAGGGTCCTATGGCAACTTGGTGACTCAGGGCGTTGGGACACGAGGAGTGCGGGCAAATCAACCAAACATCATTTTTTGATGATGTATTTGAAGTGAGCCTAGCTCTTGGGGTAGGACACCCATCGATGATGAAGAAGGAAATGAGTCACCCAGAGGGTCTGGCGGAAACACTTGACCTCTTCCTGGGTGAGCGATTCTGGCGTACTGAAATTTGGTGCTGCAACTGGCCAAAACAACTCAGGGAAATGGTCTTCTATGAGATTATCTCACAAGCTCCATGATCCAAATTTGGGGTATGTCCCTTCATTTCCCCACTCATCAACTGGAGGCAGCTAGGGAACCAGTAGTAGTACTAAGGTATACCGCTGAGATGGCATGATTGTTGGGGTAGAATACGACGAGCGAGCTGAAAAAACGCTGCACCTCAGGCTATCCTCTGAATAGTGTAGTGACTTATCCACCAAATATCTATAAGACAGGATGATGGACATATTTTTCAGCACAGGGAATACGGCTTCTAGGGATGGAAAACGTTGTTGGTCATCCACCATTGGTCCCCAGAACAGCTCTCTGTGATCTCTTGTCGAGGTAGGGAGTGCTTCTGGTGATGATGGTGTCAATTGTGTGACCGAAACTTGAGGAAATGATAGATTTTAGTCTTCCTAGATGTACATACAGAGGGAGGTGGGAATCCGATGGACCTCACATTATGGAAGTATGAGGCTGATGCACCTTGTTCATGCCACGACCCTTGACACAGAGGATCTAGGCGAGGGTTTCATCGCTGATTCATATTCCGCCTCTGTATCTGAGAAACAGACTGGTTTAATCTTGGTCTGTATCTTCTTGGTATTCTTTTTATGGAAGAAACGACCCACCCTCCTACCCTGGGATGGTTCTTTGGGATAGGGTAGATTTTCGGCATGAGGAGGACTTTCAACCGTACAGGTGCTGGGGTGGAGAGGATTTCTGCCTGAGTGAGCTGGGGTGTGAGGATCCCCGAGACAAAAATCAAAGGTAACATGGGGAGGACCTCCATGGGACGTTCTGAAGTGGGTAGGACCTCTGCTGGAGCTGATAGGAGCATGGGCAGTACCTCCATGTTTGTTTACCCAAGTATAATCATCACACGGTGGGTCCTCATACTGGTGAAGCTGAGAAGGGGTAGGATCTCCATGTTGGGTGTGGTGAAACGAAGATGGCCTTCACTCCTCTGATTTATTAGGTGAGGAGGACCTTCTCCAGCTGTTGTAAGGACCTAGGGAGGCCCCCCATTCTATAGATTGACTGAATGTGAAACTTCCCCACACTAGTGGTTTGTGGTAGGAGGAATGACTTCATAACTGATGTAATGAGCATGGGAGAGGCTTTCATATTTAGTGTCACTACTATATGGGGGGACCCTCGTTCGAATTAAGGGTAGCATAGGGAAAACCTTCCTTCTAATATTGGAATAGGGGAAGACCCGAGTTCTCCATGGTGGTGGTACAGGGAGGACCTCTGTACTGGGTTTCATTGTTGTGGGTCAGTCTGCGGTGGCCACTCCCTACACCAATGACCAAGAGAGTTGACCCATCCTACCCATGGGGCAGTTGGGGCCTCGATCTGGGTTGGGAATATAATTTCCCATGCTCATCATATATAGGGTTTGATGATATACGTCGGTAGTGGCCTGATCCATAGTAGTTACTGACGTTGACACCCCTTGGTGGGCGTCCCCCTTGGCCTATGCATGACACTAGCATCTGGTCAACTAGAATGGGGCCAATAGTTTAGGATCATGGCTTACCTGCTCCTCGACTCATGGTACTGGGTACCGGAGCTAGCATGGCCTAGTGGTATCCCTCCTTGGGAGCCCCTAAAATGGGATCTCGGCCAGGCTGTCCTAGGCATCCCCTGCCTCGTTATCGTAGGGAAAGTAATCATCGAGGTGTTCTGGGGAGAGTCTCACTAAATGGTTTTATGTTAGAGTGGATAGTAGTGGCTCCTAGCACGGCCCTTGGTGGCAGTGGTGACGATGAGGTACAGACACCACTAAATCTTGGCGGGCCATATCCTGAGTCGGGATAATCCATTCCTCCTCGTATTGGCATATGAGGTCTTTTATCACCCTTCATTGTACGAATTCATAAGGGGAGATGGGGTGTGGGCGCCCATCAGATTTGGGTGTGGAAGATATCACAGAAGTGGTGGAGCCACATGGGATTGTTGCATTGTCATTTTCCATTCCCCTACGTCGGTGGGAAGGTGGCGATTAGATTCTTGATGTTTCAGCTGGGTTTCTGGAGAGCAGGGAGATTAATCCATTAGTGTTGAAATAATGAAATCAACGTCTAGTGTTCCGACTATATTCCATCTTCCATGGCTGGTAAGGGGGATCCATGCTGACAACATCGCAAACCGAGATACCCAACATTTTGACTGCCCCTACTTTTGGTGAGTTTCATGCCAGGCCCACTATTTGCATGGCGGGACTCGGCGTCGGATAACTGGATCTGGTGACATGCTAATACATTAATGTATCAAATTCTACTAATATCCACATTGAGGAGAATAACATTATGTCAGGTTCACCATTTCTATTTTTGACGCTTTCACTGAGGCACACACATCTGTTTTTTTTAGGATGAAAAGGACGCACTGACTGTTGCCCCGAATTCCCGCTTTCCAAAGGCAGGCAACATCCATTCCTTATTTTGGTATGTTTTCTTCTTGATCAAAATAGGATGATGGGATGTCGGTACTTCCTTCCATGGATTGCTCCATGAAACTCATTACCTAGTTTGGGTCTCCCTTATAGACTAAGACTTTATTCGAGAAACTCTTCCCAGTGCCATATCTTCATGGATGCTGGTTAGTTACACTGCTTCTATCAGGACATTCTGTGGGGTCTGGTCAGGGAAGCAACCTTCAGTCAGGGGAGTAGTCATGTTGGACATCATAGGCATGTCTGTACATTGGAACACTAGCGCATCTGGGTTTCCTTCCATTATTATTGGGCTTCTCGAGGGCATGTAAGCCCGAAGCATCCCACGTCGAATGTGGGGAATTATATGCCATAGGCATGTCTCTGATGTTTTCTTCATCTTATCATGTTTAACACAGGGTATGATGTGAGTTTAATTTCTAGCAGAGATGGATCAGACTGATCGAAACACTAACTGGAGTGGATCTGATGGGTGTGACCCTTGTAGGACACACTAATATTGGGGATAACGTGAGGTTAGTTACCTGATTTCTATTAAAGGGAATGGAAAATGGGGTGGTATGATCCCACTAGGATGTGGAGGCCCCGGTAAGAATCAAGAATAAAAATGGATGATTAAGTGAAGTGGATGGGGACTGAGAAGGAGTCGACTCAAGGGTGACAATGATGTTGGGATTGAGCCTCGAGGAGACCTCCTACGTATTCTTGCGGTAGGGAATCAAAGTCAATGTAGTTTGAATGGGGTATAGGATTGGTTTGTGTGCAGAGGACGACAACCTGATGATATAATGATGCTTATGCATGGTTAGCAGCCTGAGGTTGGTCTGACGCCACTAGTATGAACCAGCGATATGGGTCCCAACAGAAGGGATGACAGTGGCTTACCGCTGAATTGGGTTCACAATGGCTTAACGTTGTATGGGGGAAAACAGCATACAGCTGTATAGGGGACAATTTAGTGTCATGAAGGATAAAAGGGCAGAATAATTTAACACCATGCAGGATGGGGGTGGACCAACGTGATGTATTTGGGACTAATGGTTATTGGTCTTGAACATCAGGGAGGTCACCTACATACCTTTACCTGGAAATAATCAAAGACTACGTAGTTCCGAATGGTGGATGGAGTTTAATGTCATGCAGAATGAAAAAAGGGAATGCAATTTAACGTCATGTAGGACGAAGGTGGTCCGACGTGACGGGGGTCAAAACCAATGTTTGTTGGTCTTGAACATAAAAGAGGCTTCCTACATACCTTACCTTGGAAATTATCAAAGTCCACGTAGTTCATGGAGGGTTGGGAACTGACGTGAAGGGGGGTCAGAAACAATGGTTGTTGGGCTTGAACCTCAGGGAGCCTTCCTACGTACCTTACCATGGAAAGGATCAAAGTCAATGAAGTTCAAGATGGTGTTTGGGGATTACACTCTAGGATTCCCTATATGTGGGCTTGAACCTTAGGGAGGATTCTTATATACCTTTCCTTGGAAAGGATCAAAGTCCAAATAATTTAGTCTGGTGTTTGGGACGTGCACTATAGGTTGTCATGTAGGTGGTCTTGAACCTCAAGGAGGTTTCCTACCTACCTTGCCTTGGAAAGTATCAAATCCCATGTTGTTTTAGATGGTGTTTGGGGATTACACTCTAGTATTACCTATAGGTGGTCTTGAACCTCAAGGAGTATTTCTACGTACCTTGCCTTGGAAAGGATTAAAGTCCATGTAGTTCAGAATTGTGTTTGGGGCTTACACTCTAGGTTGCCCGGTAGGTGGGCTTGAACCTCAGGAAGGTTTCCTATGTACCTTTCCTTGGAAAGGATAAAAGTCTTCGTATTTTAGGATGGTGTTTGGGGCTTACACTCTAGGCTACATAGGTGCCTCTATGGAGCGGCAATGGTGAATGGGTTTTATGAAAATAATCTTCCCGTGTGACGCTATGGTGCGACAATGGTGAATGGGGATTACGTAAGGAAGATCCTTGGGTACCGCTATAGAGCAACAATAGGGAATGGGGATTATGCAAGGAAGCTGATCAGGTGCCTCTATGGAGTGGAAATGGCAAATGGGGCTAACGCATGGAAGCTACCTGGGTGACGTTATGGAGCGACAATGGTGAATGGGGCTTATGCAAGGAAGCTACCCGGGGGATGCTATGGAGTGCAATGGTGAATGGGGATTACGCAAGGAAGCTGCCCGCGTGCCACTATGGAGCGACAATGGTGAATGGGGCTTACGCAAGGAAGTAGCCTGGGTGTCGCTATAAAGCCAAAATGGCGAATGGGGCTTACGCATGGAAGCTGTCCTGGGAGATAAATACTGGGACATACTCCAGGTTGGAGGCCCAGTGGTGATAAATCCCAAAGGGAGAGGGATTTGGCATCGATTAAAGGAGGGATCCAATTCCCATCCCCCCTCTCTGGTCTTTGGCTGGGAAAAAGATAAGAAAAGTAGGGATGCAGCCTCCTGCAAAGAAAGGCTGGGGGCTTACACCAAGGTGGTTTCCCTTTCCCCATTGAAAAACACCACTCTGATAAAGAGGATCTCATTCCATGTGAGTAATGACCTCACTCTCTTGGAGACCAGTGGGCGTAGAGAATGTCTGAGATGGGGCACCCCGCGTATGATACACGGGCCGAGGTCACTGTTTAACATCATCTGATGAGGAAGATAGTTCTTGGAAGTTTAACATCCAATAGCTTGGATGAGGTGGGTTCCCTCCGCACCCTTAGGACTAACATAACTAATACCCTCCGGCCATTGAGGAAGGGAAGACATCAACAACTCCTTGGTAAGGGGGTGTTTTGGAGTGATCCATTGAGGGGTCCATGTTAGCGTGGCAATTTGAAGAATCAATAGCTGTTAGCATGCCTATTCGAAGAAACATGAGGTGAATCAACACAATAGGAAGTACCACCTAAGGGATGTTGAAATCACTTCGTGCAAACCTAGAGGGTCGCACGAGAAAAGGAGTTGTGGAGAAAAGGGGTTTATAGGTAGAATTCACGTGAAGCTCTGGTGCTTCATGTAGTGGAGGGGCATCGCGAAGGGGTATGCTTCATGAAGAGAAGTGTCCTAGCCTAGGTGTAGGGAATATGTGCATATGGAAGGGGATTCATGAAGTGGAATGGAATTTTTAGAGTAGTGCTTCGCAAAGCAAGGGTTCCCTAAGAGGCATAGCATTGTGAAGCAATGTGCTTCATGAAGCACAGTGACCCTACCTTAGAAAGTGGGTCACATGTGCATGAAGGGTATCTCGTGAAGCATAATTGATCTGTGAAGAACCGAGTCCTCTTGGGGATCCCCTTCCTTCATGGAGGCCCGTGGGCTCTGCAAAGGGCATCACTCTTTGAAGAAGGTCTGAATTCATAACAAGGGAGAGGCACTTCGTGATGCAAAAGTACCTTGAGGAGCTCATGGTTCGTAAAGCATAATTTTCTTTGCTATTTGAGATCTAAGAAGAAGAAAGGTCTAAGGATCTGTCCTTTGGGATTGAGGGGAGCCTGTTTTTATAGGCAAGAGGATCCATGAAGCAGAGCTTGCTAGGCAGGAAGATACATGGAACTTTGTTGTAATCGTGAATCCTCCTGCATCCTTGCTCCATGGCAGGTCCGTGAACATAAAATGGGATCATGGAGCCTCCCACCTCCCTGATCCACAGCGGGTTTGCGAACATCAAATGGGCTCGTGGAGCCTCCCACCTCCTTGCTCCACGGTGCCTTCATGGAGGGGATGCTTTGTTCCGGCTGCGAGGATATGAGGGCTTCGCGAACAAGCGTTGTGAGGCAACCCTTAAGGCATTCTATTTGTTCTTGTTCTTCACAAATTTTGGCACCAACATATTTCAATTTTCTTATCTGTGAGTGATGGACTAGATATTTTCTAACTTTAACGTCACTTTAATTATCACAATGAATTCTGATTGGAGACTTCACTTCAACTCCCATACCATCAAACTGATTCTTTATCCACAACAACTATGTGCATTCATGGTTGGCCACAATATACTTAGATTCTTCGGTTCTTAATGAAATGAAATTTTCTTTCTTTATTGTCAAAGAAATACACAATATACCAAGATAGAAATCACCTCCTGACATTGATTTCATATCATATATTGAACTGGCCCAATCTTTATTTGTATATCCCAATAGCACTGGATGAGATTTTTCATTATACAATAAGATAGAATCCACAATGCCCATTATATACCTAATAATTCTTTTCACTGAAATCATGTAGCTTTCCTTGGGATTTCTTTGATATATCACTGCATGGCATGTGGAAAAAATAATATTCAGTATTTTCGTTGTGAAATATAGTAAACTTCCAATGATTCCCCTATATTCTATGATATTAACTGTCATTCCATCATCATAATTTGATAATTTCATCCAGGTAGCAACTAGAGTTTTCATCTCCTTTTATTTTTCTATTATAAATCTTCTCAATACCTACTTGGAAAAATTTTATTGAGAAATGAGTGTTCAATTCTGTCTTTGGGTCACCTATAAACCAAGGAAGAATTTCAGCTCACCAATCATTGACATTTCGAACACATTTTTCATGAATTTAGAAAATTTCCTACATTTTACTTCATCTAATCCACCAAATATTATGTCATTGACACAAACCAGAACCATCATCCTTTGATTACTATCATTATTGACATAGAGATTATAATCAACTCCACCATGATGAAATCCAAGATTCTTCAAATACTAATAAAGTCTCAAATACCATACTCTTAGTGACTACATCAACCCACATATCTTCTTATTCATCTGAAAAACTTTTTTCTCATCTTAATGAATGAAAAAATAATCTGGATGCTATATATATATTTCTTGTTATAGATTCCCATTCAAAAAATGTGAACTTGGCATTTATCAGGAATACATTGAACTTCCATTGCACTATAATGGCCAAGAGTAATCTGATTGTATCCAGCCTTAAAACAGGTAAAAATGTATCATCAACATTGATACCATCTATTTTGGAGTACCCTTTGCACACTAGTCATGATTTTTTTTGAAACACTACGCCATCTTCATTCATCTTGTTGTGAAATACCCATTTTTTCCCGATGATATTCTAATATATTATCATTGAAATAATCTCCCACATCTGATTCTTCTCAATCTGATCTATCTCTTCATTTATAGCCTAATACTAGTTTTCATCTCTAGCTAAATTGAAAAAAAATTAAGCTCTACCTAAGATAAGGAAGATTCCAACTGTAATCAATTTATTCTTCTTTTTTGAATGGGCACTATCTGATCACCAATGGTATTTTTTATATCAATTTTAGATCGACTCTTTGTGTTATTCACTAATAAAAACTTGACTTCATATTGCTTATCATCATTGAATTCTTTTGAATCAACATTGTTCTGTGCTGGAATTGTGGATGACCGTGTTTGTTTAAGGTTCAAACATTCCAATCGGTTTCTAACGGGTTTTTTCGTAGAACCGGAAACATCCAATGATTCTATATCCATTTGGACCTACTTTCCAAAGGTAGGTTCTCATTATTTGTGGAATGATCAGGCTTACGAATTTTCATTGGTCGAGAGGATGGGAGGTCGGACTCATCACACCTTTTTGGGGGGAATTATTGTCTACTCCAGGACTCTCTTTATAGATTTGAGTTATGTTCGTGAATACTTATTAAATTACCAAGTATGAAAATGAGCTTTCCTTTAGATATAACAATAAATGATTAATATGTTGGAGATTTAGAGAATATTTTATATGTATTTGAGGTTCTTCATCGATAGAGAATCATCTGTATTTGTTAGAGATTCTTAGTCAATGGTATCCTCCAACACATTATATAGAAATCTCTTGGTCATTATGATAACCATAATGGTTTTAAATCCACTCAGTGGGGCACTTAAAGTTTATTTTCATTCAGAAGGATAGGGATTATTTTAGGGTTGGGATCGTACCCGCAGATGGGCTACCTGCGTATCCTTGTTTAGAAAAGGAATCAGAACCCACGTAGTTCGAGTAAAGAAGTATGAGGTTTATCCATGGTTGATGGCTCAAAGAAATAT
Source organism: Viscum album (assembly GCA_963277665.1). Lineage (NCBI taxonomy): Eukaryota > Viridiplantae > Streptophyta > Magnoliopsida > Santalales > Viscaceae > Viscum > Viscum album. The sequence continues at coordinate 318,151,246 of OY728163.1, forward strand.
TTCATAATTACTTTTATGCTCTAAGCTCACGTGAGTCATGCTCGGTGTGAGAAACAAGATGTATTGGTAAAACCTGACAATTATGCCACGAAATATGCAATTAAGAGAAATAATATGGGGCTTATGTATATATAACTGCCCAGATAGATGAGGATTGGGATTTACTTTAGAGAAGAATCCCGAAAACAAGGTCCATAAAGGTATATGTGCTTTATGTAGATTTGGATACTTAACTTAGGGCTTACTCCTGAGAAGGATTCCCAAATTAGAGGGTAATTATGATTGGGTTTTACTCCAAAGAAGGAATCCCAAATCAAAAGAAATTAAGACTGGTTAAGAGAAATTATGACTGGGGCTTATTCCTGAGAAAGAGGCCCAGGTTAAAGGGACTTGAGAACTGGGGATTATTCCTGAGAAGGAGGCCCAGGTTAAGAGGAATTATGACTAGGGATTACTCCTAAAGAGGATGCCCAGTTTAGAGAACTTGGAATTTGGGAACTTGGGTCATACTCCTAGAGAGGATGCCCAGTTTAAGATCTACTTGGGGATTACTCATGAAAATAAGGCCCATGAATAGGGGACTTGGGGCTTACTCCTAAGGAGGATTCCCAAATTAAAGATCTTCTCATCTTAAAGGATGAGGTGGAATGAATGAAATCTCTAACCTTAGTGACATAAAGATATGTAAATCACTAGGTTTTAAGAGATGTTCCACAGAATTCCTTTTAGATAAGGAAGCCAACAAAGGAACCATTCCATAAATCGCTTTGAATAGGGTTTTGAAGGCTAAATCTTGAAGAGGAGAGGTGGATTTGAAGAAAAAGAGTTGAATAAGAAGGAGGGGAACCCAAAAAGAGGTAGGCGCGCAGGTCTTGTTGGGGCGTGCAGGTACTGGTCGTGTAGGTATACCTGTGCGACACATGTGTACCTGGGTGACGGTTAACCCATAGGGTAATACTTGGGCGAGACTTGGCTCAATCCATTAGTATTATCCCTAGAGGCTTTCAAAAGAGTGGCGTGCAGGTTCTGTTGAAGGGATAAGGTGGCGCGCAGGTGTCTTCATTTCCTTAAAGGGTTTAGACACTAAGGCGCGCAGGTTTTGATGAATTTCAACACTTAGTCCTTGTTCTCCCTCTTTAGAGCTTCCATTCAAGGTAAGAAATTACCTTAGAAGTGTTTGGAAGGCTTCGAGAAGATACTAGGGCACCGAGAGCTCAAATCTGAGTTTATGGATTTTTTGTCCTCGAAATGGGGGGCCCACAAGGGGTATTTATAGGCTGCTGAAGACCTTGGGTAAAAATCATATAGGGCGCACAGGTCACCTGCGTGCCTAATATGTGGCGTGTAGGTATACCTGTGTGACCATGATGAAACCTACGTGTCCCATTCTTAACTAAATCCTTCTTCATGCCTTTGTCAATTTTTTATGTTTCTTCAAAGGATGAATCACTTTGTGTTAAGGTATTTCACTTTTCATTCATTAGACTATGTGATGGAATGGAGAGTCAACAAAAGTCCCCCCTCAGAGTTGGATCCAAAAGGAAGGAAGATATGACTCTGAGGTAAAGAAGAAAACCAAGGAACTGCAACGCGCAGGTTCGAGCACGCAGGTAGCGGCGCGTAGGTGAGAGGCGTGCAGGCTTCGGCGCGTAGGGGTGCGGCCTGGCCTATAAATATGCAGCCATTCTTGCGCAAAGCACCCGACTTTGAATGCCTCTAAGCTCTCGCCGCGCAGGTTTCTCTCGTCGCGCAGGTGGCTGATTTTTTCCGGTTTCATTGCTTCTGTTCGTGTCACACTACTGCAAAGGTATTTTGACCTGTGCAGTGATACCTTCACGCCAAACACCTATGCGGCACAGTTACACTTGCGCCCCAAAATTGGACTTGTGCGCCTTAATTCCATTTCCATTTTTTCACTTTTCTTCACAAATTTTATGAAAAATCAACTCACTTAAGAGTTAATTATTAATCCTTTGTGCAGATTCAAATGGATCCTAGAATAATTGGAACGGCTGATGAATTGGCGAGAAAGAAAATTGGTGATATGATGAACATTGTTGGCCATGATTACTATGATATCTACGAAAGCACTCTCCCAGATTTGTCCAATTACTTGAAGAAGTATCATCTTAACTTTCCACAGAGCATCTACTTTCCTCTGTATGGGCATGGTCATCTGCAAGATGTCAACATTCCAGAAGCAAAGAACTATCTCCCACATTCTTGGTTTTAGAATTACACCAATTTTTCTTCAGAAAATATCTCAAGTGGATCAGCATTTGTAAATACTAGAAATGTGGAGAAGTTCTATATGATGAATCACAGCCCTTTTGTGCCAGATCTGAAACCTCACAAGCCTGAGCTGCAACCACATTGTTATCCTTCAATCTTCCGAAATTATCAGATGGATCAATACAAAGGCTGGAAGAAGAGTTGGTACTTCCGTCCTAGAGGAGGTGTGAAGCCAACTTGGATGTGGGAATACTGGGTGAGATAAAACTATGCAGAGTTTGTCGAGTATTTGAAAGGAGCTGCAATATATGAAGTCATCTAGGCTGGGCAGACATATGTCTACAGGAATGATGAGATTGTGTCGGAGCTAATCAGCCGCTGGAGCCCAGAAAACAATTATTTCCATATGCCGAGAACTGGATAGCATCATATCCTGAAGGGGTACTAAATCTTCTGGTTCATTAGGTGGCGAAAAAGAAAAGAATTGTAGAGAAATAAACCCTTCATCAGGAAGGTGACACTCCCCCACCTTAAGCCGATTCACCAGGTTCCTCACCTAGGGCTAACTCACCTGATTCCCAATATGGGGATGATGAGGCACAACATGTGGAAAATTGGCCTCATTCTAGATATAATCCTCCTGTCAGAATCAAGATACCAACTCCATCAACTCCTAGTGAGTTACTTCATTGGGGAAATTTAATAACCATTACTTTATAGAGCAACAGGTCTTATTTTCTTATCCTTTATTTTTAGTTGCAGGAGCTGGGAAGAAGTTGAAGTCTAAGATTGTAAGACCCTCCTTCCAGCCTTCTGGTACACATGCTGAATATTTTCGACCAGTGGCTATCCAAACAAGGCGGAGTTTATATTACAATACTGAAACCTCCTGGCTGGATTTATGCAAAGGGCTACACATCCCTGGAATAGGGAATCTTCAGGCTTCTACTGATATCTGTTACGACGATAATCCATGTGAAGTGCGGGATTACATCAGAGAGCTGGAGATGCTCATATATGCCATTGACGATTCCATTCCTGTCACCAAGAGGGTGAAGGAAATGATAGATCGTGGCACCACTAAGGGGGCTGGTGGTTCTGGAGATGAGGAGTGGCACGATTACGTGGCTCCTAAAGATGTAAGTTTCTTTCCTTATTTTCTTTGCAAGTTGATTTCAGTCAAATATTTGTTACTCAAGGAAATTATTTTCTTCATCCTACAGCTTGAAAATAAAGGAACTGTTGAGGTTCCTTCACCACAGTATAGCCCTGGTGGTACTACCATCGGGGCTAATAAATCTCCTCGTGATCCGGGCTAGGTATCTCCAGGCCGGAAAGCCATGGATGAGGAATTATAAAGGTCTTTTAACTCTCCAATACCTGTATTTGGAGAGGAGAATGTCAACACTCCCAAAAATCCAAATAAGAAAAAGCATTGAAAGAGGATGTCCACAGATAAACATTTCATCAGTAGTGGTAAGTCCTTCGGATAGTCATGAGTCTTAACCCATGAAAAGGTTGCTCATACTTCTTGGGATTGCATGGGATTCTTAAAGTTCCCCTTTGAGGGAGAGGATTGACCCTCCTCTAAGAACAATGGAGGGTGCTAGTGAACAATCACAAGTTCATGCTGGCTTGGCTGCTCCTAAAGAGGAACCAGCATCTGTTCCCGGTACCACTCCTTCTGCTACTGCAAGAAGAGAAGAGCCTACTTCTGGTAAATTAACAATGCTTCATAAGATGTTGAATGAAAACATCAACTGACTTCCATTCTGTGATACTTTAGGTTCAACCCCTGCACTAGAGCATTTGGCGGCCACTGCAACTGATGTCGCGATTTTAACTAAAGAAGCTATCCAGGGTCAGAGGTTGCAGGATGTGGGTCACCAAGTAGATATATCAAATACTCTCACTGGTGAGACTAACCACGAATCTGAGATATCATTAGATGAAATGATGAAACTTGGCGCATCTTTTGAAGATATTTTAGATCAATTTAAATTACCATGTAACTTAGATGATTTTGGACGTGAGTGTTATCCTTCATCCTGTTAAAATAACTTCTTATTACATCTCTGACCATGATTGGTTAAAATGTGCAGTTCCATCTGAGCAAGCTACTGAACTGCCAATGCGTGAAGGGGGTATAGAAAACCCTACTATTGCAGAGACATTAGCTCAAGTAAAGCTTAACCTGGTAGAGCTTCCTGAAATTCATCCAGAAAATCCTATTGAAGCTAGGAAAGACGGGGAGGATCCTTCTAAGGTTGTTGATCTACCATTGGGTAAGGGATAACAATATTTGCGACTGTACTTAATTTTCAAAACAACAAATCAACTTTTGTTATCCTTTGAAACTAACAAAATCTTTCAATTGATTGTGCAGGGCCATCAATTTCAGTGGCTAGATCTGGAGGTGAAGCCTCAGCCTCCACCCCAACGGGAATAGAATGTGAAGTAACAAGGGTCGGGGGGAAGGAGCAGAATAGGGCACTTCCCTAAGTGCATTAATTCCGGATTATATTCCCCTATGTGATAGTGATGCTGATTCAGACCCAGAGTTACAAAAGGCGCTCCAATTTTCACGATACAAGGCATGGAAGAACATATGGAAGATCATATCTGAAGTGCCTCTAGAAGATCTATCTTCAAAGATCCCACGACTATCATCCTTGTTCGTCATGTTGGGAATTGGCAGTTTTGGATATCAAGATATCCATGCAGCGGTGAAACAAGTCATTTTAAGGAGGGAGCAGGAGCAGAGGTACCATCAAGACCTGACCAGGGTTAGGCTGTCATCCAATATCAGCGAATTTGAGGTTGTGGTATCCCGAGTTGAGGCTGATCATGCTGCCAAGTTGAAGGAGATGAAGCATAAGATCAAAGATAAATTCTTCCAGCAAATGCACCTTCAGAAATAGTTAGATGTTGTTACTAGGGAACTTGACCATCATAACAATTCATTAGAAGGAGTTCAGACAAATTGTTTGAAAGCCATCGCTGAAGCCAAGAAAGCACTCCATCATGCTGAAAAGAGTGAAGCTAGTCGAGTTCATGAGATTCAAGTGGTTGCTGATGAGGCTTGGGATGTCGTAAATCAAATGAATATTTATGTTGATAGCCTTTTTTAGTTCTTGGAAAAGAGAAGAGACTATAATATTTGGATGTCCTTATAACTCTTGTGCATCAATGAAGAATACTTTCATCTTTAATCATTTGTGCCTTCATTTTCTCGCTACCTGCTTTAAATTTTTACCTAAGCCAACGGGCCTAGTAGGCATAATTTGATTTTTACTAGGACTATAAAAATAACCCTGCAAACTTTGAATCTTTTAATTGCTCAATATTACCTAAATAATACGAAATGTATGTTTAGTGAGCCAGGACATGACTTTTTTTAGAGTTCCCTTGTCTTTTGTGGGCAGTTTAAAGTCATGCTCGTCGGACATAAAAAGGGCTAATGTTTAAGGTCGAAATAGCTTTGACTGAATGGATTACAAATTGACTAAATTCCTTGACAATTTATCTGAAAACATATTACCACACTCAAATATGAGGGAAAATATGTAAACTATGACTTAAGAAATATTGAATCTGAGGAATGATACGAAAAAAGGGGCCAAAAGGCATTAGAAGAAGTATTTCCCAAGAATGAAGTTACCACTATTTAACAAACCCATTAGGGGGTTGAATTATATAGGGCCACTTAAGGGCATTGGATTCATAGTCAAATAATATAATCTTTTGGCTGACAGGTCTGTTATGTAGACTACTTATGCAAGTCCGCCTAAGGGCACGTGCTGCTTAGTCAGGCAAAAGAACTCTCAGAAATTTACTTTTCTACTACTAAAAAGACAGTGGAAGTTTATGAAGATTCAAATTTTTCTAAAGAATAGAGTTTTTTGTATGGAGAGAGGTACTTCAATATGGAGAGGATATTTCCAATCAATATTGTCTAAGAATTGGATGAATATCACTCCTACGAAGGTCTGACCCAAACGTAGGGAAGGGAAATATAAACCATAGACTTTAATACTTTCCGATCATGAAAAAGAGTATGGGACAAATATGTTAAGGATGAGTATTTTTTTAATCCTTATATATTGTCGATAATACCAATAAGGACAAAATGAGGTTTTTCTCTCAAGAATTAAGTTACCACTATTTGAAAAACTCGTTAGGGGTTGAATTATGTAGGTCCACCTAAGAGCATTGGCTGCATAGTCAAATAATAGAATCTTTTGGCTGACAGGTCTGTTATGTAGACTGTTTATGCAAGGCTGCCTAAGGGCATGTGCTACATAGTCAGGCAGAAGAATTATCAGGTATCATACATTTTTGTGACCAGAAGTCAAGAAAAGGGTTATAGAGATCTGGAAGTATTTAAGGATAGGAGTAAGACACGTCAAAATGGGAATTGTTTAATGCATGTAGAGATACACAGACCAATGATAACCATAATCATGTTGTTCCTGGGTCCTGAATTGAGGTGTTGGACTTCACTATGTATCCCATAAGGATGGGAATCAAGCCATACGTAGTTCTTGAAATACAGTTTAACGTCATGTGGGATGAGAGTGTAGGAGATCTTAGTTTAGGGTCATAGAACTTGGACTATTATAAGGAATACACAGTGTGTGTTTGTTATAAACCTGATGTGAGTGAGGACCAGGGTTTTCATACCACATTCATGTTTTCACATGGGGAATTTTAAACCAAGGGACTGAAAGTGGAATTTGGGGTTAGGACCAAAGACTTGGGGCTGGATTCAAGGGATGCTCGAACGTTCCTACGTATCCGATAAATATGGGAATCAAGCTGCATGTAGTTCTTGAAATACCCTCTGTACATATTTGGTTCGTACAAGTGAAGGGTGAAAGGGGACTTTAGTGCAATGATGGATTGACCCAAGATAAAAGGTTCGGGCATTGCCATGTATGCACATAGTCTTTAGAATATAACATGATTGGAGATCAATGTAAATAATGATTCCCTCTCAGGTGAGGGTGTCAAAGAATGTTGTAGTTTATTGTCATACAGGACAAAAGTGTTGTACAATTTAATGTCATATAGCAAGGACAAAGGTGAACCAATGTGAATATATTGGTTTTGGGGCCGGCTTCATGAATCAACATCGTATGAGATGGAGGTGAACCGATGTGAAGAGATTGGTTTTGGGCTTGAACCTCGGGAGGTTGCCTACGTACCCATCCTAGAAGGAAAGGATCAAATTCCACGTAGTTCAATAGAAGAATGAATTGGTGATTGATTAATTTTTGAGAACAACGAACTAAAAAAATGGTGTTGGGACTTACGCATGGTTAGCGGCCCAGAGAGGGTGTTATGGTTGAATTTACTCTAAGATCAAGTGATTCATACTCAGTGTGAGAAACAAGATGTAACAACAACCCTAACGATTCACAGTTTAATTTCATGTTGGATGTATAAGGGACTGAACACAGTTTAATGTCATGTTGGACAATGGGGGACTATGCAGTTTAATGTCATGCAGTAAGGACGAAAGAGGGGCTGTATAGTTTAATGTCATATAGAAAGGGAGGGTGTTGTACAGTTTAGCATCATGTATCTATGACGTATGGTTATGCAGTTTAATGTCTTGTAGTGAGGACAATGGGGACACAGTTTAATGTCATTTTGGACATATTAGGTACTTTTTCACAGTTTAACATCATGTTGGACATTGGGGTGCTTCATAGTTTAGTGTCATGTAGCTAGGACGTAAGAGGGACAATACAGTTTAACGTCATGTTGGACGATGACACATTTTAACTTCATGTTGGACGATGGTGCGAATAGTTTAAGGTCATATGTATAGACCGAAATGATGTATTTGTGTTATACAAAATACTTCTTCAGAAATATGGCATTAGTTGGAGTCGTGATGATTTATCCATCCATTGAGATTAAAGAATAAGCTTCATTGGAGTAGACCTTATGTATTGAGTAAGGTCTTTCCCATTTTGGCTCAATCTTGGGAGGTTTCTTTCCTGGTATCATTGGAGTTCTGAGAACCAATACCAATTCTCCCTGAATGAATGAACGAAGATGAACTTTTTTGTTGAAAGCTCATGCTATTCGATTATGATAGATTTCAAAATGGTTCAGGGTGCACAATTTTTTCTCATCTAATCGTTCCAATTCATCCAATCGCTTTTGAGATTGTTCATCTGTAGATGACTGATCAAAAATGGCTACTCTGAGCGAAGGTAATTGAACTTTAATGGGCAAGACTGCTTCTGTTCCATATACCAATGAATATGGAGTTGACCGTGTTGCAGTGCGGGTGGTGGTTCGATAAGCCCATAAAGCATGAAAATGTTTATCAGGCCATGACTTCTTATATTTATCCACCAACTTTTGCAGTATATTTTAAAGAGTCTTATTGAAGGCTTCTATCTGAACATTGGTTGCTGCATGATACCGAGATGAATTGTTGGATTTGATGTTGTATTATTGATACAACTTCCTTACCTCGGATGAATAGAAGTTGGTGCCATTGTCCGCCAATATGGTATGAGGGACACCAAATCTGGTAATGATTTTAGACTTGATGAAACTAACAATGCTTTTAGAACTGACTTATTAGAGAGGTATCTCCTCTACCCATTTGGAAAAGAAGTCAGTAGCAGTAAGAATATACTTAAACTGCTTGGATGTAGATGAAGGGTAAGGTCCCACTACATCTATTCCCCATGTGGAAAATGGCCACGAGTATTTAGCTTTATGAAGAAACTCTGGGGTTGATGAATAAAATTGGCACATACTTGGCATGAATGACACTTCTTCGTGAAATCAACACAATCTTGTATCATTGAAGGCCAAGAGTATCCAAGACTTCAAATTTGATCGGATAGTCTATGTCTAGACTGGTGGGAACCACAGACTCCTATATGTACTTCTTTCATGACAGCCATTGTCTCTTCACCATCAATGCATCTGAAGATAACTCCATCAAAACCTCTTTTGTAGATAATTTTTTCTAGGTGATCAGGGCTATCATAAAGAGTAAAATTGACCACACGTCGTCAGATTAGTTCTTTCCTGGCTCTATTAGGTGTAAGTGTTCCATTTTGAAGGTATTCCCTGATAGGTGTCATCCATCCTGTAGTAAGACCATATGGTTCATAAATGGGACTAATTTCATTGATTTCCTCTATTCTGGTTTGAACATAAGGTGAAATTATATGACGGTGGGCAATACTGATGATTTTTTCGTCCTGATTTGGATCTGCTAGAGCTGTGGCTATATTATCCAGTGCATCTGCTTGAGCATTTTGTGATCGCGGGACATAAGAAAATGTCGGTTCCGTAGGAAATTCCACCATTAACTCTCTGATGTAATCATACAAAGGGATTAAATCTTCTTTTATGATGGCATAATCCCCATTAACTTGTTTTATTACCAGTTCTGAATCACCTTTCACCTTTAAGTGATTCACTTGTACTTGAAGCGCCAACTCCAATCTTGCGATGAGAGCTTGATATTCTGCTTCATTATTTGTACCACCTTCCCACAATAAGAAGGAATAAGGTATCACTGCCTTTTCTAGGGAAATAAGTACAATTCCTAACCCAACTTTTTTGAATTTAGGATCTTCCATTTTCTTCCCTGTTGGACTTCTGGAAGCACCATCAAAGTACATTTCCCATGTTTTAATATTATCTTGAATAGAAAAGACTTCTTCATCAATAAGTTCAATATCTAAAGATGTATCTTCTACTGAAGGATATTCAGCAAGAAAATCAACCAGAGCTTGGCCCTTTATTTCCTTCTGAGACACATACTAGATATCAAATTGCTGCAAAATAACTGCTCACCTTGCCAAACGTCCTGTAAGCATTGGACGACTAAGGATGAATTTGAGCGGGTTATTGCGAGATACCAATTGGACCTCATGATGTTACAAGTAGTGTATCAATTTCTGAACTGCAAAGATTAATGCTAGGCAACACTTCTCAATACTTGAATATCGGGTCTTTGCTTCAAGCATAGTTCAAATGAGATGGTAAAGTTTGTTTTCATTCCCAGCATCATTCTTCTGGGAAAGGAAGGTACCCAATGATCGCTATAAAGCTATCACATAAAGAATAAGTGGTCTTCCTTCAACAGGTGGCATTAATACCGGTGGACTCAAGAGATATTTCTTGAGAGTATTGAATGATTCTTTACATTCTTCAGTCCACTGATAAGTGACTCCCTTATTCATAAATTTGGTGAAGGGTAAACTTTTGCCTACCAAATTGGTGATGAAACGCAGAATATAGGCCAAGTGTCCTTGAAGTCCTCTTAATTATTTCAAATTTCGAGGAGGTGACAAACCAAGGATTTACTTCGTCTTCTTAGGATCGACTTTGATCCCATGATGGCGTACAACAAAGCTGAGAAATTTTCCTGAGGTTACCCCAAAAGCACATTTTAAGGGGTTCATCTTCAAATTTTGTTGTTGAAGTTTGTGGAATATGATTTCCAAATCAGCCAAGTGATTAGAACATTTTCTGGATTTAACCATCAAATCATCCACATAACATTCAACAAACTTCCCTAAAAAGAGTTTGAGGATTCGATGCATGGCACGTTGATATGTTGTGCGTGGATTATTCAGACCAAAGGGCATTACCCGATAGCAAAACACACCCTGAGGGGCTCTAAAGGCTATATATTGTTCATCTTCTGGATCCATTCATATTTGATTATACCTGGAATATCCTTCCATGAAGGAAAGTGCTTCATATCCAATTGTTGCATCAATTAAGAGTTCTGTGATTGGAACTGGAAAATCATCCTTGGGACAATGCCGATTAAGATCTCTAAAATCAATGCAAACTCTAATTTGTTTGCTCATCTTTTTCATAGGGACAATATTAGCCATCCACTTGAGATATTGAACTTATCTGACTAATTTAGCTTTGATAAGCTTATCCACCTTAGATTCAAATTTGGAAGCATAAGTTGGGTGTGTTCTTCTTACGTCTTTCTTGAATCCTCGATGTTCTTCTAGAAAACCCAAATGATGAGTAGCAACATCAGGATCAAAGCCTGGCATCTCTGTATAGTTCCAAGAAAATATATCTCAATTTTTCTTCAAAAATAAAATATACATTTCCTACTCTTCAAGATTCATGGTCGCACTAATTAAAGTGGTACGTGGATCTTCTTTTGTACCCAGATTTATTTCTCTGAGTTCATCCACAGTGGTAGAGATACCCTCTTCAAATGCTAGAGGAGAATCTCTGAGATCTTCCTCTTCTTCTTCAACATGTATTATTTCTTTTTTTCTACTTGCATAGTAGATGATGAAGCAGAATTTCCAGGATCAAGAAAGATGTTAAAATTTTAACATCTTGAAGAAGAGGCTTCCATTTCTGACCCTATTGATGATGAAGGTTCTTCCTTGGGTAATAAAGAGGAGATGATGGATTGAGAATCGACATCATCGTTCACCTCTAACATTGCTATAACTTCTTTTGTCCTATTTGGCGAAGTATAGACTTGTTGGATTTTAGCGGATGAAATGAAGACATCTCCATTTGAGCTTTCATCATTGCTTGGTGAATCGCCAATTTCTCCCATGCTATATGGCTTGATTTCCATAATTGACATTATGGAAGTTTCCATAAGAGTATTTGGATTTGGGTCTATCTTTTCAATTTGACTGATAGGAAACATATAATTTGTACTCACTTTTATGAATGGGTTTACTAGAATCTTTTCCAAACCATATGGAGAATTAACTTTGGTAACCTACCTTGTTATAGATTTCTCCTTACCCTCCATGTGATAGAATTTTGCCTCAATGTATTGAGATTCACATGTTTTGAATAGGGATTTATCACCACACCATGTCCCAATTTGGCCATTGAAACAATATTTGAGACATTGATGGTATGATGAAGGAATATATGCATGTTGATCTAGCCAAGGTCTTCCAAGAAAAATGTTGAATGCTGTGTCATGACGAACAACCATGAAATCTGAATTGGATACAAGATCTCCAAACTGAGTTCTGGTTGTGATATCACCCAGAGGTTCTTGTTCATTTTTATCATATCCTTGCAACATCAAAGTAGAAGGAGATCAATCAGATTTAGTGAGGCCCAATCGACGAAGTGTATGAATGGGGATGAGGTTGACTCCTAAACCATTATCAATTAAAGCTCTTTAGATGTCTACATCATTGACCTTTCCAGATAAATACAAAGGTCTAATATGTCCATGCACAACATCATCTTCATCTTCATCTGTGAAAGATATCACTGCATGGAATTCTGCAGGATTATTCTCTACATAGTAGACTTCAGCCACAACAATTTCAGTTTCGAATTACTGAGGACTTGACAAAGCCTCAATGAGTTCCTCCAGAAGATCCTTTGATAAATTCAAGCCATCCAGAATTGATAACTTGGCTGGTACTTGGGCCAAATGTTTCAAGACATCATATTTTTGATCCAAAGGTATGTGTTTCCCAACAGGAACATGTGGTTTTGTAGGTTCCTTAGAAGTTGATGTTTTGGAAGTAGATGCATCTTGTATCAGGGTAGGAGTTGGAAATACTCCTGGCTTTGGAATATTAGACCGAATATGTCTATTTACTTTCTAAGAGGAAGAAGGTGTAACCTTTAATCGATCCTCCAGAATAATTTTGCCAGGACTGAATTTTCCATGCATGGATGAATTTTCTTGTTCTTTTTGAGTTCATTGAAGGTCTTTGCCATGAGTTTCTGCTGCATATACAGTTATAGCAGGGGTAGAGTTGGAATAGTGGCTTCTAGGATATCCATGTTTTCCTCTGTATCCCAGACCTCTAGAACTCCCTCTAATTCCTCTGTTTGATACAGGGAACTTAGGTTCATCAAGATTGAAACTGTGACTGGCATAAGGATTTGTTAAGTGAATCATGTTAATAGAACCAAAGATGAACTCTTCATCTGATGAAGACTCTGCCTGATTAGCCAAATTAGGTTGTTCCATTTGGTGGTACAGTTTCCGTGTCTTCGAAGTAGATGGCATAAAATCTGCCAGAGTCAAAGACAACTTGGGATTTGACACGAACTCATCTTCTTCTGACTGATCTTATTTCTTTGAATTATGTCGTTTCTATGAAGATTTTTCCACTGGTGAAGGGGGTTTTGATGTGGCATTCATAGAATAAGGCACAATTGGTTTCTTCAATTGCGTTCATAAAATGGCATGAGTTCGGTTGATCATTTTTCTGACCATCCAATCATCATATTTCTGTGAATTTTCGTTTTGGACTTCTTGCCACTCGCCTTCTTCCTATGGATCTGTAGCAGTAACACATGCTACCTGAGCTGAAGAAACTTTCAATTTGACTTTTCCCGAGTCCACCATCTTTTGCAGGAAGTCCTTGAAGGAAAAAAACTCCTGAATGGGATGCCCCAAAATTTGATGAAATGGGAAATAATTGGGACGGTCTTCATCTCCTTCCTTGTTCGGCCTTTTGGGCCTTGTAAATTGAACCAAATTATTTTATAGAGTCGAAATGAAGTAACCTGAAACTTATTCATTTCAAATAATAAACTTTGATTTTAAACTTCTCAAATTGTTTATGTCTTTGATCTCTTTGATCATCTTGACGAAACGACCTCTGTTGTTGACGCTCAGGAGGTGGAGCCCTTCAGAAAGATGAAGGTTTTGAAGTGGAAGTAGTTACAGGTGCTTGTTTAAGAATAATTGTAGCAATCTCTACTCTAACCATTCTCCTTCCTGGAGATGATTGAATTACAAAAGTTTTATCCTTAGTTTTCATAAGAGAGTCTTCAATCTGCTGAGTGATCGAAGTAAGGTCTCGAAACCCTCCTGTGTATTTCACAGGGATCAAAAGTGTGCATAATTCATCATGAAAATTTGCCACATAGATTGGAAATAATTCCTCTTGAGGGAGTGCTAAGCTCAGGGAATATGTTAATCCCTTCCAGCAAGCAATGAAATCCAAAACTCTTTCATTATCCCTTTTCTTACAATTTGTAAGATCAAAAATTGTTGTCTTTGGCAATGTTGAGCTGAATTGAAGAAGGAATATTTGGCGGAGATCTTCCCATCCGGTAATTGACTGGGATTCCAAACTTGTATACCAAACAAAGCCAGATCCTTGTAATGACTGTACAAAACAAATGAGCTTAACTTCTTCTTGTTGCTGAGTATTTCCCATCATAGGATCACAACGAGAAACAAAATGTGTTAAGTGCTGCTTTGGGTCTCCCGAACTATTAAAGATTGGGAATGTGGTACTTGAAAATTTTGATGGGGGAGGAATTGCATCAACCCATTCATGGTAAGCTCTCTTTTCTGGTTGAATTTGAGTACGTTTTCCCTCCATATCTTCCAACCAAGATGTTAATGACTCAATAGTAGTTATTAACATTTGAGAAACATCCAGTTGACCTTGGACCTGAGCAGGTGCAATAACTGTAGTTTGGATAGATGTGGTGGTTGGCACTGCAACTAATGATAACACCACCGGTTGTTGTTTCACCTGACCCATAGTATTAGACCTATGAGGGTGTACTGATAAAGGATTATATTCTTGATCCATCTCAGTAGCTGCAACAAATTCACTTGGCTGGATGACTCCAGCACGCTTAGGAGGAAGACTACCTTGAAGTAGTTCTACATTCAACCTCCTAAATTCCTTCATTTCTTCCTCTTGTTGTGCGAACCTTTTCTCTAGTGAGAGTGATTGGCCTTCCCCAGAGGAAGGGTATGTAACCTGATTCTTTCCTTTCCCCTTGTTGGAAGCCTTTTGGAGAGGGGGGAGTTGACTATTTTAAGGAATACATGGATTCTGGGTAAGCCTTTGATTTCGTGTACGTACACCTTCTTAATATGTGTCTGTGTGTACAACTTCTTGAGCAGGAACCTCTTCATCTGATACCTCTGAGTGAGCCTCATGTTCTGGAGGATCAGCAGCAACAACATTGATGACATTAATTGATGCATAACACATTACATCCCTTCTATCGGCATTTTTGTGATACTGTCTTTTTCCATATCCTTGATGAGACATTGCCTTTTGTTGATTTGACCCCTCAGGAACATCTTGATGAACCGTAATTTGGAGGTAATCTCAGGATAATTCGGCTCTTCATTACTCTTGTGGCTTCTTCCCTAATTGAGAGAAGACTGAATTTCTATGAGGAAGAGATTGAGTATTTGAAAAAGTCCCTAGTCCGGTGGACTGGGGATGTTCCTACTGTTTTTTCTCAACTCCTAAAATCCTATTTGTTGATTCTGAGGGTTAGGTTAAAAGAGACCCCAGTATGGAGAGTTGGGGTGGTTCTTGATTTGCTACATCTGAGAATTTCTTAAAATCTCTCCTAATCTTAAAGACTTTAGTCCAGAAATTGGTTGGATGCATCAACCTGCATCCACTTAAATCACCCGGCTCAAATGACTGTTGAATTATTTCAGACACTTCTGTCACCTGATGATGTTCCCTCTCTAAACAAGAAGCATGTTCGATATTCTCATTTTACTGATGCAAGAGTAATTTGACAACTTGTTCTTTGTATGCCTAACTTTGGGAAGAACTAGTTGAGGCATGTTCCTAAGCAAGCCTTTGATTACAAACAAAGCCAATTGGCTGTGGCCGGCCATGGGAAATAACATTGCATGAGACCATCTTCGGTGGGCTTTGTTGACTGGAAAGAACAGTGAAATTTAGTGCTCCATGAATACCCCATCCCCTGATATGAATACTATATGGGGATTGGCAATTAACTGGCGCAATCTTTTTAGTGAACCAAGGCATGAACACTAAAGGGATCTCTGCTGCTTTTCAGCCTTCGGATATCGAGAAACTGAGAAAGATGCCAAGTCAATTTGGAATTGTAACCCTTCTATTATCTTGACATGATTTTCATATTCATCATAAGATAATATTTTCTTTTTCAATTGACAAAGATTTTTCCACATGTTGAGACGAATATCTTGAATACAATCTTCCATCAACATTTTTGGAATGTCATAATGAGAGTCAGCCAAAGGCCAAAACATGACTGGCACTTCACCTTTTTCCAGTTGTTTTCTCATATTCAGCACTTCCTCTTTATCATTCGATGAAGATTCTTCTACCTGATTAGACCATAGATGGTGATTTCTTGTTGCTTCATCAGATTCAACAATATTGGTAGAGAATTCACTGATCAAACTAGAAGACGAATGACCCAGGGGTGGTTCGGAGAATGACCTACACCCCGGGCTATCTTCTGATTGATAAAGTATTTCACCCACTAGAGGTAAAGCATCAGACATGAATGGATTCACATTTGCAAGTGCCTCAAGATAAGAGGGCTTTCTCGTCACTACATTGCCCATTGGATCATTTTCTAGGAAATGTGAATTACTACTGTGAAGAGGACTTTCGCAGATAAATTCATCATCATGGGGAGGACCACCATGGTGGGTTATAGTAAAAGATGAAACCTTTTGCTCCTTGATCTTCTGGCCACACATAGGGTTCTTGTGGATCTAATCTGAAGATGAAACTTCGAGATTGACCGAACTATAATGAAGCAATCCTTCATGAGGAAGTGTCTGATGAAGACCTTCAGAATTAATTTTCCCACTATTGGGAAATGAGAGAGTAGAATCTTGAATTCCAATAGATAATTGTCTAAGGGATTCAAGAACTCCAGTATCAAGCAAGGCCTTATTACATATTGGATCTTGATTTCTTGACTGTGTTGGACGGGTCTTCTTCTTAGACACCTTCTTACTCACTTTAGGAACCACTTGTTGAAAAAAGTGGTTATTATGGGCAGGTGTATGTGCCTTCTCAGGAGAAATAGTCAAGTTAGGCTGATTATCTCCACTCAAATCAGGTGTATGTGCCTGAATTGGTTGTCCATATGACATGGGGGAGTATGCCCCACAACCCTCTTGGACTGGAACAGAGCTGTGTATCTGTTCCGGAGTGATATGTTGATGTGTCACTCCAGTGGTAGGGATATATTTTCATTTCTTTCCCTGTTATGATTCTGAAGCTGTTATAATATTCTGGCAGGCATCCAGAATATGAGCGGGAATTTGCTTCTGCTCTTTCACCATTGTTAGAATGTGCTTGGTGACTTCAGCTGCTGGAATAGGGATATACATCCATTTCGTGCTTGGAGTAGGTGTGTATTCTTGCTCCTTTCCTCCTTTTCCTGTCAGTGAATTCTGACAGTACTCAAGTGTGGGGGTAGAGAGTTGATTCTGCCTCCTGTTTGTCATTGGGGATTTCCAATTGACTTCTCTGAGTGCTACCAAATGATATTGTTGGTAGTTTTGATCAATACTAGCAGGTGTATGTGCCTTCTGATTTTACTCCACTGAACGTGGTTGATGAACTTATTTCAATACTGATAGATGAGGCTACTGGCAGGATTGATGAGTGTAAGTAGGTGTATGTGCTTGTTTACCAGTTGTCAACACATTGGGTTGGCGGGCTTCATTGTAGGTAGTTAGACGAGCCTGCTGACTAGATGATGATTTATAAACAGGTGTATCTTCATGTCTATAATACTCCGCTGGAATTGTCTGTGGGAATGGCGTGTTACTGCCAGATGAGTTTTATGGACAGCAGAATTAAAACGGATGGGTGTGTGTGCCCGCTCGTTGCTTTCCACCAATTTTGGTTGGTGGACTTATCCGAAAATGGCATAGATAAGAACATGCTCACTGTTGACCGGTCGTCGCCTCTGGTGGTTCATCTTGCCTGCTCAGGTTCGAGTAACTTGAGCCGAATGCTTGGAGACGACACCCTTATCATGTTGAGGGTGCACTGCCGCACGAGTCTGGCGGTGATTATTGATGGGAGCCCTCGGGAATGACTCTTGTCTTCTTGAATTAAGGCCCTGAGTGACCTTCTCATTCACCTCCCCAGAATATGGGAGGAACTGGTGATTGCGTTCTGGGGATAAAGACCCAAAACAGTTAGAAACAGTGGTTGGAACCACCTGCTTCTTGATCGCTGGTCGTCGCTATCCGGAAAACCAGGGTGAATTATTGACTTGGAGGGATTGGCGAGCGGCCTCCAGAGTCGGAATGGTACCGTTTTGACGGTATTCTTTAACCAGTGCATTTGATACCCAGTGTTGAAGATGTTGAGTAGGTGATGTCATCCTCAGAGCAGACGACGATCCAGCAGGAGTATCAACAGAGGTATGTACAGGTGTGAACTTTAGAGAAGTCATTTCTGTAACGCAGAAGATCTTGGAAAAGAGTGCCTGTTTGATATAACATACATAATCAAGATAAGTTCTGCCACTACATCTTTTGTATGAGCACATATGTTATTGATTTTTTTGTTGGCCCTCTCTTTGAGTTTAAATAGGGGCCTAACAAATAAGTAAAACATCATTTTAACTTGGTTAAAGATTCACATTGGGTTCACCATTTTTTGTTCCGCGCTGGAATTTGGGATGACCTTGTTTGTTTAAGGTTCAAACATTCCAATCGGTTTCTAATGGATTTGTTCGTAGAACCAGAAACATCCAATGATTATATATCCATTTGGACCTACTTTTCAAAGGTAGGTGCTCGTTAGTTGTGGACTGATGAGGCTTAAGAATTTGCATTGGTCGAGAGGATGGGAGGTCGGACTCATCACACCTTTTTGGGGGGAATTATTGTCTACTCCAAGACTCTCTTTATATATTTGAGTTATGTTCGTGAATCCTTATTAAATTACTAAGTATGAAAATGAGCTTTCCTTTAGATCTGAAAATCAATGATTAATATGTAGGAGATTTAGATAATATTTTATATGTATTTGAGGTTCTTCATCGATAGAGAATCATATGTATTTGTTAGATATTCTTAGTCAATGGTATCCTTCAACACATTATATAGAAATCTATTGGTCATTATGATAACTATACTGGTTTTAAATCCACTCAGTGGGGCACTTGAAGTTTATTTTCATTCATAAGGACATGTATTATTTTAGAGTTGGGATCATACCCACAGATGGGCTACCTACGTATCCTTGTTTAGAAAAGGAATCAGAACCCACGTAGTTCGAGTAAAGAAGTATGAGGTTTATGCGTGGTTGATGGCTCAAAGAAAGATATCATAATTACTTTTATGCTCTAAGATCACGTGATTCATGCTCGGTGTGAGAAACAAGAGGTATTGGTAAAACCTAACAATTATGCCACGAAAGATGCAATCATGAGAAATAATATGGGGCTTATGTATGTATGACTGCCCAGATAGATGAGGATTGGGATTTACTTTAGGGAAGAATCCCTGGAACAAGGTCAATAAAGGTACATGTGCTTTATGGAGATTTTGATACTTAACTTAGGGCTTACTCCTAAGAAGGATACCCAAATTAGAGGGGACTTATGATTGGGTTTTACTCCGGATAAGGAAGCCCAAATCAAAAAAAAAATTAAGACTGGTTAAGAGAAATTGTGACTGGGGCTTATTCCTAAGAAGGAGGCCCAAGTTAAAGGGACTTGAGAACTGGGGCTTATTCCTGAGAAGGAGGCCCAGGTTAAAGGGACTTGAGAACTGGGGCTTATTCCTGAGAAGGAGGCCCAGGTTAAGGAGAATTATGACTGGGGATTACTCCTAAGGAGGACGCCCAATTTAGAGAACTTGGAATTTAGGAACTTGGGGCTTACTCCTAAAGAGGATTTCCAGGTTAAGATCTACTTGGGGCTTACTCTTGAAAAGAAGGCCCATGAATAGGGAACTTGGGGATTACTCCTAAGGAGGATTCCCAAATTAAAGATCTTCTCATTTTAAAGGATGAGGTTGAATGAATGAAATATCTAACCTTAGTGACATAAAGATATGTAAATCACTAGGTTTTAAGAGATGTTCCATAGAATTCCTTTCAGATAAGGAAGACAACAAATGAACCTTGCCAGAAATGGCTTTGAAGAGGGTTTTGAAGGCTAAATCTTGAATAGAAGAGGTGGATTAGAAGAAAAATAGGTGAATAAGTAGGATGGGAACCCAAAAATAGGTACGCGTGTAGGTCTTGTTGGGGCGCGTAGGTACTGGTCATGCAGGTATACCTGCACGACACATGTGTACAGGCACGACGGTTAACCCATAGGGTAATACTTGGGCAATACTTGGATCAATCCCTTAGTATTATCCCTAGAGGCTTTCAAAAGAGTGGCGCGTAGGTTCTGTTGAAGGGATAAGGCGGCGTGTAGGTGTTTTCATTTCCCTAAAGGGTTTAGACACTTAGGCGAGAAGGTGTTGATGAATTTCAACACTTAGGACTTGTTCCCCCTCTTTAGAGATTTCATTCTAGGTAAGAAATTACCTTAGAAGTGTTCGGAAAGCTTCAAGAAGATACTAAGGTGTTGAGAGCTCAAATATGAGTTTCTGGATTTTTCATCCTCGAAATGGGGGGCCCACAAGGGGTATTTATAGGCTGCTGAAGACCTTGGGTGAAAATCATGTAGGGCGCACAGGTCACCTATGCGCCCAATATGTGACGCGCTGGTATAACTACGCGACCATGATGAAACCTATGCAGCCCATTCTTAACCAAGTCCTTCTTCATGCCTTTGTCAATTTTTGATGTTTCTCCAAAGGATGAATCACTTTGTGTTAAGGTATTTCCCTTTTCATTTGTTAGACTATGTGACAGAAAGGTGCGTCAACAAACATCTGACACTTTTACTCACCCTATGTTGCTTACCTCTTCATCACTTTCATAAATAAAATATTCACTATGTTGTTGAATGTCCTGTTCATCTTCCACAATAGTGACCTCATTTCTTTTAAATAATTTTCCCAACCTCTTGTTAAAGCATTTATATTCTTTTATTTTTAATGACTAATAAAGGAATATCCCCACATCTACACATGACTCAAATTTCCTATGTTTTTCTTTGTTGATAATAAAGAACTTACTTACAAGGATTCAAAAGTATTTTAATGTTGGATTTTATCCATACCACTGTAACGACCCGAATTCAAAGCCCCTCCACTGGTGCCCCATACCCGGTGCGCCACATGACCTCAAGCGTGTTTCCCCAAACGCCATAGGCTGCTGACAAGCAGTGAGGGCCTTGGTGAGTCAGTGGAAAACTATGCCCTCATTCGGTAAGGTATACAAGATAAGGAAACAACAATAAACAGCAGAAGAATTAAACAACATGCATAACAACAGAAACCAAACAGTATAAGTAATGCAGATATATAACAATGATGACAATAATGCAGCAGGTACAAGTACCTATGGAAAGCAGCAAACACAACAACGTGATGGAATATAACTAAAACCAAGTGCAAAAGAAAAACAAGGAAAGATCCTCATCATCATGAGCCACGGCTCGGTCCCATGCTCCCCAGCTTCAGTGCAATCAAGAACCTGAAGTATAATGGCACTTTCCCTTATCTATACTTGCAGCAACATAGTCTGCTTGGGCCCAAAATCATGGCCCAAACAGGGTGTGAGATACAATCCAAGTAGGAAATCACCCAAATATTTGTTCCTAATAGTCAATGAATACATGGCAGTAAATAAACAAGAAGCAGTAAACAGGAAAGCACAAGCAGCTACAATCCACAGTTCTAACAAGTAAAGTACATAAGTAAGTAACCAGTAACAAGAAGAAAACATGTAACCCTCTGGGTAGCTCTCACAGTCTAATCCCTATGGTTCAACCTATGGTACTAGCAACCCTATGGGAGGCACACACAGTCTCACCCCTCTGGTTTAGCTACGTAATTAAGCAGACTCTCTGGGGAAGCACTCACTGTTAATTCCCCCTATAGTCTTGTATCGTGCTAAAGGCTCTCTGGGGAAGCACTCAACATCAATTCCCCATGTGGCCTACGTCAAGGATCTACAGACTCTCTGGGGAATCACTCAACGCCAATTCCCCCTATAGTCTCACATCATAATTAAAAGACACTCTGGAGAAGCCCTTCCGTCAATTCTCCCTTTGGTCTACTACTCTAGGTTCTCACAATCCTGAGTATAACTAAACATGCTCAGTGAACGTGCATCTTCCAAGTAAACCTCAAGAACTACTTGGCTAACAACTAAGGCTCAACAGTAATAACAAAAGAGACGTTTCCACTATCCTACAACAAGGTATGACAACTGGAAAAAATTCCCAACAGGAAAAACAATCATGGAAAAGAAACATGAGAACAAAAATAACTACTCTACTCACAAGCAATAACCTCTACTAAAGCAAACAAGAAAAGCAGGCAAATAGCAGGGGAAAAATAGGAAACTCGCAATACCCCATTTCATGGATATTGGTGGAATTCGCACATAATACTCATTAAATTTCTATAGAAAAGCACAAACCACCTACCTCGATCTGAGGAGATCGATATACGTGGACCTCGACGACAGATTCCTCTTAGAACAACAAAGATCTGAGAAAACGCACAAAACGTTCATCCCACGATAACTTGGAAATGACGAGGAATCAAGAAACAAGGCTAAGGCAGAAGGAAGAACTCACCGCTGTGATTCCAACGCAATCGACCGAGCTCGAATCGGAGAACGGACGGCGAGGCGGGAGCCCGTCGAAGATCCGGCCATATGGTCACTCTCGGACGGACAAAAACTGAAGAAGAAGATGAAAATGGGGGTTAGGCGCGACCCTAGTCCGTTTAATGAAAAAAATAAAGTACACGGCGTGTACTTAAATTTTCCGTACTCCAAATTAACCGGCCTTCACCTCAGCCTTACACACCATGTGTGTGGCTCGGACACGGCCAGCACACGGCTTCGGGCTGGGGAAGAGTACACGATGTGTACTCAGAAAGTACACGGTGTGTACTTCTGAAATTTCCAGAAAATTCATTTTTCTCAAAAACTCCAGAAAAAGGAAAAATGTACCTGAAAAGACGATCTGGGTTCTTACAAACTTCCCCCCTTAAAGAAATTCATCCCCGAATTTCCCTAATGAGTTGGAGGAGAAGAAACCCCGAACAGCTCCAGCCATTGCGATCGTACATCGGCCTCCCTCTCTTAGGTCTCGTCCTATACTCACCCGTGCTGCGATAGCACTCATACCAGAGGAACAGACTTCCCGCGGAGAACCTTTGTACTATAATCGACAATCCGGATAGGATGCTCCTCGAATGACGCATCAGCTTCAAGCTCGACCTCCTCGGGCTGAAAGACGTGAGAAGGGTATGAAAAGTAACGTTGGAGTTGAGAGACGTGGAAGACGTCGTTCATGGCCCGATACCTCTGAGGTAGCTGCAACCGATAGGAGACCGGCCCCACTCTCTCCAAGACCTCAAACGGCCTGACGTACCGCGGTGAAAGCTTACCCTGTCTCCGAATCCTTTTATGTCCCAACCTCGGTGCGACACGTAGGAAAACCTGATCACCAACCTCAAACTCCAGAGGTCGTCTCCGCTGATCAGCATAAGACTTATGTCGAGACTGCAATGTTGCCATCCTCTTCTGAATTAGCTCTACTGCTCTGAAATCTCCTGAACAAGACGAGGTCCCAGAAAAGCTGCCTCTCCTGCCTCCAGCCAGCATAAGGGTGATCGGCATGGCCTACCGTACAAAGCCTTGTATGGCGCCATCTGAATAGTCACCTGGAAACTGTTGTTGTAGGAGAACTCCACCAGAGGAATATGCTTCTCCCAAGAACCGCCAAAGTCAAGGATGCAAGCTCGGAGCATATCCTCAAGCACTTGGATCGTGCGCTCGGACTGGCCATTAGTTTGGGGATGGTATGCTGTACTCAAAAGTACTTGTGTACCAAAGGCCTTATGAAGTCCCTGTCAGAACCGATAGGTAAAGCACCCATCTCTGTCTGAAACAATAGAGCACGGAACTCCATGTAGACGAACGATCTATCTGATGTAAAGTCGTCCTAGATTATTGACACTGAAGGTCTCCTTGATCTGCAAGAAGTGAGAAACCTTCATAAGTATGTCGACGACAACCCAAACAGCATCGTTCCCTCGAGGTGATCTCGGCAACCCGGTCACGAAGTCCATCGCAACATCGTTCCACTTCCACTCTGGAATGGGTAACTGCTGTAAAAGGCCTGCTGGTCGCTGATGCTCTTCTTTCACCTGCTGACAAGTAGAACATCTCATGACAAAACCAGCAACATCCTTCTTCATACCTGGCCACCAGTACTGGCGATGAAGATCCCGATACATCTTGGTGACGCCAGGATGAACTACCCAAACTGAAGAATAGAAATCCCGCATCAGCTCCTCGCATGTGTCTGCTGGCACCCATACGCGTCCTTGGAAATGCAAGATCTCATCCTCACCCACTGTCCATACAGGAAGAGGGTCCCCTCCTGACACACTCTCCTGCAGGACTAAGCCTTCCGAGTCTGATAGATGCCTCATCCGTACCCGATCAAGTAGCGTGGAGGTAACAGCTACAGAAGATGGAAAGGTTTGTCCCCGTCTGTCATGAACCTCCAGATGCATCTCAGAGAACAGATCCATCAGCTGCCACTCACTACTAGACTCCTAAATTGCCTGAATCTGGTTCTCCTGCTCAACGCATCGGCCACGGCGTTGCCCTTTCCCGGCATATAGGCAAGCTGGAAATCAAAAGGCTGATGATACTCGACCCACCTGCGCTGCCTTAGATTCAGATCACGCTGAGTGAAGATATACTTGAGACTCTTATGGTCCATGAAGACCACAAAGTGATCTCCCAGAAGACAGTGTCTCCAACTGTGCAAGGCATGAACAACATCTTCCAACTCCAGATCGTGCGTAGGGTAGTTCCTCTCATCTGGCCTCAGCTGCCGAGACCCATACACAATGACTCCATCTCCCTGCATAAGCACAGATCTCAACCCGATACCTGAAGCATCATAGTAAACAGTGTAGCTCTTGCCTGGATCTGGAAAGACTAGTATTGATGTTGACGTCAACCTCCCTTTCAGCTCTTGAAAGGCTGACTCACAAGAATCTGACCATAAGAACTTCTCCCCCTTCTTGGTCAGACCTGTCAAAGGTGCTTCTAAGAAAGAAAAGTCCCAAATGAAGCATTTGTATTATCCAGCCAGCCCTAGGAATCTCTGTACCTCAAAAACATTCTTCGGCTGCTCCCAGGAAACTACATCTCTCACTTTCTATGGGTCCACATATACTCCTTCCTCTAAGATGACGTGACCCAAGAAGTGAATCTGATCCATACAGAAGTGGAACTTCAATAGTTTAACATAAAGTCGATGCTCTCTTAGTGTACTCATAATGATCTCAAGATGTGTGGAATGGTCGTGTCGAGTGTGAGAGTACACCAAGATATCATCCAAGAAGACCACGACGAAGGAATCCAAGTGAGGATGGAACACTCGGTTTATTAGTGCCATGAAAACTGCAGGTGTGTTCGTGAGTCCGAAAGGCATGACTATATACTCGTAAAGACTGTACCTGCTCCTGAAGGCTGTCAGAGGTATATTTGATGGTCTAACATGCAACTAATGATAACCGGACCTCAAGTCGATCTTCGAGAACACCCGGGATCCTCAAATCTGATCAAAAAGGTCATCAATCCTCAGCAAAGGATATCAGTTCTTGATCGTCAACTGGTTCAGCTTCTGATAATCCACACAAAGTCGAAGGGTACAGTCTTCCTTCTTCGCAAACAGAACAGGCGAACCCCAAGGAGAAGTACTGGGTCGGATGAAACCCTTATCCTGTAGCTCCTCCAACTCCTTCTTGATCTCCTACAACTCAGGTGTGGCCATCCTATATGGAGGAATGGACACCGGTGCCGCTCCTAGCACGAGCACAATAGAGAAGTCTACCTCATGCTCTGGAGGCAAACCTGAAAAGTCCTCTGGAAAGACATCCCTGAAGCAATCCACCACTGGAGGAAAGTCCAACTGTGGAGTCCCCTGATCATCCAAGTAAAAGCTAGAAATCTGGGTTGTCACACCTTCTAGACCAAGATGCTCGAGTCCCGCCCAACTTGCCCGAACGTCCCATTCACCTCTATGAAGGAAAGATTCACCTTCTGGTGAAATGAAACTGACTCTGCGGTGATAACAGTCAACGACTGCCCAGAAGGGAATCAACCAGTCCATGCTAAGAATGACATCATAGTCTATCATCTCTAGGACATAGAGATCCCATAAGAAGTGATACCCTGCAACCTCGAGAGGGCACTCTCTACACTAGCGTACACTAGATGTCCTCGTTCCCAAAGGTGTTTCTAGTGTCAACAATTCGGAAGAAGAAAAGATGCAGAGTCCAAGTCTCTCCACAATGGAAATAGAGATAAAGCTATGCGTAGCACCAGTATCGAAAAGGGATGAAGATAAAATTGAGGCTACTAAGATCATACCTCGAACAGTAGAAGGGTCGGGATCCTGATCATGATATGTCTGCTCCATGGCGAAAGACTGGCTCGTGTCGCGGCCATGCGCCCCTGGATAACCACTCTGAGATGAACCTCCTTACTGGTGCCGAGGAACTGGTGGCTGACTACCACGGCCTCAACCTTCCCCTTGGCCCGAACGGCCAGAAGAACTCCAGTTTCCCGACTGGTGAGAAACTGGCGGGGCTGATCCTAAAGGAGGAGTCATGGAAGAACCCCGGTCACCTGCTGCTGGTGAGAAAACCTGGCAGAAACGCTGACGGTGACCCATATTTCCGCAAGATCAGCATTCCACAGGGTCTCTCTGGCACTGCGGCCTCGTGTGCCCTGTCTGGCCACACTGGTATCATGTCACCTGGCTGCCTGATGATGTGTCTCGCTTCCTCGAATCACCACGTGTAGGCTCTCTATGGTGCTTCTTGATGTCATATGGAGGAAAACTAGCTCTGGAAGAAGACCCGCCCTAGCTCGCATCTCTAGAGTCTCTCATATTGTGCTCCGCAATCAGTTCTTGGTTGACGATGGAAGAAATGGAAGTCAGCTGGAAGATGTTCACCTGTAAGCGGATCTCCCGCCTGAGTCCATCCTCAAACTTCCTCGCCAAGAACACCCCACTCTCATCGCGAAGGGGTTTAAAATGCTACAGCTCAGTGAAACGAGAGGAATAATCCATGACAGATAGAGTACTCTGCTCTAAGCTCATGAACTCCTAGGCTCGATCGGTCCTCAGGGTCTCCGGGTAGAAGTAGTCGTAGAACACGCACTGGAACTCCTCCCAAGCCATAACCTGTTGTTAACCCACCTGTGAGACCATTTCCCACCACCTCTTGGCGGAGCCTCGGAGCATGTAGGTGGCGATCTTGACTCGCCTCTCTGGAGGCGTCTCCAGATGCTCGAATATAGTCAGCATGGCTTCCAGCCATGACTCTACAGCCTGAGGTCCTCCCTCCCCCAAGAACGTGGGAGGATGCTGCTGCTGGAAAACCCGCGTCAAGTCTGCCATAGACGAGGTAGGAGGCGGTGCTCCGTGGAAGGCATGCATCATCCTCATGAAACCTTCCCTGAACTGCACATCAGTGCCCACGACTGGTACACCAACCGGTGCCAAGGATGGCTCGGCTGGGGGATCGACAGGAATTCCTTGATCAGCCCTGTCTGGTATCTGATCACTGCCTGACGACAGACGTACGACCAGAGGACATCTCAGAGGCATAGCTCCAAAAGATCAAAAGCACACCTTAGATCAGGAAAACAAGGACAGAGAACAGAAGAGTACAAAATGGGAACAGTGGAAGAAAAACACACAAGATTTCAAAACACGACTACACGGCGTGTATAAAACTACATGGCGTGTCTTCTTAAACCACTGACATGGGTGTGTACTCTAACCCTAAAAGTCATGTACACTTCAAACTACACGGCGTGTTGACCCCCACACATGGAGTGTACTTGAAAACTATACCCCTGCCTGATTCTCCTTACACGGCTAACCCACACGGTCTGACTCAACCCGAGACTACACGGTGTATTCGAAACAAACACGGTGTGCACTAAACAAGGCTTCAGCGGTCCGTGTTGTTGAGTACACGGCCGTCTATACGGCTAGACCTTACACGGCGTGCTCTGAACAAGAACGGTGTGCATAGGTGAAGGCGACACCGTCCCGTGTTGTTCGTGACACGGCCGGGTACCTGGGCAATACTACACGGCGTGTTCCGAACAAACACGGCGTGTGGAAAGGAAGGTAACTATGACCCGTGTTGTTTGTGACACGGAAGAGTACCTGGACAAGACTACACGATGTGTTCCCTATAAACATGGCGTGTTCTACCTGAGATTCCTCGTCCCATGTTATTAGTGACACGGCCGGGTACATGGCTCCGAACTCACATGGCGTGTACCAATGGTACATGGCGTGTTCCCGAAGTTACTCCCACGACACCGTGTTTTTCTTACACAGTCAGTGACACAACCTGAAAACTACACGGCGGGTATCTAAAAAGTACACGCCATGTATTCTGGGTTTTTTCTGGGCAGTAGCTCAGAAACTGCGCAAAAATCCAGAAACACTAAAAATGAGGGAAAAGATGCCAAATTCCGATCCGTGAGGGCCCATAACACCTCAAGAACCAAATTTTTGGCATTCACTTTAAAAAAAGAACAAAACAACAGTTTTCTAACATAGCAGCAGAGAATATATCAAGAAACTATCACAACAGCATGCATAATCTACACAAAGTCTATCACAATAGCATGCAATCACTAATGCACCCTAGATAGCATGGAAAGAATGCATGACATGTGATTTCTACAAGTGCCTATATGATGCATGAGATGGAATACCCTCATCTCATCGGGTTGAGACATAAATAGAACTGAAATATTAAAACAATAACCGCACAAGTCATGTGAATCACTCTAGGTGAAATCAGATCAACTATAAAATCTCAAAACCAGAAAACTGAAATTAACGAGGTAGTATGGATTTTCCCTGTACATGGGTTAACTACTCTCGGGCATAGCTTAATACCAAGTAACGAATCCATCTTATACCTGGCTAAAGTCTCCAAACAGTAAGTCAAGAGAAAGGAACCCCTTTGATACCACTTTGTAACAACCCAAATCCAGAGCCCCTCCACTGGTGCCCCGTACCCGGTGCGCCACATGACCACAAGCACGTTTCCCCAAACGCCAGAGGCTACCGACTAGCAGCGAGGGCCTTGGTGAGTCGGTGGGGAAACTATGCCCTCATTCGGTAAGGTATACAAGATAAGAAAACAACAATAAACAGCGGAAGTAGTAAACAACATGCATAACAACAGAAACCAAACAGCGGAAGCAATGCAGATATATAACACTGATGACAATAATGCAGTAGGTACAAGTATCTATGGAAATCAGAAAACACAAAAATGTGCTGGAATACAACTGAAACCAAGTGAAAAATAAAAACAAGGAAAGCTCCTCAGCATCGCGAGACACAGTTCGGTCCCATGCTCCTCGGCTCCAGTACAATCAAGAACCTGAAGTATAAGGGCGCTTTCCCTTATTTATACCTGTAGCAACATAGTCTACTTGGGACCAAAAGCATTGCCCAAACAGGGTGTGAGATACAATCCCAGTAGGCAATCACCAAAATATTTGTGCCTAACAGTCAATGAATACATGGCAATAAATAAACAAGAAGCGGTAAACAGGAAAGCACAAGCAGCTACAATCCACATTTCTAACAAGTAAAGTACACAAGTAAGCAACCAACAACAAGAAAAAAAACAGGTAACCCTCTGTGTAGCTCTCACAGCCTAACCCCTATGGTTCAACCTATGGTACTAGAAACCCTATGGGAGGCACACACAGTCTCACCCCTCTGGTTCAGTTACGTAATTATGCAGACTCTCTGGGGAAGCACTCACCGTCAATTCCCCCTATAGTCTCTTATTGTGCTAAAGGCTCTCTAGGGAAGCACTCAACGTCAATTCCCCCTTGTGGCCCGCGTCGAGGATCTACAGACTCTCTGGGTAAGCACTCAACGGAAATTCCCCCTATATTCTTGCATCGTAATTAAAAGACACTCAATAGAAGCCCTTCCATCAATTCTCCCTTTGGTCTACTACTCTAGGTTCTCACAGTCCTGAGTATAACTAATCATGGTTAGCGCGCGTGCATCGTCCAAGTAAACCTCAAGAACTACTTGGCTAACAACTAAGGCTCAACAGTAATAACAAAAGAGACAGTTCCACTATCCTATAACAAGGTGTGGCAACTGGAAAAACGACCAACAGGAAAAAAAAGCATGGAAAAGGAACCTGAGAACAAAAACAACTACTCTACTCACAAGAAATAACCTCTACTAAAGAAAATAAGCAAAGTAGGAAAACAGGAGGGGAAAAACAGGAAACACGCAATACCTCGTTCACGGTTATTGGTGGAATTCGCACATAATAATCATCAAATTTCTACAGAAAGGCATAAACCACCTACCTCGATCAGAGGAGATCGATATACATGAACCTCGATGATAGATTCCTCTTAGAACAACGTAGATCTGAGAAAACACACAAAACGTTCATCCTACGATAACTTGGAAACTAGGAAGAATCAAGAAACAAGGCTAAGGCAGAAGGAAGAAATCACCGCTGCAATTTCAATGCAATCAACCGTGCTCGAATCGAAGAACGGATGGAGAGGCAGGAGCCCGTCGAAGATCCGGTTGTACGGTCGCTCTCGGACGGACAAAAACTGAAGAAGAAGATGAAACTGGGGGTTAGGCGCGACCCCGGTCTGTTTAATGAAAAAAAAAAAAAAGTACACGGCGTGTACTTATTGAGTACATGGCATATACTTCAATTTTCCGTACTCCGAATTAACCATCCTCCACCTTAGCCTTACACACCGTGTGTGTGGCCCGGACATGTCCAGCACACGGCTTCGGGCCGGGGAAGAGTACACGGCGTGTACTCAGAAAGTACACGGCGTGTACTTCTGAAATTTCTAGAAAATTCATTTTTCTCAAAAACTCCAGAAAAAGGAAAAACGTACCTGAAAATAAGGTCTGGGTTCTTACAACCACATCTTAGACGGAGTCCTTCCCTCATTCGGACATAACAGATCCCTGTTAGAAATATAGTCCAATTTACGGACTGCTTCCTTCCAAAATTTTTCTAGTAAGCCTATTCCAATAAGCAAACCGTTATCCATGTTTTTGATGATTCAATTTCTCCTATCAACCACTCCATTCTGTTAAGGATTTCCCACTATTGAAACATGATACCTTATCCCATGTTTCTCAAGATACTATTACACTTGACTATTTATGAATTCTGTACCATTATCAGTATGAAACTTTAGATTTTTTTTCAAAGAATACATTTAGATTACCTATGATACAATTTTATGCAACTGAACACATCAAACTTATAGGAAATGAAAAACACCCATGCCATTATTCTATAATCTTTAATGAAAAGAATATAATATTTTTTCCATCAATGGATCTTGGTGAGATAGGTTCATATACATCAGCATGCACCAATTTAAGCACTCTTGTTGACATTTATTGCTTTTCCTTGTAAGTTTTTCTGATTATCTTCCCTTATTGACATGCATCACACCTATGAGTACGATCATGTGATTAATTAGATATGTCTCTTGATGTATCATACTTTACCCGATCTTCCAGGGATGACTGGAATATATGACCTTATCATTTATGCCACTACTTGTTTTCTTCCTCTCTCGAAAAAACAACATATCTTCTTATACACATAAATGGTATAGATTTCCCTTTTTCCTTTTTCCCTATAGAAAAACTACACAATATCTTCCTTTGACGGTACAAATACTCTTAGTAAATATTATATAATTCTCTCAGTCACACAATTGACTAATAGTAAGAAAGTTATGACTGATAACTTATACTACTAAAACATCAGTATGTCTCAATTATTTTCCCCCAAACCTTGACTTTCATGATCCAATTATTGTCAATAATTCATCATTTCCAAACATGAAAACTCCTTCTTTGTCATATTTTATGCATGTAACAATATTTCCTGTCATGTGGGTTTTGAAACTGCTGTCAAGAATCCATACACCAGAACAATCTGATTCTTTAAGGGAAATTTCTACAACCACAATATTCTCATCTCTCTTCTCCTTGATCCATGTTTTTGACTTTATAATCAGTATAGATTGGAAATATTGATCTTCCTCGGAGTATGATGGGCCAACTCTGTCTTGTAGAGATAAAAATATATTTTTCATTTTCAGTGCACTTATTGATTATCTGATTTTCTACTTGTGTGAACTTGTGTTATACTTTGTCATATTCCACTGCATTGTTGATGTTAAATATATAGCAATGTTCCCAAATACTCATCACTAAATATAGTGTCCCTCAAAAATCTATTCTTTAATATTGAACTCTGTTTTTCTTTCTTGTTTCTTCTTGTTCCCTTCGGTATCTCTTGTCTAGGGAACACAAATTTTTTGAATGTCCCATATTTCCACAACAATAACACTTAATATAGGGTGTATTCCTACATGTCACTTCTTCTCTAATAGATGTCCCTTCAGTACTCGAAATATTATAATTATGATTCAAACCCAAATCAATTTTCAATCATGGAGTGGGTTCTTATGGTCTGAATTCAGCTATAATTTCTTTTTATTAATGATCAATCTCCATTCTGGCCTTATCATTTCGATTTGAACATTGATTCTTTTATTTTGGACCTCTATTCTCCACATCCAGATTTTCCATCAACTGAGTGATTTACCTTGTCAATGTCATATTGGGGGTTAAAAGTTTTTCTTGATCTTTACCTTTTTTCATAGACCAACAACTTCCACTTTAATTTCTTCAATGGGTTTGATTTTTTTCTTTCACTTTGTTATTCAAACCATCAATTTCCCTTTTCTATTCATTAAGCTTGAGATTAATCTCATTAATTGGTTATATGTTCTCTGGCAATAAAGACATGAAATTATCAATTTCTTCCATTAACTCATATGTCTCTTCATCCTTCTACTGCATGTAGAGTTTGGCATCATGAACCACTTTGTTAGATTTTATCATTTTGGATCTCCAAAGAACCATTTCCTTAAGATATTATTCTAATTCAGCCTCTATATCGATTGTTCCTTCGACCCCTTCTCCCACAATGTCCCTCTCTTCCTTTTTTTGAGAGTTACCGATAACTACCACCATATCATTTTCTACTCGATCGCTGTAGTCCTCTACCTATTCAACATCAGATTCATTTGAACTGTCATTTTCTTATGCAAGAAGGTTCTTATTTTTTATGAATTTTTCTTTAACTATTTATTACCTTTCACATAGGCAGAAGAATTCTTCATGGGAATTTCGAATTCATCCTCATCAGCTTTTGGGATCTTCTTGGGGTACCTTGCTGCAAGATAACCATCCTATCCAAATCTAAAGCAAGAAAGCATAAGTTTCCCTTTAAACATTTCTTTTCCAATTTGAAGATTCTAAGAAAGTAATGACATCACATCGTTTATATCTAATTCTTACTATCCATATTCAATGGATAGATTATTCATGGCCTTGAATGACACATATTTTTATTTTCTCTTTTTGATGACATCATTTTTATCATTTCTT
Organism: Viscum album; assembly: GCA_963277665.1. Classification (NCBI taxonomy): domain Eukaryota; kingdom Viridiplantae; phylum Streptophyta; class Magnoliopsida; order Santalales; family Viscaceae; genus Viscum; species Viscum album. The sequence goes on from OY728163.1 coordinate 318,184,939, forward strand.
ATTTCATATGCTATAAGGGTAATATGAAAGTTATCCAATGTCTTTTCCTTTAGATCCTTATATTATAATGCTGAATCTTTCAGATTAAATCAAGTTGTAATTTTTCTCAAGATACACTTCAAAATCATTATATTTTCAATAAATTCTCCAAAACCACGCATGTATTCCACTAAAACATTTACCCTATAAAAGAATGCATCGACAGACTCATTCAGGTTCATTCTCAGATCTTCATGATTGTTCTAGAAAACATATAGTTTTTCCTCTTTAACATTAGAGTCACCCTTATAAATACTCATCAATATCTCCCCACATAGCATGTGATGTTTTACATGACATAACCTTGTTATGAATTTCATTGGATAGGGCTCCCCCTAAGGAATTAATTCCTTTAGTATAAGCATCCAATTCTATTAGTTCAGCTTAGGATAAATCACCACTATAAATACTGATTGTAATTACATGCATAGTTTCTGTAGAGACATACATTCTTAAATATTGGAAGTAATGTTATATCCAATTCTTCTATAGTTGAAAATTTTCTCCATCAAAGATCAGAATCCCTATATGATTAACCACATCCATTAGAGAAATGCTAAAACTAACATTGTGCTCTGATACCAATTATCAATCCCACTAAGTCAAATACCCTAAGATGGGGAGGGTAAATCAATCTATGACATATTAAAACAACATCTTGTTATGATTTTTTTCATTTTCAAACAAAAATATCATCTCTATCATTCCCGTAGCACAGTGGTAAATGAAATTAAAACATGAACAGGAAACAAAAAAAATTCTTGGTTCTCCCTCACTAGGATACATCTAAGTATAATAAAATGGTAATGTGCTGATGAACCAAATCCACTAAAAATGAACTGATGTTTACAATGTTTGTAGCGGACTCACTGTCCCTCCTGGTTTACAACCAATCACAATTTCACATCTCACAGCTCTCTTAACTGAAGTGTGCTCACTATGACTTCTTTAGAAGATCCAATAACCATTTCTAGACATGTAGGTCCCTTCATTATCTCTAATGAATACATCCTCCACTATATTTTGATGATATATTGATTTCACACTTTCATCCACTAATGAATACTCATTTATCATAGAATACTAGGAAATCCCTTTTGAACTCTTTTCGTGATTCACACTATCTTTGCAAACCTCCCTTTTCCACAAATCTAAAACAAACCTTCATGAAGATCCTCCTTTCACAAAGCTCAAACATTCCTTCGCGATGCTCCTCATTTCACAAATCTCAAACTAACCTTTACGAAGAACCTCCTTTCTCAAATCCCAATATAGACTTTGTGAAGTAACTAACCTTCACAACGCTCCCAAATTTCTGACATCTTTTTATAGACTTCGAAAATTCCAACACATTCATGATGCTAAAAACATTTGGATGGCTATTACATCCATTGAGATGTTTCTCTCCAGAACCACCTTCACGAACAACTTTCATGAACAACCTTCATGAACATAGATACTTATAATTATCTTTGAGTCTTAATCACTCTTATAAATGTGGTAGAGGCCTATTTATAGGCCTTTCCACCAACTACAGAACCTTCTAGGACACATTAATACTATTTCACGGAGCTCCCACTTTTCCGCCATGATGCTCCCTTTTTTGTGAAACTCCATGGATATTTCCCATTTCAAATGATTTCCATAATCGGGGAGCCTTCCCTCAAAACATCATACTTCCATGATGCTCAACCTATGATGATCTTCACCTTCATCGTTTGCAACGCTCATCATAATCATGGTGATCACCATCAACATTCTTTAATCCTTTATAAAACACTCTTCATGAAGCCCATATTCATGAAAATCATTCCTTTTCCATATTTTGATGATATTTTCATGGAAATCCATATTTTTCAATTATATACAAACTCTAAAGGACCCTAAAAATTTGTAAAACACTAGGAAACTACGCTACCTTAGACACCTAATTCATCAAACACCAACCATCCTCATTCCCATTCATTTGGATTTGCCAAAAAAAGCACACACAAAGACACTGAGAGGATTACTTGATGGATTTTTTTCCAAAACTTACCCTTAAGTATCCATATTGAGTAAAGGATAAATATTTATCAATATTTCCCTAGTTAATCAAAGAAATTTCAAAGTGAACACTACATGTAAAAATGGTATACATTTTAAGAAAATAATTATATTTATAACACAACAATATGGATATCAACGAGAAATTTAATTTAATATGAAAAATTATTACAACAAATTTATTATTTCAATATAAAGTTAACAATCCCAAAATAAGATGATATTTCAAAATAACCATAACTACCACTTGGTAATTTTCAATTCAAATCCCCTTGGATGGAATAATTCAAATTAGAACATAAAATGCCAGGATGTTTGAATGAATATTTATAAAAAAAATCAAAGAGGATGTATATACACCATATAAAAGTAAATTGGTGCATAATAACAAATAAGTCTCAATGGAATGTAAATAGAGTTAAAATACCTTACCTCAAATTTCCTTTTGGGTGAACGTACATTAATGTCCTTTATAGTGGTTTTAAATATGTTTCCAACCTATATAATAACTATATTATTATTTATGATATCATATATGATACTTTTATAACATCACGTCATTTTTTTTAATAATAATTCAATATTTTCATAGTTTTGGATGTTAATTTCCTGGATTTTTCATTCGTACATTATTATGAAAGTTTCGGTTTTTGTCCATATTATTTAGTTCCATCATATAAAGAATTTTAATCAATAGATAATTATAATATTTTTACATCAATTTTACTTTTAAAGAAAATCATGGATGATGGTTATGAAAAATAATGTATGTCACAATCATGGAGACGGTGGTTCATATGTACGAATGAGTTACATATTCCATTTTTCAATGATCATTATAGGAAAGGTGTATGAAATATTATATCATTCCATAATGATAATAATATCATATATAAAATATTATTTCTTTAATTATACTTATATATATCATTCATGTGGTGTGGTTATGAAAATATAGTCACATTGCTTTGGAAAGGTTGTAGTCCACACATACATGAATAATGTTATCATCTTTAAGCGTGAAAAAATAAAATGATATATTATTATTTAAAAATGATGAATATGTGATGAATGTAATAATTATTTAATTTATATAACATATAATAACTAACATAATTCTTTATCTCCATCCATGTAATGTGTCCCGGAAAGGCGATTCACATCGCTTTGTGAGGCGGTAGTCCACTGTGCACAAAACCGACGTTATCATGTATCCTACAGAATGGAATATAATAAGGTATATATAATATAAGGAAATCATATGTCTAGTATTTATATATATATATAATATATATACTTTATATCCATCATAATACCCAAACTTGAGAGGTGTTAATGGAAAAATGAATGGCATCAGTTCGCGAGGCGGTAGTATGTCATACACACACATGATGATTTTGTAACAATTTTGACCAAAGTGGGTATGGTTGTAGGTCATTACCTTATTATAAAACATTTCTAGTATATTTAATATAAAGATGTTATTATGTCATCATTTTTTAATAAAAATTTAAGGATGCGGAGAATGAAGTAATATAAAGATGCTGGTTGAAGAACATTACCTCTTCTTTAGGTATTCTCCATATGTTTGAACTAAAGCCTTACTAGGATGGATTTATGAGAATTATAAAGATTATATGATGATATTAGTAAGGTATTGAATTTATTTATAAATTTATTACCAAAACCAAAGTTTTTTGTAGGTGTGATTAAGGGTAGCGGGTGAGTTCCCTTTTATAATTGAGGAGGAGTGTCATTTTTTGTAAATACCCAAAAGTATTCACTATTGAAACATCTCCCTTACCTCATGTGGCTCCAAAATAGATCAACAATTTAAGGAAGGGTTTATATAGTCTGGTAAACCCTCAAACACAAAAAAAATAAACACCTTTTTATAATATATTCCTTAGTCTTTATGTTTACTCTATTTTACCCTTTTAGTTATTTACAATAGTAAATTATATATTTTTATTTACCTAGTTAATTAATCCTTTAGGGAAAACAATTAAAATTAAATTTAGTATATAATTTATACCTACATATTCTAAATATTAAATAAAATTTTTTATAAAAAAAATATTATATGTGGGTAATATTATTTTTAGCACAAACACATGGAAGGAAAAAAACCCTATTTTAACTTTAATTATTGTAATTAATTATAACTGTTTTAACTAATCATTATGGTAATAAATTAAGTTGAAATTATTATATAATTTATGTTTTTATTATTAAAAATATGGAATCCATTTTCTTAAAATCAACAACCTAAGAAGAAGAACATAATTAAAAATTAATTATATAAGCGGGATGAGAAAGCGAGTTTTTAATGTGCAAATGTTCAAATGTTTTCAATGTTTTTAATAGAATTTCATATAAAAAATATTAAAATGACTATAATAGTATTAATAGATATAAAATTGATCTAATTTTACTTTAAAACCAACTAAAAATATGATTTTACTTTATAAATTCTTTAAATAAAAAGACGAGTTTCAATTAAAATTCAATATTTTTCACTATTCATCAAAAAATAAAATATTATTAAAAAATCCCAAATATTCACCCTAAGATAATTTTTATATTATGGTTTCAAAAATTATGTTTATTTTTTAAAATTAATTTTATGAAAGTGGTAAAAAATAATTTTAAAATGTGTGTTCAAATCTTGACTAAATTGTCTTTTAGAAAAATATTGTTGTTCTGACAACATTACATTTTATTTTAAATGATTATTATTATATTAATAATAAATATATAACTAATAAACTATATATTTTCATAATTTATTTAACATTATTAATACCCACCATTACAATGTCTATGGATTAACTTTCATGTTTAATAATAATATTAATTTAATATTATTGTTCTGTAAAAGCTCGGTCATGCATTTAACAAATACTATCGAAGAAACTTATTATTGAATTTAATAAAATATAAAATAATTGTTGTATGTAATAAAATATAAATATAATTTTGTTGGTAATGTATGATATTTAGGTGATTTATTTTAAAGTATATATATCATAATGTCTTGGGGTGTTAAATTTTCTCCCAAGATCAGTGTTGCATGTCGCATATACAATCAAATAAAATGTACTTATTTTATAATTCAATGGTGTTAAATTATCCCCACAAAAAAATTAATTTCATCTTCTCAATTTAAACTTGATATCAGTAATCAAGGGTTCAAAATTGGTAAATTCCATTATTGAAAAACCCACATCGTAAAAGGGTTAATAAAGCCTCCTCTTAATAAGACAGAAAGGGAAATACCAAGGTCAGCTGGAATAACCACATAACTAGGTTTCCAAGTAGCAGAAAATAAGTGGGAAATGAAAACATGGATATTTAAAAAATTACTAATTACTAATTATTAAAAGATATTTATAGAGGAAGTTGATCAGAAAAAAGTTGGTGATCGAGAGAAGTTTAATGAAAATAAAACAAAAAATCAAATTAGTGTTAAAAAGGTCATTAATATCATCATAAGTTATGATAACAAGATAAGAGTTTAGTTTCAAGATCCCTTTCATGTGGTTGAGGGAATCTTTTACTGGCTAAGAATAAAAGTAAATATAATTAATTGATACAATTAAATTTTATATGCATAATTTCATCCTTTTGTTTTTTTTATCAGTTTCTAATGCTTCCTGACCTCCATGAAATACATATCAAAAAATTTATTTTTATGCTTGAATCACTAAAATTAATTTAAAAGTGTAACAAGATATTATTCTTATATTTAATAAAACTATAATTGTTAGAAAAATTTAAATAATAACACATGAATTAAAAATTAATCCATTTTATAAATATTTAACCTTAATGATCATCTGAAATATATCTGACCAAGTATAAAAGGAAGGTTATTAAATAAACATTATATTCCCTAGACAAAATAAAGTGGGTCTTAATCATCACATACAAAACATGTGAATACCTTCATCATGTATTATCTTAAAACAGAACAAAGACATGAATTTCTATAAAACCATATTGAAAACATTAATGCCTCTATATTCCACAAATAAAACACATATTATAAGATGCATTCCATAGATTATAAAATGTTGTAAATTCTATCAATGATAGAATAACCACTTTTATCCACAAATCATTAATTAGTTACAAGGTAGTAATCACTATCCATGTTAATTTATCTAAATTACTAATCTCTATATCCTGACATCATTATCTCAACATCAGGAACATATTAGGGGTCCCCAAACATGATTTGTTTTAAAAAAGGTCAACTTGACACTGAATCATTTTTCTTGGTTATTGGTATTGTTCAACACACACTTTCAAACCCTTAACAACTTATTACTACAATACAATCCTTATATATTTGATAATTATTATAATTAGGGTATAATGTATTTGATACTAAAATAAAATAATTTTTTAATCAAAACAAAACCACTTTAATAATTCCTCTTAAGCTGTGGTAATATCAAAATCTTGACCATGATCCATTAGATTCTTTTGAGTTATATTCCTTTGAATCTTGATACATTTATTTATATAGTTACCCATCTAATTATAGTTGAATCATTGTACCTTTGAATATTTTTTTTATAACCTTTCTATCATAATAACAATGTCCTTTATCTCTACACATGTAGTAAATTCAAATTCATTCTATTAAATTAATAGTGTGTTTCTTTCCACAATTATCACATGTGGGAAATTCCTTCCTTCCCTTCATCCATTTATCCATATTTTCCCTAGAAATCTTATTCTTCTCATTATTCCCTTAGATTCCATAATACTAAGATAATTTTATATATGTCTTGTTAAAATATGATATTATGTTCTCATATGATGATGTTGTATGGGAGTCTAGTTCCTTTTGAAATATTGACCTAAAACCATTAAAGAAACAATCATTCTTACTTTGGATTATGTGCATTGATACAGTTTCCATTCGGCTTTTAAGATCCATTTCTAAACTATATAATACAATATAATAGATCATATCATTATTAATCATAATTCACATTCCAAAAAATATTGAAATTCATCATATAAATTGAAAATTTATGAATAGTTAATATCATAATAATAAAAATGTTTTCTTTCAGGACATCCCTATTTCAAGTTCACCATAATGGTTTATAAAGAAAATGTGAGTTATCCTAAGAACATTCCCTAGGAGTATCAAACCAGTTTCATAGTAAGTTCTGTTGTTTTTGACCAGGTGATGATCTGTTCATTCCCAATGTGTCTATTTTAGAGTTATTACCCTTATGTACATTCATTCCAGAACTACATTGACTTTTAGTATCCAAACATGGATGTATTTATAAGAAAAACTATATAATATCGACCTTAAAAAAATTAGGATGTTATTATATACCATTATAAAATTCTATCATAGGGTTATATTCCATAATATATGTTTTCCTAAATCTGGTTCTAAAGGTTTATACTAAAATTTCTCTAATACCAACAATAACAAACTCGACCCCAGTAGTCCGAAAATGATTCCTTACTTTATTACATTATCATATATATATATAAGTAATCATATCCAAAAGGACATAATTATTTAAGAAGTTTTGGAGAAACAAATTAAATACCTGATACCCATTATACATTGGGAAAATAAAATTAATCATAAAAAATTAAATATTAGAATCCATGAAGTTCATTCCAAGAATTCATCTTCATATCCTGAGGAAAGGAAACAAAATAAGGGTGATCTCAAATTCTCAATAAGGGTTAAGTAAAGAAGAAAATATCACAACAAAACAATCATAATCAGAATGGGAATGTATATAATTGGAGACACATGTCATTTAAATAACTTGAATATCATAGTGAGATAAGGTTGAATTAATATGTCAAGGTAAATAACTAAAACACATTCTAATTAATCTATAAAATAAGAATAAAATGCATCCATAGAAATTTTTAAAGAGAAGCTCTCTTAAAAAATAATTATAATTGAATTATAAATTAATTAAATTCTTAATTATTATATTTCATGTTTCCTAGATAAAACATACCTTTACTATGATGACCTTTCATAATAAGGTTTAAAGCATAATGGGAAAAACCTATATTATTTGGACAACTGATTCGTCTCATGAGACTACTGATGAATCAAGGAGATTTCTCTAAATGGTCCCCATACCATGTCATACCTATTAAAAAATTACTCATATATTTAATAATCGATTTAATTCATAAAAAATATTCCCCATCATCAAGTCTCTATATTGTGTAAAGGATATAAATTTATCAATTTTCCCTAGTTAATCAAATAACATTCATAGTGAACACCATATGTAAAAATGGTACACATTTTAGAAAAAAGTAAAATTACTAACACAAGAATATGGAAATGTAATATAATTTTAATGTCCAATTGAAAATTATTTTAATAAAATTATTATTTTAAGATAAAGTTAACAATCACAAAATAAAGTTAGATTTCACATTAACATTTACCACTTGGTAATTTTCATATAAAATCCACATGGATTGAATAATTAAAAATGTAACTTATAATAAAATGAATTATTAATTATTCGTGTTATTAAATTTCAAATGGAAAGTATATACACGACATAAAACTGAATTGGTTCATAATTACAAATAAGTCTTAGTAGAATGTAAATTGAGACAAAATCCATTACCTCACATTTCCTTTTGAGTGAATGTTCCATAAAAATAAATTATATTGGTTTTAAACATTTTATTAAGTTATGAAAGAACCATATTATTATTTATGGTATCATATTTTATTCTTTTATAACATATCATCATCCATTCATTTTTAATCATCCATTATTCATTATAGTGGTTTTAATTGTATGGTTTTCTAATCCATGCATTATTACAAATGTTTTGTGATTATTATTCATATTATATAGTTCCATCATCTATAGAATAATAATCATGACATAATTATCAAAAATTTTCATCAATGGTACTTTTAAAACTAATAATGGATGATGATTATAAAAAATGTCATGCCTTATGAACATTAACATGGTAGGTCATACACACTAAGTAGTAACATTTTCCATTTTTCAATGATCATTATGGAATGGGTGTAAGTAAAAAATTACATTTCCAAAAATGATAATAATATATAATATTTATTTAATTATACTTATATATATTATTTATGTGGTGTAGTGATGAAAAGAGAGTCACACTGCTTCATGATGGCAATAGTCTACACGCACACAAACGATGTTATCATTGTGAAGTTTAAAAAAATTAAATGATATATTGTATTTTTAGAATAATGAAAATTTCATTAATATCATTATTACATCATTTATATCACATTTAATCATTAACCTTATTTCTTATCACCTTATATATAAGTTTTAGTGAAAGACAAATCACATCCTTCACAAGGGGATGATTTCGTAACCCATTTGACGGAATTGGAGATGTTTTTAGGTCATGAAAATTTTATAATAACATAAATTTATATTCATAATTATGTGTTTATTATATTATAATGGTTTGATAAAAATTTAAGGAGGTGGATAATGAAGTAAAATAAATATTCTCGTTGAATAAAATGGCCTCTTCTTCGGGTCTTCTCCTTAGTTTTTCACTAAATCATTACTAGGTTACAATTGTTCACAAAATAAAACTCATAGGAAGATGGGAGGGATTTTTGGGAGTTATTTGGGAAGGTATTTTTCTATAAAATTTGGTTTGAAGGTATGATGAAGGGAGGGGGAGTGAGTTCCCTTTTATAGTTGTGGAGTGACATTTTTGTAAATACCCAAAAATATTATCTACTGAGAGGTCTCCCTTACATAATGTGGATTAAAAATATATAAATAATTGGGTTGGAAAATCTTTTTTTATATAAACACCTCCACCATAGAAAAAGAAACAATTTGTTATCATTTACTCCTTATTTTGTATGTTTATTCAATTTTATCGTTTTAGTTTTTTACCATGGTAGCATGTATTTTTTAATTTAATTAGGTAATTTATCCTATAAGAATAAAATTTAAATGATATTTATAAGATAATTTATAACTAATAATTCTAAATATAAAATATAATTTATCAAATAAAAGATGTTGTGTGTGTAAAATTAATTTTACTAAAAACACTTGTAATGCAAAAAACCCTGTTTTAACCTTAACTATTGTAATTAATTTTAACTATTTTCACTAATCATTATAGTAAAAAAATTAAGTTGAAATTATAGATAATATAAATTATTAATATTACAAACATATAATCTATTTTCAAAATTGAACTCATAAAATTGGCAGTATTAAATTGAAAGTTAATCCCAAAGACGTGATGAGAAAAGTGATTTTTTAAAGAGAAAATATTAAAACGTTTATTATATTTTTATATTAAAATTCAAAATGAAAAATATTGGGTTAATATATATAAAATAGGTCTAATTTTACTTTAAAACCAACTAAAAATATAATTTAAACTTTATAAAATTTTTAATCAAAAAGAAAGTTTTCACTAAAAAAATAGTACTTTTCACTATTCATAAAAATGAAATATTTCATAAAAATAAAAAACATTTACCCAAAGATAATTTTGGTAATAATGTTTCAAAAATTAAGTTTATTTTTTCAATTAAATTTTATATATGTGTTAAAAATTAATTATAAATAATGTGGACATAGTGTGACTAAACCGTCTTTTAGAAGAATTAGTTTTTCAAAAAACATTTCATTCTCTTTTAAATGATTCATATTTTATTACTAATAAATAGATAACTAATAATTTATATATTTTAATAATTTATTTAATCCTACTCCTAACCGCGATTACAATTTCTAGGCGTTAACTAACACTTTAAATAATAATATTAATAGTATATTTTTGTTCTGTAAAAACTCGGTCTTACATTTAATGTAAGCTATTTAAAAAATCATTGTTGCGTGTAATGAAAACTAAAATCAACGTATCATGTAACTCAAGATAAACCTAGTTTTGTCTTTTATGAAATATATTAAGGTTATTTATTTAAAAATAAATATATCATAAAGTCTTTAGGTGTTATATTTTATTCTAAGCTTGATGTTGCACGACACATATATTATCGAATTCAATATTATTATTTTAGAATTTTGGGATGTTACAATATTTATCCTAAGTAACCATCATGTAAAATAATAATAATATTATTATTATTTAAATTAAATGTATTTATTGAAATATCATTTCTTTAATAGATAATGTAACTTTTATTTAAATGATATCAAATAAAATATAACATTTCCATCAGGCTATTAACATGACCCATTAATCCTACCTTGATATTTACAATCCCTGAATAATAAAATATTTATTTTACTAAATATTATTCTCTCAATAAATAAATAAATAATATATTCAATAAAATAAAAAATAAATATTAATTTTAATATTATATAACTAAATTAATATTTATATCAATATATTCACTAAATTGTAGAATAAATTTATATATATTTGTTTCCTTACAAATAAAAAACATGTGATAAAATTAAAATAAATTATTATATACTCAAATATCTCATTACTAAATTTATATGATCAAATTTTCTTGATTAATTAACATTCAATAACATGAGAATAATATTTTTTCTTTATATTATATTCACTAGAATTTTATGAGAGTTTGGATACACTTACTGTGTGACCCTCTTGGACTCTTTCTAAGGGACATTAGATAAAATTTCCTAATGTTAATGATAGAAATCTTGAAAAACATAAAGATACCCATAGAAAAATTATTTAATGTGGTAATGGAGTCAACCATCCTTTAATTATTCTTTATAATATAACCCCTTGCCTACTGATATCTCATAAAATAAGATGCATTCTTGTGTCATCTTCCGATATGCTTGATTTATCTATATTTGATTTTCTGAAATAAATACAATGATTTACTACCATGACTATGAATATAATTAGATAGTTCCATTTTAGTCAAATATCTAGAGATGTATTCTTCCATTAATATATAAGGGGAAAATAATTTTTTGACTTTTTCAATTAATATAATTTCACTTATGATATAACTAACATATTCTACCTCACCATGATAATATTTCATCAATATTTTATATATACATTACAGTAAATGATTCATGATACACATTAATTGAAATGTAAATTCTAAAGACCAATACACATGTTTGAAGATAGGAAGACCCAATAACTCATTAAACATCTTGAATTTCAATTAGTAGGTATTTTCTTATGACCACCATTTCTTAGAGATCACCAAGTAAACAAATTATGATAAGAAGTATAAATGTATTATAAGTCCCAAACATATAAAATTAAACCATCATCTATGTTCCATTATACATATTCTATCTAAATAATATGTCACCTCTTTAAGAATATATTCATATCATCTATAAGTTCTGATTATAAAAGGTAACTATTATAACCTTTTGATGTGAAAAATATTCTATGAAAATTATCCTATTAATTTTACAAAATATAACTATCATAGTGTGATAATATATATATTCATATTAAAATGATCAAAAGTATAAATTTAGTTAGTTCTAGGGTCGCAACTATAATAGTTTAAAAAATAAAAATTAAAAAGAATAGTTTGAAATATTATCAATGATTATACATGGGTTTCACTCCTCAAGTTAAGTTTCTCTATAATTCATTAGTTATGTTGTAATTCCATTCAATTAAGAGGTATTCCTTAGTTTATCCTTGGTCTTTCACGTTTTAGGTCTAAGAAGATTTGGGTGATTGGAGTCCAAAAATAAGGGAATTTTGGAAAAACTGAAATGGTGTATAGTTAACGTGCATTATTAGTTTAACTATGTGGTATTATTATGTGAGGTTATAGTGTAGTTTATATGGTTTTCCCATGGTTATAAAATCTATGCAACATTCCTAGGAAACCATGTAGTGTGGGTGGTAGTTTTCTTGGGGTTTTACATGGTTTGAGAGTAGTTTTCCCAAATTGTGAGGCCCCCAATGTTAATCATGAATAGTTTGGTCATAGGGGGTTGCATGGTTAAAAAAAGTTAAAATAACATTTTGAAAAAATCCCCCCCCCATAATTTATAGTAGGGTTGCATGGTTAAGGCACATAGTTAGTTTAATTGTGCGGCTTTCTCCATGAAACTGTGTGTCCCCATTCTCAATGATTAAAAAGTTTGATTTTACCCTTTTCCCCTTAATTGTTTGAAATCATAATCACCCCAAATCTAATGTTGGCTCATCTTAACCAATCCCCAATTAATTATATTTCTACCCCTTTTGATTCTAGGTGAAATTCCTTCATTCTTGATGTATCACATAAAGGTATATTTTATTTTTATATGGTTTCCCCTATTATTTATATATCTATGTTGGATATTTTCACCCCGTATATTTTTGGAACCAAATTGGGTTGTGATTCTAGATCTAATGGGTTTAATAAAGTATTTATGTTTTTTCTTATGGATATAGTATCATGAGTACCCAATCTACTCTTCCCCATTCTTAGTTTCTAATGTTGATTGGTTCTAACTATGTTTTGTGGTAAGTTATTCAACATGAATGGGTAATTATATTAATTTATTATTGTTCTTGTAAAATTCCTTTTGTTTATTAATTTAATTGAATTAAATTTTTGTTTTAATGTATTTCATGTAAATATTTATGTTTTTAAAGGGTTTTTTATTTAAAAATGGTTTTTTCTACATGATGTGTTTAATTAAATTCTTGAATGGTGGTTTTGATTTAAAAATGGGTTTTAAGAAAACAAAGTGGAGTGGATTGGATTTGAAATTATTTTATAAATTAGGATCATGGTTTTTAAATTTATTTTGACAAACATGGAACATTGTGTACATCCGGAAAGGGACATAAGTGACCCTACTGGGTGTATGTGGCACCACCAGGGGTTGTTTTTTATTAATGATGGACTATGGAATGAATCTATATTGGATGGTACTAGATTATTCCTAGTTTAGGAAATTTTAGGACTAGTATGTATTCCCATATGATAGGGCCCAATATGGTGTGCCTTTTTCATTTATAGTTGTTATCTCAAGATTGTTTTAATCATTGATAATTGATCACATATTATTTTAATAAGAGGTTGTATCATATGGATTCAAATGATGAATATTTTCATCGATATATGTTTATGTGGTTACATTTTGGTGTATGGATATGAATACATAATTTATCACTATTTATTTTTCTATTCTTGTCTTTATGAATATAAAATCCTTCTATTAAAAAGAAAAGGAAAATGATTGAAAAATGGGTATGTATTTATTAAAATTATTTTCAAAACCGTTTTTATTTCGAAATATAGAACTACTACGTGATTAATATTAGACCATATATAGACTCTGTTGTGGTTTCTTACTGTACTTATTTTCTCACTCTAGTTTTTTTGTTGGGTGGTTATAGATATTGTATTGAAGGATATGGGTAAAGGTAAGGCAAAATTGTAACATTTTTGCTTCTCTTGTTGTTTCAACCATTGGTTTGGGATGGTTTGGAGGTGACAATTGGTCACTTGAATACATTTGTTCTTGTCTTGTGAGACTTCTCTAGTTTATCATGTGTGTCTTGGATTGCATGGTTATTGTATTTATCTATTTCTTCATCCTTGTTCTCTAGTTGTATGTTTTATTTTCATTATATATGAGTATCATTTTTAGTTATCTTGTTGCACCTCACCATCGTGATGGGATGACTCAAGTGGATTTTTTAGTTGACTCAGGTTAGTTCATTATAAAATGTTATTAGAGGGATGATCAGCCTAATGTGTGTCAACTCCACATGAGTATGGTTCTGTGTCTTAGTGAGATTGGATTTTGGAACATCATAATTCATGTAATAAGTGAAAGAGGGTACCTAGCCAGCACACACCAATGAATGAACACAGGTTACCATGGGTGTTTATAAAATTATTAACATGTTTGAGACCTGGAGTTTGAGGTCATTCGAATGAACTAGAAGGATTTTATTTAAATGAAACTATTACTTCCAAAATAATTTTTATTCATTTTTAGAATTCATGATTTCTTTAAATTCTTGATGTTTAAAATCATAGACATGAATTTATCAATTTGGTCCAAAATTTTGGAATATGCTCAAAAGATGATTGTTCATTTTTTTTCTTGACAAAAATTCCTTCAAGAAGAGATATTCCAATTTTGATAAAGGATGTTGTGAGACACGATCCATAGGTGAATCCTCTAGTGGAACCTTCTTTGGTTGAAATATTAATCTATACAATTTAGTATTTGGGTCAAGTGGGTGTTAGAAAACATAGAAATGTGGTGTATCATAACTCTACATTCACTAAGAACCATACACTAATCTTCCATGGTGAAAAGGGACCATATGAATCTGAGGAGTTTCTTAAGATAATTGAGAGGAACTTGAACTTATTGAAGTCTCTTGAGGACTCTAAGGAGGGGTTTTCCTCATATGTGCTTTACAGGATAAAAAGGATATGGGGAGACTCCATAATTCAAGCTAAGTGGCCTAAAGATCTTACAAATACTTCTTTCAATAAAATATACAATCAATAAATTTTCAATGAGATATTAAATTTATCATAAAATACGGATTTTCTGACCTTGGTGTATGGAGGGTGTATCGTTATAGAGTATTCCACCCATTTTGTTGAGATGGTTCATCTGGAATTCGATCAGGTAACTAATGACTTTCTGATGGTTCAGAAATTTGAGTTGTGATTGAGTTTGGATATTGAGTCAATGTTTATTCTCATGATTCTTTCGACCTTTGTGGAGTTAGTCAATAAAGAATATTTGGTTGAGGTATGCATATCTACAAATATGGGTTTGGGTGGAGCTATAGTTGGTGTAGATATTATCCAAGGTGTGTCTTCTCGCTAGAAAGTAAAGCTCAAGGGTGGTTAGTTTTTTCCAATACATGTTTTAGGGGCTTATTTACAGAATAAGTAGTTTGTCTGCTACTAGAATGAAAGGAGTGGTCACACTAAGGAAAACTATATTAACTCTACTAAAAAATTTCATCATTGTAGATAGTTTGGTCACCTAAAGTGTTTTTGTTAAAGGATATTCTAGGGAAATAAGGTAGGATCTAGTCTCGCCAAGGGTGAGTAGGTTTATACTAATGATTCCAATGGTGGTGTCTCTAATCCTCAGACCATGGGGGAAGTTCATGAGGCTATGACCAGAAATATTTATGCGACTGAGTATGTGCAATTGGAATATGAAGTAGGGATAACTATAGTTAGAGGTACTAGGTTCATTTCAAATTTTATGTTTCAAACTTTATGTGATAAAGTTTATACTAATTCCTTTATATATTCAATGTTAGATGATGCGTTGGGCTTAAATTAAGAAATTATGTCGTACTTATTGGATTTTTACAGGCCTTTGGGAAATATTTATAATAAATGCTTCAACTTTCCAACATTTTGGGTGATGATAGCCAATTACAAGGTGGTTTGGTGTTTTTTGGTTCTTAATATTGACATTTTCATCATAATACTTGGAATTGATAGTATGATCAGTTTTATGGCCTAGATAGATTGTTATCAATGTTGGGTTTAGGTTTTATCTTCCTATGGGGTCACTCATGTTTTTCAGGGTGAGTGGGACTCTAGATAAATAAGAGAGTGGCATGTTGTTTCTTATGTTGTGGTAATCTCATGCTATTTGTAAGAGAAGTTTCATGATAACGTTGAGCCTTGTTTGGGTATTCTTCTTCCAATGGTGGTGTTTGAATACCCCAGGGTATTTCTGGGTGATTTTTCTAGTTTACTACCATATATATATTTTTAGTTTACTATCAAACTACTCCATGTTATGATGATCGTTTCCATTCCATCTTATCGAATGGAACCTTCTATGTTCGTGGAAGTTAAATTCCATCTTAAGGAACTAGGGAAAAAGATATTTATTCATCCTAGATTTTCATCATGTGATTCACCTATGATGTTTTCTAATAAAGTAGACAGGTTTCTCATACTTTTTGTGGACTATTGAAAGTTAAATTTGGTGAATTTTAAGAACAAATATCATCTGCCTAGGATTGATGATTTTTTTAACCAACTTAGAGGGGTACATTGGTTTTCAATGTTTAACCTTTTTTCAGGGTACCAAGAGTTGATAATCCAAGAAGATGATATACCTATGATAGAACTTGGGATACGGTATGGATATTTCAAGTTTCTGGTTATTGTATTCAGTCTCACCAACACTTCATCATTATTTGGGTCTTTAATGAATTGAAGTTTCCATAGTTCTTTGAATAGTTTTTTATTTTTTATGTGGATGATATATTGGTTTAATACATGTTATAGGTTGATACTATAGAAAATTTGGATACTATTCTTCAAACTATGAAGAAACACCATTTTTTGGTAAGGTTTCCAAATGAGAGATTTGGATCACGGAAGTGAAATATCTAGGGCATGTGATGTCTAAGATGGGTGTCTCACTGGATCCTAAAATGGTACAAGAAATTATATCCTAGGATTATCCCATAAATTTTTTTGATACCTATATATTATATGGTTTGGCTGGTTATTATTATTATTTTTTATTTAGGATTTATCCAAGCTCACATCTTTGATGAAAACTTTAACCCATAAGGGTGTAATGTTTGAATTGAATGAGGAACTAAAGGTGATGTTGACTTTAGAACCTCTTTTGGTTTTTTTATAAGTAGTTTCATTTTATGATTTTTTCTATAATTCTTCTAGTATGGGGATTATATGTGTATTGATAAAGAGAAAATAGGTGGTGGCATATGGCTCAATCAAGTTATTCCCTCGTGATAAGAACTACCCAACCCATGATCTTGAGTTTTTAGTAGTTACGAATGCACTCGAAATGAGGTGTAACAATATCTATGGGGAGTAGTTTGCAATAAATTATGATCATAATATCCTAAAATATATTTCTAATCAGAGGGATCTAAATTTTTTGTAGAGCTTCTAGGAATAGTATCTTCAAATTTTTTATTTTGAAATTTCATACACGCATGAAAAAGGTGATGCGGTTATTGATGTGTTTAGTATAAAATTATAGACACAATACATGTAGGAATAAATTGAGGTGTAGTATCTGATGAGGTTTTTGATGATATGAAATTCTAACTAGAATAGGTTGGTGGACATCTATTCTTATCTTCAATGATACCTGCATCAAATTTTTATGTGCAAGTTCAGCTCGAGTAGGTGAAAGATTCCAAGTGCTAATGCTTAAGTAAAATCCATTTTGGTAGGGAGACCTCGGGTGAGTGGTCACATTCCCCCAGTGGAGCTTTGTGCTTACATAGACTATTGATTGCTCCAATTTCTCTAAGGAAGGAGTAGATGGACAGGGCAAAACCGGTCATGTTGGTCCACACACCATGGGGCTACCAAGACCTTTCATGACTTCAGAAATCTATTTAATTGTCAAGGGATGAGGTATCACATTATATATTTTGATTTACAGTGTCTTGCTTGTAAGAAATTTAAAGTAGAGCATTGTAGTCCTGCTGGATTTTTGTAACCATTTCCATTCCATTATGTATATGGGATGAGATTCCCATGTACTTTTTTGTTGGTTTACCATATAATCCTAGTGGGAAGGATTCTATTTCGGTGATCATTGATAGTTTAACAATGTCGGTGCATTTCCAACCTACCAAAGAGGAATAATGTCGAAATAACATAGTGGATTGTATGTATGAGAGATTGTGAGGCTTCATGGGGTATTCTATATGGTTATATCTTATATGGATCCAAGGTTCACATATAGGTTTTGGAAAGGATTACAAGTGGTGATGGGTTCCCATATGAAATTAATCATGACTTATCATCTACATATAGATGGATAGACTGAGACATATATATAGATCTAGAGGATATACATTGGGATTTCATACTTGACTTTGGTTGATCTTGGGAAAAGTATATTCCTCTTGTAGAATTTTCCTATAAAAATAGTTATTAAGATTTGATAAATATGGAACCCTTGGAATAATTTTATGGGTGGCCATGTATCTCTCCCTTATGTAGGGAAGAGTTGGGAGAGCGGTCCTCGTTTGGGTTTAGGTGATGATAGAAAAGGGGTAGTTAATCTAAAAAAGTTTTTTCACATCCAAGATACATCATAAATATTTTTTTCACCATCTTCATCATCCAATACAGTTTGAGATTAGTGATAAAGTTTTTCTTAGTGTTTCAACTCACATTATAAATCGTCAGTTGGGTATATACGGTAAGTTGGAACTGAGGTTTGCTGGCCCCTTTGAGATCATGGAGTGACTGAGAAAGGTGGAGTATGAGTTGGACTGACCATATCATTTTGATTTTGATCCATAATATGTCTCATCTTTACCAACTGAGGAGGTATCACATAAAACCTTTCCATGTGATTTAATGGGTGGATATTTATCATGAGCCTGATACCACCATTATTGAGCTACCAATTAAAATTATGGATCAATGGGATATAGTACTACTCGATAAAATGATCCCTATGGTCTGGGTACTATAATAGTTTGGATGGTAAAACGATTAGACGTGGTAGTGTGAATCATTGATGAGGAAGTAGTTAAACTATATTTTTACATGTCCTAAATCTTGATCACTTTCTATGGAAAGAAAGATTTTATAATAGGGAGAAATGTGATGCCCTTTTGGTCATAAATATGCATTAGTTGAGCCATATTCTTCCTCTTTTGAGGTCTGGGATGACTTAGGTGATCGAAGTCTGAAAACAATTGAATTTAGAGAAAAGTGAAAAGGAACCTAGTTAAAGAGTATGGTTATTTTAACTATTCAGTAACTATGTGTAATTCCTCTATGAGATTTTAGTGGAGTTTTTATTGGGTTTTACATGGTTAAAAAAAATCATGTGACATGCCCAAGGAACCATGCATGGTGGATGGTTGTTCTTCAAGGGTGTTACATGGTTTGAGAATGGTATTCCCAAACCATAATTCCCCCAATTATAATTGTGTCCCCTTTTGACATAGGGGGTTTCATGGTTATCATATGGTTAAAACACTATGTGTCCAAACCTTAACCCCACCCATAATGGAATGTAAGGGCACACACTTAAGGAGCATGGTTAGTTTAACCATGTATCCTTCCAAAGGAAACAATGGGACCCCCTTCATAACTATTAAAAATATAGGATTTTACCCCTTTACCCTAGGTTGTTTTAAAGGCTAATCACCCTCTAACCACATTTTTGATTGTCCTAACCCTTCCCCAGTTCTTTGGAGGTCCCTCCACTTATACTGTAGGTGAAATTCCTTCATTCTTGATGGATCTCATCAACGTATGTTTTTTATTTATCTTGGTTTCCCATTTTATTTATTGGTGAACATTTGATATCTTCTCCTATAATCTTATTGAAACCCAATTTTTTTGATGATGGATATAATGGGTTTCATAGGGGATTGAAATTATTTCTTATGTATCTAGGACTATGATGACCCAACCTACTCTTCCTCGGTCTCTATATTTGTGGTTGATTGCTTGTACCTCTATTTTGAGGTAGGGGTTTCTATATAAAGGGTTAATTATATTAATTATTTATTATTCTTGTACAATTCCTTTGGTATATTAATTAAATTGAATCCATTTTTATTTTAATGGTATTTCCTGAAAAATGTTTTTTTTAAAGCGGTTTTCTTGAAAAACAAGTTTTTCACACCACATATTTGATTAAATGTTTGAATGGTGGTTTTGATTTGGAAATGATTTTTCAAACACCATAATTGATTGTATTGGATTTTAAAATGTTTTATAAATTTTGATCATGTTTTTGAAATGGAATTTGACAAACATGTCTTATTAAGAACCATGGGTGCCTCAGGAATGAGATATAGGTGACCCTATTGTGTGTGGCACCACTTGGGGTTGATTTTTTAATATTTATGGACTATAGCTGGACTTGATAATGTTTGGTACAAAAAAAATCTTGGTTTAGGATATTTTAAATCTAGTATGTTTTCCCATGTTCTAGGGACTAATACAATGTTCATTGTCATTTATGGTTACTATCACATGATTGTTTTTGTCATGGTTAGTTTCTCAAATTATGTTTTCACATGAAGTTGTATAAAATGGATTATCTTGATGAATTTTTTCAAGGATATTTGTTTACTTAGTTACCTTATGGTGTATGGATATTGTTAGTTCAAAATAACACAAAGTAACATAAGAGGGTGGTGAATTATATTTTTTGATAATCTTCCTCGGCACATGAGCCTCAGCCCGGTTGGTGAGGACTCCTTAAGTGCATCCAGGAGACCCGATATAAAATCTAGTCAGAGGCATATTTCCAGATACTGTAGGAGTATAGTATTAGGTACTATAGTGGTGACTGTATCAGTACTGTAGCAGGAACTGTAGCAGGAACTATTTGGTACTGTAGCAACTGGGACTATTCATCTGTTTGGGCCTTCGGGCCACCGATTTGGTCCCTGAGTCCTTTAAGGACTTCAGGCCACCCAGGTCTTTGAGTAAGTAAGTAATTAGGGCTACCTAAAGACCTTTGGGCCTCCTTAAATTAAAATGTAAAACAGAAAACCTACAAGGAACAAGCTCCTGAAGGAGGAAGAGCAAGGATCTTTCACTATAGAAGAAGCTAAACGGATTGCAAGAATGAGAGGGTATGACACCTACCTTTGAGACAAGCCTGTGCATGCATGGGAAATCCTAGTCGAACATCCATTCGAAGTTGGAGATTTTATTTCGCGATGAAGATGCTGGGGAGGAGCAGTTCCAAGTAGTTTGTCTAGGTTGTATGTAATGTTTGAGGCCTACAAGAAATGAATTTCACTAAGGCCTATGGGCCATGTAATACTTACACCTATGGTCCTTGTAAGGGTTCCACATCACCCCTTGAACGGTGGATTATCAAAATCAATAAAAAATAAAGGCCTTCAGGACATTGAAGGATAATCTTCCTCAATTGATGCTTTTGACTCCCTTTTTGAATTATGAAGATATGATTTATTTTCTTCTATAAAGTGTATGAGTAGTAGATAAAAAGAAATAAAGATTGCAATAAATTTATTGTCGTTCCAGGCATAAAGATCCCCCAGTCCACTCCACCAATCACTCTCTCTACAAGCTTAGTGAATTTCACTAGAACATTCTTCTTATCACAAGACCAAAAATCCACAACTATGTACAGGCAGTTGAAACCTTTACAATAATTCTAATAACAAGCCCTTCTATTTATTTAATAGATAACCATATATCCACATATTAGTATAATAATATGAAACTTCACTACAAATAAGTATGAGGAGTTGATACTCCAATAAATCAAAAGTGTTTGATTTGATGGCTCAGGATAAACTTCACAATTGTAAGGAAAACCACTGATAATAATGTGATCTTTTTATTCTTCAAAAATTAAAGTCTTAATGAAAGAATAGTTATGATGTTATCATGGTTTAAAATGATATTCAATAATAATATCAACACACAACGTCAGTAATATTATATTAGTACAAGGTATAACATGTACGTCTCCAAAGTGTAGCCACTTTCAGCATCGATTCTTTGTTGTAGCAGCACTTTAAAAGATTTTTACATATGTGGCTTTTATATCCTGCAGATTGATAATATTCACTAGTATAATATATAGAGCAGAAAAATTGCTTCAGTATTATAGATCCAAGAATGTTTTTAGATAGAACGCTGAAATTGAAATATGAATTAGCCAGGGTAGTTGTAACTTCCCTTAAGAATAGGAGTGATTACCTCTAATAAAAATGGTTCTTTAAATCAATCATAATGATCTTTGAATCAATCTAATATAATATTTAAATCAATCTATAATTTTATTAGGACCATTTCTTGAATCTCAGATAAAATATCGGTTTTAAATACTCCATTATTAATTAGACAACATAGGGTTGAACTGCATAGAATATGGTTCCATTGCGTAACGTAGGGTTCCTTTTCGTAACACGGGGTTCCTACCAACATATGGTTCCTCAACCACACTATCATGTGCTCATAATATAGGGATCAATGTAACATGGGGATGATGATCCATATGTTCACCCTTTTCTGCATAAGATTCCACACGTGCCATTAATTAACCATACATTCAAACTCCCAAATGTAGGCTATGAATAGTTATTCCAGACTCTAATGTAGAGTTGATATTCCATATGTTCATTGATTCGTGGATGTGGGTTTCCCAATACATATGCTTAATATATAGCATGGGGTTTTTGTTCCATGTGTTAACTGATCAATGGAGCATAAGGATGATGAACCATACATTATTTTATCGAATGAAAGGTTTGAAAAATGTTTCCATTACACATCCCATAGACTTTCATTACAAAAAAAATTTAAATAAAAACATGATATATATTCCTAAATCATTCTTAATCTAAACAAACATGGGTATTTGTGAGAATCAAAATCAATATATAATATAGAGTATTATTAAGACAATGCATTCCCAACAATCTCCCCCTTTTGATGATCATAAAACCCAAAAAAAAATATTTAACATAAAATAGAATTTTTAAACATTAATAAAATATTTCAATTTCATAGAACCATTTCAATTAAAAAATTCTCCCCCAAGAATGTAAATAATATGAAAATATTCTCCCCAAAATAATTCCCCACAAAATATGTGTTTTAAAAATATTCTCCCCCTTTCATGATATCGTAAAGAAGGTTTGATAGAGAAAATAATATAAAGTGTAGTTAATATTACACTGAATTGGAAATAAAACTTATAGTCTACTATTTAGAAAAATAAGATATATAATTTGGTAGTTTAAGTTTTCACATAAATAAAATAACAATAAAAGTAGAATATAAAACACACAAAATATAAAAGTAAAGTAAATTAAACATAAATGTTGATAAATGTTTGGAAAGATAATGAGTTCATCCTATAATCGACTAAATATGTATTCAATATGAAGGGCTCTGGTCATAATGGTTTCCTTGTTCTGAATCTCCCTGGGTAGTAGTTTCTGCAGCAGGATAAGGAATAGTATGAACAACACATAGAATTTCAATCATCTTGAAAAATAGACTCTGAAAATTGTTTTTAAAGACATTCATCCATTTTTATAGTATATTCATTTTATCTTGACCAAACATTAAGGTTTACACTAGATTCTCCTTAATAAACTCATTCACAGTACCTGTAGATTGAATAGAAGAAGTTAACTTATCTTTGACTTGATGAATAACTAGTCCAAGAAAGGATTCATTAGAGGATAACTGACTGATAAAATGTCTCTAATTATCAAAAAGCACATTCAGAGGTGTGCTGTCACACTGGAGAGTGTGAATCCTATTATTGGATTCATCCAAAACAGTAGTGATTGCTTGAAATCTTCTTGTCAGGTAAGGAGAAGTGGGTTAAGGTGTAGAGGTTGACTCTTTATGACTATTCTCGAGGGATTGAAATTATCTTCGCCACAAAGGCTTCAGCTCATCAAAATTAGATTTATTCACAGATTCTGCTTTCAGAGATCTGGAATCTCTACCTAAATAAGTGATTAACTCTTCAACATCTCCCACAAAAAGCAATTTTTCATGATCAACATTGAGTTGAGTTTCATTGGATTCAAACTCAGCTATTATAAATGTTGAAATTCTAATCACCTCAAATATCTTCTCCACATAATCTAAATATTATGTTAAATACACATTCTAGCTCTCTAAACACATGCATTTTCTAATCAAAGATTCGTCATAAGAGTTAGAATAATCAATAGTAATATTCCTTGAAGGTTGTCCAACTTCTACAATATCCAAACTTTTCTCTCTATGAATTTTTTAATTGTCTCTTAAAATAGGTTATTATTCAGCAATAGAATAAGGATCATTTAGAAAAAGTTTCTTAGGGGTAGGATCATTTTCCTTATTATCTTATTCTCTATGAGCCTCTTGCAAAACAGTATCATTCACTTGAGCCTCATGATCAACAACATTTTCAGCTTCATCCAAATCTTCGAGAATGTAGATTGTAATTATTTATAGGTGATCAAGATGGAAATCTTAAGGTCTAGATTCACCACCTTAATCAGGCCTTTGACTTACATATCCAACATATGGAATCATCCTCTGCTCCCCCTAAGCATCTGCCATCATCTTTTGTGGTTGTTCAGCTCCAACTGGTAAAATACTGTTACATGAGTTTCTCTAATCATATCCCGTTTTTTTGAAAATCCCATCATTTAGAATGTTGTCATGATGATATCTACATTCAAGAGTCATATTTATGATCGATCATTTTTTATGAAATAAAAAAGAAATCATTCTTCCATAGAGATAGTAACCAATCTTGTCTTCGTTATGACAACAACGACTCAGATATCTCAATATAGAATGAGGGAAATTGAACTTAATTTGGTTAATAA
Organism: Viscum album; assembly: GCA_963277665.1. Lineage (NCBI taxonomy): Eukaryota > Viridiplantae > Streptophyta > Magnoliopsida > Santalales > Viscaceae > Viscum > Viscum album. The sequence goes on from OY728163.1 coordinate 318,210,367, forward strand.
TAGAAACCGAACATACATATTAGGGTACATAATTTTTTCTTGCTCATTGTTCTTAGAAAAATCCTAGTCTAAATAAACTTCATAATGAATCTTCTATTAGAAGTAAGGTCCTTATTCATCACTTTATTGATGGTTATTATTCCAAATAATGAAAAAATAATGTCCTATTGAATATATTTTTCATCACAAATATTCTATATGTCTGTCAAGACCCAGAAATTTCAAGGAAAATTTATTCTTAATTTTCTTTGGAATTTTACAAGAAGGCAGTTTCTGACGGCGCCTGATTCCGAGGCCCGGTGTGCCCGGAATCATTTTCCGAAGTTTGGCTCGGGTATGTTCAGTGAATGAATGAGCGGGAATTTCTATCTTTTGAACCGGTGCTCGGAATCGAATTCTGAGGGCACCAATAGAACCGTAGCGCCGGTAATTGCTTAGGAATGCTATTTCCATAGTTGCATTTACCCGAAATAAGATGATAAAAATTGTGGAAGTTTAATTTATAATTTATCTACAATTTTTATTTTCTTGTTAAGTGGATTAAGTGTTGTGTTACAGCACTTGAACCTCTCTTAAGTGGTTTTAATCTATTTAAGGGAGTTAGGGGTGGGACCCACTTGGAGTTAACCACCCATGGGGGGATTTAAGGTGAGGTGGGCCCACACGAACCCCACCCCTTCACATTCCTCTTAAACTCCCTAACTCCCTCTTAAATTTTGTAAACCTATCTTTATTTGAGATGGGTCACATGATAACTTAGGTATATGTATGGGCATATACCTGGGTAGTGGTTATCCGTTGTTTTCATAATCTTTTTGTTTCCTCATGATTGAGATGGGTTACTTGATACCTTAGGTATATCTACGGGCATATACCTAAGTCGAGGTTATCTGTTGAGATCTTCTTTGTGGTTATCCTTGTTGGTTTTAGTGAGAAATTGAGGGTCTCGGGGTCCCTACTGAGTATCGTTATACTCACCCCTGCACGGGCTATGTCCTCACCTCATTGTGTTGGTTACAGACGACGGGCAGTGCTGACGGAGGCCGAGTGTTCGAGGACTGGACGGTACCTGGAGGTGGACTACACGACGAGTCAGTACCCAGAGGTGGACTACACGACGATTCAGTACCCAGAGGTGGACTACATGATGAGTCAGTATCTGGGGGTGGACTTCACGGCGAGACGACACTCGGAGGAGGTTGAAGGGAGAGAGCGTTGTGGAGGCTATTTGTACCGACCCTTTAGGTAGGATCCGAGGAGGACGTCCCAAGAGCCGCTTCTGTTCTTCCAGCTGTTGTATTTTTCTGTTGTACTTTGTTCAGTTGTAGTTGTACTTCCTTTTGGGTTTGTATTCTCACCCATTTACCTTTCAGCACTTGTCTTTGTACTTAGTGTTTTACTTCCGCTTATACTCTGTGTTGTTTTCTTTACTTTTATAAAGGCAATGCATTCCTAGTTATCGGGATTTACGTCTTTGGTGCTAGTCGCCAGCCCCTAGCCTATGGAAGGCGGGCTTGGGGTAGTTATGGCACGGGCCCCGAGGACGGGTCGTGACAATGTCAGAATGAGAATCCCCCTCAAGGGGATAACACTAAAACTTAGCTATATCCACCGAAGAGAGAGAAAATTCATTGTCTTCAATCATAGAGATTAATGAATCTTCATCAATTCCAAAACTAAACTCAGCATTCCTACAGAACTCTTTTACTTTTTTGTCGAACATCAGAGAAGTGTTATCATATCCTAAAGTAAAATATAGTTCTTGAAATATAATCGTTGTATTTAATGAAATATTTGTTTCATTTAAGTACTCTAAATCAATCACATTTCCTTGAAAAACATTTGGATACTTAACTAGCAGGTAAGTAGACACACCCAAATCAATATCTTCGGGTATTCCTGGTGTTTTAATTTCTAAAGGTTTCGATATTGAAGGTTTGATGGTTTAGGTTTTCAATAAATTGGAATGATATAAGCTTTGTAAACTCAAAGGATATGAAGGAGAAGAGCTGGAGAAGGAAGACAATTTTCTCACATCGGTTAAAAATGTACTCATTATATTTTAGTTTGAAAATATGAATAAAATAAATTTAAATGAAATTCCTTTATATTAGTTTTAAAACTAATCAATGTGTAACTAAACAAAATATAGAGCGATAAATAATTAAATAAAGTATATATACAGATTACATAAAAGTATAATTAAGATATTAAGAACAAAATAAATAAATTACTCAATAGTAATTTAAAATTAAATAATCATAACCCCCCATTATTTAAATAAAATCCAGCACTAGTAAGTGTTTTTTGTAAAAATATAAGCAAATTGTCATTCATTATCAACATATTATGAAGATACACCCTTTTTATGAATAATATATCTCATAAAATGATGCATTATATCAATATGTTTAGTAGATGAATGACTTATAGGATTTTTTGAAATATTTATACCACTATTATTATCACATAAAATATGTATAATATTAAAAATTAGCCCAAATTTCAGTAGATTATTTTTCATCCAAAATACAAGTGAACAACAACTTCCACCAAAAACATATTCTGCCTCATCCATTGGATAAGGTAACTGAGCATTATTTCATACTTGACCATGTGACTAAATATTTTTCTAAAAAATGATAGGTTCGTGAGGTTCCTTTTATATCTAATCTAAAACAACCCAAATCATTATCAAAATATATTATTAAATTAAAATAAATAATTTTGGTGTAAAGAAGAGATTGAAAAATAGTCTCTTTTTAATATATAAATTTTTTTAATAGCAGTAAGATGGGATTATTTTGGATTTGATTGAAATATTTAACATAAACATACAGAAAAAAATGTTTTTTCTACCAGCAGTAAGATATAACAAACTAGAAATCATTCCTCTATATAACTTGTTTTCCACTGGTTTTCTAGCTTCATCCAAATCGTGTTACACATTAGTACACTTGGGAGTTTTATATGACTTGTTGTTCTTAATTGAATTTTTTTTAATAAATCTAAAATATATTTACATTGATTTAAAAAATTTCCTTAATCTTTTTTATAAATTTAAAATCCTAAAAAGAAAATAAATTCTCTTATCACTCTCATTTAAAATTCATTTTTCATTAGTTTTGAAAAATAATTACAATAATTTTTATTAGTTGAACCAAAAATAAAAACATCACCATAAATTTTTACAAATAAAATATTAGAACAAATATTTTTCTTAATAATTTTTGGATATTCCAATCCAACAGTAAGTCCATTTTCCAAAATAAAAAAACATAATATTTTATACCATGATCTAGGTTCTTATTTAAGGCCATTGATAGCTTTAATAAGTTTAAAAATAGAGTTTGGTTTTTGAGGGTTTTCAAAACTAGGAGGATGTTCAACATAAACTTCCACCGTTAAATATTCAATTAAAAAAGGAAGATTTAACATCAATATGGTATAATTTAAAATTCATATGAGATGAATAACCTAAAAATATTATAATGGATTCTCATATAGATAAAGGGTAAAATGTTTCATCATCATATATACCTTCTTCTTAATTATATCCTTTAGCTACTAATCTATCTGTATTTTTGGTTATGATCACTTGAACATCCTATTTATTTCTAGACCCACTTGGTTACTATTATTGGACAATTAGTTGGTATATCTTCTAATTCCTAAACATCATTCCTTCTAAATTGGTTTAGTTCTTATTGCATTTCTATAATCCAACTCTCATATTCTATGTCTTCTTTTATAGACTTAGGTTCTAACTAAGATTGAAAGGAAGAATATTTGGTAAGGTTTCCTACATTTCTTCTAGTTCTAATTCTTATCTAAATTATGGTTTTTTAGGGTTTTAGACAATCTAAGAAAGAAACTTTTTGGTTCAATAGTTTCATGTTCTTATAAAATAGAATGGATTTTATTAGTATCATTTTCAAAATAAGATTTAGGGTTTTTAAGTCTCATGTTGCCAATCAATTCTATAACATCATTAGTTTGATCTTTCCCTTTAATAAAAGGGTATGTTTCATCAAAATTCACATAAACTGATTCATCAAAAATCATTTAATTTTTATTAAACACTCTATATGTTTTAGTGGTAATAGAATATCCTAAAAATATACCTTTATTAGCTTTCAAATTGAACTTATCAAGGATTTCCTTAGTATTCAAGATATAGACCTTACATCTAAAAACATTAAAGTACTTTAATTTAGGTTTTCTATTATTCGAAAGTATATAGGGGTTCATTTTCAAAATAGGCCTTATTAAAACACTATTCATGATATAAAAGTCTATTATTACATCTTCGCAAAAATAGGTAGGAGTATTGTATTAATTTAGCATAGACCTTATGATTTCTTGAACAGTTATATTTATTCTTTCAACAATTATATTTTGTTGAGGTGTTCTTGAGGTAAAGAAGGTGTGTTAAATAAAAAAAATTAGAAAAAGAATTAAATTCTTGATTCCCAAATTCTCCACCGAGATCACTTCGCAATGAAATTATTTTAAAAACATTTTCACGTTGAACAATTTTTTAAAAACTTTCTAAAAAAGTGGAACTTAATTTTTGAGTTTTAGAAAATCAACCCATGTAAATCGAGAATAATCATTAACAAAAACATATACATATAATTTACTAGCTAATATTGCACATTTGGATGGTTAAAATAAATCCATATTGATATGTTCTAATGGTTTATATGTAGAAATTGTTTTAATAGATTTGAAAGAATATTTGTGTTGTTTTCTAATTTGGCATGAATCAAAGAATCTATCATTGTAAGCATGAAGACTAGGTAAATCAAAAACATTATATCTCTTAGATAAATTATTTATAGAATATATATTGAACTGTAAAAGTCCTCTATTACAAATCCATGACTAAAGTTTCCTAGTTGTGAAACAATTCACTTTCTATTTACACAAAGAATTTTAATCCAAAGTATAAACATTGTCAGTTCTAGGTGCTCTAAATTTATTAAATTTATCTTTAAACATAGAGCAAGAATTGTTAGAAAAATAAACATAAAAACCATCATCGAAATGTTGAGAAATACTTATCAGGTTGTGCTTTATCCCATTCACATATAGGACTTTGTTGATTGAGATAGTATTTGGATCTCCAACAGTTACAACTCCAAAAAAAATTCCTTTTGTATTGTCACCAAAAGTTATTGGACCTCTATTAATTTGATTCAATGTATGAAACATTTTTGAGTCTCCACTCATGTGTCAAGAATAATAACTATCCATATACTATATGGATTTTCTATTCTTGTGACCTATTCTTTTCAAAATTAATTAAAAAATTGTTTTTTTGGTACCCATAATTTCTTGGGTCCTGTAGTGTTAGGGAGCATTGACCTAGGATTCCAGATCTAATTTATCATTCCATAATTCAAATTACATTCTTCAGAAAAAACTATTATAAATAAAATCACTTCCACTAATTTGAGGAATATTCAAATAATATTTGTTAGTGAAATGGCCTTTTATTCCACAATAATAACATGTATCTTTTTTATAATTGGGAATGAAAATAATTCTTATATAATTTTTATTTTTCACTATTGATTCCTATTCAAAATATTAATCTTCTAATGACATTATTTCTAGTAATCTCATTTAAAACTCTTTATCCATTGATAAAATTAACTACAGCCCTTTTATGAGATTCTACTTCATCATTAAATTATTTAATCCCTTTTTCATGATCAATGCACTTCATTGTAGATGTGTTGAATTTTTAAACTAATTCTTGATGTTGTTTTAGCATAGTGTATCTTTCAACTAAAACAACATTATGAATATTTTTCAATGATGTGTTCTATTTTTAACAAAATTTATCTTCAAGCATTGAGAAGTAGGGAGATAATTATTTATTTGATCAACTATCAGTATCAGAATCAGAAGGGTAATAAGTTTGTACCATTTAGTCTGCATCCATAAATAACATTTTGGATTTTAGATTTGATGGATCCTTCTCTAAATTAGATTTTGAAGAGTTTATGGAGTCTTTATATACACTCTATATATATATTATTTTTCTTTTTCATTTTTGATCATTATTATAATTCTTTTGATATTTCTTTTCTGGAAATTTCTTTTTATCTTTCAATTGAGGGAACTCAAGTTTGATATGACCTAATTATTCGAATTAATAGAATGAAACTTCTATAGGTTATTTCTCATCCTTCTTGAAGTATTTTTTAAGCCTCTTTTCTTCTTATAGAATTTACTAAACTTTATTTCTAGCTGATCAATTCCTATTTCAGAATCTAAGGATTTTGAATTTTTCTATTTTGTCTTTTTGTTTTGTTTTTCTACTTTCCTTCTAAGATGTCACTTTCAGGGAAATATTTCCCCCTTTAACTGTTATTTTATGATCTTCATCTTATGCTTGAATTTATACTTCATACATCATCAGAGTTCTAATTAATTTTTTCATAGTCATTTTTTTGAGAGGTGATGGCTGAAGTATAGCAGCAGATATCCCATTCCATTTTGATGGTAGTACTCTAAGTATTTTCAAAGATTTATTAGATTGACTTATGGGATCTCTTAATGTAATAATATTATTGACAATATATGTAGGCCCTCCATTCTTTTGTGTGATGCTTTCACCATCAAACATTATAAATGTGTCAAACATTATCTTAGCAGCAGCATACCACATATATCTAATATTATTTTTTCTTTCATAAGCAACTGCAATTGTTTTCCACATATCATAGACATTAGATCATTGTGATACCTGATTAAAGTCATCTTGTCTAAGTACATAGATAATATCTTTTACTACTTTTGAATTTATATCATATTCATATTCTATTTTAGTAGTCCATGACTCTAGTTTTTTAGAAATCACCTAAGGAGTAATGATCTTAAAATAGACATTAAATTCAGTATTTTTCTGATAGATAATAATTTTTGATTTCCAACATCAATAATTTTCATCATTAATGTATGGATCATGTACCAAAAACATTAATTTTAAAGGATCAACCATTTCCATCATTGTAAAGACCTTATAATTTTTATCTTTCAATATATTTATCAAAAAACTGCACATTTGATACAAATTATTAGGTCATAATAATACAAAGTAACATAATAGGGGGATGAATTGTGTCATTTCAATAATCTTTCACAATTATTTATTTTAACACCCTTTGTGAATTATGAAATTATGAAGTGTTTTATTCTATAAAGAGTTTGATCAGTGGATAAATAGAAAGAATGAACATAGAAAATTTATAGTGGTTCAAGGAACAAAGATCCTCCATTTTACTCTAATAATCTCTCTCTGTGTGTGTGCTTGGTGAATTTCACTAGAATTTTCCTCTTATAACAAGACCAAAAATCCAAAACTGAGTTCATGCAGTTGAAACCTTTAAAATAAGGCTAATAAAATTGCCTTATGGTTCTTTAAAAGAGAATCAGATATCCAGAGCTCAGAACAAGAATCTGACACTTCACCATAACTATGTACAAGTATTTGATACTTAAATAAATCAAAAGAGTTTGATTTTATAGCTTATGATGAACTTCATAGTTACATATATAACAACTGAAACTTGATGGATATTCTTATTTAGAAATGAAATTCTTAAAGAAATGATAGTTTTGAACTGATATTGGTTTCAAATTATCTTCAATAATAATAGCAACACAACCTGGCCAACCTGAGTTGTCCTGCCCTGTGCCTCTGAGATCCTAGTGTCTGGGTACCACGGCCATGACCACCACCTCTGCATGTACGTCCTGATGTATCCCAGTTGCCCGACTGGTAAGAAGCTACTACTCTTTCTCCCACACGCGAAGTCTGTACAGAACCCCTCTCACTAGCCACTGGTAGAAACGCCCTGCAAAAGCACTGTAGATGACCCATCTTGCCGCAATCTCGGCACTCCACTGGGTCACGTGGACACTGCGGTCTCTTGTGCCCCTCTTTACCACACTGGTAGCACCTGACCAGGCCACCTGAAGTAATCGCCTGGCTATTACTACCACTGTGAGAGAAACTCATTTGTCGCTTCCTTTTCCCGGTAGAAATAGTACCAGAAACTAGTGTCGAACCGCCCTTGCCTGCACCAATAGCTTTCTGAAGGTTCCACTCTATAATCAACGCCTGGTTCACAATAGCATGTATTATAGGCTACCTGAAAACATTCACTAGCACTCAGATGTCATATCAAAGACCATCCTCAAAGCATCTAGCCCTCAATGTCTCATCACCCACCAAAACAGGTGGAAAACGATGAAGCTCGGTGAAACGAGCAGAATAATCCATCACCGACATAGCGCCCTGCTGCAGGTTCATGAACTCTCAAGATCTATCTTCCCTCAGCGTCTCTAGGAAGAATAAGTCATAGAAATATATTTGAAAATCTTCCCACACCATGTATCTGTGATGCTCTGTCTGAGTGGTAACATCCCAACACCTCTTGGGAGAATCATGCAGCATATACGTAGCGATCTTGACTATCCACCCTGAAGGCATCTCAAGATGCTCAAAAATAGTTTGCATAGACCCCAACCAAGACTCTGCAGCCTGTGGTCCACCATCCCCAGAAAATTTAGGCGGATGCTACTGCTGGAAGATACGAGTCAGCTCAGCCATAGATGTGGCAGCCGGTGGTGCTCCCTAAAAGTTCTGCATGAACTGCATGAAGCCTTCACAGAACTGCACATCCGTGCCTGTTTCCGATATAATAGTCGGTGCCGCATGTGGCTCTACTGGAGGATCCAATGGTAGCCCATGGACCACCATATCTGGAGTATAATTATTGTCGCTCTCTGGGTGAACAATTTGTGGTCGCCTTGACGGCATGACTCTACATGGTCAAACGCACACCTTAGATAAATATTATCAAAGACCGGAAACGAAGGGACCAAAAGGGGAACCGGAGGAAAAAGTCATTCAAGATTTGAAAAACAAGACTACACAGCATGTAAATTAACTACACGGCATGTACCTGACTTTTCTTCCCCTGCTCGGGTCCTTCCACACGGCTAAGCCACATGGCTCCCGTTGAACAAGACTACACGGCATGTATATCAACTACACGGAATGTATGGTGTAATTTTCCAACTGACCGTGTCGTTTTTGACACGGCCGACTACTCAGCTAACACTACACGGCGTGTTACACCCGAACACAGTGTGTACACTACCCTGTTTTCCCCAGCAACACGGTCAGGTCCACATAGTCTGTCCTCGGTCAAGACTACATGGCGTGTCCCATAGGTACACGGTGTATAATAGACGAGCTTCGCCAACCCGTGTTGTTAGTTACACAGTTGGATACATGGCTCACACTACACGTCGTGTTCCAGATGGAAACGGCGTGTACACGAAAGGAGTACACCGACTCGTGTTGTTAGTTACATGGCCAGACTCTGGGTCAACCCTACACGGCGTGTACATCCGGTACACGGCGTGTTTTCCCCAAGAATTTCCCTTCCCCGTGTCCCAACCCACACAGTCTATGATACGGGAAGAGACTACACGGCGTGTACTGAGGGTACACGGCGTGTACTGAGGGTACACGGCGTGTACTCAAAAAGTTTTCTTTTCTTACTGAACAGAAGATCACACGGTAAGTGTCTGAGGAACTACATGGCATGTATCCGTGTTTTTTCGGATAGTAATCCTCTGAAACTACTCTGGAACCCAGAAAATGATGAAAAACAACACCTAAGTGCCAAATTTTGACCCGTGAGGGCCCATACTCCCCATGAATCAAATTTTGGCATCTTATATATGTTATAACAAGATAAACAGTTCAATATCCACCAAATTCCGGTCATTGAGGGCCCATACTCCCCAAAAACCAAAGTTTGGTTTCCATTCTATCAACAGACTCACACAAAAATACTTTATCACATAACATGTATTTATCAAAGTAGCTATCACAATAGCATTCTTTTCTAGCACAACAACTATCACAACAACATACAAGTTCTAATGCACCTACATGACATGGAACTATGCATGTCATGTGATTTCTAGCATGTGACTAAATGATGCATGAGATAGAATACCCTAATCTCATCGGGTTGCAACTAAATAGAACCCATGGACAAAATATAAATAGCACAATCACAAGTGCGTCACCCAATGGTGAAATCAAATCAACTGTAAAATTCAAAAAAATCAGAAAATTTGCAATTACTGAGGTAGACTAGCTTTTCCCTGTACACGGGTTAGCTACTCCCGAGCAGAGTTTATTACCAATTACCATTTCTTTCCTATCCCTAACTAAGTCTCCAAATAGTATGTCAAAGAAAAGAACCTGCCTATGTTACCACTTTGTAACATCCTGGATCCGGGTGCCACTCAATGGGTGCCCCGAACTCGGTTGGTCACATGACCTCAAGCGCATTTCCCCAAACGTCAGAGGTTGTCGACTTGCAGTGAGAGCCCAGGTCTAATAGTGGAGAAACTATGCCCTCATTTGTCAACGTGTAGCATAGCGGAATACAAGATAAAACATACAACAACAATGGAAACAATAATCCATACACATTTAAAATGTACAACTGCAGTTAAAGATAAACAACAGTCATATAGATAATGATGCAACATGTCTCTAGTTCTAATAAAATAGCCAGAACATGTTACACAGCAATACAGTAAAATACAATACAACTCTAGGAACAAGGTACAGTAAAGCAAAACAAAGTAGAGTAGACAGAACGCAGCAGCATTGCAAGCCTAAGCTCGGTCCCATGCTCTCCTACTCCTCTACTACAATCATGTAACTGTTTAGGGACCCTTTCCCCTGTCAACACCTGCAGAAACATAATATGTTTGGGCCGAAAACATGACCCAAATGGGGTGTGAGAAATAAATCCTAGTAGGAACCCACCAAGGGCACGTGCTCAACTATGTGAAAATATGCAGCAACAGTGCACAGTAGTAAAATGCAATAAACTAAGAAGTAATCAAAAGTGACTAACTTTACCAGTCATATTGCCATTTTATTATTCATTTATCCATTCAATTTTAATAACATACTGTACTCATCAGAATCAAGCCTGCGGGCCAATAAAAATGTTTCCCTCAGGCCAATATAATAAAACCATGCCCTCAGGCTTTCCCTCAGGCTATCGAATATTTACCTCATGCCATTCAGAACCTTGCCCTCAGGCATTTCCCTTAGGCGAAGTAGAATCTTTCCCTCAGGACAAACTGAAACGAAACCCTCAGGTAATCAGAATCTTTCCCTCAGGAAAATAGAACTATGCCCTCAGGATAATCAACAATGCCCTCAGGCTAAAAAAATGAACACTTCCCTCAAGCATAAGTAACTGGGCTAAGCCGAAATCATAAACATGAAATTTATATACAATTCCTCTCAAGGAAAAAGTAATGCATAACATAAACAAGGCATACCCTTGGGTATCCTGGCCAAACAGCTAAACAGAGGACCCTGGAGTGGTCCTAGATCCAAGAAGTGATCCAAAACAACAGTTAATTATCACATTTTATTACCTATAAAATTCTAGGTATTCAAAACTTCCAAGGCCTCAATCACACGACACCCCAACATGGGTTCTTAGAACAACTGTACACAAAAACGCACAGAAGTTGGAATTTAAACACTAAGCCACCTACCTCGATCACCCCCGATCCATATACACGAACGATGATCATTGAATCATCAAAGAATAATGCAGATCTGAGGTGAAATAAATCTCGTTCAAAAGTAAATAACTTCCCCTCGAGAAAGAATTGGTAAGAAATGGATTAAGGAGAAGGAAAGGCTTACCCGTACGGTTCCAATGAGATCGATGGAGGCGGAATCGAATTCCCAGTGCTCGATCAGGCGGTCTCCAAAGTTCTGGCTGTCTCTCCCAAGCCCTCCTCCAGTTCTAATCCTTCTCTGTGAACAAGGGAGGCTACTACCCATTTTATACAGAAAAAAAACTGTGCGGCGTATACTATTGACTACACGATGTGTACTTTTATCATTTAACTATTCCTATGGCGGCTACCTTTCCCACCACCGCACTGTTCATCCATCGACATGAGTACACGACGTGTATTCCCTAATACACAGCGTGTACTATCGCTCAGCTGACGGCTACTTCAATAGCCTTACTATTTACCTGCCGACTGACTACACGACGTGTAAATAATAACTACGTGGCGTGTAGTCGGTTTTTACACATTTACTCGTCGACATGGCTACACACCCTATGTACTCATCCCACACGGCCAAAGTACATGGCGTGTGGAAAGTACATGGCATGTAGTCCTAAAATTTTGTATTTTTTCCCATTTTCCTTATTTTCTCAAAAACACTTAAGGAAAAGAGAAAAGAATAAACTCGTACCTCAAAAATAAGAACCAAGTTCTTACAGGTGGTGTTTGAATACCCTAGGGTATTTCAGGGTGATTTTTCTAGTTTATTACCATATAGATATTTTTAGTTTACTATCGAACTACTCCATGTTATGATGATCGTTTCCATTCCATCTCATCGAATGGAACCTTCTATGTTCTTGGAAGTTAAATTCCATCTTAAGGACCTAGGGTAAAAGAGATTTATTCATCCTAGATTGTCATCATGGGATTCACCTATGCTATTTTATAATAAAGTAGACATGTGTCTCAAACTTTTGGTGTACTATCAAAAGTTAAATTTGGTGAATTTTAAGAACAAATATCATCTTCCTAGGATTGATGATTTTTTAACCAACTTAGAGGGGTACATTGGTTTTCAATGTTTAACCTTTTTTCAGGGTACCAAGACTTGATAATCAAAGAAGATGATATACCTATGATAGAACTTGGGAGATGGTATGGGTATTTCAAGTTTCTGGTTATTGTATTCAGTCTCACCAACACTTCATAATTATTTGGGTCTTTAATGAATTGAAGTTTCCATAGTTCTTTGAATCGTTTTTTATTTTGTATGTGGATGATATATTGGTGTAATACATGTTATAGGTGGATACTATAGAAAATTAGGATATTATTCTTCAAACCATGAAGAAACACCATTTTTTTGTAAGGTTTCCAAAAGTGAGATTTGGATCTGGGAAGTGAAATATCTAGGGCTTGTGATGTCTAATATGGGTGTCTCAGTGGATCCTAAAATGGTACAAGAAATTATATCCTAGTATCATTCCATAAATGTGTTTGATACCTAGAGATTATATGCTTTGGCTGGTTATTATTATTATTATTTTGTTTAGGATTTATCCAAGCTCGCATCTTTGATGAAAACATTAACCCATAAGGGTGTAATGTTTGAATTGAATGAGGAACTAAAGGTGATATTGACTTCAGAACCTATTTTGATTTTTTTTAAGTAGTTTCATGTTATGATGTTTTCTATAATGCTTCTAGTATGGGGATTATATGTGTCTTGATAAAGGGAAAATAGGTGGTGTCCTATGGCTCAATCAAGTTATTCCCTCATGATAAGAACTACCCAACCCATGATCATGAGTTTTTAGTAGTTATGAATGCACTCAAAATGAGGTGTAACAATATCTTTGGTGAGTTGTTTGAAATATATTATGATCATAATATCCTAAAATATATTTCTACTCAATAGGGATCTAAATTTTTTGTAGATATTCTCAGAATAGTATCTTTAAATTTTTTATTTTGAAATTTCATACACACATGAAAAAGGTAATGCGATTACTGATGTGTTGAGTATAAAATTACAGACACAATACATATAGGAATCAATTGAGGTGTAGTATCTGATGAGGTTTTTTATGATATGAAATTCCAACTAGAATAGATTGGTGGAAATCTATTCTTATCTTCAATGATACCTGCATCAAATTTTTATGTGCAAGTTCAGCTCGAGTAGGTGAAAGATTCCAAGTGCTAATGCTTTAGTAAAATCCATTTTGGTAGGGAGACCTCAGGTGAGTGGCTGCATTTCCCCAGTGGAGCTTTGTGCTTACATAGACTATTGATCGCTCCAATTTCTCTAAGGAAGGAGTAGATGGACAATGCAAAACCGGACATGTTGGTCCACACACCATGGGGCTACCAAGAGATTTCATGACTTCAGAAATCTATTTAATTATCAAGGGATGAGGTATCACATTATAGATTTTGATTTACAGTGTCTCGCTTGTTAGAAATTTAAAGCAGAGCACTGTAGTCCTACTGGATTTTTGTAACCATTTCCATTCCATTATGTATGTGGAACGAGATTCCCATGTACTTTTTTGTTGGTTTACTATATAATCCTAGTGCGAAGAATTCTATTTGGGTGATCATTGATATTTTAACAATGTCGGTGCATTTCCAACCTTCCAAATAGGAATAATGTTGGAATAACATAGTGTATTGTATGTATGAGAGATTGTGAGGCTTCATGGGGTCTTCTATATGGTTGTATCTTATATGGATACAAGGTTCACATATAGGTTTTGGAAAGGATTACAAGTGGTGATGGGTTCCTAGATGAAATTAATCATGACTTATCATTTACATATAGATGGATAGACTGAGACATATATATAGTTCTAGAGGATATACATTGGGATTTCATACTTGACTTTGCTTGATCTTTGGAAAAGTATATTCCTCTTGTAGAATTTTCCTATAAAAATAGTTATTAAGATTTTATAAATATGGAACCCTTGGAATAATTTTATGGGTGGCCATGTATCTCTCCCTTATGTAGGGAAGAGTTGGGAGATCGGTCCTTGTTTGGGTTTAGGTGATGATAGAAAAGGTGTAGTTAATCTAAAAAAGGTTTTTCACATCTAAGATACATCATAAATATTTTTTGCACCATATTCATCATCCAATACAGTTTGAGATTAGTGATCAAGTTTTTCTTACTGTTTCCACTCACATGAGAAATTGTCAGTTGGGTATATAGGGTAAGTTGGAACTGAGGTTTGCTGACCCCTTTGAGATCATGGAGTGACTGAGAAAGGTGGAGTATGAGTTGGACTTACCATATCATTTTGAATTTGATCCATAATGTGTCTCATCTTTACCAACAGATGAGGTATCACATAAAACCTTCCCATGTGATTTAATGGGTGGATATTGATCATGACCCTGATACCACCATTATTGAGCTACCAATTAAAATTATGGATCAATGGGATATATTACTACTCGGTAAAATGATCCCTATGGTCTGGGTACTATAATAGTTTGGATGGTAAAATGATTAGACGTGGTAGTGTGAATCATTGATGAGGAAGTAGTTAAACTATATTTTTATGTGTCCTAAATCTTGATCACTTTCTATGGAAAGAAATATTTTATAATAGGGAGAAATTTGATTCCCTTTTGGTCATAAATATGCGTTATTTGAGCCATATTCTTCCTCTTTTGAGGTCTGGGATGACTTAGGTGATCGAAGTCTGAAAACAATTGAATTTAGGGAAAAGTGACAAGGAATCTAGTTAAGGAGTATGGTTATTTTAACTATTCAGTAACTATATGGAATTCCTCTATGAGATTTTAGTGGAGTTTTTATTGGGTTTTACATGGTTAAAAAATCATGTGACATGCCCAAGGAACCATGCATGGTGGATGGTTTTTCTTCAAGGGTGTTACATGGTTTGAGCATGGTATTCCCAAACCATAATTCCCCTAATTCTAATTGTGTCCCCTTTTGACATAGGGGGTTTCATGGTTAGCATAAGGTTAAAAAACTATGTGTCCAAACCTTAACCCCACCCATAATGGATTTTAAGGGCACACACTTAAGAAGAATGGTTAGTTTAACCATGTATCCTTCCATAGGAAACAATGGGACCCCCTTAATAACTATTAAAAATATAGGATTTTACCCTTTTACCCTCGGTCGTTTTAAAGGCTAATCACCCATTGGAATGTCCTAACCCTTCCCCAGTTCTTTGTAGGTCCCTCCACTTATAGTGTAGGTGAAATTCCTTCATTCTTGATGGATCTCATCAACATATGTTTTTTATTTATCTTGGTTTCCCATTTTATTTATTGTCGAACATTTGATCTCTTCTCCTATAATCTTATTGAAACCCAATATTTTTGATGATGGGTCTAATGGGTTTCATGGGGGATTGAAATTATTTCTTATGTATCTAGGATCATGATGACCCAACCTACTCTTCCTCGGTCTCTATATTTGTGGGTGATTTCTTGTACCTCTATTTTGAGGTAGGGGTTTCTATATAAAGGGTTAATTATAATAATTATTTATTATTATTTTACAATTCGTTTGGTATATTAATTAAATTGAATCTATTTTTATTTTAATGGTATTTCCTGAAAAATGTATGTTTTAAAGCGGTTTTCTTGAAAAACAAGTTTTTCACACCACATATTTGATTAAATGTTTGAATGGTGGTTTTGATTTGGATATGATTTTTCATACACCATAGTTGATTGGATTGGATTTTAAAATGTTTTATAAATTTTTATAATGTTTTTGAAATGGAATTTGACAAACATGTCTTATTAAGAACCATGGGTGCCTCAGGAATGAGGTATAGGTGACCCTATTGTGTGTGGCACCACTTGGGGTTGATTTTTTAATATTTATGGACTATAGATGGACTCGATAATGTTTGGTACAAAAAAAAATCTTGGTTTAGGATATTTTAAGTCTAGTATGTTTTCCCAAGTTCTAGGGACTAATACAATGTTCATTGTCATTTATGGTTACTATCACATGATTATTTTTGTCATGGATGGTTTATCAAATTATGTTTTCACATGAAGTTTTATAAAATGGATTATCTTGATGGATTTTTTCAAGGATATTTGTTTACTTAGTTACCTTATGGTGTATGGAAATTTTTAGTTCAGAATAACAAAAAGTAACACAATAGGGTGGTGAATTATATTTTTTGATAATCTTCCTCAGCACATGAGCCTCATTCCGGTTGGTGAGGACTTCTTAAGTCCATCCAGGAGACCCGATATAAAATCCAGGCAGAGGCATATTTCCATATACTATAGGAGTATAGTATCAGGTAATGCAGTGGTGACTGTATCAATACGGTAGCAGGAACTGTAGCAGGTACTATTTGGTACTGTAGAAACTGGGATTATTCATCCGTTTGGGCCTTTGGGCCACCGATTTGGTCCCCAAGTCCTTTAAGGCCTTCAGGCCACCCAGGACTTTGAGTAAGTAAGGACTTAGGGCTACCTCAAGACCTTTGGGCCACCTTAAATGAAAATGTAAAACATAAAACCTACAAGGAACAAGCTCCTGAAGGAGGAAGGGAAATGGTCTTTCACCATAGCAGAAGCTAAACGGATTGCAAGAATGAGAGGGTATGACACCTGCCTTCAAGAAAAGCATGTGCATTCATGGGAAATCCTAGTCGAATAGCCATTTTAAGGTAGAGATTTTATTTCACGATGAAGATTCTGGGGAGGAGCAGTTCCAAGTGGTTAGTCTGGGTTGTATGTAATGTTTGAGGCCTACAAGAAATGAATTTCACTAAGGACTATGGGTTGTGTAATACTTACACCTATGGTCCTTGAAAGGGTTCCACCTCACCCCTTGAAAGGTGGATTATCAAAATCAATAAAAAATTAAGGCCTTCGGGCCATTGAAGGATAATCTTCCTCAATTGATGCTTTTGACTCCCTTTGTGAATTATGAATATATGATTTTTTTTCTTCTATAAAGTGTATGAGTAGTAGATAAAAAGAAATAAATAATGCAATAAATTTATTATCGTTCCAGGCACAAAGATCCCCCAGTCTACTCCACCAATCACTCTCTATACAAGCTTAGTGAATTTCACTAGAACGTTCTTCTTATCCCATGACCAAAAATCCACAACTATGTACAGGCAGTTGAAACCTTTACAATAATTCTAATAACAAACCCTTCTATTTATTTAATAGATGACCATATATCCAAATCATAGTATAATAATATGAAACTTCACTACAAATAAGTATGAGGAGTTGATACTCCAATAAATCAAAAATGTTTGATTTGATGGCTCAGGATAAACTTCACAATTGTAAGGAAAACAACTTATAGTAATGTGATCTTCTTATTCTTAAAAAATTAAAGTCTTAAAGAAAGAATAGTTATGATGTTATCATGGTTTCAAATGATATTCAATAATAATATCAACGCACAACCTCAATAATATTATATTAGTACAAGGTAACACATGTACGTCTCTAAAGTGTAGCCACTTTCAGCATCGATTATTTGTTGTAGCAGCACTTTAAAATATTTTTGCATGTGTGGATTTTATATCCTGTAGATTGATAATATTCACTAGTATAATATATAGAGCTGAAAAATTGCTTCAATATTATATATCCAAGAATGTTTTTAGATAGAATGCTGAAATTGAAATATGAATTAGCCAGGGGAGTTGTAACTTCCCTTAAGAATAGGAGTGATTGCCTCTAATAAAAATGGTTCTTCAAATCAATCATAATGATCTTTGAATCAATCTAAGAGAATATTTCAATCAGTCTATAATTTTATTAGGAACATTTCCTGAATCTCAGATAAAATCTCGATTTTAAATACTCCATTATTAAGTAGAAAACATAGGGTTGAACTGCATAGAATACGGTTCCTTTGCATAACGTAGGGTTCCTTTTCGTAACACAGGGTTCCTACCAACATATGGTTCCTCAACCACACTATCATGTGCACGTAATGTAGGGATCAATGTAACATGGGGATGATGATCCATATGTTCACCCTTTTCTGTATAAGATTCCACACGTACCATTAATTAACCATAAATTCAAACTCCCAAATGTAGGCTATGAATAGTTATTCTAGACTCCAATGTAGGTTTGATATTCCATATGTTCAGTGATTCGTGGATGTGGGGTTCCCAATCCATATGCTTAATATATAGCATGGAGTTTTTGTTCCATGTGTTAACTGATCAATGTAGCATAAGGAGGATGAACCATATATTATTTTATCGAATGAAAGGTTTGAAAAATGTTTCCATTACACATCCCATAGACTTTCATTGCAACAAAAATTTAAATAAAAACATGATATATATTCCTAAATTATTCTTAAGGTAAACAAACATGGGTATTTGTGAGCATCAAAATCAATATATAATATAGATTATTATTAAGACAATACATTCCCAACAATCTCCCCCTTTTGATGATCACAAAAACCAAAAAAATAATTAACAGAAAATAGAATTTTTAAACATTAATAAAATATTTCAATTACCTAGAACCATTTCAATTAAAAAATTCTCACCCAAGAATGTAAATAATATGAAAATATTCTCCCCAAAATAATTCCCCACAAAATATGTGTTTTACAAATATCCTCCCCCTTTCATGATATCATAAAGAAGGTTTGATAGATAAAATAATATAAAGTGTAGTTAATATTACACTGAATTGGCAATAAAACTTATAGTCTACTATTTAGAAAAATAAGATATATAATTTGGTAGTTTAAGTTTTCACATAAATAAAATAACAATAAAAGTAGAATATAAAACACACAAAATATAAAAGTAAAGTAAATTAAACATAAATGTTGATAAATTTTTGGAAAGATAATGATTTCATCCTATAATCGACTAAATATGTATTCATTATGAAGGGCTCTGGTTAGAATGGTTTCCTTGTTCTGAATCTCCCTGGGTAGTAGTTTCTGCAACATGATAAAGAATAGTATGAACAACACCTAGAATTTCAATCATCTTGAAAAATAGACTCTGAAAATTGTTTTTAAAGACATTCATCCATTTCTATAGTATATTCCTTGTATCTTGACCAAACATTAAAATTTCCACTAGATTCTTCTTAAAAAACTCATTCACAGTACCTGTAGATTGAATAGAGGAAGTTAACTTATCTTTGACTTGATTAATAACTAGTCCAAGCTAGGATTCATTAGAGGATAACTGACTGATCAAATGTCTCTGATTATCCAAAATCACATTCAATGGTGTGCTGTCACACTGGAGAGTGTGAATCCTATTGTTGAATTCATCCAAAACAGTAGTGATTGCTTGAAATATTCTTGTCAGGTAAGGAGAAGTGGGTTAAGGTGTAGAGGTTGACTCTTTATGACTATTCTATAGGGATTGAAATTATCTTTAAAAGAAAGGCTTCAGCTCATCAAAATCATATTTCTTCACAGATTCGGCTTTCAGAGATCTGGACTCTCTACCTAAATAAGTGGTTAACTCTTCAAAATCTCCCACAAAAACCAATTTTTCATGATCAACATTGAGTTGAGTTTCCTTGGATTCAAAATCATCTCTTATAAATGTTGAAATTATAATCACCTCAAATTTCTTCTCCACATAATCTAAATATTCTCTTAAATACACGTTCTAGATCTCTAAACACATGCAGTTTCTAATCAAAGATTCATCATAAGAGTCAGAATAATCAGGAGTTATATGCCTTGAAGTTTTTCTAACTTCTATAATATCCAGACTTTTCTCTCTATGAATTTTTTAATTGTCTCTTAAAATAGGTCATTATTCAGCAACATAATTAGTAGCATTTAGAAAAAGGTTCTTAGGGGTAGGATCATTTTCCTTATTATCTTATTCTCTATGAGCCTCTTGCAAAACATTATCATTCACTTGAGCCTCATGATCAACAACATTTTCAGCTTCATCCAAAGCTTCGAGAATGTATATTGTAATTATTTATAGGTGATCAAGATGAACCTCTTCAGGTCTAGATTCACCACCTTAATCAGGCCTTTGTCTTACATATCCAACATATGGAATCATCCTCTGCTCCCCCTAAGCATCTTCCATCAGCTTTTGTGGTTGTTCAACTCCAACTGGTAAAGTACTGTTACATGAGTTTCTCTAATCATATCCCATTTTTTTGAAAATCCCATCATTTAGAATGTTGGCATGATGATATCTACATTCAAGAGTCATATTTATGATTCATCATTTTTTATGAAATTAAAAAGAAAGGATTCTTCCATAGAGATAGTAACCAATATTGTCTTCGTTATGACAACAAAGACCCAAATATCTCAATATAGAATGAGGGAAATTGAACTTAATTTGGTTAATAATAGAAACCTAACATACATATTTGGGTACATAAATTTTTCTAGCTCATTGTTCTTAGAAAAATCCTAGTCTGAATAAACTTCATAATGAATCTTCTATTAGAAGTAAGGTCCTTAGTCATCACTTTCTTGATGGTTCTTATTCCAAATAATGAAAAAATAATGTCCTATTGAATATATTTTTCATCATAAATATTCTATATGTCAGAATGAGAATCCCCCTCAAGGGGATAACACTAAAACTTAACTATATCCACCGAAGAGAGGGAAAATTAATTGTCGTCAATCATGGAGATTAATGAATCTTCATCAATTCCAAAACTAAACTCGGAATTCCTACATAACTCTTTTACTTTTTTGTCGAACATCAGAGAAGTTTTATCATATCCTAAAGTAAAATATAGTCCTTGAAATATAATCGTTGTATTTAACGAAATATTTGTTTCATTTAAGCACTCTAAATCAATCACATTTCCTTGAAAAACATTAGGATACTTAACTAGCGGGTAAGTAGACACACCCAAATCAATATCTTCAGGTATTCCTGGTGTTTTCATTTCTAAAGGTTTTGATATTGAAGTTTTGATGGTTTAGGTTTTCAATAAATTGGAATTATAGAAGCATTGTAAACTGAAAGGACTTGAATGAGAAGAGCAGGAGAAGGAAGACAATTTTCTCACATCGGTTAAAAATGTACTCATTATGTTTTAGTTTGAAAATATGAATAAAATAAATTTAAATGAAATTCATTTTTATTAGTTTTAAAACTAATCAATGTGTAACTAAACAAAATATAGAGTGATAAATAATTAAATAAATATATATACAAATTACATAAAATTATAATAGAGATATTAAGAAAAAAATAAATAAATTACTCAATAGTAATTTAAAATTAAATAATCATAACCCCCCATTATTAAAATAAAAACTAGCACTGGTAAGTGGTTTTTTTATAAATATAAGCAAATTTTCATTCAGTATTAACAGATTATGAAGATATACCCTTTTTATGAATAATATATCTCATAAAATGATGCATTATATCAATATGTTTAGTAGATGAATGACTTATAGGATTTTTTGAAATAATTATTGCACTATTATTATCACATAAAATATATATAATATTAAAAATTAGCCCAAATTTTAGTAGATTATTTTTCATCCACAATACATGTGAACAACAACTTCCAGCAAAAACATATTCTGCCTCATCCATTGGATAGGGTAACTGAGCGTTATTTCATACTTGACCATGTGACTAAATATTTTCCTAAAAAGTGATAGGTTCATGAGGTTCTTTTTCTATATAATCTTCAACAACCCAAATCAGTATCAAAATATGTTATTAAATTAAAATCAATAATTTTTGTGTAAAGAAGAGATTGAAAAATAGTTTCTTTTTAATATATAAATTTTTTTAATAGCAGTAAGATGGGATTATTTTGGATTTGATTGAAATATTTCACATAAACATACAGAAAAAAATGTTTTTTCGACCATAAGTAAGATATAACAAACTAGAAATCATTACTCGATATAACTTGTTTTCCACTGGTTTTCTAGCTTCATCCAAATCGTGTTACACATTAGTACACTTGGGAGTTTTATATGACTTGTTGTTCTTAATTGAAAACATTTGTAATAAATCTAAAATATATTTACATTGATTTAAAACATTTCCTTAATCTTTTTTATAAATTTAAAATCCTAAAAAGAAAATAAATTCTCTTATCACTCTCATTTAAAATTAATTTTTCATTAGTTTTGAAAAATAATTACGATAATTTTTATTAGTTGAACCAAAAATAAAAACATCACCATAAATTTTTACAAATAAAATATTAGAACAAACAGTTTTCTTAATAATTGTTGGATCTTCCAATCCAACAGTAAGTCCATTTTCCAAAATAAAAAAACATAATATTTTATACCAGGATCTAGGTTCTTGTTTAAGGCCGTTGACAGCTTTAATAAGTTTAAAAATGGAGTTTGGTTTTTGATGGTTTTCAAAACCAGGAGGATGTTCAACATAAAATTCCACAATTAAATATCCAATTAAAAAATGAAGATTTAATATCAACATGATATATTTTAAAATTCATATGATATGCATAACCTAAAAATATTATAATGGATTCTCATATAAATAAAGGGTAAAAGGTTTCATCATCATATATACCTTCTTCCTAATTATATCCTTTAGCTACTAATCTATCTTTATTTCTGGTTATGATCACTTGAACATACTGTTTATTTCTAGACCCACTTGGTTACTATTATTTGATAATTGGTTGGTATATCTTCTAATTCCTAAACATCATTCCTTCTTAATTGGTTTATTTATTATTGCATTTCTAGAATCCAACTCTCATATTCTATGTCTTCTTTTATAGACTTAGGTTCTAACTAAGATTGAAAGGAAGAATATTTGGTAAGGTTTCCTATATTTCTTCTAGTACTAATTCTTATCTCTAGGTCTCTTATCTAAATGATGGTTATTTAGGCTTTCAGACAATCTAAGAAAGAAACTTTTAGGTTCAATAGTTTCATGTTCTTATAAAATAGAATGAATTTTATTAGTATCATTTTCCAAATAAGATTTTGGGGTTTTAAGTCTCATGTTCCCAATCAAGTCTATAACATTATTAGTTTGATCTTTTTCTTTAATAAAAGGGTGTGCTTCATCAAAATTCACATAAACCGATTCATCAAAAATCATTTAATTCTTATTAAACACTCTATATATTTTAGTGGTAATAGAATATCCTA
The DNA here is from genome assembly GCA_963277665.1 of Viscum album. Taxonomy (NCBI): domain Eukaryota; kingdom Viridiplantae; phylum Streptophyta; class Magnoliopsida; order Santalales; family Viscaceae; genus Viscum; species Viscum album. Next base: position 318,234,152 of record OY728163.1, read on the forward strand.
AAAATATACCTTTATTAGCTTTCAAATTGAACTTACCAAGGATTTCCTTAGTATTCAAGATATAGACCTTACATCTAAAAACATTAAAGTACTTTACTTTAGGTTTTCTATTATTCAAAAGTACATAGGGGTTCATTTTCAAAATAGTCCTTATTAAAACACTATTCATGATATAGAAGTCTATTATTACATCTTCTTTGCAAAAATAGGTAGGAATATTGTATTCATTTAGCATAGACATTATGATTTCTTGAATAGTTATATTTATTATTTCAACAATTCTATTTTATTGAGGTGTTCTTGAGGTAAAGAAGGTGTGTTAAATAAAAAAATTTGAGAAAAAGAATTAAATTCTTGATTCCCAAATTCTCCACCGAGATCACTTCACAATGAAATTATTTTAAAAACATTTTCATGTTGAACAATTTTTTAAAAACATTCTAAAAAAGTGAAACTTCATTTTTGAGTTTTAGAAAATCAACCCATGTAAATAGAGAATAATCATTAACAAAAATATATACATATAATTTACTAGATAATATTGCACCTTTGGATGGTTAAAATAAATCCATATTGATATGTTCTAATGGTTTATATGTAGAAATTTTGTTAATAGATTTGAAATAATATTTGTGTTGTTTTCTAATTTGGCATGAATCAAAGAATATATCATTGTAAAATTGAAGACTAGGTAAATCAAAAACCATATATCTCTTAGATAAATTATGTAAAGAATATATATTTAACTGTACAAGTCCTCTATTACAAATCCATGACTAAATTTTCCAAGTTGTGAAACAATTCACTTTCTATTTACACAAAGAATTTTAATCCAAAGTATAAACATTGTCAGTTCTAGGTGCTCTAAATTTATTATATTTATCTTTAAACATAGAGAAAGAATTGATAGAAAAATCAACATAAAAACCATCATCACAATGTTGAGAAATAATTATCAGGTTGTGCTTTATCCCATTCACATATAATACTTTGTTGATTGAGATAGTCTTTGGATCTCCAATAGTTCCAACTCCAAAAAAAATTCCTTTTGTATTGTCACCAAAAGTTATTGGACCTCTAGTAATTTTATTCAATGTACGAAAAAATTTTGAGTCTCCACTCTTGTGTCAGGAATAAGAACTATCCATATACTATATGGATTTTCTATTCTTATGACCTGTTCTTTTCCAAATTAATTAAACAATTATTTTTTTGGTACCCATAATTTCTTGGGTCCTGTAGTGTTAGGGAGAAATGTCCTAGGATTCTATATCTACTTTATCATTCCATAATTCAAATTACTTTCTTCAGAAAAAACTATTATAAATAAAATCACTTCCACTAATTTGAGGAATATTCAAATAATATTTTTTAGTGAAATGTCCTTTTATTCCCCAATAATAACATGTATCTTTTTTATAATTGAGAATGAAAATAATTATTATATAATTTTTATTTTTCACTATTGATTCCTATTCCAAATATTAATCTTCTAATGACATTATTTCCAGTAATCTCATTTAAAACTTTTTATCCATTGATAAAATTAACTGCTGCCCTTTTATGAGATTCTACTTCATCATTAAATTCTTTAATCCCTTTTTCATGATAAATGTACTTCATTGTATATGTGTTGAATTTTTAAACTAATTCTTGATGTTGTTTTATCATAGTGTATCTTTCAACTAAAACAACATTATGAATATTTTTCAATGATGTGTTCTTTTTTTAACAATATTTATCTTCTAGAATTGAGAATTAGGAAGATAATTATTTATTTGATCAAATATCAGTATCAGAATCAGAAGGGTAATAAGTTTTTACCTTTTATTCTGCATCTATAGAGAACATTTTGGATTTTAAATTTGATGGATCCTTCTCTAAATTATATTTTGAAGATTTTATGGAGTCTTTAGATACACTCTATATATATTTTATTTCTCTTTTTCATTTTTGATCATTATTATAATTCTTTGGATATTTATTTTCTGGAAATTTATTTTTATCTTTCAATTGAGGGAACTCAGGTTTGATATGACCCATTTATTTGAATTAATAGAATGAAAATTATATAGGTTATTTCTAATCCTTCTTGAAGGTTTTTTTAAGCCTCTATTCTTCTTATTGAATTTACTAAACTTTATTTCCAGCTGATCAATTTCTATTTCAGAATTTAAGGATTTTGAATTTTTCTATTTTGTCTTTTTGTTTTGTTTTTTCTACTTTCCTTCTAAGATGTCACTTTCAGGGAAATATTTCCCCCTTTTCACTGTTATTTTATGATCTTCAACTTATGCTTGAATTTATACTTCATACATCATCAGAGTTCTAATTAATTTTTTCATAGTCATTTTTTTGAGAGGTGATGGATGAAGTATAGCAGTAGATATCCCATTCCATTTTGAGGGTATTACTCTGAGTATTTTCAAAGATTTATTAGATTGACTTATGGGATCTATTAATCCAATAATATTATTGACAATCTCTATATTCCCTTCCATTATTTTGTGTGATGCTTTCACCATCAAACATTATAAATGTGCTAAACATTATCTTAGCAGCAGCATACCACATCTATCTAATATTATTTGTTCTTTCATAAGAAACTGAAATTTTTTGCCACATATTATAGGCATTATATCATTGTTATACCTGATTAAAGTCATCTAGTCTAAGTACATAGATAATATCTTTCACTACTTTTGAATTTATATCATATTCATCTTCTATTTTAGCAGTCCATGACTCTAGTTTTTCAGGAATCACCTAAGTAGTAATGATCTCCAAGTAGACATTAAATTCAGTATTTTTCTGATAGATAATATTTTTTGATTTCCAACATCAATATTTTTCATCATTAATGTATGGATCATGTACCAAAAACATTCCTTTTCAAGGATAAACCATTTCCATCATTTTATAGACCTTATAATTTTTATCTTTCTATAGCTTTATCAAAAAAACTGCACATTTGATACAAATTATTAGGTCCTAATAATAAAAAGTAACATAATAGGGGGATGAATTGTTTCATTTCAATAATATTCCATAATTTTTTCTTTTAACACCCTTTGTGAATTATGAAATTATGAAGTGTTTTATTCTGTAAAGAGTATGAGCAATGGATAAATAGAAATAATGAACATAGAAAATGTATAGTGGTTCAAGGAACAAATATCCCCCATTTTACTCTACTAATATCTATATTTGTGTGTGTGCTTGGTGAATTTCACTAGAATTGTCCTCTTATCACAAGACCAAAAATCCAAAACTGGGTTCATGCAGTTTAAACCTTTAAAATAAGGCTAATAACATTTCCTTATGGTTCTTTAATAGAGAATCAGATATCCAGAGCTTAGAACAAGAATCTGACACTTCACCATAACTATGTACAAGTATTTGATACTTAAATAAATCAAAAGAGTTTGATTTTATGGATCATGATGAACTTTATAGTTACATATACAACAATTGGAACTTTATGGATATTCTTATTTAGAAATAAAATTCTTCAAGAAATAATAGTTTTGAATTGATATTGGTTTCAAATTATCTTCAATAATAATAGCAACACACAAAATTAGTAATCTTACAGTAGTACGATGTATGACATGTATGTCTCCAATGTGTAACCTCTTTAAGAGTCTATCATTTGTTACAGCAGGATTGTAAAATATCTTTATAAGACTGTAATTGTATACAAAAATATGTGACTTGTAAATCCCATAGATTTAAAAGATACACTAGTAGAATATATAGAGTAGAAAACATTATTTAGTATTATAGATCCATGATAAAATAAATTCAAAAAAATATACATGTATGTGTCATAAAAGTATGTCTTTAAAAATGTGAAAGAAACTATTTTCTACCCTGTTTAAGTAGTATTTTGTTCCATTATATTGATTTTTTTAATTTTATTTCAATAATTTTTTATTAATTATATATTTTTCTGTTGAATTTGTTAATGAAAAATTATCAAAAATCGAGAAATTTTTAATCATTTTGATGCTTAAAATGACTAAAACAAAAGAATAGTAGAATTTTAAATCACATAGCTAAAACAATTCCCATACCCATATGTTTAATAATGAAGGAATATGATGTTATTTTTAATATGATTAAAAATAAAAAAAAACAAGAGAAACATTGAGTGTAAGAAAAATATATAATAAATATGTCACAAAAGACCAAGATAAGGGAGGAAGTAGCTATAAAATTAGCTTCTTTGTCCCATAATCACTAATATCTTCCTATATAAACTCCTCCTTAGTTTTTTATAACTTATATTTATACTCTGTTATGAAATTATATCTCTATAATCAAAACTTTCTAGTATTTCCTAGAAAGGAATGAATGAAATCATGACCTGAATGCTTCTGTTGAATCAAATAGTTAACTAAGATAGATTCATCCTACAGATTAAATAAAATCTGGGTAATAGTCGTAGGGTTGGTGAAGTTAAGTAATGTAATATGGAGATCCATTAGTGGAATTAGGTGACAAGAATTATAAAAACTATTGGGGACGCTAAATCTATATATGATATCAGGGTATCCTCTATGGTATGTGTTTTTATAAAAATTCATAACCAAAAGTTTCTCATGATGTATAACCTTATTGTTTTTCTCCTAACCAGTTGGCTTCTCTCTGATCTATGGGTTGGAAAAGTATATTTATAAAATATCTCTAAATGGGGCCTATTTTTGGGCCACAACTAGATTTATCTTCTATTTTTACTATTGTATAATGTATATATTCTAGTGATTTTCTAAGAGGGAGTACGTAGTCACTTTGAAAGAGGTATATAAAGATTTTTGTTTAAGTAGGAACATAAATAATAGGGTTTAATTGTGGGGTTGTATGAATGGTGGATGTGGAATGTTTCAACAGATAAAAATTAAGTATATTCATGAAAGGAGGTGGGATCGAATGTGGAGAGTGATGATTAGGTGGTGGTGGTTGGGTTTAAGCGATGTAATCCCATGATGTAGACCTATGAATCCTTGAAAAACCCAATTTTTCTCCATATAAGGAATTAATATTATAGGATTGAATAGTTTAGGGTGAGGATATGTTTATGGTGTAGAGGTGGGATAATGATTTTTGGTAGTATATGAATGGCCTTCATCAGCATCATGCTCCGTTTTGATGTATGTAAACTCCTTGGACAATAAATATATATTCCCCTCTTTTAGAGTAGTCCCATATTTAACAATAATGGGAGGTTGATAAATAATTCCTTAAATAAGGAGGTAAACAAAAGTTAAGGCTCATATACCCAAAAATATTTGTAAATAAAAGTAATTGAGTTCCCAACCATGACCATACACTTCTTATTTTTTTCTTAATCTTCCAATGTAGTCAAATAACTTTGTGGACATATAGATGGATATCCATCTGATATATAAATATAAAATTAATATGTATAAATTTTAAACACCACCATAGTAGTATCCCTTAGTTATCTAGGAGTTTGTAATATCCTGTTAATGTTTATAAGGTAATGTGATGTTAATTCAAGTGATATTTCATGAAAAAATCATGGTTTCTCTTGGTATTAGTATCAAATTCAACCTATTTTTAAATACTATATCTTTACGTAACTCCATTACTAATTTACATTATGCCTTTTAATTAAACAAATATTTCATATATAATCTAAATAAAATACCAAAATCATCTAATGATAAACTTAAGTACAGATTAAAAAGGAGGAATTGAATATCCCCATGGTTATTCTCAAATTTCAGAAGTAAATCCAATGTAAATTTATGATAGGCCTCCCCTAACAAAATGATAATGTTTAAAAAAGTTATTAAAGGCCTCTATGATTGGTTTCTCAATTATAATATTTAATATAGTTTATATATTCACGATCTAAATAGATAACATCTTCTTGACAACAAAATGATAATGTTTATGCCTCCATGTATCGTACGCTCTGACAGGCCATTGGTCTGAGGGTGGTAAGTTGTGCTTAGAAGCACATGTGTACCCAGTTCCCTCTGAAAACTCTACCAGAATCGAGACGTAAAATGGGCATCCATATCTGAAACGATAGAACGAGGAACCCCATAAAGACGCACGACCTCTCTAATATACAACTTCCCAAGATCATCTACACTGAAGGTCTCCTTGATCGGAAAAAAGTGAGCTACCTTCGTGAATCTGTCCACAACAACCCACACGGCATCATTACCTCGAGGTGACCTTGGAAACCCAGTTATGAAGTCCATCGTGACATCATCCCATTTCCACTCCGGGATGGGTAACTGTTGTAACAGTCCGGTTGGCCTCTGATGCTCCGACTTCACCTACTGACATGTGGAACACCACGTAACCAAAACAGCTATCTTTCTTTTCATACCCGACCACCAATACTAACGTCTCATGTCACGGTACATCTTGGTAACCCCGGGATGAACTGCCCAAGCTGAATCATGAAACTCCCGCATCACCTCCTCACGTATATCCCCTGGAACCCATACTCGTCCATGGAAACGCAGTACCTCATCATCGCCTATCATCCGACTAGGAGGAGGGTCCTCACTTGCCACCGACTCCCATAGAACTAGGCCTTCTGAATCAGATAGTTGTCTCATCCTCACTCTATCCAGGAGGGTAGAAGTCACAGCTAAAGATGAAAGATAGGTCTGTCCCTGACTATCGTGCACCTCCAAATGCATCTCAGAGAACAAGGCCGTAAGCTACCACTCACCACTGGCCTCCTACACTGCCTGTATCTGAGTCCTCCTGCTCAATACATCAGCTACTGCATTACCTTTAACAGGTGTATAGGCAAGCTCAAAGTCGAATGACTGATGATATTCGACCCACCTTCTCTATCTCAGGTACAAGTCACGCTGAGTAAAGATGTACTTGAGACTTTTTTGGTCGGTGAAAATCACAAAATGCTCTCCCAAGAGATAATGTCTCCAACAGCGCAACGCATAAACAACTGTAGCCAACTCGAGATCATGCGTCGGGTAATTCCTCTCATGTGGCCTCAACTGCAAAGACCCGTATGCAACAACTCGATTGCCCTGCATCAACACAGTTCCCAGCCCAATACCTGATGCATCATAGTAAACTGTATAGCTTTTCCCTTGCTCTGGGAGTATCAGGATTGGTGCTGATGTTCACCTTCCTTTCAGATCCTGAAAAGTTGTCTCACAAGATTCCGACCAAACAAACTTCACACCCTTCTTAGTCAAACCTATCAACAATGCTGCTAAGTGGAAGAAGTCCTGGATGAAGTGTATGTAGTAACCATCCAGCCCTAAGAAACTCTATATCTCAAACACGTTCTTAGGCTGCTCCTAGAAAACTACTACTCTCACCTTCTCTGGGTCTACTAAAACTCTTGACTCTGAGATGATATGACCCAGGAAGTGAATCTGGTCCATCCAAAAGTGGCACTTTGAGATCTTAGCATATAGCTTATGCTCTCTCAGTGTAATCAACACGATCTCAAGATGGGTGGCATGGTCGTGTCGAGTGTGAGAGTACACTAAGATGTCATCCATGAATACTACCACAAAAGAATCCAGATAAGGATGGAACACGCGATTAATCAGAGCTATCAAAACTACTGGCGCATGCGTGAGTCCAAAAGTCGTAACCAAGTACTCGTACAGACCATATATGCTCTTAAAGGCTGTAAGTGGTATGTCTGATGGTCTCACGCGCAGCTGATGATATCCTGATCTCAAGTCAATCTTCGAGAACACTCGTGCTCCACAAAGTTGATCAAAAAGATCATCAATCCTCGGAAAGGGATATCGGTTCTTAACCATCAACAGGTTCAGCTTCTGATAATCTACACAAAGTCTGAGGGTATCGTCTACCTTCTTAGAAAACAGGACAGGAGAACCCCAAGGATAAGTAATGGGTCAGATAAAACCCTTTGCCTCTAACACTTCTAAGTGTCTCTTGATCTCCTGCAGCTCTGGTGTAGCCATCCTATAAGGAGAAATGGACACCGGTGCTGCCCCTGGCACAAGATCAATAGAGAAATCCACCTAACGCTTCGGAGGTAGACCCGAAAAGTCATCCGGGAAGACATCCCTGAAACGATCAACCACTGGAGGGAAATCTTACTGACAAGTTCCCTGATCCTCCAGATATAAACTCAAAATCTGGGTTGTCACACCACCTCACCCGTGATGCTCTGGTCCAGCTCGACTCGCCTGAACATCCCATTCACCTTTTTATTGAAACTCTCCACCCTCTGGTGATGTGAAACTCACCCTGAGACGATATCAGTATACAAAGGCTCGAAAGGGAACCAATTAGTCCATCCCAAGAATGACATCATAAGTCGTCATCTCTAAGACATAGAGGTCCCATAAAAAGTGACACCCACCAACCTCAAGGGGGAACTCCTTGCACTGACCCACACCAGCCGTTCTAGTTCCCAATGGAGTGTCTAGCATCATAACAGTAGAAAAATAAGAAACACAGAGCCCAAGTCTCTCCATAATGGGCACAGATACAAAGCTATGTGTAGCACCCGTATCGAAAAGTACATAAGATAAGACAAAATCTAATAGAATAGTACCTCTGACAGTAGAAGGTCTGGGATCCTACTCATGTTGGGTCTATTGCACTGCATATGCATGCCCAGTGTCGCGGCCCTACGACACAGACTAGATACCATGAGCTGTCCCGCCCTACTGCCTCTAAGATCCTGGTGTCTGGATACCACGGCCATGACCACCACATCTGCCTGTACGTCCTGATGTATCCTAGTTGCTCGACTGGTAAGAAGCTATTGGTCCTGCTTCCACATGCGGAGTCTGCACAGAACCCCTCTCACTAGACACTGGTAGAAACTCCCTGCAAAAGTGATGCAGATGACCCATCTTGCCGCAATCTTGGCAATCCACTAGGTCACGTGGACACTACGGTCTCTTTTTCCCCTCTTTACCACACTGGCAGCACCTGACCGGGCCACCTGAAGTAATCTCCTAGCTAGTACTTCCACCGTGAGAGAAACTCATTTGTCGCTTCCTTTTCATGGTAGAAATAGTGCCAGAAACTGGTGTTAAACCGCCCTGGCCTGCACCACTAGCTTCATGAAGGTTCCTCTCTGTAATAAGTGCCTGGTTCACAATAGAATATACTATAGGCAACCTTAAAACATTCACTAGCGCTCGGATGTCATATCAAAGACCATCCTCAAAGCATCTAACCCTCAACGTCTCATCACCCACCAGAACGAGTAAAAAACGCTGAAGCTTGGTGAAACGATCAGAATAATCCATCACCGACATAGCGCCCTGCTGCAAGTTTATGAACTCTCAAGCTCTATCTGCCCTCAGCGTCTCTAGGAAGAAGAATTCATAGAAATCTATCTGAAAATCTTCCCACGCCATGTCTCTGTGATGCTCTGTCTGAGTGGTAACATCCCACCACCTCTTGGAAGAATCACGCAGCATATACATAGCGATCTTGACCCTCCGCCCTGAAGGCATCTCAAGATGCTTGAAAATAGTCTGCTTAGACCCCAGCCAAGACTCTGCAGCCTGTGGTCCGCCATCCCCAGAAAACGTGGGCGGATGCTACTGCTGGAAGATACGAGTCAGCTCAGCCAAAGATGTGGCTGCCGGTGGTGCTCCCTGAAAGGTCTGCATGAACCGCATGAAGCCTTCACGGAACTGTGAATTCGCGCCTGTTTCCGATATAACAGCTGGAGCCGCATCTGGCTTTGCTAGAGGATCCACTGGTAGCCCATGACCCACCATCTCTGGAGTATAATTGTTGTCGCTCTCCTGGCGAACAATGTGTGGTCTTCTTGATGGCATGACTCTACAAGGTCAAGAACACACCTTGGATCAATATTATCAAAGACTGGAAACAAAGGGACCAAAAGGGGAACAGGAGGAAGAAGGCATTCAATATTTGAAAAACAAGACTACACAGCGTGTAAATTAACTACACGGAGTGTACCTGACTTTTCTTTCCCTACCCGGGTCCTTCCACACGGCTAAGCCACAAGGCTCCCATTGAACAAGACTACAAGGCATATATATCAACTACACAGCATGTATGGTGTAATTTTCCAACTGCCCGTGCCGTTTGTGACACGACCGACTACTCAGCTAACACTACACGGCATGTTACACCCGAACACGGAGTGTACACTATCCTGTTCTACCCAGCAACACGGTCAGGTCCACACGGTCTGTCCTCGGTCAAGACTACACGGCATGTCCCATAGGTACACGGTGTATACTAGACGAGCTTCGCTGACTCGTTTTGTTAGTTACATGGTTTCATACATGGATCACACTACACGTCGTGTTCCATATGGACACGGCGTGTACACGAAAGGAGTACACCGACCCATGTTGTCAGTTACATGGCCAGACTCTGGTTCAACCCTACACGGCGTGTACATCCGGTACACGGCGTGTTTTCCCCAAGCATTTACCTTCCCTGTGTCCCTACCCACACGATCTATGATACGGGAAGAGACTACATGGTGTGTACTGAGGGTACACAGTGTGTACTCAAAAATTTTTCTTTTCTTTCTGAACATAAGATAACACGACATGTGTTCGAGGAACTACACAGCATGTATCCTGGGTTTTCCGGAAAGTGAGCCTCTGAAACTACTCTGGAACCCAGAAAATACTGAAAAAAAACACCTAAGTGCCAAATTCTGACCCGTGATGGCCCATACTCCCCATGAATCAAATTTTGGCATCTTATATATGTTATAACAAGATAAACAGTCCATGATCCATGAAATTCCGGTCATTGAGGGCCCATACTCCCCAAAAACCAAAGTTTTGTGTCCATTATATCAACAGACTCACACAAAAATACCCTATCACATAATAGGTATTTATCAAATTAGTTATCACAACAACATGATTTTCTAGCACAACAACTATCACAACAACATACAAGTTCTAATGAGCCTACATGACATGGAACTATGCATGGAATGTGATTTCTAGCATGTGCCTAAATGATTCATGAGATATCATACCCTAATCTAATCGAGTTGAAACTAAATAGAACCCATGGATAAAATATAAACAGCACAATCACAAGTGCTTCACCCAATGGTGAAATCAAATCAACTGTAAAATTCAACAAATCAGAAAAATTGCAATTACTGAGGTAGACTGGATTTTTCATGTACATGTGTTAGCTACTCCCGAGCACAGCTTATTACCAATTACCATTTCCATCCTATCCCTGACTAAGTCTCCAAGTATTATGTCAAAGAAAAGAACCTGCCTCTAATACCACTTTGTAACGTCCCGGATCCGAGTGACACTCAATGGGTGCCCCGAACCCGGTTGGTCACATGACCTCAAACGCATTTCCCCAAATGCCAGAGGCTGCCGACTTGCAGTGATGGCCCAGGTCTAATAGTGGAGAAACTATGCCCTAATTTGTCAAAGTGTAGCGTAGCGGAATACAAGATAAAACATACAACAATAGTAGAAATAATAATCCATACACATTTAAAATTAACAACTATAGTAAAAGATAACCAACAGTCATATAAATAATGATGCAACATGTCTCTAGTTCTAAGAAAATAGCCAGAACATGTTACATAGAAATACAGTACAATACAATACAACTCTAGGAACAAGGTATAGTAAAGAAAAACAAAGTAGAGTAGACAGAACACAGTAGCATTGCAAGCCTAAGCTCGGTCCCATGCTCTCCTACTCCTCTACTACAATCATGTACCTGTATAGGGACCCTTTCCCCTGTCAACACCTTCAGAATCGTAATCTGTTTGTGCTGAAGACATGACCCAAACAGGGTGTCAGAAATAAATCCTAGTAGGCACCCACCAAAGGCCCGTGCCCAACTATGTGAAAATATGCAACAACAGTGCGCAGTAGTAAAATGCAATAAACTAAGCAGTACTCAAAAGTGACTAACTTTACCAGTCATATTGCCATTTTATTATTCATTTATCCATTTAATTTTAATAACATATTGTTCTCATCAGAATCAAGCCCTCAGGCCAATCAGAATCTTGCCCTCAGGCTAATATAATAAAACCATGCTCTCAGGCTTTCCCTCAGGCTGTTGAATATTGCCCTCATGCCATTCAGAAACTTTCCCTCAGGCATTGCCATCAGGCAAAGTAGAATCTTTCCCTCAGGACAAACTAAAACGAAACCCTCAGGTAATCAGAATCTTGCCCTCAGGAAAATAGAACTACACCCTCTGGATAATCAACAATGCCCTCAGGCTAAAAAAACAAACACTTCCCTAAGGCACAAGTAACTGGGCCGAGCCCAAAGCATAAACATGAAATTTATATACAATTTTTCTCAAGGAAAAAGTAATGCATAACATAAACAAGGAATACCCTTGGTTATCCTAGACAAACGGCTAAACAGAGGAATACACCCATGGAGTGGTCCCGGATCCAAGCAGCGATCCAAAACAACAGTTTATTATCACATTTTATTACCTATAAAATTCTAGGTATTGAAAAATGCCAAGGCCTCAACCACACGACACCCCAACATGGTTTCTTAGAACAACGGTACACAAAAATGCACCGAAGTTGGAATTTAAACACTAAGCCACCTACCTCGATCGCCCCTGATCCATATACACGAATGACGATCCTTGAATCATCCAAGAACGACGTAGATCTGAGGTGAAATAAATCCCGTTCAAAAGTAAATAACTTCCCCTCGGAAAATAATTGGTAAGAACGGATTAAGGAGAAGGAAAGGCTTACCAGTACGGTTCCAATGAGATCGACGGAAGCGGAATCGGATTCCCAATGCTCAATCGGGCAGTCTCTAAAGTTTCGGCCATCTCTCCCAATCCCTCCTCTAGTTATAAGCCTTCCCTGTGAACAGGGGAGGCTACTACCCATTTGAATCGAAAAAACAAACTACGCAGCACGTACTATTGACTACACGGTGTGTACTTTTCTCATTTAATTGTTCCTCTGGAAGCTAAATTTCCCACCGTCGCACTGTTCATCCATTGACATGAGTACATGGCATGTATTCCCAAATACACGGCGTGTACTGTCGCTCAGCTGATGGCTACTTCCACATCCTTACTATTTACCTGCTGACTGACTACACAGCGTGTAAATACAAACTACACGGTGTGTAGTCGGTTTTTACACATTTCCTCGTCGACATGGATACACACCTTATGTACTCATCCCACACGGACAAAGTACACGGCATGTTGAAAAGTACATGGCGTGTAGTCCCAAAATTTTGGATATTTTCCCACTTTCCTTATTTTCTCAAAAACACTTAAGGAAAAGAGAAAAGAAGAAACTCGTACCTCAAAAATAAGAATCGAGTTCTTACAGGTGGTATTTGAATACCCCAGGGTATTTCTGGGTGATTTTTCTAGTTTATTACCATATATATATTTTTAGTTTACTATTGAACTACTCCATGTTATGATGATCGTTTCCATTCCATCTCATCGAATGGAACCTTCTATGTTCATGGAAGTTAAATTCCATCTTAAGGACCTAGGGTAAAAGAGATTTATTCATCCTAGATTGTCATCATGGGATTCACCTATGTTGTTTTCTAATAAAGTAGACAGGTGTCTCAGACTTTTGGTGGACTATAAAAAGTTAAATTTGTTGAATTTTAAGAACAAATATCATCTGCCTAGGATTGATGATTTTTTTAACCAGCTTAGAGGGGTACATTGGTTTTCAATTTTTAACCTTTTGTCAGGGTACCAAGAGTTGATAATCAAATAAGATGATATAACTATGATAGAACTTGGGAGATGGTATGGGTATTTCAAGTTTCTTGTTATTGTATTGAGTCTCACCAACACTTCATCATTATTTGGGTCTTTAATGAATTGAAGTTTCCATAGTTCTTTGAATCGTATTTTATTTTTTATGTGGATGATATATTGGTGTAATACATGTTATAGGTGGATACTATAGAAAATTTGGATATTATTCTTCAAACCATGAAGAAACACCATTTTTTTGTAAGGTTTCCAAATGTGAGATTTGGATCTGGGAAGTGAAATATCTAGGGCATGTGATGTCTAATATGGGCGTCTCAGTGGATCCTAAAATGGTACAAGAAATTATATCCTAGGATCATCCCATAAATGTGTTTGATACCTAGAGATTATATGCTTTGGCTGTTTATTATTATTATTTTTTGTTTAGGATTTATCCAACCTCACATCTTTGATGAAAACTTTAACCCGTAAGGGTGTAATGTTTGAATTGAATGAGGAACTAAAGGTGATGTTGACTTCAAAACCTATTTTGATTTTTTTTAAGTAGTTTCATGTTATGATGTTTTCTATAATGCTTCTAGTATGGGGATTATATGTGTCTTGATAAAGGGAAAATAGGTGGTGGCCTATGGCTCAATCAAGTTATTCCCTCATGATAAGAACTACCCAACCCATGATCTTGAGTTTTTAGTAGTTATGAATGCACTCAAAATGAGGTGTAACAATATCTATGGTGAGTAGTTTGAAATATATTATGATCATAATATCCTAAAATATATTTCTACTCAATAGGGATCTAATTTTTTTTAGAGATTCTAGGAATAGTATCTTTAAATTTTTTATTTTGAAATTTCATACACGCATGAAAAAGGTAATGTGGTTACTGATGTGTTGAGTATAAAATTACAGACACAATAAATGTAGGAATCAATTGAGGTGTAGTATCTGATGAGGTTTTTTATGATATGAAATTCTAACTAGAATAGGTTGGTGGACATCTATTCTTATCTTCAATGATACCTGCATCAAATTTTTATGTGCAAGTTCAACTCGAGTAGGTGAAAGATTCCAAGTGATAATGCTTTAGTAAAATCCATTTTGGTAGGGAGACCTCAGGTGAGTGGCCTCATTCCCCCAGTAGATCTTTGTGGTTACATAGACTATTGATCGCTCTAATTTCTCTAAGGAAGGAGTATATGGACAATGCAAAACCGGACATGTTGGTCCACACACCATGGGGCTACCAAGAGATTTCATGACTTCAAAAATTTATTTAATTGTCAATTGATGAGGTATCACATTATAGATTTTGATTTACAGTGTCTCACTTATTAGAAATTTAAAGTAGAGAACTGTAGTCCTACTATATTGTTGTAACCATTTCCATTCCATTATATATGTGGGACGAGATTCCCATGTACTTTTTTGTTGGTTTACCATATAATCCTAGTGGGAAGGATTTTATTTGGGTGATCATTGATAGTTTAACAATGTCGGTGCATTTCCAACCTTCCAAAGAGGAATAATGTTGGAATAACATAGTGGATTCTATGTATGAGAGATTGTGAGGCTTCATGGGGTCTTTTGTATGGTTGTATCTTATATGGATCCAAGGTTCACATATAGGTTTTGGAAAGGATTACAAGTGGTGATGGGTTCCCAGATGAAATTAATCATGACTTATCATCTACATATAGATGGATAGACTGAGACATATATATAGTTATAGAGGATATACATTGGGATTTCATACTTGACTTTGGTTGATCTTGGGAAAAGTATATTCCTCTTTTATAATTTTCCTATAAAAATTGTTATTAATATTTGATAAATATAGAACCCTTGGAATAATTTTATGGGTGGTCATGTATCTCTCCCTTATGTAGGGAAGAGTTGGGAGAGCAGTCCCTGTTTCAGTTTAGGTGATGATAGAAAAGGTGTAGTTAATCTAAAAAAGGTTTTTCACATCCAAGATACATCATAAATATTTTGTGCACCATATTCATCATCCAATACAGTTTGAGATTAGTGATCAAGTTTTTCTTAGTGTTTCAACTCACATGAGAAATCGTCAGTTGGGTATATAGGGTAACTTGGCACTGAGGTTTTCTGGCCCATTTGAGATCATAGAGTGACTTAGAAAGGTGGAATATGAGTTGGACTTACCATATCATTTTAATTTTATCCATAATTTGTCTCATCTTTACCAACTAAGGAGGTATCACATAAAACCTTCCCATGTGATTGAATGGGTGGATATTGATCATGGTCCTGATACCACCATTATTGAGCTACCAATTAAAATTATGGATCAATGGGATATAGTACTACTTGGTAAAATGATTCCTATGGTCTGGGTACTATAATAGTTTGGATGGGAAAACGATTAGACGCGGGAGTGTTAATCATTGTTGAGGAAGTAGTTAAACAATATTTTCTTTATGTCCTAAATCTTGATCACTTTATATGGAAAGAAAGATTTTATAATAGGGAGAAATGTGAATCCCTTTTGGTCATAAATATGCATTAGTTGAGCCATATTCTTCCTCTTTTGAGTTCTGGGATGACTTAGGTGATCGAAGTCTAAAAACAATTGAATTTAGGTAAAAGTGACAAGGAACCTAGTTAAGAAGTGTGGTTATTTTAACTATTCAGTAACTATGTGGAATTCCTCTATGAGATTTTAGTGGAGTTTTTATTGGGTTTCACATGGTTAAAAAATCATGTGACATTCCCAAGGAACCATCCATGGTGGATGGTTGTTGTTCAAGGGTGTTACATGGTTTGAGCATGGTATTCCCAAACCATAATTCCCCCAATTATAATTGTGTACCCTTTTGACATATGGGGTTTCATGGTTAGCATAAGGTTAAAAAACTATGTGTCCAAATCTTAACCCCACCTAGAATGGAATGTAAGGGCACACACTTAAGGATCATGGTTAGTTTAAACATGTATCCTTCCATAGGAAACAATGGGACCCCCTTCATTACTATTAAAAATGTAGTATTTTACCCTTTTACCCTAGGCCTTTTTAAAGGCTAATCACCCTCTAATCAAATTTTGGATTGTCCTAACCCTTCCCCAGTTCTTTGGAGGTCCCTCCACTTATAGTTTAGGTGAAATTATTTCATTCTTGATGGATATCTTCAAGGTATGTTTTTTATTTATATTGGTTTCCCATTTTATTTATTGGTGAACATTTTATCTCTTCTCCTATAATCTTATTGAAACCCAATTTTTTTGATGATGGATCTAATGGGTTTCATGGGGGATTCAAATTATTTCTTATGTATCTAGGATCATGATGACCCAACCTACTCTTCCTCAGTCTCTATATTTGTGGGTGATTGCTTGTACCTCTATTTTGAGGTAGGGGTTTCCATATAAAGGGTTAATTATATTAATTAATTATTATTCTTGTAAAATTCCTTTGGTATATTAATTAAATTGAATCCATTTTTATTTTAATGGTATTTCCTGAAAAATGTATGTTTTAAAGCGGTTTTCTTGATAAAAAAGTTTTTCACACCACATATTTGATTAAATGTTTGAATGGTGGTTTTGATTTGGAAATGATTTTTCATACACCATAGTTGATTGGATTGGATTTTAAAATGTTTTATAAATTTTGATCATGTTTTTGAAATGGAATTTGACAAACATGTATTATTAAGAACCATGGGTGCCTCAGGAATGAGATATAGGTGACCCTATTGTGTGTGGCACCACTTTGGTTTGATTTTTTAATATTTATGGACTATAGCTGGACTCGATAATGTTTGGTACAAACAAAATCTTGGTTTAGGATATTTTAAATTGAGTATGTTTTCCCAAGTTCTAGGGACTAATACAATGTTCATTGTCATTTATGGTTACTATCACATGATTGTTTTTGTCATGGTTGGTTTCTCAAATTATGTTTTCACAGGAAGTTGTATAAAATGGATTATCTTGATGGATTTTGTCAAGGATATTTGTTTACTTAGTTACCTTATGATGTATGGATATTGTTAGTTTAGAATAACACAAAGTAACACAATAGGGTGGTGAATTATATTTTTTGATAATCTTCCTCAGCACATGAGCCTCAGCTCGGTTGGTGAGGACTCCTTAAGTGCATCCAGGAGACCCGATATAAAATCCAGGCAGAGGCATATTTTTAGATATTGTAGGAGTACAGTATCAGGAACTATAGTGGTGACTGTATCAGTACTATAGCAGGAACTGTAGCAGGTACTATTTGGTACTGTAGCAACCGAGACTATTCATCCGTTTTGGGCCTTCGGGCCACCAATTTGGTCCCCGAGTCCTTTAAGGCCTTCGGGCCACCCAGTCCTTTGAGTAAGTAAGGCCTTAGGGCTACCTCAAGACCTTTGGGCCACCTTAAATGCAAATGTAAAACATAAAACCTATAAGTAACAAGCTCCTGAAGGAGGAATAGCAAGGATCTTTCACCATAACAGAAGCTAAAAGGATTGCAAGAATGAGAGGGTATGACACCTGCCTTTGAGAAAAGACTATGCATGCATGGGAAAGCCTAGTCTGATAGCCATGCAAAGGTGGAGAGTTTATTTCATGATGAAGATGCTAGGGAGGGGCAGTTCCAAGTAGTTAGTCAGGGTTGTATGTAATGTTTGAGGCCTACAAGAAATGAATTTTACTAAGGCTTATGGTACATGTAATACTTACACCTATGGTCCTTATAAGGGCTACACCTCACCCCTTGAAATGTGGATTATCAAAATCAATAAAAAATGAAGGCCTTCGGGCCATTGAAGGATAATCTTCCTCAATTGTTGCTTTTGACTCCCTTTGTGAATTATGAAGAAATGATTTATTTTCTTATATAAAGTGTATGAGTAGTGGATAAAAAGAAATAAATAATGAAATAAATTTATTGTCGTTCCAGGCACAAAGATCCCCCAGTCCACTCCACCAATCACTCTCTCTACGAGCTTAGTGAATTTCACTAGAACGTTCTTCTTATCACAAGACCAAAAATCCACAACTATGTACAAGCAGTTGAAACCTTTACAATAATTATAATAACAGACCCTTCTATTTATTTAATAGATAACCATATATCCACATATTAGTATAATAATATTAAACTTCACTACAAATAAGTATGAGGAGTTGATACTCTAATAAATAAAAAGTGTTTGATTTTATGGCTCAGGATAAACTTCACAATTGTAGGGAAAACAACTAATAGTAATGTGATCTTATTATTCTTCAAAAATTAAAGTCTTAATGATAGAATAGTTATTATGTTAGCATGGTTTCAAATGATATTCAATAATAATATCAACACACAACATCAGTAATATTATATTAGTACAAGGCATAACATATACGTCTCCAAAGTGTAGCCACTTTCAGCATCTATTGTTTGTTGTAGCATCACTGTAAAAGATTTTTACAAGAATGCAGTAATATGTGAAAATATGTGACTTTTATATCCTGTAGATTGATAATATTCACTAGTATAATATATAGAGAAGAAAAATTGCTTCAGTATTATAGATCCAAGAATGTTTTTAGATAGAATGTTGAAATTGAAATATGAATTATCCAGGGGAGTTATAACTTCCCTTAAGAATATGAGTGATTACCTCTAATAAAAATTATTCTTTAAATCAATCATAATGAGCTTTGAATCAATCTAGGAGAATCTTTCAATCAGTATATAATTTTATTCGGACCATTTCCTGAATCTCAGATAAAATCTCAGTTTTAAATACTCCATTATTAAGTAGACAACGTAGGGTTGAACTGCATAGAATATGGTTCCTTTGCGTAACGTAGGGTTCCTTTTCATAATAGAGGTTTCCTACCAACATATGGTTCCTCAACCACACTATCATGTGCATGTACTGTAGGGATCAATGTAACATAGGGATGATGATCTATACGTTCACCATTTTCCGCATAAGATTTCACACATAGCATTAATTAACCATACATTCAAACTCCCAAATGTAGGGTATGAATAGTTATTCCAGACTCCAATGTAGGTTTGATATTCCATATGTTCATTGATTCGTGGATGTGGGGTTCCCAATCCATATGCTTAATATATAGCATAGGATTTTTGTTCCATATGTTAACTGATCAATGGAGCATAAGGATGATGAACCATACATTATTTTATCGAATGAAAGGTTTGAAAAATGTTTCCATTACACATCCCATAGACTTTCATTACAACAAAAATTTAAATAAAAACATTATATATATTCCTAAATCATTCTTAAGGTAAAAAACATGGGTATTTTTGTGCATCAAAATCAGTATATAATATAGAGTATTATTAAGACAATACATTCCCAACAATCTCCCCCTTTTTATGATCACAAAACCCAAAAAATAATAAACAAAAAATAGTATTTTTAAACATTAATAAAATATTTCAATTTCATAGAACCATTTCAATTAAAACATTCTCCCCCAAGAATGTAAATAATATGAAAATATTCTCCCCAAAATAATTATCCACAAAATATGTGTTTTACAAATATTCTCCCCCTTTCATGATATCATAAATAAGGTTTAATAGGTAAAATAATTTAAAGTGTAGTTAATATTACACTGAATTGGAAATAAAACTTATAGTCTACTATTTAGAAAAATAAGATATATAATTTGGTAGTTTAAATTTTCACATAAATAAAATAAGAATAAAAGTAGAATATAAAACACACAAAATATAAAATTAAAGTAAATTAAACATAAATGTTAATAAATGTTTGGAAAAATAATGATTTCATCCTATAATCGACTAAATATGTATTCAATATGAAGGGCTCTGGTCAGAATGGTTTCCTTGTTCTGAATCTCCCTGGGTAGTAGTTTCTACAACAGGATAAGGATTAGTACGAACAACACCAAGAATTTCAATCATCTTGAAAAATAGACTCTAAAAATTGTTTTTGAAGACATTCATCCATTTCTATAGTATATTCCTTGTATCTTGACTAAATATTAAGGTTTCTATTAGATTTTCCTTAATAAACTCATTCACGGTATCTGTAGATTGGATAAAGGAAGTTAATTGATCTTTGAATTGATGAATAACTAGTCCAAGAAAGGATTCATTAGAGGATAAATGACTGATCAAATGTCTATGATTATCCAAAAGCACATTTAGAGGTGTACTGTCACACTGGAGAGTGTGAAGCCTATTGTTGAATTCATCCAAAACAGTAGTGATTTCTTGAAATCTTCTTGTCAGATAAGGAGAAGTGGGTTTAAGTGTAGAGGTTGACTCTTTATGACTATTCTTGAGGGATTGAAATTCTCTTCGCAAAAAAGGCTTCAGCTCATCAAAATCAGATTTCATCACATATTCTTCTTTCAGAGATCTTGACTCTCTAACTAAATAAGTGATTAACTCTTCAAAATCTCCCACAAAAACCAATTTTTCATGATCAATATTGAGTTGAGTTTCATTGGATTCAAACTTAGCTCTTATAAATGTTGATATTATAATCACCTCAAATTTCTTCTTCACATCATCTAAATATTCTCTTAAATACACGTTCTAGCTCTCTAAACACATGCGGTTTCTAATCAATGATTCATCATAAGAGTCAGAAGAATCAGGAGTAATATGCCTTGAAGGTTGTCCAACTTCTAAAATATCCAAACTTGTATCTCTATTAATTTTTTAATTGTCTCTTAAAATAGGTCATTATTCAGCAACAGAATCAGGAGAATTTAGAAAAAGGTTCTTAGGGGTAGGATCATTTTCCTTATTATCTTATTCTCTTTGAGCCTCTTGCAAAACATTATCATTCACTTGAGCCTCATGATCAACAACATTTTCAGCTTCATCCAAAGCTTCGAGAATGTAGACTGTAATTATTCATAGGTGATCAAGATGAACCTCTTTAGGTCTAGATTCACCAACTTAATCAGGCCTTTGTCTTACATATCCAACATATGGAATCATCCTCTACTCCCCCTAAGCATCTACCATCAGCTTTTGTGGTTGTTCAGCTCCAACTGGTAAAATACGGTTATATGAGTTTCTCTAATCATATCCCATTTTTTTTTAAAATCCCATCATTTAGAATGTTGGAAAGATGATATCTACATTCAAGAGTCATATTTATGATTCATCATTTTTTATGAAATAAAAATGAAAGGATTCTTCCATAGAGATAGTAACCAATATTGTCTTCGTTATGACAACAATGACTTAGATATCTCAATATAAAATGAGGGAAATTGAACTTAATTTTGTTAATAATAGAAACCAAACATACATATTAGGGTACATAATTTTTTCTATCTCATTGTTCTTAGAAAAATCTTAGTCTGAATAAACTTCATAATGAATCTTCTATTAGCAGTAAGGTCCTTGTTTATCACTTTCTTGATGGTTCTTGTTCCAAATAATGAAAAAATAATGTCCTATTGAATATATTTTTCATCACAAATATTCTATATGTCAGAATGAGAATCCCCCTCAGGGGGATAACACTACAACTTAGCTATATCCACCGAAGAGAGAGAAAATTCATTGTCGTAGATCATAGAGATTAATGAATCTTCATCAATTCCAAAACTAAACTCAGCATTCCTACAGAACTATTTTACTTTTATGTCAAACATCAGAGAAGTGTTATCATATCCTAAAGTAAAATATAGTCCTTGAAATATAATTATTGTATTTAACAAAATATTTGTTTCATTTAAGTACTCTAAATCAATCACATTTCCTTGAAAAACATTAGGATACTTAACTAGAGGGTAAGTAGACACACCCAAATCAATATATTCAGGTATTCTTGGTGTTTTCATTTCTAAAGGTTTCAAGATTGAAGGTTTGATGGTTTAGGTTTTAAATAAATTGGAATGATAGAAGCTCTGTAAATTGAAAGGACATGAAGCAGAAGAGCAGGAGAAGGAAGAAAATTTTATCACATCGGTTAAAAATGTACTCATTATGTTTTAGTTTGAAAAGATGAATAAAATAAATTTAAATGAAATTCCTTTTTATTAGTTTTAAAACTAATCAATGTGTAACTAAACAAAATATAGAGCGATAAATAATTTAATAAAGTATATATATATAGATTACATAAAATTATAATAGAGATATTAAGAGCAAAATAAATAAATTACTCGATAGTAATTTAAAATTAAATAATCATAACCCCCCATTATTAAAATAAAAACTAGCACTGGTAAGTGGTTTTTGTAAAAATATAAGCAAATTTTCATTCATTATTTAAAAATTATGAAGATATACCCTTTTTATGAATAATATATCTCAGAAAATGATGAATTATATCAATATGTTTAGTAGATGAATGACTTGTAGGATTTTTTTGAAATATTTGTAGCACTATTATTATCACATAAAATATGTATAATATTAAAAATTAGACCAAATTTCAGTAGATTATTTTTCATCCATAATAAAAGTGGACAACAACTTCCAGCAAAAACATATTCTGCCTCATCCATTGGATAGGGTAACTAAGATTTATTTCATACTTGACCATGAGACTAAATATTTTCCTAAAAACTGATAGGTTTATGAGGTTCTTTTTCTATCTAATCTACAACCACCCAAATTAGTATTAAAATATGTTATTAAATTAAAATTAATAATTTTGGTGTAAAGAAGAGACTGAAAAATAGTTTCTTTTTAATATATAATTTTTTCTAATAGCAGTAAGATGGGATTATTTTGGATTTGATTGAAATCTTTCACAAAAACATATAGAAAAAAATGTTTTGTCTACCAGCAGTAAGATATAACAAACTAGAAATCATTCTCTATATAGCTTGTTTTCCACTAGTTTTCTAGCTTCATCCAAATCCTGTTACACATTAGTACACTTGGGAGTTTTATATGACTTGTTGTTCTTAATTGAAAACAATTTTAATAAATCTAAAATATATTTAAAATGATTTAAAACATTTCCTTAATCTTTTTTATAAATTTAAAATACTAAAAAGAAAATAAATTCTCTTATCACTCTCATTTAAAATTCATTTTTCATTAGTTTTGAAAAATAATTATAATAATTTTTATTAGTTGAACCAAAAATAAAAACATAAACGTAAATTTTTACAAATAAAATATTAGAATAAAAAGTTTTCTTAATAATTGTTGGATCTTCCAATCCAAAAGTAAGTCTATTTTCCAAAATAAAAAAACATAATATTTTATACCAGGATCTAGGTTCTTATTTAACGCCATTGAGAGCTTTAATAAGTTTAAAAATAGAGTTTGGTTTTTGAGGGTTTTCAAAACTAGGAGGATGTTCAACATAAACTTCCACCATTAAATATCCAATTAAAAAAGGAAGATTTAACATCAATATGATATAATTTAAAATTCATATGAGATGCATAAACTAAACAGATTATAATGTATTATCATATAGATAAAGGGTAAAAGGTTTCATCATCATACATACCTTCTTCTTAATTATATCCTTTAGCTACTAATCTATCTTTATTTCTGGTTATGATCTCTTGAAAATCCTGTTTATTTCTAGACCCACTTGGTTACTATTATTGGATAATTGGTTGGTATATATTATAATTCCTAAACATAATTCCTTCTTAATTGGTTTAGTTCTTATTGAATTTCTAGAATCAAACTCTCATATTCTATTTCTTCTTTTATAGACTTAGGTTCTAACTAAGATTGAAAGGAAGAATATTTGGTAAGGTTTCCTACTTTTCTTCTAGTTCTAATTCTTATCTCTAGGTCTCTTATCTAAATGATGGTTATTTAGGGCTTTAGATAATCTAAGAATGAAACTATTAGGTTCAATAGTTTCATGTTATTATAAAATAGAATGAATTTTATTAATATCATTTTCAAAATAAGATTTATGGGTTTCAAGTCTCACGTTTCCAATCAAGTCTATAACATCATTAGTTTGATCTTTCTATTTAATAAAAGGGTATGTTTCATCAAAATTCACATAAAACGATTCATCAAAAATCATTTAATTTTTATTAAACACTCTATATGTTTTAGTGGTAGTAGAATATCTTAAAAATATACCTTTATTAGCTTTCAAATTGAACTTACCAAGGATTTCCTTAGTATTCAACATATAGACCTTACATCTAAAAACATTAAAGTACTTTACTTTAGGTTTTCTATTATTCGAAATTACAAAGGGATTCATTTTCAAAATAGGCCTTATTAAAACACTATTCATGATATAGAAGTCTATTATTACATCTTTTTTGAAAAAAATAGGTAGGAAGATTGTATTCATTTAGCATAGACCATATGAGTTTTTGAATAGTTATATTTATTCTTTCAAGAATTCTATTTTGTTGAGGTGTTCTTGGGGTAAAGAAGGTGTGTTCAAAAAAAAATTGAGAAAAATAATTACATTTTTTATTCCCAAATTCTCCACAGATATCACTTCGCAATGAAATTATTTTTAAAACATTTTCACGTTGAACAATTTTACAAAAACTTTCAAAAAAAGTGAAACTTCATTTTTGAGTTTTAGAAAATCAACCCATGTAAATCAAGAATAATCATTAAAAAATTTAAACATATAATTTACTAGCTTATCTTGCACCTTTGTATGGTTAAAATAAATCCATATTGAGAAGTTCTAATGGTTTATATGTAGTAATTTTGTTAATAGATTTGAAAGAAGATTTGTGTTGTTTTCTAATTTGGCATGACTCAAATAATATATCATTGTAAAATTGAAGACTAGGTAAATCAAAAACTATATATCTCTTAGATAAATTATGTAAAGAATATATATTGAACTTTACAAGTCCTCTATTACAAATCCATGACTAAATTTTCCTAGTAGTGAAACAATTCACTTTATATTTACACAAAGAATTTTAATCCAAAGTATAAACATTGTCAGTTCTAGGTGCTCTAAATTTATTAAATTTATCTTTAAACATGTAGAAAGAATTGTTAGAAAAAATCAACATAAAAACCATCATCACAATGTTGAGAAATAATTATCAGGTTGTGCTTTATCCCTTTCACATATAATACTTTGTTTATTGAGATATTCTTTGGATCTCCAACAGTTCCAACTCCAAAAATATTTCTTTTTGTATTGTCACCAAAATTTATTGGACCTATATTAATTTTATTCAATGTACGAAACATTTTTGAGTCTCCACTCATGTTTCATAAATAAGAACTATCCATATACTATATGGATTTTCTATTCTTGTGACCTGTTCTTTTCAAAATTAATTAAACAATTGTTTTTTTGGTACCCATAATTTCTTGGGTCCTGTAGTGTTAGGGAGCAATGACCTAGGATTCCAGATCTATTTTATCATTCCATAATTCAAATTACTTTCTTTAGAAAAAAATATTATAAATAAAATCACTTCCACTAATTTGAGGAATATTCAAATAATAGTTGTTAGTGAAATGGCCTTTTATTCCACAATAATAACAGGTATCTTTTTTATAATTGGGAATGAAACTAATTCTTATATAATTTTTATTTTTCACTATTGATTCATATTCCAAATATTTATCTTCTGATTACATTATTTATAGAAATATCACTTAAAACTCTTTATCCATTGATAAAATTAACTACAGCCCTTTTATAAGATTCTACTTCATCATTAAATTATTTAATCCCTTTTTCATGATCAATGCACTTCATTGTAGATTTGTGGAATTTTTAAACTAATTATTGATGTTGTTTTAGCATAGTGTATCTTTCAACTAAAAAAATTATGAATATTTTTCAATGATGTGTTCTTTTTTAACAATATTTATCTTCTAGCATTGAGAAGTAGGAAGATAATTATTTATTTGATCAACTATCAGTATCAGAATCAGAAGAGTAATAAGTTTGTACCTTTTATTCTGCATCTATAAAGAACATTTTGGATTTTAGATTTTATGGATCCTTATCTAAATTAGATTTTGAAGAGTTTATGGAGTCTTTAGATACACTCTATGTATATTTTATTTCTCTTTTTCATTTGTGATCATTATTAGAATTATTTTGATATTTCTTTTCTGGAAATTTCTTTTTATCTTTCAATTGAGGGAACTCAGGTTTGATATGACCCAATTATTTCAATTAATATAATGAAACTTATATAGGTTATTTCTCATCCTTATTGAAGGATATTTTAAGACTCTTTTCTTCTTATAGAATTTACTAAACTTTATTTCCAGCTGATCAAGTTCCATTTCAGAATCTAAGGATTTTGAATTTTCTCTATTTTGTCTTTTTATTTTGTTTTTCTAGTTTCCTTCTGAGATGTCACTTTAAGGGAAATATTTCCCCCTTTCACTATTATTTTATGATCTTTAACTTCTAGTTGAATTTATACTTCATACATCATCAGAGTTCCAATTAATTTTTTCATAGTCAGGTTTTTGAGAGGTGATGGCAGAAGAATAGAAACAGATAGCCTATTCCATTTTGAGGGCAGCACTCTGAGTACATTCAAAGATCTATTAGATTGACTTATGGGATATCCTAAAGAAATAATATTATTGACAATATCTGTAGTCCTTCCATTATTTTTTGTGATTCTTTCACCATCAAACATTATAAATGTGTCAAACATTAGCTTAGCAGCAACATACCACATCTATCTAATATTATTTGTTCTTTCATAAGCAACTACAATTGTTTGCCACATATCATAGACATTAGAACATTTTGATACCTGATTAAAGTCATCTGGTCCAAGTACATGGATAATATCTTTCACAACTTTTGAATTTATATCATATTCCTCTTCTATTTTAGCAGTCCATGACTCTAGTTTTTTAGGAATCACCTAAGGAGTAATGATCTCTAAATAGACATTAAATTCAGTATTTTTCTGATAGATAATCATTTTTTATTTCCAACATCAATATTTTTCATCATTAATGTATGGATCATGTACCAAAAAACATTTCTTTTCAAGGATCAACCATTTCCATCATTTTATAGACCTTATAATTTTTATCTTTTTATAGATTTATCAAAAAACCGCACATTTGATACAAATTATTAGGTCCTAATAATACAAAGTAACATAATAGGGGGATGAATTGTGTCATTTTAATAATATTCCATAATTATTTCTTTTAACACCCTTTGTGAATTATGCAATTATGAAGTGTTTTATTCATTAAAGAGTATGAGCAATGGATAAATAGAAAGAATGAACATAGAAAATGTATATTGGTTAAAGGAACAAAGATCCCCCATTTTACTCTTCTAATATCTCTCTCTCTCTATTTTCTTGGTGAATTTCACTAGAATTGTCCTCTTATCACAAGACCAAAAATCCAAAACTGAGTTCATGCAGTTTAAACATTTAAAATAAGGCTAATAACATTGCCTTATGGTTATTTAATAGAGAATCAGATATCCAGAGCTTAGAACAAGAATCCTACACTTCACCATGACTATGTACAAGTATTTGATACTTAAATAAATCAAAAGAGTTTGATTTTATGGCTCATGATGAACTTCATAGTTACATATACAACAACTTAAACATGATGGATCTTCTTATTTAGAAATGAAATTATTCAAGAAATAATATTTTTGAATTGATATTGGTTTCAAATTATCTTCAATAATAATATCAACACACAACATTAGTAATCTTGCAGTAGTACGATGTATGACATGTATGTCTCCAATGTATATCCTCTTTCAGAGTCTATCATTTGTTGTAGTAAGACTGTAAAATATCTTTATAAGACTGTAATTGTATACGAAAATATGTGACTTGTAAATCCTGTAGATTTAAAAGATACACTAGTAGAATATATAGAGTAGAAAACATTATTTAGTAGTATAGATCCATGATAAAATAAATACAATAAAATATACATGTATGTTTCATAAAATTATGTCTTTAAAAATGTGGAAGAAACTATTTTCTACCCTGTTTAAATTGGATTTTGTTCCATTATATTGATTTTTTTAATTTTCTTTCAAGAATTTTTTATTAATTATATATTTTTCTGTTGAATTTTTTAATGAATAATTATCAAAAATTGAGAAATTTTTAAGCATTTTGATGCTTAAAATGACTAAAACAAAAGAATAGTATAATTTTAAATCACATAACTAAAACAATTCCCATACCCATATGTTTAATAATGAAGAAATATGATGTTTTTTTTAATATGATTAAAAATAAAAAAAAAACATGAGAAACATTGAGTGTAAGAAAAATATATAATAAATATGTCACAAAAGACCAAGATAAGGGAAGAAGTAGCTATAACATTATCTTCTTTGTCCCATAATCACTACTATCTTCATGTATAAACTCCTCCTTAGTTCTTTATAACTTATATTTATACTCTATTATGAAATTATATCTCTATAATAAAAACTTTCTAGTATTTCCTAGAAAGGAATGAATGAAATCATGACCTGAATGCTACTCTTGAATCAAATAGTTAACTAAGATAGATTCATCCTACAGATTAAATAAAATCCAGGTAATAGCCCTAGGGTTGGTGAAGTTAAGTAATGTAAGATGGATATCCATTAGTGGAATTAGGTGACAAGAATTATAAAAACTATGGGGGATGCTAAAGCTATATATGATATCAGGGTATCCTCTGTGGTATGTGTTTTTCTCGAAATCCATACCCAAAAGTTTCTCATGATGTATAACCTTATTGTATTTCTCCTAACCATTTGGATTCTCTCTGATCGATGGGTTGGAAAAGTATATTTATTAAATATCTCTAAAGGGGGACTATTTTTGGGCCACAACTAGATTTATCTTTTATTTTTACTATTGTATAATTTATATATGCTAGTGCTTTTCTAGGAGGGAGTACGTAGTTACTTTGAAAGATGTATATGATGATTTTTTGTTTAATTAGGAACATAAATAATAGGGTTTAATGGTGGGGTTGTATGAATGGTGTATGTGGAATGTTTAAATGGATAAAAATTAAGTATATTCATGAAAGGAGATGGGATTGAATGTGGAGAGTGATGATTAGGTGGTGGTGGTGGTTGGGTTTAAGTGGTGTAATCCCATGATGTAGACCTATGAATCCTTGAAAACCCCAATTTTTCTCCGTATAAGGAATTAATATTATAGGATTGTATAGTTTAGGGTGAGGATGTGTTTATGATGTAGAGGTGGGATAATGATTTTTGGTAGTATATGAATGCCCTTCATTAGCATCATGCTCCGTTTTGATGTATGTAAACTCCTTGGACAATAAATATATATTCCCCTCTTTTAGAGTAGTCCCATATTTAACAATAATGGGAGTATGATAAATAATTCCTTAAATAAGGAGTTAAACAAAAGTTAAGGCTCATATACTCTAAAATATTTGTAAATAAAAGTAATTGAGTTCCCAACCGTGACCATACACTTCTTCTTTTTTTCTTAATCTTCCAATGTAGTCAAATAACTTTGTGTACATATAGATGGATATCCATCTGATATATGAATATAAAATTAATATTTATAAATGTTAAACACCACCATAGTAGTATCCCTTAGTCATATAAGAGTTTTTAATAGCTTGTTAATGTTTATAAGGTAATGTGATGTTAAGTCAAGTGATATTTCATGGAAAAATCATGGTTTCTCTTGGTATTAGTATCAAATTCAACAAATTTTTAAATACTATATCTTTACGTAACTCCATTACTAATTTAAATTAGGCCTTGTAATTCAAAAAATATTTCATATATAAACTAAATAAAATACCAAAATCATCTATTGATAAACTTCAGTACAGATTAAAAAAGAGGAATTGAATATCCCCATGGTCATTCTCAAATTTCAGAAGTAAATCCAATGTAAACTCATGATAGGCCTCCCCTAACAAAATTATAATGTTTAAAAAAGGTCTTTAAGGCCTCCATGATTGGTTTATCAATTATAATATTTAATATAGTTTATATATTTAGGATCTAAGTGGCTAACATCTTCTTGACAACAATTATTTTCTACAACCATTGATTTTAAAATACATTCTTGACATAATTATCATACCTCAATAATATTGTGATACATTTTGATAATTTTATGGATATTTTATATTTATGTTCAAAATAATTATTCCATGATCGATAAATACTATGAAAAAATATTTTTATTGCTTCATCATTTTAATAAAAATTTTATAAGGACTTACCTTATGATAACCACCAAAAAACTGAATTAAGGAATTTTTACTTCTCCTTGGATGTTAGTGAATCCATTATGGGGATCTTTTATAATGTTATGTTAACAATGTCAAAAAATTTATACTCTTTTTCTCATTTTTTTCTGAAGGCTATAACATAGTTTTGTATCATGGTCTCAGATGTATAAATACTTTGTATGTTGAGGGGTTTGGTTATAGTGTGATTGGTATACCATATAAATCAATGGTCTAGGATTTCACTTATGGTGAATCTACATCATTGTTATTTGATTAAATTATTCTCTTGGGTTACTTAGAAGTTACCCCAAACTCACACACTAGGATCTGGAGCTATAATCAAATTCCTTATATTTTGAATTTCATATGAACCTATGTGACCTATGAAAAAAAATATTTATTTTAATTTATTTCCATATGTTAAATATTACATTACATAAATAATCTCATAATCTTAAGAACTAAATATTTAGTTTCCTTAGGGATTAGATATAAAAGAAACTTATTTTATATTAATTTTGTACATTTATTGATTATGAGACCACAATAGTTCTAATTTTGTACTTCTCATAAGTTATAATCATCTTTATAACTTGGGAATGATAATGTAATAAAATGGTGAGATCAAATTCTTATTAAAGGAAAAAAACTCATCAATATGTCATCAATGGTTTGATCATAAGAATATTAGAAAACATGAGAATGAGGGAAATGTCGTCATAAAAATAACATTCAAGAATAAGATTTATCCATAATTAATGATAAAATGGAATGAAATCTTTAATTAATAAACATGTATGATGGAATAATAGTTTGAGATAATACATATGATCAATGGAGCATAATCATAGGCATATGGAATAGAAATGTTGAACATCATGGAAACATAGGAAAATATAGAACTATGGAACAAACATAATCATAAGAAAACATTACATAGTTGTTCATGAATAAAAGTACTTTAAAGAATTATATTGTGTCCCATGCATTAGTTATAACGACCCATTAGTGACTTGAGAATCATAAATCATAATTTATTGATGACATAAGTATCATAACTCATGACCCATTTTTATCTCATGAGATATAGAACCTTATATAATGAATTAGAGGGTAATATAGAATCCCAACTATCACATAATAATCAACCATATACAAGACACATTAAATCACTTATCATATCATAAAAACCCATGGAAATAATAATGTTATCCTTATATTTTCAAATGGTTACACATAAAATGACCTTACTATTAAGATTAGTTGATACTAAAAATTTAATCATTCCAAAGGAATATTACAAAATTTATTTTTGAGGGTGATTCAAAAAAATTACTTCAAATTAGGTGGATATTAGTTAGAAAAATAGGAAAATGGAAGTGAAATCATGAAAATAGATCTCATAAAACATATTTAACATTATCATAAAAAGTTGAAGTTATAGTTCTGTTTCCAAAAGTTACTTTCAAGGAGTTGAGTTGATTTTTTTAAACACTATTTGGAAAGTAATACCAATAATATAGCATTGTAATTTTTGTAATGTTTTTTGGAAGATCAGTCGATCAAAAAATAAAATGTATTACTGAGAAAGGAAAAACCATTTTACTTTTTTATAAAATACCTTTATTGAATCCTACACTGTAAAAATAGTAATAAATTGTCCATTTCAAAAGTGATAAATAAATATTCTAAGATCACTAGATGTAATTTTTATCTCGATTTCAAAATAAAAATGTGAATATTGGTGGGATTAGTGAATATATACATGGAATAAAAATTTATTATTTGGAGAGGATTGTAATTATTCTTAACATCATAAAATTTCATGAAGAAATAAATCCATTGAAGAATATGTATTTTATTTGAAAATTTAGTTCCAAATAAAAAAGGATTACAATAGAGATAATATTATCACAGTATATAATAAAATAATCATTTAAAATTATATTTAAAGGGGAATTATTATTACTCCCAAAAAGAATTTGAGTTAGGAAAACCGCTTACATGCCTTGGAAACTTTTGAATAAAAAACCTTAAAATAAATTAATTGAAATGAATCTTTAAGTAATAATATTAATAATTGATTCATGATATAAAATTTATTATTGAGTTATTATACACCATATAAATGGTAATTGGTGTGAAATTTAAAAAATGTCCCAATGAAGGAAACAAGAGATCAAAAACCCTTACCTTTAACTCTTAACATCCATTAAATGTTTAATATTATTTATATTAAACATATAAATCTTAATAGATTATTTCAAGAACATATAAATATATATTATTATACATATTATTTAATTATAATCATTTATTATACATTTATTAGTTAGTTATAGTTCAATTTCAACATTATATGTTATCGATTTTGATTGTTTTGCGCATGATTTAAAATTCCAATGCAGATATTCATTATTTGATTCTATGTATCACTCCATGGTTATATATGTTAATATAAAATATTTTATAGAATTACTA
The DNA here is from genome assembly GCA_963277665.1 of Viscum album. Lineage (NCBI taxonomy): Eukaryota > Viridiplantae > Streptophyta > Magnoliopsida > Santalales > Viscaceae > Viscum > Viscum album. Next base: position 318,267,519 of record OY728163.1, read on the forward strand.
GTAATGTTATAATTTCCTTACATGATAATTTTAGTCACAATTCATGGTGATAAAATCAATGACAAGGATATATCTGAAATTTTTTATGAGAAAAACATGTTATGTCAATAATGAGTTAAATTATAATATAAAATAAAAATAAAATTAATAAGTTATTAAAATTTATTTTACTTTATTTAATTTACTCTTATATTTTCCTATTAATGTGTCCATGAGAAAAAAATATGATGTTCCACAAAGGTGGTATCCTACATGTACATACGACCAAAATTTTTGTTCTCCATAGAATTGAAAGAATGTGTAAATTTAATTATCTTTTTAGAACACTATTATTGATATAAATATCATATTTATTCCTTAAATACCCCTTTTTATCCTTCTATGTAAGTGAGTAATGAAAAAATAAACATTTTGTCCATGGAGGCTGTTGTTCACACGTACACGATGGATGATGTATTCATTTTTATGAGGATAAGGGAGGAAGGGAGATAATGATTATTATATAAATATAATAACACTTAATTATAAAAATTATACCATGTTTATTAGTTATGTATACTGTAATATACTCATTGGTAAAAGAAGAATACATATAAAAATAGAAATGAAAGAGAGGGATTTGGGGATTTTTACATTACTTCTTGGAATAAATCCTATGAAAATTAGGTAAAGATATTAAGGGTTAGTCATTTGAGTATATTAGAATTTTTAGGATATGGATAAGAGTTCTAGGTATGATTTTTTTTGATTTATTTGTAACTAATGGTATTTTTGTTTGAAGATATGTGGGGTGGTGAAGGGCTTTATTTATATGTGAGAGGAGTGACATTTTTATAATAATAGGAGCACTATTCAAGGAAGGTGGATCCAAAAGTGAGACATAATCTTTAGAGGATGATTCAAGGTTTATAAATCCCTAAAAACGCCTTTGGATACATTTTGTTAACATTTTTATGTGTCTTAACACTTAGATTTAACCCTTTTTCCATTTTGACTTTTACAGTTTAAGTAATTTTTTCATAAGTAATTTATTTTGTATGCCTAAAATTAAAATGGAAGTCTTTAAATAATTTGGATCTTATAATTAAAAATACTAAAAAAATTATATTATATACGATTTCTATAATTGGAAAATAAATAATTCTAAAATAATAAATGTATAAAACATTAAAAAAAGTTTTAAAGAAAAATATAACTAACGTTCAAAATTGTTAAATATTGGTTTTTATATTAAAATTTATATTTTTAAATGTATACTTTTACATATAAAATATATATTTTTTTCAATAAAAAGTTTTCATAAATTTTATGTTATTATTATACCCTAACGATGTAATAAAATTCACGGTATTTGTAAAAACGATATTTTCCAACATTCACTAAAAAATAAATCTTTAATGAAAAATACCAAAACTTCATCCTAAGGTAATATTTTTATGATGAAAATGAAAATTAATATCATTTTATTAATTTAATATTCAGAAATTTTGGAATATAACTTTAAAATTGAAACATAATGTCTAATGTAAACTATTTTAATAGGAAAATATATTTTTTCCAATATTAACTATTCTTATTCATATTTTCTATCAATTTATAATTAAATTAGTGGAAATATATTATTCATATCAATAATATATTTTCTATCATCATTTAATATTAATATACCTGGTTCCTTGAAATAAAAAATCATATAACATATAAATCCAATTTTAGATAAAAATACATTTTTATGCATAAAATTATTTGAGTAATTGTTTCTCTGTACCAATTAAATCATATAAAGGAATTAATATTAAAAATGAACATTATTTTCTCTAAAATTTCAAAATGAGAAATGTGTAAAATACTTGTGATATATATATATATATATATATATATATATATATAATATTACATTAATAATTATCTATTTATATCATTATAAATCTTACTTTCATAACCCATTAATATCTCTACAATATATCTAATCATAATATAAACTTTTGAGGATGTTTCAGATGGTGATTTAGCTAACATAAATCTTGTGTCAATTTCAACAAGATAAAAATTCTTTTGTAAAAAATTTCTCTCAAATCAAAATTATTAGAGTTATGATTTTTATTATTCAAAGAAAACCCCAAGATAAGATACCTCCCTTCCTAACATAGACAAATGATCTTCATAAAGAATACTTCTACTACCCAGTGCCATTTATTTTCTTTTATACATATATTTCATAATGTTGTTACAACTATTTATTCCCAAAAATTTCATTTTATTATTATAATAGTCAAATTAAATAATTTTATTTTCATATACCATAGTTTTGTTTCAGTTTGATGTTTCATGTGAAACAATATATTCAGCATTATATTTAATCATTTGAAAATATATACAAAAATATGGGGAAATATAAATTATTCTCTTCATTATTTGATTTTATTATGGCGTATTAGAATCCCATAATCATTTTAGTGATGGGATGGTTATTATTCCTCAACGGTTACAATTTTATATGGATTTTTAATTTCTTATATGGTACATGCATCCTAATTCTAGGATCACATCATGGTGTAGTTAGAGATTATGAAATTTTTTATGATATTCTTTTCTTTCTACCTTAATGTGTATGCCATGATGTTTTCCTCATATCTGTGAGTAAATATTTTAATGAATCTATAGAAAAAGGAATTATGACATATTTCACAATATTTTACTATTATTTTTTAAACTAGTAAAATACATCACCTTTCCCTCAATCAATAAATTCTAACTCCTATCATATTTGTTCCTTATATTTTTATTTTTCATAGGAGTTATTGGGAAGGCTTTAGTTTTAATTTTTTGGAAACTTTTTTAGAGTCCCTAAAATGAGAGGTCAACTCTAATATTCTTAAAGTACATCTTAAAATGAAAGAAAAATTACATGAATAAACTAACACATATATGGGTTTCTTATTAACAATCACTTTATTTAAAATCAAGATCTTGATATACCTAATTATTTTTACTCAAAACATAATATGAGGATGCATCCAATTTGATATCATTCAATATAGTTCTTTAGGAATTATTGGTTTATCTCAAATGGGGGTTCTTCATTCCTTTGAATCTATACTATTCTATGCATCAAGAATAATACCTCCATGATGAGTCAATACCATCTTGACTATAGATTTTCTATATAAAACATAATCACTAGTTTTAAAGAAAAATCTTATCACCCAAGTGTATATACTTTCTAAAAATGTGTTGATTGGACAATTATTTATTATTTACTTATAAATGGTGGAATTTTTATATGATTATCTTTGGATACCATTCAATTAAGATAACTATATCACCACTTTCTTATCTGATATTTAATTTATATACATCACAACTTTGACAAATCAATAATATTCCTAGAGGGCACCACAAAAAGTTAAAATTATTTCCAATACACCAAATAAAATTGATATATTCCCAATGGTGATTTTACACTATTTTATTCCCAAAAGACACCAATAGGTTTTTTAGGAAAATCCTTTTTACTGTAGATTTATTATATCCTCTATAATTTGATTATGATTGTAGTTTGAGAGACCCACATATCCTATTGTTCGACTCTCATTTAGTGTTCTTTTTTTATGAAAATATATATACATATCAAGTACACCACTTAATGAATTGATAATAAATTGTGTTCATATATAATTGATCAATATATTGGGAGATACAAACATAAACATGATATTTTCTTGAGAAATTATCCTACCAAATTTTCTTTTTGAAAAATTTATATTCTAATTTAACCCATTTCAATAGGTAATTTATAAAATTAATTATTTATATGTAGCCAAAATATTTTGGAAATGGACTTTCTGATATATGAATTGTGTTGTGTAAGCACACAGCCCTTTTGTGTGTTCACATGGTGCTTTGGTACATTAATTAGGTGATTCCCTAGTCATTTATTTAGCGATAGTATGTTTTTATTTATAATTTGTTTCACTTATATTAAAATTATTCAAAATAATAATTCATATAATACTGTTTGGTTTTGTGAGTAACCATGTCATTGAAAAGGTGAGTTATCAAATAGAGAATATGAGAAAAATAAAAATTATTTAAAGGTTTGGTTTATCAATTATGAAGTATTAGAGGTGTTGGGATTAGTTTTTTATTTCATTCTTTTAGTAAAACATATTATAAATTCATCACTAGGATAACCAATCCTTATTTTTCAATAAACTGTCTAGATCCCTACGATGCTCATAGGTATTCATAAGGTGTCATGTACTAGCAATATTATGAGTATTTAGTTTTTTATTTTATAATTTTTTTAACATTATCCACTTATAAGAATATCCATATTTAGAGAACTAATCCACTCTGCTAGTTTAAAAGCTGAAATTTCACTTTTGTTACTTCACCCAATGCTTGGAATTTGTAAACTAGGTGATTAGCCAAGTGAAGAATTAAGAAAAATATAAGAAGGTGAAAATATATTGATTAGTTTGAACATTGATAGTTATATATAACTACACCTCACCCAAACCTCATTATGGAATTTTTCACACAAACTCATGTTCATGAAGGTTTTATGGTGCAACGAAAGCAGTGTCTTTGTGGTCACTTTTGGATTCTTGTCAGTTTCAATGAAAGTTATCTAAATAAATTGACAAACAAAAAAAGTGAGATCCTATAGAGATGATATTTCACAAATAATTTATAATTAAATTGAAATTATAATTATCTTGAATGTGTGATTCATCTATATCACTTTACATTTCTGATCTTATTGTGTTATCCTGACGATAGAGAATACAAGTGAAGATTTGTCTAGGTGTATTCAAATGTTCTCCAAGATTTTCTAGATTTCATTTTTGGTATCTTGAGTTCGAGACTAGTGGAACATAGTTCTTTACACTATTTATTATTGATTGAAAAAACTGAGTTATCTTATTCTATCTATGCACTTAAAATTTAGGATGGGAATATTATTCTCTAAAGGATTGAGATAATTATTGAGTGCTTCTATTATGCTCAACAAGTCTCATCTAATCTTCAAAATGGATATGATATGTATTTTATACTGTGGGTTCAATGAAATGATAATTTCACAATGTACCATTATCAATATATTAATCTTAAGAAATCCCCATGTAAATTATTATTATTATTATTATTATTATTATTATTACTTCCTAGAAATGTATTTACCAAAATATAATTTCATAATTAAAGGAACTTGTATTTATTTAAATGAAATTAAATAAAATATATCATTTCCATCAAGCCATTAACATGACCCATTAATCATCCCATTGGATTTACTATACCTTGTATTATAAAATATTTATTCAAATAAATATTATTTATTTGATAAGTAAATATATATTATATTAAGTAATATCATGAATAAATATTTATTTTAGTATTCATATAAATAATTTTTTTTATTAATCTATTCACTAAACTGGTTAATAAATAAATATTCATTTATTACATTGCGAATAATAAAAAAGAGATGAAATTCAACACACATATTTTAAAATCAAGTATATCATGATTGAATTTATATTATTAACTTTTCTTGAATAATTATTGTTCCACAATCCAAGAATAATACTTATTAATAATATTGAATTCAATAGAATTGAATAAGATTTTAGATACGAATTATGTGTGACCAGCTGGGCTTCTTTTTCAGTGAAATTATGTGAACTTACCTAATGTCTATAATTAGAGTCTAATAGAACATGAATTCGCCCATAGATAAATATGTAAATGTCATAATTATTACAACATTGATACAAATTATATTATGAAATATAATCCCTTTATATACTGATATCTCATCTAGAGGGATGAATTATTCTACCATCACCCTCTATGATTAATATATTTCATTTAATTTTTGAAATGAAATTGTTGATGAACTAACATATATAGTGATTTAGCTAGATAGTTCCATTTAAATTAGAGGTTCATAGTTTTCTTTTTCCATTTATGCAAAAGAGATAAAACTTTTCTTGACATATTCACTCAATGTCATATCAATTATGATGAACCCAACATATGTTGCTGCACCACAAGAAAATCCCATCATGGTTCTCATACATATATAAAGTAAACAATTCATGACACAAATTAAAAATTATCTTAATTATAAATATTAATACACATGTGTTTAGATAATAATGTCTAATTATATATATAATATGTGAAATTCTATTGGTGCATTTATCCCCACGGACTCCTTTTCTTGGAGTTCAACAAGTGTGAACTTCATGAAATTAAGTGGAAATGTATTATGAACCTCCATAACCTGATAATAAAACATCATTTGTTCCTCATTAGACAAATATTATCTGGACTACATGACATAAAATTTAAGAATAACATCATAGAATATTTAGGTTGTAATGATTGTGTAGAACTACTATAACATTTCAATACGTAAAATAATCAAGGATATGATCACATTAATGTTACACATGATAATAATCAATATGTTATAATATAGTTATTAATATTTTTGTAATTTAAGGTAAAAATTATGTTGATTACCAGGAAAAATATCCAAAAAATCCCATTTACAGTAGATCCATTTTTTTACTAAAACAATTTTTGGTCTCACTTGATAAAACTTTTATGCTAAAGTATGGCTATAGATCATGGGAATGTACCATTCTTCAATGGATATTATTCTTATTACGACATCACTTCTTTGTTGAAAACTTATAATATGTGATATCACTAATTTTTTATCATTTTTCATTTATTTTTTAATTGACTTATTGAATAGTATCTATTAAAAAATATTTTGATGATATGCAGTGGATTTAGTATCTTTTATTTATATAATTCTACTAATTGGAAATAATCATTAAATAACCTAATTATTAAGTTGTATTAGAAGCCACAAATCATGTGGTCTATATATATATAGAAAAAATATTTTCAACAAGATAGTATTTCTCATTTTATTCGCCTATCCTGGTAATGAGATAAAGTTGATCTATAAAAAAACATTTTTATGTATCCACTTTATAACTTGTATTCCTATTTTTATAATTACAAAAAAACTCATAACTCATACTTTATCAAGTATTTATGATAATAAACATTTATACATCATAAAATTATAATAATTTTTTTATATTTCCCTCCATTAATTATAAATAATCAATATCAAATCTCTATACATATCATGGAAAATGTGATAGATTTAAACACTTAATCATATGGAATTATATTCATTATAATAATATCCTCTCATTTCTTAACATGTTATCTTGGAGATATTTTTCACCACGTGACATAGGAAACAAACATATCTTGAATTATTCTATATAGTATTTTTCAACACAATTGATAATTTATATACAATTACTAGATTTAACAATCCCATAGATCTATCTTAGTATATATTGTTCCCTAGAACTTGGGTTTCTACATTAAGTCATTATTGGAAAAAATATTTTTAATTTTCATCTTAACTAAATATAAGTATAAAATTTGTTTTTTATATGTTATCACCATATATGGATAGAAGACTATGGTGCTCCCATAAAACTCTTATAGTCATAGTCCTCAAATTCAATCTTAATAAAACCAAATCTATTATAGATATATCAAAATTAATATTAAAAAATCACAATTATTAATTTAACCCATAAAATAATCTATGACCTTTTATCTCTTATTGGAATTATTTTATGTCAACAACCCTTTTGGTTGAATCGAATAGACATATTACACAATGATTCAATTAAGGATGGTTTCTTAACAAAAATTTTCCAAATTTGAAGATCATAGAAGGTTTCTAATGGATGAATAATTCTTATATATTTTTACATAGTGATTGGAGGAATAAGGTGTTCTCTAAGTCACTACCATGAATTTACTTGAAACATTATAAACTAATAATTCTTTATATGTACCAAATTTACTATCAATGTTCATTTTCTTCTTGAATATCCAAAAACTTAAATACACCAAATGAAGACACCACCAAAATAAATAACTAGATTTTGGTACAATGAATTAATTTTTTAATTCATATGATTTTTCTAATACTACCATTTTTTCATTCACTACTTCATTATAAAATAAACATTCATTATTATCATATAATAATATGTCACATAACTTGGTAAATAAAAAAAATCATTATTTTTGTCTTTCCTACATAGTATGTGTCACGAGAAAAAATCCTCCAACAAATTCTAGTAGATTTTATTGTTCATGTGATAACTCATGTGCATTTGGATCCTAAACTTCATTAATGTTATCATTTCCCCCAATATCACAATATTGAAGTTCTAACCCTTTATATAAATATGGTTAATCACTTTAATGATACCTTTCTATATTAGTGATAGTTATATTCTTAGTATCTTTTAGTATGATCAACTTAAATTGAATTAGTTTTTACTTGATGCAAGATTATTTATAAAATAAACCATTAAAAATATTTTTCATCTTAATACATGAATATTATATGTGATGAATTTATACTATTTTATCACTTATATGATATCCATTAGTCAATAAATTTGGAATATTGTTAGTTTTTATAATCATAATATTCAATTCATGTCTAGAAAAGAGTAATATAATACTTTTAACACTTATATGACACATAATAAATCCTTCTTTTACAACAATAATCACATTTATATTTATAAAAAAAATATGAGTTTAACAATTTCTTCACTTTAAATTTAAATGATCAATGAATTTTTATTTAAGATACTTTCAAATTAACAAACCCAATAGAACTTTATCTTTTTCCAAGAAAATATTATACATTAATTTCACATTATTTTAATATATTAATGTAATTTCATAGAATAGATAAAATTACTTTTATCTACTTCTCTAAATAGTTCACAAAAATATTGTTGATGTTGTTCTAGAATCTTTATTAAAATAACATCAATAATCTATAATGGTTTATTTTTCTTAAAACATTATAGTTAATCATGTCAAAAATATCTATGAGTCCTATCTATAAATGGTCTAAAACACCCTTATAGATATATCCATGACAATTAGATTTAGTTTTACTTGAAAATGAATTATCATATAAAAAACTAGGTATTATTTGAATATTATATTCTATATTCATTATTAATTTCTAATATTGAATGTATATGATTTACATATGATTAAAATAATAATAAATTTTGATATGTCATAAAAATATTCATTTGAAATGTGAAATAATATCTCACCGCATATCAAACTGGACACTGGCATAATTATTTTGGTAACACTATGCACAAAACAATAGTTTTAAAAGAATCAGTACACTTAGAAATTTTGAAGTTATGATTTTATTTATATGATGTATGAGTGAAGTGCCATTAATGACTTGAATATTTATCTTACTTATGTTCATGTTTCAAATTATCTTTAGTTTTTGTATTTGGATAAAATTATATGAATCAAATTTAGTATTTGATACCCAAATAAAAAAATTATACATTACAGGAAATATTGAATATCTCTCAAGTTAAATATTATTCATACTTATTATTTAATTCATTAAAATGTTTATCCTATGATATTTTTTCTACATGTGAAGTAGATGCACTCAAGTTCATTTCTCTCACTTTTAATATTTTTCTTCTTTGATGTATTAAAAATACATTGTTAACTCAAAAAATTTCATAGTCCTTTTAACAATATCCCCCACTTTATTCACTATAACATTTAAGAATCTATGTTCCCACCAATCCCTATCAACTTTTAAAATCATAATCAAAATATTTCAGAGTGGATTCTCTATTTTTTTCATTCTACAATTCCTTATGAATATTTAGAATCTTAGTCTCATGGATTATAATATAATATTAATAGATAATTTATTATCCATGTGGTATCATAACTTCACTTACTAATTGATTTACATCAACATCTTGAACAAGTGATCATTGTATCATTATCTGTATTTTAGTAAAAATTTGTATAGTTTAGTGAATCTCACATTTATCTTTACCTTCCATTTATCCTTTTTAGGTTCTTAGAGATGAGCTATACTGGTGTATAAATCCCCAAACTTATGTTTGATCTTTATATATACATGTGCAACTTATGACATGATGTGGTGAACATCTAAATCATCCTCAATGTGTATTTTGTAGGAATTATTCTCACCCTCACTCACTCTCTGAAGTGGATAATCAGGAAACAGGCATTCGATTATATAAAAATATCTTTCTATATAAGTGAAATTTATAAGAATTGATACTACTCTTGATTTTTATGGATGATGATATTTTCTATGTCTAATATTCATTTTAGTGTTTTAGAGTTTAATATTTCAATTTTCTAAAACAAATAATGAAAATTTTTATTATTTTCTCTTAATTACTGAATATGATATAATTAATTAATTAATTAATATCCCACTATTTTATCACATTCCATCAACCCTCACCATTAGATTCATAATATCTAATCAATTGGGTATTCTATTTTAAAGGATCCATATTCTACTTCAAATAACCCAAAAGTTTTTTTTCAAATTATTCAAAGTTATTTAGGTTGTAATATCATTAAAACTACATTAACATAAAACTATGTGATATGCTGAGTGTTCACCCCAATCATGAAATTCTAAAATATAAATTCTTAATTTATTTCCTCCAAGAAACACCATATCCTGTGAGGGTAACTAATATTAATGATAACTTGGCTAACTTAACCCAATAATTTCATTTTAACTCCTCAACAATTTAAAAAAATATGATGAGGTCTAGACATATACTTTAAACTGTGGTAACATTCTAACTCAAGTGATGGGAGACACATTCTAACTTAATATTTTTATTTGGGAAAAAATCTTATTATATTCTTAATGAAAATTATTTTATTCTTAACATACCTATTATTATTATATGGAATTTACATAATTAATTAACATGTCTCTCGAAAATAATTTACACAATATAATTTAATTTTTCTTTATCATAGAATTATTTTTATTTTATTTTTATTATGTGATTCCATTTAATCATCTAAATAAACCATGTATGACATAATTAAATAAATAACAATTCATAAAAAAAATAAAAATATATATATGATTTGATCATTATATTTTATCTAATGGTTGGCCCATTGACAGGAGATAAAAAACTGTAACCCTAGTGTAAAAACTCCTTGAGCCCGTGCTTAGATCAAGTTATAAAATTTATCCATTCTATTATGTATCTTTAAGGTAGGATTCTCCAAAACTCAGGTCCTAAACCATATCCTCTTCCTCGGAGCTCCATTATTTATAAATGTTTAGTCACACATAGGTGAGGGGTACCAGGGTAATAAGTTTACATAATATAAAACATTGACATGTAGTCACATACATAACAAAGGATATATTGTTAATTCATAGAATGTCATATTTAATTTAATAATAAATTATCACATAAAATAAAAATAATAATAATTAAATTAAAAAAGTAAATCCATCAAAAAAATTGACAGATCGAGCTCAGGATCAAACACAAGGTGAAATAGTTGTACATTTAGAATTTCTAGTATTCATTTCAATATTTTCTAATTCACATAAATTTTCCATAATTATTTAATTTATCAATCAATAAATTAATTATTCATTTATATTAATATTATGTCCTAAAATTCCTTGATATATAATTATATTATAATTATATAATATTTTAATTTATATAAATAAATTTAATTTAAATAATTAATTACAGATAATGTACATAAGAGGGCACTCATTGTGTATATTTTACATCAAATTAAATCCATTTTTGAAAATTAATACACACGGGATGTATAATGTAACTCACAATGTCATTTTACACATGATGTTTATGGCCCTTATTTTATGCAATGCATTTCCATGGCATTACTGTATATATTCCATGTCTTAATATACATGGTGTGTAGTTCTATTGGTCAATTCGCATAGTCTGTGTGTAATATAAGACCCCAAAACCTACCATAATATAATCCGAATATATATTTGGTAATGAGTGTGTAGTACATAGTGTTTATAATGAATTTTACAAGTTTTTTAGTAGAATATTTTATGTGTCAGGTAATTTTAAGCATGTAGTGTAACACTGGGAATATAATTATAATATTCTTTTCATTCTAGAGAAACATAACACAATACACATAACTTTAAATAAGAATATGATTAAAACAAAAATTATAATTCTTAGAAGTTTTATTTGATGAAATA